>CANJKZ010000967.1:1200000-1777500 GCA_947471745.1 Closterium sp. Naga37s-1
GCCTGCCATCGCCACTGTCCACTCGCAGCATGCCAATGTGGATTTCACTATTACCCCATCTCGCCTCCCCTCCTCTCCCCTTGCTATCCTCCTCTCTGCCTTCAGCAATGCACCCCTCCTTTCTGCCTTCAGCAATGCACCCCTCCTTTCTGCCTTCAGCAATGCACCCCTCCTCTCTGCCTTCAGCAATGCACCCCTCCTTTCTGCCTTCAGCAATGCACCCCTCCTCTCTGCCTTCAGCAATGCACCCCTCCTTTCTGCCTTCAGCAATGCACCCCTCCTCTCTGCCTTCAGCAATGCACCCCTCCTTTCTGCCTTCAGCAATGCACCCCTCCTCTCTGCCTTCAGCAATGCACCCCTCCTTTCTGCCTTCAGCAATGCACCCCTCCTCTCTGCCTTCAGCAATGCACCCCTCCTTTCTGCCTTCAGCAATGCACCCCTCCTTTCTGCCTTCAGCAATGCACCCCTCCTTTCTGCCTTCAGCAATGCACCCCTCCTTTCTGCCTTCAGCAATGCACCCCTCCTTTCTGCCTTCAGCAATGCACCCCTCCTTTCTGCCTTCAGCAATGCACCCCTCCTTTCTGCCTTCAGCAATGCACCCCTCCTTTCTGCCTTCAGCAATGCACCCCTCCTCTCTGCCTTCAGCAATGCACCCCTCCTTTCTGCCTTCAGCAATGCACCCCTCCTCTCTGCCTTCAGCAATGCACCCCTCCTTTCTGCCTTCAGCAATGCACCCCTCCTCTCTGCCTTCAGCAATGCACCCCTCCTCTATGCCTTCAGCAATGCACCCCTCCTCTTTGCCTTCAGCAATGCACCCCTCCTTTCTGCCTTCAGCAATGCACCCCTCCTCTCTGCCTTCAGCAATGCACCCCTCCTCTATGCCTTCAGCAATGCACCCCTTCTCTCCCCTCGCTACCCTCCTCTCTCCCGTCAGCAATGCGCGCATGGATCAGATCCGACGGCTGCGATGGCAGCTGGGCGCAACGCTGCCACGGGCGTTGCAGGAGCGGCTGAGTGCGGGGGAGGGCTAGTGGCTGGCGCAGTACTCGCAGGCACTGGGGGACTACATGGCGGACGCAGGGCTGGACCTCACTGTGGTGAGTGCCACTGCGGTGTGAAGGGGTGCACAGCGGTGTGTTTGATTGCATTGTGGTATCCGTGCACTGGGCGACTACATGGCGGATGCAGGGCTGGACCTCACTGTGGTGAGTGCCACTGCGGTGTGAAGGGGTTGTCACTGTAGTGGGGTTTGAGTCAATTTAAAAGTGGCTGGCGCAGTACTCACAATCACTGGGCGACTGCATGGCGGATGCAGGGCTGGACCTCACCGTGGTGAGTATGTGGACAACCAGGGGGTTCAGTGTGTGGCTCACCATGCACAGCACCCCTGCGGTGTGAAGGGGGGCACTGCGGTGTGAAGGGGGGCACTGCGGTGTGAAGGGGGGCACTGCGGTGTGAAGGGGGGCACTGCGGTGTGAAGGGGGGCACTGCGGTGTGAAGGGGGGCACTGCGGTGTGAAGGGGGCACTGCGGTGTGAAGGGGGGCACTGCGGTGTGAAGGGGGGCACTGCGGTGTGAAGGGGGGCACTGCGGTGTGAAGGGGGGCACTGCGGTGTGAAGGGGGGCACTGCGGTGTGACGGGATGCACAGTGGTGTGTATGAGGGCGCTGTGGTCTGTGTGCGCTGGCTGGGCGACTACATGGCAGATGCAGGGCTCGACCTCACCGTGGTCTGTGTGGGGCAACCAGGGGGCTTAACCTCACCATGCTCAGTGCCTCACCATGCTCAGTGCCTCACCATGCTCAGTGCCTCACCATGCTCAGTGCCTCACCATGCTCAGTGCCTCACCATGCTCAGTGCCTCACCATGCTCAGTGCCTCACCATGCTCAGTGCCTCACCATGCTCAATGACCCTAAACCCTGCTGTGGGAGGGGGGGAACAGAGGGGATGCTGAGCCCATGGTCATGTGTGTAGTGGCACGTGGTGTGTGTGGTGGCACTGTGGTGTGTGTGGCGAAGAGCATGCAATGCAGAGTATGTGCAACCGCGCAGAGCCGTCCTCCTGTGAACACAAGCATGCTCTGCTGTTGCTGTACCATCCCTCTCCTTGCCCTCATCCCGCCCACCTCTCTTCCGTGTGACCTCGTGTGTGGCAGGACCTGCTACCCCCAAGGACCCGTACATCGAGGTGCGGGTGCTCAAGGACGCAGGTGCAATGTATCTGGACGACAAAGTGGCTTACTTGGAGGCCAACACTCTGCACCTTGTCAGGAAGACTGACGCAGAACCACTTATTCTGAAGGTAATGAACGGATGCCCCTTGTATCATCCTTTCCCTTTAAACCACCCCTCCACCTGCATCTTTCTCGCTGTACGTGTGTGTGTGTGTTTGTGTGTCCCCCCTTTCCTCCTCCTCCTCCTCCTCCTCCTCTCTCTCTCTCTCTCTCTCTCCCTCTCTCTCTCCCTCTCTCTCTCCCTCTCTCTCTCTCCCCCTCTCCCCCCCTCTCTCTCTCCCCCTCACCCTCTCCCTCACCCTCTCCCTCTGCTGCACCAGTCTCATTTTCAGCTCTTCTCCGTCATCCTCACTCCTTCCACATTCACATGCCCTCATGCACATGTTTTTGACCCAGGGGTTATTGGAACACCGAGAATACTGACAACTTGGCAGGCCTGTTTGCCATACAAGAAATCTATACTTGTTCAGCGCATCAATAGTCGTGGTATTATCAAGCTCTAATGCATGTGCTCAACAATGACGCAGCTTGCAATTGTATTCACAGCCTGTAAATGATACGGTATGTATGAAAGTCTAACGCGAAGCTGAAATACGGTAGAACCGAGGTATGTGATGTGAGGACCTCAAAATGAAGGAGGCTTGGATAGTTGGCAAATGGTGCGGTGCGGTGGCGACTCAAGAATAGTTGGGGGCGAAACTGTAGGCCAAACTATACTGACGAGAGACCCTCATACTCGCTAAAGTAAGCGTACATTAAGGAATAATATTTCCTTTTTCAACTTAGACTATACAATGCCTTGAACGGATTTGCAGCTGTATACAGGTACTCTATTTGAAAACAGCCTATGATGGCGTGGTCGTTTGGTGCGATACACAGCAGCTTTTCGCGCCAAAACAGTTTCATGACCACAGCCGTCTCAAGAACCGAGTCGCAATCAGAAGGGACTGCAACCGGGGTGTATCACCCACAACCCGCCCATATTCGCAGGGTATTCCATAAAAACCATCAACAAAGCGCTGTTGGTCTCTAAGGTTGTTTTCCACCACTATATGGAACTATTAACTGTCGTTTCAATGGGGCCCTTTTATTTGCCTATCAGCATGGTGGTTCAGCCAGAAATTGGTTACCAAACGACGGAACAATCCATTCCGCCCTGCAATTTCAAGGACCATTTCAAGTGCGCCCTGCCATTTCAAGGACCAAGCACACGGAACAATCCATCCCGCTTTCTCCTCCGAATGCCGTGCGACAAGCGCTAGTGTCTACCCCTGAAGCAAGCACCTCGTCCTCTTTGTAACAGTGCAGCAGCCGAATGCTGCCAACTGCAATACAAATGGGCGGAAGTCAACTGTAACAGTGCAGCAGCATGCAGCCAAGTACAGTGCAGCGGAAGTCAATCACCACCACACCAACAGTCCGGATTGG
This sequence comes from Closterium sp. Naga37s-1, assembly GCA_947471745.1. Classification (NCBI taxonomy): domain Eukaryota; kingdom Viridiplantae; phylum Streptophyta; class Zygnematophyceae; order Desmidiales; family Closteriaceae; genus Closterium; species Closterium sp. Naga37s-1. Next base: position 1,203,662 of record CANJKZ010000967.1, read on the forward strand.
TCAAACGCCTCAACCTGCAGTTGGGCGACAAAGTTCCGACAAGCAGCCCAAGTCAAACCCACCCGCAAAATTTACGAAACGCAGGCACCGAAGTTCCGACCGCTCGCCAAATTCGCCAACAATACCGACGAAATTACAGCCCCGTAACCAAGCTCGCCGTCCAATCCCATACCGCAATAATTCTCTGAATTTCACGGCAGGTTCATTTCAAAGGGTTGGGTTACCATTGAGAAATTCAGAGTGTCGCGACTTGGGAGTGCAACTCGATTTGTAAATGTGCTCTATAAAATTGTACTGTCAAATTTGTGAAGTCATAATGCAAATTCCAGAGAATTCCAGAGAGCACTTCATACCCGTTTCTCAAGCCTACTAACGCTGCTACCTTTCTGCCAGCAACGTTTCACTGGTAATCAGAGCCTGGTTAAGTATCTCATACGCCCCCGCCATATTCTAGACCCTATGGCTGGGCCGTCTGATATGACGCCGGAACTCTGGAACGCGTTTGTTGCCAATATGCGCCGAGAAATTGAACGCGAGGTGCGTGACCGGATTCTTGGCGAACTCAAGGAACGTGGACTCCTGGGCACACAGGTGCCGGCGCCAGCACCTGCTGTGGTCTCTGCACGTCTGAAAGCACCTGGACCTGAGCCGTTTGTCCCTGGAAAACGAGACCTACCTGTGCGAAGGTGGCTCTTCCAAATGGAGGAAGCCGAATGGGCGCGTCACGCCGGCATGATGCTGCGAGGAGCTGCTGCTACTTGGTGGCAGAGCTGCCACGCTACAATTTCAACATGGGAAGAATTTTCAGCATCACTGACCATGAACTTTGAACCTGTCAACGCGATTGAACGCGCTCGTGACAACCTCGCTGCACTACGTCAACACCGCTCCGTAGCCGAATACGTCAACCGTTTCCGGGAGTTGGTGCTGGAGATTCCTGATATCCCTGCTTCCGAGCAGATGGATAAGTTTAAGCGCGGACTGAAACCAAAGATACGCACCGAGGTGGAGCTTCGCGGATGCACGTCAATGGATGACATGATCAGTGTGGCGGAACGGTTCGACACGATCAACTTTGCTGCGTTCCAACGCTTCAATGGCATGAGGATGGGCCACATGAATCACGCTCCAGCTGCTCGTGCAAATGGTCCTACACCCATGGAGCTGGGAATGATGGAGAGGCAGCCGCGAAATACCTCAAACGTCATGTGCTACCAATGCGGGAAGATTGGGCACATCAAGCGTAACTGCCCAAATCGTCGCAGCCCAAACGAAGGACGGGGAAACGGGCAGCGCCAGTAGCAGTGGGGCAGACCTCTGGCGCGTCGCATGCCCCGCTTCTCCCGACTCCATTGTTCATCAGCACCTCTGAACTCTACACCATATCAAACGTTCCATTCCCCGCCATCATTCTATGCGCAAAAATAAAAGATCGCTACGTTGACTTTCTACTCGATACCGGCGCTTCAGCAAATCTTCTCTCTCCCTCAATTACTACTAAACTTTCTCTTCCCGAAGATCCCAACAGCAACCCACAGGACGTGATCATGGCAGATGGTACTCAGCGGCGCTGCGGAACTACCCTCCTCCCCGTGCACTGCATGTTCGGAAGTCTGGAGGCGACGGTCACGTTCGAGCAAATGCACCTCGGCGGCTATGAAGGCGTGCTCGGATGACCGTGGTTGTACCAGCTTGGACCGCGAATTTATTGGCGTAACGCAACTGTCACCGTCGGCAACTAAGACCTCCCATCGCGCTCCTACCGCCGCCCATGGTCATCCCCAACCACTTCAGCTTCATCAACACATCCACCCCAACCTCCCCCATCTCCAGCCTCACATATCCCCCCTCTCCCTCCTCCTCACATAGCCCCTGCGCAGCAGCCAACACCACCCAGCTCCTCCGAAGTTATCAACACACCTCCTCCTTCCCCACCCCACCCAGCCCAACAGCCACGCCGTTACCTCTTCCGCCCCTTCTCTGAAGATCAATCCATCAGCCCCCACCCCTCCTTCGCCACCTCCTCCTCATCATCTCCTAGTCATCTTCACGACTCCCGAATCTGAAGCACCAGCTACTTCTCTGCCACCACCCATACAGGATCTACTCAAAGGTTATACGGACGTGTTTCCCGATGATCTACCTGCCGAACTTCCACCCGAGCGTGCTATTGACCATAGCATCCGCCTCATTCCAGGTTCTACACCGCCCGTGCGCCCAACCTACCGCATGAGTACCGCTGAACTTTTGGAGCTACGACGACAACTCGATGACCTTCTTGAGAAGGGTTTCATCCGCCCTAGCACCTCACCATACGCCGCCCCCGTGCTCTTCGCTCGCAAGAAGGAAGGTGACCTGCGTATTTGCATCGACTACCGCGCCCTCAACGCCATCACGATCAAGAACAAGTACCCGCTGCCCCGTGTCGAGGAGTTGTTCGACATGCTTGGGGAAGCGACGGTTTTCAGCAAGCTCGACCTACGCTCCGATTACCACCAGATCCGCCTTGCCGAAGACGACATCAACAAGACGGGCGTTTTGAACCCGCTACGGCCACTTCGAGTTCCGAGTACTTCCGTTCGGCCTCGCCAACGCACCAGCCACGTTCATCGGACTCGTGAACGATATTTTTCGGCCCTTCCTCGACCACTTTGTCATCGTGTTCCTCGATGACATCCTCATCTTCAGCAAGTCACTCGAAGAACACGCTCAGCACCTACGCATCGTCCTCGACACGCTCCGCCAACACCGCCTCTACGCCAAGCTGTCCAAGTGTACCTTCGCCCGTTCAAGCATCGGCTTTCTTGGCCACGTCATCAGCTCCAAGGGCATTGCTATGGACCCCGCAAAGGTCCAGTGCCTTGCTGATTGGCCAGCACCACGCGCGGTAGCGGAGCTGCAAAGTTTCATCGGCCTCGCCAAGTATTACCGCAAATTCATCTTCAACTTCTCTCACATCTGCGCCCCTTTGACCGATCTCTTCCGTCAAGGAGCTACTTTTCAGTGGAGACTACCGCAGCAGACCGCTTTCACCGCGATCAAAACGGCACTCACATCTGCACCGGTCCTCACCGTCGCCGACCCATCGCGCCCATACTTCAGATGGACCGATGCCTCCGATGTCGCAGTTGGTGTTATTCTTTGCCAAGACCACGGCCATGGCATGCAGCCACTTGCATTTGAGTCACGCAAGCTTCAACCGGCAGAGCGCAACTATGCAACACACGACCGGGAGCTCCTTAGCCATTGTCCACGCAATCAAGACATGGCGCTGCTACGTGGAGCTGCAGCCCGTCACCGTCTACACCGACCATCGCCCTCTTCAACACTTGAAAACACAGCCCATGCTCAGCCGCCGCCAAGCTCGATGGGCTGAGTTCTTGGGGCAGTTTGTCCCATCACTTCAAATCATCTACCGCCCCGGAAAGCTCAATCCAGCAGACGTCTTGACCAGACCACCGCCACCAGCCCCACCACCCACCGACCAGCCCCAACACTCACCAACCAGCCCCAACCTCATCACCTCCACCTCAAACTCCGAACCCACCCTTGCAACTTCATGGAACCAGCAGCATCACATGGGATGATGCCTTCATCACAAAGTTTCAGCGCGCCTACAAAAGTGACATGTTTTTTCGTTAAGCAAGCACCCGACGACCCGGCATACTCATTTGAAGACCCATTTTGGTACAACACCGTCACCAAGACCATTTATGTCCCTGCGGATCGCTCGTTACGGCAGCTGCTACTCTCCTAATACCAGGGCACTGTTACCGGCAGCCACTTTGGTGTTGAGAAGACCTACGCACGCCTCACCAACGACTACCATTGGCCACGCATGCATGCCGATGTGCGTGACTTCATTCGTAGCTGCCCAATCTGCCAACAACTCAAGGCACGCACCACCAACCGCTACGGACTCCTTCAGCCCATCCCTCCACCTACCAAAGTGTGGGATGAAGTCACCATGGACTTCATCATGGACCTGCCCCGCACACCCCGCAGCTACAACGCTATCCTAGTCGTCGTCGACCGACTCTCCAAAATGACTCACTTCATCCCCACCCACACAACCGTCACAGCACCCGAAACATCCCGACTCTTCTTCGATCACATAGTCCGCCTACACGGTCTCCCATCCGCCATCATTTCAGACCGTGACCCCCGCTTGTTGAGTAACTTTTGGCAAAGCCTCTTCAAGCTTCACGGAACCCGGCTGAAGTTTTCTACCGCTTATCACCCTGAAATGGACGGGCAAACCGAACGGATGAACCGCACGCTTGAAGACGCCCTCCGTGCACAAGTTACCGCTTGCCAAACTGATTGGGATCTCCACCTCATGGCTATCGAACTCGCATACAACAGCACACCCCACCTTTCCACCGGTCAGCCACCCTTCTACCTCGCAACCGGACAGCACCCATGCCTACCCACAACCCCACCCTCCCACCTCTCACACACACCAGCAGCCTTTGAGTTCCTCACTTCACTCGAATCCGCCATTGATGCCGCTCGCACCTCCATCCTTAAAGCACAAGCCAAACAGACCCATTATGCCAACTCTCACCGCAAAGATATCCGCTTCAAGGTTGGTGACCAGGTGCTTCTCTTCACTGATCACCTACCTCTCCTACGCAAAGGCACAACCCGAAAACTCGCCCCTCGCTTCATTGGTCCGTTCACCATCACCCGAGCCCTCTCACCAGTCAACTACCGCCTCCAACTGCCCAGCTATATGAAGATTCACCCCGTCTTCCATGTCCAGTGCCTCCGCCTTTTCCGTGCACCTTCACACAACCGTCCAGCCACACGCCAACTGCCACCGATGTTCGAAGGCAGCCCCGGCCTGTTTGAGGTTGCATCTATCACTGCTCACTGCAACACACCTCATGGTCGTGAGTTTCTTGTTCATTGGAGGGATCAGCCTGCTAGTGACGACTCGTGGGAACCCGAGAGCCACCTTGACCGTGCTGCAACTGCTGTGAATCGATACTTGACCAGCCACGGTTTGGCGCCGTGGACGACGCCACTTGGAGGGGGAAGTAATGTAACAGTGCAGCAGCCGAATGCTGCCAACTGCAATACAAATGGGCGGAAGTCAACTGTAACAGTGCAGCAGCATGCAGCCAAGTACAGTGCAAGTGGGTGGAAGTCAATCACCACCACGCCAACAGTCCGGATTGGTCAAACGCCTCAACCTGCAGTTGGGCGACAAAGTTTCGACAAGCAGCCCAAGTCAAACCCACCCGTGAAAATTACGAAACGCAGGACACCGAAGTTCCGACCGCTCGCCGACTTCGCCAACAGCACCGACGAAATTGTCAGAATCCCAACCACTAGACCATTGGGATAAAAGGGCTTGTTAAGTAGCGGGTCAGTGCGCCCATAACCCCCCAGGCCAACATGCCTGTAACCCTTCCCTAGGATCAATCGGGGATCACCAGTGGACCTTTGACACCCCCCCGCACTGGGATGCCCGAAGTGCACACACTGGGATTCGAACCCGAGACCTTCGCTCTGATACCATGTCAGAATCCCAACCACTAGACCATTGGGATAAAAGGGCTTGTTAAGTAGCAGGTCAGTGCGCCCATAACCCCCCAGGCCAACATGCATATAACCCTTCCCTAGGATCAATCGGGGATCACCAGTGGACCTCTGACAGAAATTACAGCCCCGTAACCAAGCTCGCCGTCCACTCCCGTACCGCAATAATTCTCTGAATTTCACGGCAGGTTCATTTCAAAGGATTGGGTTACCATTGAGAAATTCAGAGTGTCGCGACTTAAAGCTCGCGTCTCATATTTACAAGCGTTTAACACTCGGTTGGGTTTGCACGTCCACGATTGGTTCCGCCAGAATCGCACCCCAGCTAGTCACAGATTTTGTCATTCGTCAACCAGTCACGGAACCCAACCAAGTGTTAAACGCTCTCAAGTGTAAAACGGAAAAAAAATATGAGACGCGAGCTTTAAGAGTGCGACTCGATTTGTGAATGTGCTATATAAAATTGTACTGTCAAATTTGTGAAGTCATAATGCAAATTCCAGAGAATTCCAAAGAGCACTTCATACCCGTTTCTCAAGCCTACTAAGGCTGCTACCTCCCTGCCAGCACCGTTTCACTCTTTATCGCTTCCATGTCTTTCACCGAGAGTTCTATTTTGTTGGTATCAACATCCGCTCGTATTTTCCCTAGGCGAATCTCGCAGAAAGAAATAATTCGTACTTTCCGCCTGTTACGTCAGTGAAAGCCGGCGAGCTTTTCCTCATGGAGCTCGCAGCCCTCGGCGCGCTGCTCCTGCTCACGTGTCTCGCAGTCCCAGGAGTTGACTGCGTCCCCCTTGCCAAATCCCAGGGTATATAAGTTGATGTTCGTCTTAGCGCTTGCCTGGTTGGAGGTGTCCGAGTCTCTACCTCTGCCTTTCCTCCATGATCGCGGAAAAAGGAAGTGCAAAAAAATAACGAAAAATTAGCGGACCACGTGGATCGCGCGTGTAATGAGACGGTCTAACCAAATCGATCCTCCACTCCTACCCTTCCCTCCCTACTTACGGCCTCCCTCTTTCCCGCCGCCAGCACGAGTCCTGTTGGACTTCAGAAGGCATGGAACACAACGATGGATGGGTGGGTGGTTGGTGGGGACTGCAGCAAGGCGGCGAACATCACGTGCGATGCCATGGGGGATGATAACATCCATGTGAGTGGACGTATCGCGCCTCAAATATTAGGCCGACTCGCTATGCCCGCCTCGTTCTCTCTCCTTCTCGGCCTCCACCCCCCAGATTGTCCCCCCCCTCCTCGCGCCGGCCCATGCTCCAAAATGCTGGCCGAGTGCTTCAGGTGATGCGTCCGAGATTTTGATCCGCATGCTCCAGAGCTCTCTCACAATGCTCCCCTGATATGTTGTCTGCATCACCATCGAGGTTTTCTTCCAGCACGCGCTTCCTCCTATTATCCATTTCAAAGGCATTGTATGAGCGGCTCTATCTCACCTGAGCGGCCGCGTGAAAGCTTCAGACTAGAGTCCACGACAGGTTACTGGTTTCGCGCGCATGTTTGCGTTTTCTTTTCACACACATAGATGTTGACGATCGATTGAAGCTCCAAAAAACTAGTGAAATGTACGTCGCTCGAACGCCCGTTCGACACGATCACAAATGTACCATTCGCGCGTTAACGAACGAGAAACCATGGAAGCGTCAGAATGATCAGAATGTGAATGTCGCCATCGCATGAGCCGTCTTCGTCCGCAAGACGCTAAAGTCCTCAAATTTAAAGCTTGGAAACGTATCGTTCCGGGACTCCATGTTACGAGTTTCTGATCCAGGGAGACGCTTCTACGCGCCGCGAGAGTCCATTCCTCTCGCTGCATGATACGCATGCAAAGACTTCGTTATCCAGTCGTATTTTCTCATATGCATGCGTGTTGTCTCCTCCATCAGGCACATTGAGTACAAGAACTTCAATGGCCCCATTCCCGGCTCCATCGGCAACCTTGCGAATCTTCGTAGCTTGTGAGGCACGCGGCGAAAGAACCGAAGGCTTGATTTCATTTGCCCGTTTGTCACGCGAAATTTGAATTGGACCATTTGTGACGAATTGTACCGTTTGCGACAAAGTGGTCTATTCGAGACAATTTAGGCCATCTACGACAAATTGGTATATGTCCGACAAATTGGGCCCGTTCATCGGCCATTGCGAACATCGATAATTGAACCTCCTTGTTTGTGATGTTGACGCTTTTTAGGGTTTAACGCTTTAAGGTTAGGTTATCCTCGCGTTTAAAGCTGGGGTGCCACTATAGGCTCGACTTCAAAGAATTTTAGCTTGGAAGAAGGTTGACCCAGGCAGTTCACAGGGGAGAGGTTTGTCTTCTTGTGGAACTAAAGTTTTTTCGTCCAATAGAAGTCGGATTATTCACATGCCATGTCCCCCTACTGTTCCTAAGAAGTTGCACCCTGGATATAATTCAAGCGTAGGGGGTAGTTGAGCACTGAAACAGCGTCCAATCCTGATTTGAAAGCATACGTGCGAACTGACATCGAACCAGCCGGTCTTGAAACGCCCGCGCCTCAGGTTCGGCATTGCTGCCTGTCTGAAATGAATGGTCGCTCAACATACATGGTCGTCCGGGCGTGGCTCGGCTTGTCGACGGGTTCGGGGCCGCTTATTGCCCGGCTCTTGCGGCTTGTCAAGCCGGCTCTGCATGACCGGGGGGGACGGGCTGAACGTTGGAGACGGGCGGCTTGGCTTGCCTTTCAAACAAGCTCAGCTACGAAGGCAAGCTTCCGGCTGGACCACCAGCTCCGGTAATCCGGAGTTCTGACACATGCGTGCATGCCTGCCCTTCGTTCGCTGCTATCTTGTCAGCATCCTAGCGTTCACCAACTTGACTGGCCGCATTCCTCAGTCCTTCAGCAGCCTCGCAAATCTTTGTCACCTGTGAGTGCCATGCCATGCGTTGAGATCAGCAGGTGAAGCCATGCATTGAGATCAGCAGGTGATGCCATGCATTGAGATCAGCAGGTGATGCCATGCATTGAGATCAGCAGGTGATGCCATGCATTGAGATCAGCAGGTGATGCCATGCATTGAGATCAGCAGGTGATGCCATGCATTGAGATCAGCAGGTGATGCCATGCATTGAGATCAGCAGGTGATGCCATGCATTGAGATCAGCAGGTGATGCCATGCATTGAGATCAGCAGGTGATGCCATGCATTGAGATCAGCAGGTGATGCCATGCATTGAGATCAGCAGGTGATGCCATGCATTGAGATCAGCAGGTGATGCCATGCATTGAGATCAGCAGGTGATGCCATGCATTGAGATCAGCAGGTGATGCCATGCATTGAGATCAGCAGGTGATGCCATGCATTGAGATCAGCAGCTGATGCCATGCATTGAGATCAGCAGCTGATGCCATGCATTGAGATCAGCAGGTGATGCCATGCATTGAGATCAGAAGGTGATGCCATGCATTGAGATCAGCAGTTGATGCCATGCATTGAGATCAGCAGGTGATGCCATGCACTGAGATCAGCAGGTGATGCCATGCATTGAGATCAGCAGTTGATGCCATGCATTGAGATCAGCAGGTGATGCCATGCATTGAGATCAGCAGGTGATGCCATGCATTGAGATCAGCAGGTGATGCCATGCATTGAGATCAGCAGGTGATGCCATGCATTGAGATCAGCAGGTGATGCCATGCATTGAGATCAGCAGGTGATGCCATGCATTGAGATCAGAAGGTGATGCCATGCATTGAGATCAGCAGGTGATGCCATGCATTGAGATCAGCAGGTGATGCCATGCATTGAGATCGGCAGGTGATGCCATGCATTGAGATCAGCAGGTGATGCCATGCATTGATATCAGCAGGTGATGCCATGCATTGAGATCAGCAGGTGATGCCATGCATTGAGATCAGCAGGTGATGCCATGCATTGAGATCAGCAGGTGATGCCATGCATTGAGATCAGCAGGTGATGCCATGCATTGAGATCAGCAGGTGATGCCATGCATTGAAATCAGCAGGTGATGCCATGCATTGAGATCAGCAGGTGATGCCATGCATTGATATGAGCAGGTGATGCCATGCATTGAGATCAGCAGGTGATGCCATGCATTGAGATCAGCAGTTGATGCCATGCATTGAGATCAGCAGGTGATGCCATGCATTGAGATCAGCAGCTGATGCCATGCATTGAGATCAGCAGGTGATGCCATGCATTGAGATCAGCAGGTGATGCCATGCATTGAGATCAGCAGGTGATGCCATGCATTGAGATCAGCAGCTGATGCCATGCATTGAGATCAGCAGCTGATGCCATGCATTGAGATCAGCAGGTGATGCCATGCATTGAGATCAGCAGGTGATGCCATGCATTGAGATCAGCAGGTGATGCCATGCATTGAGATCAGCAGGTGATGCCATGCATTGAGATCAGCAGGTGATGCCATGCATTGAGATCAGCAGGTGATGCCATGCATTGAGATCAGCAGGTGATGCCATGCATTGAGATCAGCAGGTGATGCCATGCATTGAGATCAGCAGGTGATGCCATGCATTGAGATCAGCAGGTGATGCCATGCATTGAGATCAGCAGGTGATGCCATGCATTGAGATCAGCAGGTGATGCCATGCATTGAGATCAGCAGGTGATGCCATGCATTGAGATCAGCAGCTGATGCCATGCATTGAGATCAGCAGGTGATGCCATGCATTGAGATCAGCAGGTGATGCCATGCATTGAGATCAGAAGGTGATGCCATGCATTGAGATCAGCAGTTGATGCCATGCATTGAGATCAGCAGGTGATGCCATGCACTGAGATCAGCAGGTGATGCCATGCATTGAGATCAGCAGTTGATGCCATGCATTGAGATCAGCAGGTGATGCCATGCATTGAGATCAGCAGGTGATGCCATGCATTGAGATCAGCAGGTGATGCCATGCATTGAGATCAGCAGGTGATGCCATGCATTGAGATCAGCAGGTGATGCCATGCATTGAGATCAGCAGGTGATGCCATGCATTGAGATCAGAAGGTGATGCCATGCATTGAGATCAGCAGGTGATGCCATGCATTGAGATCAGCAGGTGATGCCATGCATTGAGATCAGCAGGTGATGCCATGCATTGAGATCAGCAGCTGATGCCATGCATTGAGATCAGCAGCTGATGCCATGCATTGAGATCAGCAGGTGATGCCATGCATTGAGATCAGAAGGTGATGCCATGCATTGAGATCAGCAGTTGATGCCATGCATTGAGATCAGCAGGTGATGCCATGCACTGAGATCAGCAGGTGATGCCATGCATTGAGATCAGCAGTTGATGCCATGCATTGAGATCAGCAGGTGATGCCATGCATTGAGATCAGCAGGTGATGCCATGCATTGAGATCAGCAGGTGATGCCATGCATTGAGATCAGCAGGTGATGCCATGCATTGAGATCAGCAGGTGATGCCATGCATTGAGATCAGCAGGTGATGCCATGCATTGAGATCAGAAGGTGATGCCATGCATTGGGATCAGCAGGTGATGCCATGCATTGAGATCAGCAGGTGATGCCATGCATTGAGATCAGCAGGTGATGCCATGCATTGAGATCCGCAGCTGATGCCATGCATTGAGATCAGCAGGTGATGCCATGCATTGAGATCAGCAGGTGATGCCATGCATTGAGATCAGCAGGTGATGCCATGCATTGAGATCAGCAGCTGATGCCATGCATTGAGATCAGCAGCTGATGCCATGCATTGAGATCAGCAGGTGATGCCATGCATTGAGATCAGCAGGTGATGCCATGCATTGAGATCAGCAGTTGATGCCATGCATTGAGATCAGCAGGTGATGCCATGCACTGAGATCAGCAGGTGATGCCATGCATTGAGATCAGCAGTTGATGCCATGCATTGAGATCAGCAGGTGATGCCATGCATTGAGATCAGCAGGTGATGCCATGCATTGAGATCAGCAGGTGATGCCATGCATTGAGATCAGCAGGTGATGCCATGCATTGAGATCAGCAGGTGATGCCATGCATTGAGATCAGCAGGTGATGCCATGCATTGAGATCAGCAGGTGATGCCATGCATTGAGATCAGCAGGTGATGCCATGCATTGAGATCAGCAGGTGATGCCATGCATTGAGATCAGCAGGTGATGCCATGCATTGAGATCAGCAGGTGATGCCATGCATTGAGATCAGCAGGTGATGCCATGCATTGAGATCAGCAGGTGATGCCATGCATTGAGATCAGCAGCTGATGCCATGCATTGAGAAAAGCAGCTGATGCCATGCATTGAGATCAGCAGGTGATGCCATGCATTGAGATCAGAAGGTGATGCCATGCATTGAGATCAGCAGTTGATGCCATGCATTGAGATCAGCAGGTGATGCCATGCACTGAGATCAGCAGGTGATGCCATGCATTGAGATCAGCAGTTGATGCCATGCATTGAGATCAGCAGGTGATGCCATGCATTGAGATCAGCAGGTGATGCCATGCATTGAGATCAGCAGGTGATGCCATGCATTGAGATCAGCAGGTGATGCCATGCATTGAGATCAGCAGGTGATGCCATGCATTGAGATCAGCAGGTGATGCCATGCATTGAGATCAGCAGGTGATGCCATGCATTGAGATCAGCAGGTGATGCCATGCATTGAGATCAGCAGGTGATGCCATGCATTGAGATCAGCAGGTGATGCCATGCATTGAGATCAGCAGGTGATGCCATGCATTGAGATCAGCAGCTGATGCCATGCATTGAGATCAGCAGGTGATGCCATGCATTGAGATCAGCAGGTGATGCCATGCATTGAGATCAGAAGGTGATGCCATGCATTGAGATCAGCAGGTGATGCCATGCATTGAGATCAGCAGGTGATGCCATGCATTGAGATCAGCAGGTGATGCCATGCATTGAGATCAGCAGCTGATGCCATGCATTGAGATCAGCAGCTGATGCCATGCATTGAGATCAGCAGGTGATGCCATGCATTGAGATCAGCAGGTGATGCCATGCATTGAGATCAGCAGGTGATGCCATGCATTGAGATCAGCAGGTGATGCCATGCATTGAGATCAGCAGGTGATGCCATGCATTGAGATCAGCAGGTGATGCCATGCATTGAGATCAGCAGGTGATGCCATGCATTGAGATCAGCAGGTGATGCCATGCATTGAGATCAGCAGGTGATGCCATGCATTGAGATCAGCAGGTGATGCCATGCATTGAGATCAGCAGGTGATGCCATGCATTGAGATCAGCAGGTGATGCCATGCATTGAGATCAGCAGCTGATGCCATGCATTGAGATCAGCAGCTGATGCCATGCATTGAGATCAGCAGGTGATGCCATGCATTGAGATCAGCAGGTGATGCCATGCATTGAGATCAGAAGGTGATGCCATGCATTGAGATCAGCAGTTGATGCCATGCATTGAGATCAGCAGGTGATGCCATGCACTGAGATCAGCAGGTGATGCCATGCATTGAGATCAGCAGTTGATGCCATGCATTGAGATCAGCAGGTGATGCCATGCATTGAGATCAGCAGGTGATGCCATGCATTGAGATCAGCAGGTGATGCCATGCATTGAGATCAGCAGGTGATGCCATGCATTGAGATCAGCAGGTGATGCCATGCATTGAGATCAGCAGGTGATGCCATGCATTGAGATCAGAAGGTGATGCCATGCATTGAGATCAGCAGGTGATGCCATGCATTGAGATCAGCAGGTGATGCCATGCATTGAGATCAGCAGGTGATGCCATGCATTGAGATCAGCAGCTGATGCCATGCATTGAGATCAGCAGCTGATGCCATGCATTGAGATCAGCAGGTGATGCCATGCATTGAGATCAGAAGGTGATGCCATGCATTGAGATCAGCAGTTGATGCCATGCATTGAGATCAGCAGGTGATGCCATGCACTGAGATCAGCAGGTGATGCCATGCATTGAGATCAGCAGTTGATGCCATGCATTGAGATCAGCAGGTGATGCCATGCATTGAGATCAGCAGGTGATGCCATGCATTGAGATCAGCAGGTGATGCCATGCATTGAGATCAGCAGGTGATGCCATGCATTGAGATCAGCAGGTGATGCCATGCATTGAGATCAGCAGGTGATGCCATGCATTGAGATCAGAAGGTGATGCCATGCATTGAGATCAGCAGGTGATGCCATGCATTGAGATCAGCAGGTGATGCCATGCATTGAGATCAGCAGGTGATGCCATGCATTGAGATCAGCAGCTGATGCTATGCATTGAGATCAGCAGGTGATGCCATGCATTGAGATCAGCAGGTGATGCCATGCATTGAGATCAGCAGGTGATGCCATGCATTGAGATCAGCAGCTGATGCCATGCATTGAGATCAGCAGCTGATGCCATGCATTGAGATCAGCAGGTGATGCCATGCATTGAGATCAGCAGGTGATGCCATGCATTGAGATCAGCAGTTGATGCCATGCATTGAGATCAGCAGGTGATGCCATGCACTGAGATCAGCAGGTGATGCCATGCATTGAGATCAGCAGTTGATGCCATGCATTGAGATCAGCAGGTGATGCCATGCATTGAGATCAGCAGGTGATGCCATGCATTGAGATCAGCAGGTGATGCCATGCATTGAGATCAGCAGGTGATGCCATGCATTGAGATCAGCAGGTGATGCCATGCATTGAGATCAGCAGGTGATGCCATGCATTGAGATCAGCAGGTGATGCCATGCATTGAGATCAGCAGGTGATGCCATGCATTGAGATCAGCAGGTGATGCCATGCATTGAGATCAGCAGGTGATGCCATGCATTGAGATCAGCAGGTGATGCCATGCATTGAGATCAGCAGGTGATGCCATGCATTGAGATCAGCAGGTGATGCCATGCATTGAGATCAGCAGCTGATGCCATGCATTGAGATCAGCAGCTGATGCCATGCATTGAGATCAGCAGGTGATGCCATGCATTGAGATCAGAAGGTGATGCCATGCATTGAGATCAGCAGTTGATGCCATGCATTGAGATCAGCAGGTGATACCATGCACTGAGATCAGCAGGTGATGCCATGCATTGAGATCAGCAGTTGATGCCATGCATTGAGATCAGCAGGTGATGCCATGCATTGAGATCAGCAGGTGATGCCATGCATTGAGATCAGCAGGTGATGCCATGCATTGAGATCAGCAGGTGATGCCATGCATTGAGATCAGCAGGTGATGCCATGCATTGAGATCAGCAGGTGATGCCATGCATTGAGATCAGCAGGTGATGCCATGCATTGAGATCAGCAGGTGATGCCATGCATTGAGATCAGCAGGTGATGCCATGCATTGAGATCAGCAGGTGATGCCATGCATTGAGATCAGCAGGTGATGCCATGCATTGAGATCAGCAGGTGATGCCATGCATTGAGATCAGCAGGTGATGCCATGCATTGAGATCAGCAGGTGATGCCATGCATTGAGATCAGCAGGTGATGCCATGCATTGAGATCAGCAGGTGATGCCATGCATTGAGATCAGCAGGTGATGCCATGCATTGAGATCAGCAGGTGATGCCATGCATTGAGATCAGCAGGTGATGCCATGCATTGAGATCAGCAGGTGATGCCATGCATTGAGATCAGCAGGTGATGCCATGCATTGAGATCAGCAGGTGATGCCATGCATTGAGATCAGCAGCTGATGCCATGCATTGAGATCAGCAGGTGATGCCATGCATTGAGATCAGCAGGTGATGCCATGCATTGAGATCAGCAGCTGATGCCATGCATTGAGATCAGCAGGTGATGCCATGCATTGAGATCAGCAGGTGATGCCATGCATTGAGATCAGAAGGTGATGCCATGCATTGAGATCAGCAGTTGATGCCATGCATTGAGATCAGCAGGTGATGCCATGCACTGAGATCAGCAGGTGATGCCATGCATTGAGATCAGCAGTTGATGCCATGCATTGAGATCAGCAGGTGATGCCATGCATTGAGATCAGCAGGTGATGCCATGCATTGAGATCAGCAGGTGATGCCATGCATTGAGATCAGCAGGTGATGCCATGCATTGAGATCAGCAGGTGATGCCATGCATTGAGATCAGCAGGTGATGCCATGCATTGAGATCAGAAGGTGATGCCATGCATTGAGATCAGCAGGTGATGCCATGCATTGAGATCAGCAGGTGATGCCATGCATTGAGATCAGCAGGTGATGCCATGCATTGAGATCAGCAGCTGATGCCATGCATTGAGATCAGCAGCTGATGCCATGCATTGAGATCAGCAGGTGATGCCATGCATTGAGATCAGAAGGTGATGCCATGCATTGAGATCAGCAGTTGATGCCATGCATTGAGATCAGCAGGTGATGCCATGCACTGAGATCAGCAGGTGATGCCATGCATTGAGATCAGCAGTTGATGCCATGCATTGAGATCAGCAGGTGATGCCATGCATTGAGATCAGCAGGTGATGCCATGCATTGAGATCAGCAGGTGATGCCATGCATTGAGATCAGCAGGTGATGCCATGCATTGAGATCAGCAGGTGATGCCATGCATTGAGATCAGCAGGTGATGCCATGCATTGAGATCAGAAGGTGATGCCATGCATTGAGATCAGCAGGTGATGCCATGCATTGAGATCAGCAGGTGATGCCATGCATTGAGATCAGCAGGTGATGCCATGCATTGAGATCAGCAGCTGATGCCATGCATTGAGATCAGCAGGTGATGCCATGCATTGAGATCAGCAGGTGATGCCATGCATTGAGATCAGCAGGTGATGCCATGCATTGAGATCAGCAGCTGATGCCATGCATTGAGATCAGCAGCTGATGCCATGCATTGAGATCAGCAGGTGATGCCATGCATTGAGATCAGCAGGTGATGCCATGCATTGAGATCAGCAGTTGATGCCATGCATTGAGATCAGCAGGTGATGCCATGCACTGAGATCAGCAGGTGATGCCATGCATTGAGATCAGCAGTTGATGCCATGCATTGAGATCAGCAGGTGATGCCATGCATTGAGATCAGCAGGTGATGCCATGCATTGAGATCAGCAGGTGATGCCATGCATTGAGATCAGCAGGTGATGCCATGCATTGAGATCAGCAGGTGATGCCATGCATTGAGATCAGCAGGTGATGCCATGCATTGAGATCAGCAGGTGATGCCATGCATTGAGATCAGCAGGTGATGCCATGCATTGAGATCAGCAGGTGATGCCATGCATTGAGATCAGCAGGTGATGCCATGCATTGAGATCAGCAGGTGATGCCATGCATTGAGATCAGCAGGTGATGCCATGCATTGAGATCAGCAGGTGATGCCATGCATTGAGATCAGCAACTAATGCCATGCATTGAGATCAGCAGCTGATGCCATGCATTGAGATCAGCAGGTGATGCCATGCATTGAGACCAGAAGGTGATGCCATGCATTGAGATCAGCAGTTGATGCCATGCATTGAGATCAGCAGGTGATGCCATGCACTGAGATCAGCAGGTGATGCCATGCATTGAGATCAGCAGTTGATGCCATGCATTGAGATCAGCAGGTGATGCCATGCATTAAGATCAGCAGGTGATGCCATGCATTGAGATCAGCAGGTGATGCCATGCATTGAGATCAGCAGGTGATGCCATGCATTGAGATCAGCAGGTGATGCCATGCATTGAGATCAGCAGGTGATGCCATGCATTGAGATCAGAAGGTGATGCCATGCATTGAGATCAGCAGGTGATGCCATGCATTGAGATCAGCAGGTGATGCCATGCATTGAGATCAGCAGGTGATGCCATGCATTGAGATCAGCAGCTGATGCCATGCATTGAGATCAGCAGGTGATGCCATGCATTGAGATCAGCAGGTGATGCCATGCATTGAGATCAGCAGGTGATGCCATGCATTGAGATCAGCAGGTGATGCCATGCATTGAGATCAGCAGGTGATGCCATGCATTGAGATCAGAAGGTGATGCCATGCATTGAGATCAGCAGGTGATGCCATGCATTGAGATCAGCAGGTGATGCCATGCATTGAGATCAGCAGTTGATGCCATGCATTGAGATCAGCAGGTGATGCCATGCATTGAGATCAGCAGGTGATGCCATGCATTGAGATCAGCAGCTGATGCCATGCATTGAGATCAGCAGCTGATGCCATGCATTGAGATCAGCAGGTGATGCCATGCATTGAGATCAGAAGGTGATGCCATGCATTGAGATCAGCAGTTGATGCCATGCATTGAGATCAGCAGGTGATGCCATGCACTGAGATCAGCAGGTGATGCCATGCATTGAGATCAGCAGTTGATGCCATGCATTGAGATCAGCAGGTGATGCCATGCATTGAGATCAGCAGGTGATGCCATGCATTGAGATCAGCAGGTGATGCCATGCATTGAGATCAGCAGGTGATGCCATGCATTGAGATCAGCAGGTGATGCCATGCATTGAGATCAGCAGGTGATGCCATGCATTGAGATCAGAAGGTGATGCCATGCATTGAGATCAGCAGGTGATGCCATGCATTGAGATCAGCAGGTGATGCCATGCATTGAGATCAGCAGGTGATGCCATGCATTGAGATCAGCAGCTGATGCCATGCATTGAGATCAGCAGGTGATGCCATGCATTGAGATCAGCAGGTGATGCCATGCATTGAGATCAGCAGGTGATGCCATGCATTGAGATCAGCAGCTGATGCCATGCATTGAGATCAGCAGCTGATGCCATGCATTGAGATCAGCAGGTGATGCCATGCATTGAGACCAGAAGGTGATGCCATGCATTGAGATCAGCAGTTGATGCCATGCATTGAGATCAGCAGGTGATGCCATGCACTGAGATCAGCAGGTGATGCCATGCATTGAGATCAGCAGTTGATGCCATGCATTGAGATCAGCAGGTGATGCCATGCATTAAGATCAGCAGGTGATGCCATGCATTGAGATCAGCAGGTGATGCCATGCATTGAGATCAGCAGGTGATGCCATGCATTGAGATCAGCAGGTGATGCCATGCATTGAGATCAGCAGGTGATGCCATGCATTGAGATCAGAAGGTGATGCCATGCATTGAGATCAGCAGGTGATGCCATGCATTGAGATCAGCAGGTGATGCCATGCATTGAGATCAGCAGGTGATGCCATGCACTGAGATCAGCAGGTGATGCCATGCATTGAG
Source organism: Closterium sp. Naga37s-1 (assembly GCA_947471745.1). Taxonomy (NCBI): domain Eukaryota; kingdom Viridiplantae; phylum Streptophyta; class Zygnematophyceae; order Desmidiales; family Closteriaceae; genus Closterium; species Closterium sp. Naga37s-1. The sequence goes on from CANJKZ010000967.1 coordinate 1,222,374, forward strand.
ATCAGCAGTTGATGCCATGCATTGAGATCAGCAGGTGATGCCATGCATTGAGATCAGCAGGTGATGCCATGCATTGAGATCAGCAGGTGATGCCATGCATTGAGATCAGCAGGTGATGCCATGCATTGAGATCAGCAGGTGATGCCATGCATTGAGATCAGCAGGTGATGCCATGCATTGAGATCAGAAGGTGATGCCATGCATTGAGATCAGCAGGTGATGCCATGCATTGAGATCAGCAGGTGATGCCATGCATTGAGATCAGCAGGTGATGCCATGCATTGAGATCAGCAGCTGATGCCATGCATTGAGATCAGCAGCTGATGCCATGCATTGAGATCAGCAGGTGATGCCATGCATTGAGATCAGAAGGTGATGCCATGCATTGAGATCAGCAGTTGATGCCATGCATTGAGATCAGCAGGTGATGCCATGCACTGAGATCAGCAGGTGATGCCATGCATTGAGATCAGCAGTTGATGCCATGCATTGAGATCAGCAGGTGATGCCATGCATTGAGATCAGCAGGTGATGCCATGCATTGAGATCAGCAGGTGATGCCATGCATTGAGATCAGCAGGTGATGCCATGCATTGAGATCAGCAGGTGATGCCATGCATTGAGATCAGCAGGTGATGCCATGCATTGAGATCAGAAGGTGATGCCATGCATTGAGATCAGCAGGTGATGCCATGCATTGAGATCAGCAGGTGATGCCATGCATTGAGATCAGCAGGTGATGCCATGCATTGAGATCAGCAGCTGATGCCATGCATTGAGATCAGCAGGTGATGCCATGCATTGAGATCAGCAGGTGATGCCATGCATTGAGATCAGCAGCTGATGCCATGCATTGAGATCAGCAGGTGATGCCATGCATTGAGATCAGCAGGTGATGCCATGCATTGAGATCAGCAGGTGATGCCATGCATTGAGATCAGCAGTTGATGCCATGCATTGAGATCAGCAGGTGATGCCATGCACTGAGATCAGCAGGTGATGCCATGCATTGAGATCAACAGTTGATGCCATGCATTGAGATCAGCAGGTGATGCCATGCATTGAGATCAGCAGGTGATGCCATGCATTGAGATCAGCAGGTGATGCCATGCATTGAGATCAGCAGGTGATGCCATGCATTGAGATCAGCAGGTGATGCCTTGCATTGAGATCAGCAGGTGATGCCATGCATTGAGATCAGCAGGTGATGCCATGCATTGAGATCAGCAGGTGATGCCATGCATTGAGATCAGCAGCTGATGCCATGCATTGAGATCAGCAGGTGATGCCATGCATTGAGATCAGCAGGTGATGCCATGCATTGAGATCAGCAGGTGATGCCATGCATTGAGATCAGCAGTTGATGCCATGCATTGAGATCAGCAGGTGATGCCATGCATTGAGATCAGCAGGTAATGCCATGCATTGAGATCAGCAGGTGATGCCATACATTGAGATCAGCAGGTGATGCCATGCATTGAGATCAGCAGGTGATGCCATGCATTGAGATCAGCAGGTGATGCCATGCATTGAGATCAGCAGGTGATGCCATGCATTGAGATCAGCAGGTGATGCCATGCATTGAGATCAGCAGCTGATGCCATGCATTGAGATCAGCAGGTGATGCCATGCATTGAGATCAGCAGGTGATGCCATGCATTGAGATCAGCAGGTGATGCCATGCATTGAGATCAGCAGGTGATGCCATGCATTGAGATCAGCAGGTGATGCCATGCATTGAGATCAGAAGGTGATGCCATGCATTGAGATCAGCAGGTGATGCCATGCATTGAGATCAGCAGGTGATGCCATGCATTGAGATCAGCAGTTGATGCCATGCATTGAGATCAGCAGGTGATGCCATGCATTGAGATCAGCAGGTGATGCCATGCATTGAGATCAGCAGGTGATGCCATGCATTGAGATCAGCAGGTGATGCCATGCATTGAGATCAGCAGGTGATGCCTTGCATTGAGATCAGCAGGTGATGCCATGCATTGAGATCAGCAGGTGATGCCATGCATTGAGATCAGCAGGTGATGCCATGCATTGAGATCAGCAGCTGATGCCATGCATTGAGATCAGCAGGTGATGCCATGCATTGAGATCAGCAGGTGATGCCATGCATTGAGATCAGCAGGTGATGCCATGCATTGAGATCAGCAGTTGGTGCCATGCATTGAGATCAGCAGGTGATGCCATGCATTGAGATCAGCAGGTAATGCCATGCATTGAGATCAGCAGGTGATGCCATGCATTGAGATCAGCAGGTGATGCCATGCATTGAGATCAGCAGGTGATGCCATGCATTGAGATCAGCAGGTGATGCCATGCATTGAGATCAGCAGGTGATGCCATGCATTGAGATCAGCAGGTGATGCCATGCATTGAGATCAGCAGGTGATGCCATGCATTGAGATCAGAAGGTGATGCCATGCATTGAGATCAGCAGGTGATGCCATGCATTGAGATCAGCAGGTGATGCCATGCATTGAGATCAGCAGGTGATGCCATGCATTGAGATCAGCAGGTGATGCCATGCATTGATATCAGCAGGTGATGCCATGCATTGAGATCAGCAGGTGATGCCATGCATTGAGATCAGCAGGTGATGCCATGCATTGAGATCAGCAGGTGATGCCATGCATTGAGATCAGCAGGTGATGCCATGCATTGAGATCAGCAGGTGATGCCATGCATTGAAATCAGCAGGTGATGCCATGCATTGAGATCAGCAGGTGATGCCATGCATTGATATGAGCAGGTGATGCCATGCATTGAGATCAGCAGGTGATGCCATGCATTGAGATCAGCAGGTGATGCCATGCATTGAGATCAGCAGGTGATGCCATGCATTGAGATCAGCAGCTGATGCCATGCATTGAGATCAGCAGGTGATGCCATGCATTGAGATCAGCAGGTGATGCCATGCATTGAGATCAGCAGGTGATGCCATGCATTGAGATCAGCAGCTGATGCCATGCATTGAGATCAGCAGGTGATGCCATGCATTGAGATCAGCAGGTGATGCCATGCATTGAGATCAGCAGGTGATGCCATGCATTGAGATCAGCAGGTGATGCCATGCATTGAGATCAGCAGGTGATGCCTTGCATTGAGATCAGCAGGTGATGCCATGCATTGAGATCAGCAGGTGATGCCATGCATTGAGATCAGCAGGTGATGCCATGCATTGAGATCAGCAGCTGATGCCATGCATTGAGATCAGCAGGTGATGCCATGCATTGAGATCAGCAGGTGATGCCATGCATTGAGATCAGCAGGTGATGCCATGCATTGAGATCAGCAGTTGATGCCATGCATTGAGATCAGCAGGTGATGCCATGCATTGAGATCAGCAGGTAATGCCATGCATTGAGATCAGCAGGTGATGCCATGCATTGAGATCAGCAGGTGATGCCATGCATTGAGATCAGCAGGTGATGCCATGCATTGAGATCAGCAGGTGATGCCATGCATTGAGATCAGCAGGTGATGCCATGCATTGAGATCAGCAGGTGATGCCATGCATTGAGATCAGCAGCTGATGCCATGCATTGAGATCAGCAGGTGATGCCATGCATTGAGATCAGCAGGTGATGCCATGCATTGAGATCAGCAGGTGATGCCATGCATTGAGATCAGCAGGTGATGCCATGCATTGATATCAGCAGGTGATGCCATGCATTGAGATCAGCAGGTGATGCCATGCATTGAGATCAGCAGGTGATGCCATGCATTGAGATCAGCAGGTGATGCCATGCATTGAGATCAGCAGGTGATGCCATGCATTGAGATCAGCAGGTGATGCCATGCATTGATATCAGCAGGTGATGCCATGCATTGAGATCAGCAGGTGATGCCATGCATTGAGATCAGCAGGTGATGCCATGCATTGAGATCAGCAGGTGATGCCATGCATTGAGATCAGCAGGTGATGCCATGCATTGAGATCAGCAGGTGATGCCATGCATTGAAATCAGCAGGTGATGCCATGCATTGAGATCAGCAGGTGATGCCATGCATTGATATGAGCAGGTGATGCCATGCATTGAGATCAGCAGGTGATGCCATGCATTGAGATCAGCAGGTGATGCCATGCATTGAGATCAGCAGGTGATGCCATGCATTGAGATCAGCAGCTGATGCCATGCATTGAGATCAGCAGGTGATGCCATGCATTGAGATCAGCAGGTGATGCCATGCATTGAGATCAGCAGGTGATGCCATGCATTGAGATCAGCAGCTGATGCCATGCATTGAGATCAGCAGGTGATGCCATGCATTGAGATCAGCAGGTGATGCCATGCATTGAGATCAGCAGGTGATGCCATGCATTGAGATCAGCAGGTGATGCCATGCATTGAGATCAGCAGGTGATGCCTTGCATTGAGATCAGCAGGTGATGCCATGCATTGAGATCAGCAGGTGATGCCATGCATTGAGATCAGCAGGTGATGCCATGCATTGAGATCAGCAGCTGATGCCATGCATTGAGATCAGCAGGTGATGCCATGCATTGAGATCAGCAGGTGATGCCATGCATTGAGATCAGCAGGTGATGCCATGCATTGAGATCAGCAGTTGATGCCATGCATTGAGATCAGCAGGTGATGCCATGCATTGAGATCAGCAGGTAATGCCATGCATTGAGATCAGCAGGTGATGCCATGCATTGAGATCAGCAGGTGATGCCATGCATTGAGATCAGCAGGTGATGCCATGCATTGAGATCAGCAGGTGATGCCATGCATTGAGATCAGCAGGTGATGCCATGCATTGAGATCAGCAGGTGATGCCATGCATTGAGATCAGCAGCTGATGCCATGCATTGAGATCAGCAGGTGATGCCATGCATTGAGATCAGCAGGTGATGCCATGCATTGAGATCAGCAGGTGATGCCATGCATTGAGATCAGCAGGTGATGCCATGCATTGAGATCAGCAGGTGATGCCATGCATTGAGATCAGAAGGTGATGCCATGCATTGAGATCAGCAGGTGATGCCATGCATTGAGATCAGCAGGTGATGCCATGCATTGAGATCAGCAGTTGATGCCATGCATTGAGATCAGCAGGTGATGCCATGCATTGAGATCAGCAGGTGATGCCATGCATTGAGATCAGCAGGTGATGCCATGCATTGAGATCAGCAGGTGATGCCATGCATTGAGATCAGCAGGTAATGCCATGCATTGAGATCAGCAGGTGATGCCATGCATTGAGATCAGCAGGTGATGCCATGCATTGAGATCAGCAGCTGATGCCATGCATTGAGATCAGCAGGTGATGCCATGCATTGAGATCAGCAGGTGATACCATGCATTGAGATCAGCAGGTGATGCCATGCATTGAGATCAGCAGTTGGTGCCATGCATTGAGATCAGCAGGTGATGCCATGCATTGAGATCAGCAGGTAATGCCATGCATTGAGATCAGCAGGTGATGCCATGCATTGAGATCAGCAGGTGATGCCATGCATTGAGATCAGCAGGTGATGCCATGCATTGAGATCAGCAGGTGATGCCATGCATTGAGATCAGCAGTTGGTGCCATGCATTGAGATCAGCAGGTGATGCCATGCATTGAGATCAGCAGGTAATGCCATGCATTGAGATCAGCAGGTGATGCCATGCATTGAGATCAGCAGGTGATGCCATGCATTGATATGAGCAGGTGATGCCATGCATTGAGATCAGCAGGTGATGCCATGCATTGAGATCAGCAGGTGATGCCATGCATTGAGATCAGCAGGTGATGCCATGCATTGAGATCAGCAGCTGATGCCATGCATTGAGATCAGCAGGTGATGCCATGCATTGAGATCAGCAGGTGATGCCATGCATTGAGATCAGCAGGTGATGCCATGCATTGAGATCAGCAGCTGATGCCATGCATTGAGATCAGCAGGTGATGCCATGCATTGAGATCAGCAGGTGATGCCATGCATTGAGATCAGCAGGTGATGCCATGCATTGAGATCAGCAGTTGATGCCATGCATTGAGATCAGCAGGTGATGCCATGCACTGAGATCAGCAGGTGATGCCATGCATTGAGATCAACAGTTGATGCCATGCATTGAGATCAGCAGGTGATGCCATGCATTGAGATCAGCAGGTGATGCCATGCATTGAGATCAGCAGGTGATGCCATGCATTGAGATCAGCAGGTGATGCCATGCATTGAGATCAGCAGGTGATGCCTTGCATTGAGATCAGCAGGTGATGCCATGCATTGAGATCAGCAGGTGATGCCATGCATTGAGATCAGCAGGTGATGCCATGCATTGAGATCAGCAGCTGATGCCATGCATTGAGATCAGCAGGTGATGCCATGCATTGAGATCAGCAGGTGATGCCATGCATTGAGATCAGCAGGTGATGCCATGCATTGAGATCAGCAGTTGATGCCATGCATTGAGATCAGCAGGTGATGCCATGCATTGAGATCAGCAGGTGATGCCATGCATTGAGATCAGCAGGTGATGCCATGCATTGAGATCAGCAGCTGATGCCATGCATTGAGATCAGCAGGTGATGCCATGCATTGAGATCAGCAGGTGATGCCATGCATTGAGATCAGCAGGTGATGCCATGCATTGAGATCAGCAGCTGATGCCATGCATTGAGATCAGCAGGTGATGCCATGCATTGAGATCAGCAGGTGATGCCATGCATTGAGATCAGCAGGTGATGCCATGCATTGAGATCAGCAGGTGATGCCATTGCATTGAGATCAGCAGGTGATGCCATGCATTGAGATCAGCAGGTGATGCCATGCATTGAGATCAGCAGGTGATGCCATGCATTGAGATCAGCAGGTGATGCCATGCATTGAGATCAGCAGGTGATGCCATGCATTGAGATCAGCAGGTGATGCCATGCATTGAGATCAGCAGGTGATGCCATGCATTGAGATCAGCAGGTGATGCCATGCATTGAGATCAGCAGGTGATGCCATGCATTGAGATCAGCAGGTGATGCCATGCATTGAGATCAGCAGGTGATGCCATGCATTGAGATCAGCAGGTGATGCCATGCATTGAGATCAGCAGGTGATGCCATGCATTGAGATCAGCAGGTGATGCCATGCATTGAGATCAGCAGGTGATGCCATGCATTGAGATCAGCAGGTGATGCCATGCATTGAGATCAGCAGGTGATGCCATGCATTGAGATCAGCAGGTGATGCCATGCATTGAGATCAGCAGGTGATGCCATGCATTGAGATCAGCAGGTGATGCCATGCATTGAGATCAGCAGGTGATGCCATGCATTGAGATCAGCAGGTGATGCCATGCATTGAGATCAGCAGGTGATGCCATGCATTGAGATCAGCAGGTGATGCCATGCATTGAGATCAGCAGGTGATGCCATGCATTGAGATCAGCAGGTGATGCCATGCATTGAGATCAGCAGGTGATGCCATGCATTGAGATCAGCAGGTGATGCCATGCATTGAGATCAGCAGGTGATGCCATGCATTGAGATCAGCAGGTGATGCCATGCATTGAGATCAGCAGGTGATGCCATGCATTGAGATCAGCAGGTGATGCCATGCATTGAGATCAGCAGGTGATGCCATGCATTGAGATCAGCAGGTGATGCCATGCATTGAGATCAGCAGGTGATGCCATGCATTGAGATCAGCAGGTGATGCCATGCATTGAGATCAGCAGGTGATGCCATGCATTGAGATCAGCAGGTGATGCCATGCATTGAGATCAGCAGGTGATGCCATGCATTGAGATCAGCAGGTGATGCCATGCATTGAGATCAGCAGGTGATGCCATGCATTGAGATCAGCAGGTGATGCCATGCATTGAGATCAGCAGGTGATGCCATGCATTGAGATCAGCAGGTGATGCCATGCATTGAGATCAGCAGGTTGATGCCATGCATTGAGATCAGCAGGTGATGCCATGCATTGAGATCAGCAGGTGATGCCATGCATTGAGATCAGCAGGTGATGCCATGCATTGAGATCAGCAGGTGATGCCCATGCATTGATATCAGCAGGTGATGCCATGCATTGAGATCAGCAGGTGATGCCATGCATTGAGATCAGCAGGTGATGCCATGCATTGAGATCAGCAGGTGATGCCATGCATTGAGATCAGCAGGCTGATGCCATGCATTGAGATCAGCAGGTGATGCCATGCATTGAGATCAGCAGGTGATGCCATGCATTGAGATCAGCAGTTGATGCCATGCATTGAGATCAGCAGGTGATGCCATGCATTGAGATCAGCAGGTGATGCCATGCATTGAGATCAGCAGGTGATGCCATGCATTGAGATCAGCAGGTGATGCCATGCATTGAGATCAGCAGGTGATGCCATGCATTGAGATCAGCAGGTGATGCCATGCATTGAGATCAGCAGCTGATGCCATGCATTGAGATCAGCAGGTGATGCCATGCATTGAGATCAGCAGGTGATGCCATGCATTGAGATCAGCAGGTGATGCCATGCATTGAGATCAGCAGGTGATGCCATGCATTGAGATCAGCAGGTGATGCCATGCATTGAGATCAGCAGGTAATGCCATGCATTGAGATCAGCAGGTGATGCCATGCATTGAGATCAGCAGGTGATGCCATGCATTGAGATCAGCAGGTGATGCCATGCATTGAGATCAGCAGGTGATGCCATGCATTGAGATCAGCAGGTGATGCCATGCATTGAGATCAGCAGGTGATGCCATGCATTGAGATCAGCAGGTGATGCCATGCATTGAGATCAGCAGGTGATGCCATGCATTGAGATCAGCAGGTGATGCCATGCATTGAGATCAGCAGGTGATGCCATGCATTGAGATCAGCAGGTGATGCCATGCATTGAGATCAGCAGGTGATGCCATGCATTGAGATCAGCAGGTGATGCCATGCATTGAGATCAGCAGGTGATGCCATGCATTGAGATCAGCAGGTGATGCCATGCATTGAGATCAGCAGGTGATGCCATGCATTGAGATCAGCAGGTGATGCCATGCATTGAGATCAGCAGGTGATGCCATGCATTGAGATCAGCAGGTGATGCCATGCATTGAGATCAGCAGGTGATGCCATGCATTGAGATCAGCAGGTGATGCCATGCATTGAGATCAGCAGGTGATGCCATGCATTGAGATCAGCAGGTGATGCCATGCATTGAGATCAGCAGGTGATGCCATGCATTGAGATCAGCAGGTGATGCCATGCATTGAGATCAGCAGGTGATGCCATGCATTGAGATCAGCAGGTGATGCCATGCATTGAGATCAGCAGGTGATGCCATGCATTGAGATCAGCAGGTGATGCCATGCATTGAGATCAGCAGGTGATGCCATGCATTGAGATCAGCAGGTGATGCCATGCATTGAGATCAGCAGGTGATGCCATGCATTGAGATCAGCAGGTGATGCCATGCATTGAGATCAGCAGGTGATGCCATGCATTGAGATCAGCAGGTGATGCCATGCATTGAGATCAGCAGGTGATGCCATGCATTGAGATCAGCAGGTGATGCCATGCATTGAGATCAGCAGGTGATGCCATGCATTGAGATCAGCAGGTGATGCCATGCATTGAGATCAGCAGGTGATGCCATGCATTGAGATCAGCAGGTGATGCCATGCATTGAGATCAGCAGGTGATGCCATGCATTGAGATCAGCAGGTGATGCCATGCATTGAGATCAGCAGGTGATGCCATGCATTGAGATCAGCAGGTGATGCCATGCATTGAGATCAGCAGGTGATGCCATGCATTGAGATCAGCAGGTGATGCCATGCATTGAGATCAGCAGGTGATGCCATGCATTGAGATCAGCAGGTGATGCCATGCATTGAGATCAGCAGGTGATGCCATGCATTGAGATCAGCAGGTGATGCCATGCATTGAGATCAGCAGGTGATGCCATGCATTGAGATCAGCAGGTGATGCCATGCATTGAGATCAGCAGGTGATGCCATGCATTGAGATCAGCAGGTGATGCCATGCATTGAGATCAGCAGGTGATGCCATGCATTGAGATCAGCAGGTGATGCCATGCATTGAGATCAGCAGGTGATGCCATGCATTGAGATCAGCAGGTGATGCCATGCATTGAGATCAGCAGGTGATGCCATGCATTGAGATCAGCAGGTGATGCCATGCATTGAGATCAGCAGGTGATGCCATGCATTGAGATCAGCAGGTGATGCCATGCATTGAGATCAGCAGGTGATGCCATGCATTGAGATCAGCAGGTGATGCCATGCATTGAGATCAGCAGGTGATGCCATGCATTGAGATCAGCAGGTGATGCCATGCATTGAGATCAGCAGGTGATGCCATGCATTGAGATCAGCAGGTGATGCCATGCATTGAGATCAGCAGGTGATGCCATGCATTGAGATCAGCAGGTGATGCCATGCATTGAGATCAGCAGGTGATGCCATGCATTGAGATCAGCAGGTGATGCCATGCATTGAGATCAGCAGGTGATGCCATGCATTGAGATCAGCAGGTGATGCCATGCATTGAGATCAGCAGGTGATGCCATGCATTGAGATCAGCAGGTGATGCCATGCATTGAGATCAGCAGGTGATGCCATGCATTGAGATCAGCAGGTGATGCCATGCATTGAGATCAGCAGGTGATGCCATGCATTGAGATCAGCAGGTGATGCCATGCATTGAGATCAGCAGGTGATGCCATGCATTGAGATCAGCAGGTGATGCCATGCATTGAGATCAGCAGGTGATGCCATGCATTGAGATCAGCAGGTGATGCCATGCATTGAGATCAGCAGGTGATGCCATGCATTGAGATCAGCAGTGATGCCATGCATTGAGATCAGCAGGTGATGCCATGCATTGAGATCAGCAGGTGATGCCATGCATTGAGATCAGCAGGTGATGCCATGCATTGAGATCAGCAGGTGATGCCATGCATTGAGATCAGCAGGTGATGCCATGCATTGAGATCAGCAGGTAGGTGCCATGCATTGAGATCAGCCATGCATTGAGATCAGCAGGTGATGCCATGCATTGAGATCAGCAGGTGATGCCATGCATTGAGATCAGCAGGTGATGCCATGCATTGAGATCAGCAGGTGATGCCATGCATTGAGATCAGCAGGTGATGCCATGCATTGAGATCAGCAGGTGATGCCATGCATTGAGATCAGCAGGTGATGCCATGCATTGAGATCAGCAGGTGATGCCATGCATTGAGATCAGCAGGTGATGCCATGCATTGAGATCAGCAGGTGATGCCATGCATTGAGATCAGCAGGTGATGCCATGCATTGAGATCAGCAGGTGATGCCATGCATTGAGATCAGCAGGTGATGCCATGCATTGAGATCAGCAGGTGATGCCATGCATTGAGATCAGCAGGTGATGCCATGCATTGAGATCAGCAGGTGATGCCATGCATTGAGATCAGCAGGTGATGCCATGCATTGAGATCAGCAGGTGATGCCATGCATTGAGATCAGCAGGTGATGCCATGCATTGAGATCAGCAGGTGATGCCATGCATTGAGATCAGCAGGTGATGCCATGCATTGAGATCAGCAGGTGATGCCATGCATTGAGATCAGCAGGTGATGCCATGCATTGAGATCAGCAGGTGATGCCATGCATTGAGATCAGCAGGTGATGCCATGCATTGAGATCAGCAGGTGATGCCATGCATTGAGATCAGCAGGTGATGCCATGCATTGAGATCAGCAGGCTGATGCCATGCATTGAGATCAGCAGGTGATGCCATGCATTGAGATCAGCAGGTGATGCCATGCATTGAGATCAGCAGGTGATGCCATGCATTGAGATCAGCAGTTGATGCCATGCATTGAGATCAGCAGGTGATGCCATGCATTGAGATCAGCAGGTGATGCCATGCATTGAGATCAGCAGGTGATGCCATGCATTGAGATCAGCAGGTGATGCCATGCATTGAGATCAGCAGGTGATGCCATGCATTGAGATCAGCAGGTGATGCCATGCATTGAGATCAGCAGGTGATGCCATGCATTGAGATCAGCAGGTGATGCCATGCATTGAGATCAGCAGGTGATGCCATGCATTGAGATCAGCAGTTGGTGCCATGCATTGAGATCAGCAGGTGATGCCATGCATTGAGATCAGCAGGTAATGCCATGCATTGAGATCAGCAGGTGATGCCATGCATTGAGATCAGCAGGTGATGCCATGCATTGAGATCAGCAGGTGATGCCATGCATTGAGATCAGCAGGTGATGCCATGCATTGAGATCAGCAGGTGATGCCATGCATTGAGATCAGCAGCTGATGCCATGCATTGAGATCAGCAGGTGATGCCATGCATTGAGATCAGCAGGTGATGCCATGCATTGAGATCAGCAGGTGATGCCATGCATTGAGATCAGCAGTTGGTGCCATGCATTGAGATCAGCAGGTGATGCCATGCATTGAGATCAGCAGGTAATGCCATGCATTGAGATCAGCAGGTGATGCCATGCATTGAGATCAGCAGGTGATGCCATGCATTGAGATCAGCAGGTGATGCCATGCATTGAGATCAGCAGGTGATGCCATGCATTGAGATCAGCAGGTGATGCCATGCATTGAGATCAGCAGGTGATGCCATGCATTGAGATCAGCAGGTGATGCCATGCATTGAGATCAGAAGGTGATGCCATGCATTGAGATCAGCAGGTGATGCCATGCATTGAGATCAGCAGGTGATGCCATGCATTGAGATCAGCAGGTGATGCCATGCATTGAGATCAGCAGGTGATGCCATGCATTGATATCAGCAGGTGATGCCATGCATTGAGATCAGCAGGTGATGCCATGCATTGAGATCAGCAGGTGATGCCATGCATTGAGATCAGCAGGTGATGCCATGCATTGAGATCAGCAGGTGATGCCATGCATTGAGATCAGCAGGTGATGCCATGCATTGAAATCAGCAGGTGATGCCATGCATTGAGATCAGCAGGTGATGCCATGCATTGATATGAGCAGCTGATGCCATGCATTGAGATCAGCAGGTGATGCCATGCATTGAGATCAGCAGGTGATGCCATGCATTGAGATCAGCAGGTGATGCCATGCATTGAGATCAGCAGGTGATGCCTTGCATTGAGATCAGCAGGTGATGCCATGCATTGAGATCAGCAGGTGATGCCATGCATTGAGATCAGCAGGTGATGCCATGCATTGAGATCAGCAGCTGATGCCATGCATTGAGATCAGCAGGTGATGCCATGCATTGAGATCAGCAGGTGATGCCATGCATTGAGATCAGCAGGTGATGCCATGCATTGAGATCAGCAGTTGATGCCATGCATTGAGATCAGCAGGTGATGCCATGCATTGAGATCAGCAGGTAATGCCATGCATTGAGATCAGCAGCTGATGCCATGCATTGAGATCAGCAGCTGATGCCATGCATTGAGATCAGCAGGTGATGCCATGCATTGAGATCAGCAGGTGATGCCATGCATTGAGATCAGCAGTTGATGCCATGCATTGAGATCAGCAGGTGATGCCATGCACTGAGATCAGCAGGTGATGCCATGCATTGAGATCAGCAGTTGATGCCATGCATTGAGATCAGCAGGTGATGCCATGCATTGAGATCAGCAGGTGATGCCATGCATTGAGATCAGCAGGTGATGCCATGCATTGAGATCAGCAGGTGATGCCATGCATTGAGATCAGCAGGTGATGCCTTGCATTGAGATCAGCAGGTGATGCCATGCATTGAGATCAGCAGGTGATGCCATGCATTGAGATCAGCAGGTGATGCCATGCATTGAGATCAGCAGCTGATGCCATGCATTGAGATCAGCAGGTGATGCCATGCATTGAGATCAGCAGGTGATGCCATGCATTGAGATCAGCAGGTGATGCCATGCATTGAGATCAGCAGTTGATGCCATGCATTGAGATCAGCAGGTGATGCCATGCATTGAGATCAGCAGGTGATGCCATGCATTGAGATCAGCAGGTGATGCCATGCATTGAGATCAGCAGGTGATGCCATGCATTGAGATCAGCAGGTGATGCCATGCATTGAGATCAGCAGGTGATGCCATGCATTGAGATCAGCAGGTGATGCCATGCATTGAGATCAGCAGGTGATGCCATGCATTGAGATCAGCAGGTGATGCCATGCATTGAGATCAGCAGGTGATGCCATGCATTGAGATCAGCAGGTAATGCCATGCATTGAGATCAGCAGCTGATGCCATGCATTGAGATCAGCAGGTGATGCCATGCATTGAGATCAGCAGGTGATGCCATGCATTGAGATCAGCAGGTGATGCCATGCATTGAGATCAGCAGGTGATGCCATGCATTGAGATCAGCAGGTGATGCCATGCATTGAGATCAGCAGGTGATGCCATGCATTGAGATCAGCAGGTGATGCCATGCATTGAGATCAGCAGGTGATGCCATGCATTGAGATCAGCAGGTGATGCCATGCATTGAGATCAGCAGGTGATGCCATGCATTGAGATCAGCAGGTGATGCCATGCATTGAGATCAGCAGGTAATGCCATGCATTGAGATCAGCAGGTGATGCCATGCATTGAGATCAGCAGGTGATGCCATGCATTGAGATCAGCAGGTGATGCCATGCATTGAGATCAGCAGGTGATGCCATGCATTGAGATCAGCAGCTGATGCCATGCATTGAGATCCGCAGGTGATGCCATGCATTGAGATCAGCAGTTGGTGCCATGCATTGAGATCAGCAGGTGATGCCATGCATTGAGATCAGCAGGTAATGCCATGCATTGAGATCAGCAGGTGATGCCATGCATTGAGATCAGCAGGTGATGCCATGCATTGAGATCAGCAGGTGATGCCATGCATTGAGATCAGCAGGTGATGCCATGCATTGAGATCAGCAGGTGATGCCATGCATTGAGATCAGCAGGTGATGCCATGCATTGAGATCAGCAGCTGATGCCATGCATTGAGATCAGCAGGTGATGCCATGCATTGAGATCAACAGGTGATGCCATGCATTGAGATCAGCAGGCGATGCCATGCATTGAGATCAGCAGGTGATGCCATGCATTGAGATCAGCAGGCGATGCCATGCATTGAGATTAGCAGGTGATGCCATGCATTCAGATCAACAGGTGATGCCATGCATTGAGATCAGCAGGTGATGCCATGCATTGAGATCAGCAGGTGATGCCATGCATTGAGACCAGCAGGTGATGCCATGCATTGAGATCAGCAGGTGATGCCATGCATTGAGATCAGCAGGTGATGCCATGCATTGAAATCAGCAGGTGATGCCATGCATTGAGATCAGCAGGTGATGCCATGCATTGATATGAGCAGGTGATGCCATGCATTGAGATCAGCAGGTGATGCCATGCATTGAGATCAGCAGGTGATGCCATGCATTGAGATCAGCAGGTGATGCCATGCATTGAGATCAGCAGCTGATGCCATGCATTGAGATCAGCAGGTGATGCCATGCATTGAGATCAGCAGGTGATGCCATGCATTGAGATCAGCAGGTGATGCCATGCATTGAGATCAGCAGGTGATGCCATGCATTGAGATCAGCAGCTGATGCCATGCATTGAGATCAGCAGGTGATGCCATGCATTGAGATCAGCAGGTGATGCCATGCATTGAGATCAGCAGTTGATGCCATGCATTGAGATCAGCAGGTGATGCCATGCACTGAGATCAGCAGGTGATGCCATGCATTGAGATCAGCAGTTGATGCCATGCATTGAGATCAGCAGGTGATGCCATGCATTGAGATCAGCAGGTGATGCCATGCATTGAGATCAGCAGGTGATGCCATGCATTGAGATCAGCAGGTGATGACATGCATTGAGATCAGCAGGTGATGCCTTGCATTGAGATCAGCAGGTGATGCCATGCATTGAGATCAGCAGGTGATGCCATGCATTGAGATCAGCAGGTGATGCCATGCATTGAGATCAGCAGGTGATGCCATGCATTGAGATCAGCAGGTGATGCCATGCATTGAGATCAGCAGGTGATGCCATGCATTGAGATCAGCAGGTGATGCCATGCATTGAGATCAGCAGTTGATGCCATGCATTGAGATCAGCAGGTGATGCCATGCATTGAGATCAGCAGGTAATGCCATGCATTGAGATCAGCAGGTGATGCCATGCATTGAGATCAGCAGGTGATGCCATGCATTGAGATCAGCAGGTGATGCCATGCATTGAGATCAGCAGGTGATGCCATGCATTGAGATCAGCAGGTGATGCCATGCATTGAGATCAGCAGGTGATGCCATGCATTGAGATCAGCAGGTGATGCCATGCATTGAGATCAGCAGGTGATGCCATGCATTGAGATCAGCAGGTGATGCCATGCATTGAGATCAGCAGGTGATGCCATGCATTGAGATCAGCAGGTGATGCCATGCATTGAGATCAGCAGGTGATGCCATGCATTGAGATCAGCAGCTGATGCCATGCATTGAGATCAGCAGGTGATGCCATGCATTGAGATCAGCAGGTGATGCCATGCATTGAGATCAGAAGGTGATGCCATGCATTGAGATCAGCAGGTGATGCCATGCATTGAGATCAGCAGGTGATGCCATGCATTGAGATCAGCAGTTGATGCCATGCATTGAGATCAGCAGGTGATGCCATGCATTGAGATCAGCAGGTGATGCCATGCATTGAGATCAGCAGGTGATGCCATGCATTGAGATCAGCAGGTGATGCCATGCATTGAGATCAGCAGGTAATGCCATGCATTGAGATCAGCAGGTGATGCCATGCATTGAGATCAGCAGGTGATGCCATGCATTGAGATCAGCAGCTGATGCCATGCATTGAGATCAGCAGGTGATGCCATGCATTGAGATCAGCAGGTGATACCATGCATTGAGATCAGCAGGTGATGCCATGCATTGAGATCAGCAGTTGGTGCCATGCATTGAGATCAGCAGGTGATGCCATGCATTGAGATCAGCAGGTAATGCCATGCATTGAGATCAGCAGGTGATGCCATGCATTGAGATCAGCAGGTGATGCCATGCATTGAGATCAGCAGGTGATGCCATGCATTGAGATCAGCAGGTGATGCCATGCATTGAGATCAGCAGGTGATGCCATGCATTGAGATCAGCAGGTGATGCCATGCATTGAGATCAGCAGGTGATGCCATGCATTGAGATCAGCAGGTGATGCCATGCATTGAGATCAGCAGGTGATGCCATGCATTGAGATCAGCAGGTGATGCCATGCATTGAGATCAGCAGGTGATGCCATGCATTGAGATCAGCAGGTGATGCCATGCATTGAGATCAGCAGGTGATGCCATGCATTGAGATCAACAGGTGATGCCATGCATTGAGATCAGCAGGTGATGCCATGCATTCAGATCAACAGGTGATGCCATGCATTGAGATCAGCAGGTGATGCCATGCATTGAGATCAGCAGGTGATGCCATGCATTGAGACCAGCAGGTGATGCCATGCATTGAGATCAGCAGGTGATGCCATGCATTGAGATCAGCAGGTGATGCCATGCATTGAAATCAGCAGGTGATGCCATGCATTGAGATCAGCAGGTGATGCCATGCATTGATATGAGCAGGTGATGCCATGCATTGAGATCAGCAGGTCATGCCATGCATTGAGATCAGCAGGTGATGCCATGCATTGAGATCAGCAGGTGATGCCATGCATTGAGATCAGCAGCTGATGCCATGCATTGAGATCAGCAGGTGATGCCATGCATTGAGATCAGCAGGTGATGCCATGCATTGAGATCAGCAGGTGATGCCATGCATTGAGATCAGCAGCTGATGCCATGCATTGAGATCAGCAGCTGATGCCATGCATTGAGATCAGCAGGTGATGCCATGCATTGAGATCAGCAGGTGATGCCATGCATTGAGATCAGCAGTTGATGCCATGCATTGAGATCAGCAGGTGATGCCATGCACTGAGATCAGCAGGTGATGCCATGCATTGAGATCAGCAGTTGATGCCATGCATTGAGATCAGCAGGTGATGCCATGCATTGAGATCAGCAGGTGATGCCATGCATTGAGATCAGCAGGTGATGCCATGCATTGAGATCAGCAGGTGATGCCATGCATTGAGATCAGCAGGTGATGCCTTGCATTGAGATCAGCAGGTGATGCCATGCATTGAGATCAGCAGGTGATGCCATGCATTGAGATCAGCAGGTGATGCCATGCATTGAGATCAGCAGCTGATGCCATGCATTGAGATCAGCAGGTGATGCCATGCATTGAGATCAGCAGGTGATGCCATGCATTGAGATCAGCAGGTGATGCCATGCATTGAGATCAGCAGTTGATGCCATGCATTGAGATCAGCAGGTGATGCCATGCATTGAGATCAGCAGGTAATGCCATGCATTGAGATCAGCAGGTGATGCCATGCATTGAGATCAGCAGGTGATGCCATGCATTGAGATCAGCAGGTGATGCCATGCATTGAGATCAGCAGGTGATGCCATGCATTGAGATCAGCAGGTGATGCCATGCATTGAGATCAGCAGGTGATGCCATGCATTGAGATCAGCAGGTGATGCCATGCATTGAGATCAGCAGGTGATGCCATGCATTGAGATCAGCAGGTGATGCCATGCATTGAGATCAGCAGGTGATGCCATGCATTGAGATCAGCAGGTGATGCCATGCATTGAGATCAGCAGGTGATGCCATGCATTCAGATTAGCAGGTGATGCCATGCATTCAGATCAACAGGTGATGCCATGCATTGAGATCAGCAGGTGATGCCATGCATTGAGATCAGCAGGTGATGCCATGCATGCGCTGTGTGCTCTTAAAATGTGCTTTCTAACTCTCCTACTCATTGTCTCCTGTTGTTGTAACATGCATTACCAAACGGGTCCCTGCCAACCTGCACCTTCTCCCGTGTAACCAATGTTAGGAGCCGAGCGAGGGTCTCCGTGAATGGGCATTATATTATGCGCTTATCATAGGTGTGCTGCCATATGGCTCCTAATACTGAAATCAGCTGATAAGGGCTCCTTAAAACGACACCAACCACAAAACAATACAAAGCAGCTGCATACGAGGCGAGGCGACATATTGACATCCCTGGTCGGCAGCCAGGGCAGCTCGTGACGAGCCAAGCGGGCTAGCCCCTTCACATACCACTTTAGCGCGGATGGGTCCGGTCCTTCTTGTCGACAAGTTCCGGCTCACTCATTGCATTGCCCAGCACTTGGGGCTTTGTCGACCCAGCTTGACATGCCCCTTTGTATGCGTTGGAAACGAGCACCTTGGCTCGTCTTTCAGGGGGCTGAGCTGAGCCAAGCTGCCGGCTGGGCCACGTGCTCTTGACAAATTCGGATTCTCCATGCATGCGTGGATGACCTTCGCTGTCTTCCCAGAGACCTTTTTGCCAACCAGTTGACTGGATTTCCCGAGTCCATCACCAACCTCGCAGGTCTTACTCACTTGTGAGTGCCATGCTCTCTTGGGCATTGTCCCAGATTGCAGCCCCTTATGCCTTGAGATCTGCAGGTGCTGCCATAAGCTCTGTGTTTTTGGAATGTCGACTGGGGCAGGCAGGCACCTGCTCTGACCTAATCCGTATTCTGCAAACATGCCTGCATGCATGGATGCACGATTGCTGTCTTGTCAGCGACCTGGGGAACAACAGGCTCACCGGCACCATTTCTGAGGCCATAACCAAACTCGCACTCCTTACTTACTTGTGAGTACCTGCCATGCTTCCGCGGGCTTTGTTTATCCCTGCCATGCATCCGTGGGCTTTGTCTCATACTGGAGCTCTTGATTCCTTGAAATCTGCTGGTGCTTCTCGGACTGGGGACGAGCTGAACGTTGGAGACGGGCGGCCTAGCTCGTCCTTAGCTGAGCCGACCCAAGCTCTCAGTTATGCCACCTGCTCTTGACTAATTTGGTTTCTGGCCACATGCATGCATGCCTTTGGTGGTCCTTCCAGTGACGTGGGCACCAACGGGTTCACCGGCACCATCCCCGAGTCCATCACCAACCTCGTGAACCTTCGTGAATTGTGAGTACCTGCCATGAGTTCGATTCGAGGGCTTTGTCTCAGATTGAAGCTCTTCATTCATGCCTTGAGATGTGCTGGTGATGCCATTCGCTGTGTGCTCCTGGAGTGTGCCCTTTAGACGTTTCCTGTTCTTGATTCCCTGCTGTTGCTGTGTCATGTGCATTACCACAAGGAGTGCCCACCAGCCTGCACCGGCATCCATGCACAGGGATGTTCACAGGCCCAAGTTCAACTCTGACATGCCCTCCCCTCTTTTGCACTAGACTAGGTCAAAACAAGTGTAGCTTCAGGCCAACCTGCTCGTTTGCACTAGACTGGTTCAAACGAGTGTGGCCTCAACCCTACCTCGTTTTTGCATCAGGCTCGGCAGGCCCAACTGCTCTTGCCTTATCCCAATTCCTGACACATGCGTGCATGCCCTTCGTTGCCTTATCAGTAAACTTTTCACCAACGGCTTGACTGGCAGCATTCCAGAGTCCATTGGCAACCTCACGAATCTCAGTGTCTTGTGAGTGCCATGCCTTCTTGGGCTCTGCCTCAGATTGAGGCTCATCATGCCTTTGAGCTGTCTCAGATAGTCTCAGTCTCAGATTGTCTCTGTGCTCAAGGAATGTCTTGCAGCTGTCTCCCATTCAGCCTCCTCTGCTGTTGCTTTATTGTCCAGTACCACAAGGGAGAGGCGCCTGCCAGCCAGCGTGCACCTACTTCCTTGCACGGAAATGCGCACATCCCCGACTCTGCAAATGGGTGATTTCTCAGCTGACTCAAGCACGCATCCTGCTCACCTAGCTGAAAACGAAACGAGCATGGAAGGGCATTGGGTGGGCATCTGACATCAGGGTCGCCTCTCAGCGTCGTGGCAGCCTCCCGTTCCCCTCTCACCTCCCGTTCCCCTCCGTTCCCCTCTCACCTCCCGTTCCCCTCTCACCTCCCGTTCCCCTCTCACCTCCCGTTCCCCTCTCACCCCCCGTTCCCCTCTCACTCCCTGTTCTCTCTCACCCCCCGTTCTCTCTCACCCCCCGTTCTCCTCTTGCCTCCCGTTCTCCTCTCACCTCCGGTTCTCCTCTCACCTCCCTTTCTCCTCTCACCTCACGTTTTCCTCTCACCAGGGGATTTGGCCAGAACAGCTTCACTGGTACAGTTCCTCAGTCCATCGAGAAGCTCACGGGCCTTATTCGCTTGTAAGTAGTCCGAGTGAACACCAGTTAGGTCAATACGTGGCAGCAACTGAGGAATATAACACCTGTTAATATTAGTAGCTCTTTTTAAATAGACTCTTGTGTAGCAAAAAGGTTGTTTCGAACCTTTTCTGGAGCCATTCCTCAGTCCAGCAAGAAGCTCACGAGGCTTACTCGCGTGTACGTGGGCACCAGAAAAATTCGAGCCCGAACCAGGTCGGGTTGAACAAGCGCAAACTATCAATGCGCCATTCGAGTTTTGCCGCCTTCCCATACTAAACCCGGGCCAATTTGGGTCGAGCTGCTTACAATGCGGCCAGAATCGTACAAGGTTCGACCACATGAGGCGACCTTCAAACGCTTCAATCCCTCCCCCCCGGGTTTGGTTGAACTCTAACCGAACCGGTTTCAGTTCAGTTAAGTAATTGGAAATTTCAAATGCTTGAGTTAAGAGCTATGAATAATGGGATCTTTAGTGACTGCTTGCTTAAATTTTGAGTAAGCAGTGCGAGTTATTCATGCATGAATATCCTGCCCGGCACTCAAAGTCTATGTGGTGGTTGTTACATAAGTAAATTTCTTGAGTAAATGTACAAAAGTCCCCAATTTATGTTCAGAGCAAGCTGGGTTTTCCAGGTAGCAGTAAGGGCAACAAGGGGGAAGCACCGAGGAGGAAGACGCAGTAGGGAGAGCAGTTTGCATCGCAGAGGTGGCGCGCGCACCTCTTCACTCACGCTCTCTTTGACCGTACGATGCCCGCTCGCGATTCTTGCCTCTCATGCCCGCGCTGCTTGCCTCTCGTGCCTGCCCTGTTTGCCTCTCGTGCCTTAGCTCCTGTCTCTCATGAGTGGTGCTTTTCTGAATATAGATGCTATGCATACATCTCCTGCTTCGGGGATACACTCACTGTTGTGTGGTGACATTCTGCTTATCCATGGTGGCGCATCGATGGTGCTGCTGCTTGTAATGAGCAGTTTTTCTACGGCGCATTCCCCTCGTTGACCCTTGACCGCCACTTCTTTCCATTGCCCTCCACCTCGCCCATCCCTCCTCCTCGTCCCCACCAGGCGACCACTACTTGCTGCACTGTCAGGACATCCTCCTGAGCCACAAGATCGGATCCATTGCCACAAGATTGGCTGCTGCCGCGGCCAGGGCAGGGCCAGGCGGAATGGCGGAGCAGGAGCAGGCGGAGGCAGAGCGGGCTGCAAGGAGGGCGGGCAGCCGCTTCTGGCAGTCGGAGTATTTCCTGCCCGCCCCGGCTGACCTCTTCGTGGTGGCCTTCCGCCAGTGGATGGGCACTTATGCTGGTATGCTCATGTGATGGATGGGCATGCATGCAGGTAGGGTGGGTGTGCACATGGCTTGTGATGGATGTGCGTTTGCTGTGCTGCCATGCACCCTCCATGACAAGATAGAGTGTGCTCTACCCTCCAAATTCCGCCCATTCTTCACCTTCTTCTCTGTTGGCCCAAATCATCTCTTCACGCACACTTTTAGCACACAGCAAGCACACCCTAAGTATGTCTCCGCCTTCCCCCCATCCCCCCCAACAGACGGCGGTGTGACTTTCCCCCCGGGCTACTCCATGCCCCCACAGCCACTCCCCAAGGAGCAGGTGTTGGACCGCATGGCCTCCCACACGGCGCACTGCACCTCCTGCTCCTCCGCCCTCGCCGTTCTGCAGCGCGCACACCTGATGCTGCCCGCACTCTCCCTGCTCGCCGCCGCTGCTGCTGTTGCTGTCCCCCTTGGGTTCCCTTCCGCCTCTATTGTGTTTCCGCTTGTCCTGTTGCTGATGTCAGCAGCTCTGGCAGTGGCTGCCTGGAAGGTTCACCAAATTATCCCACGGTTCATCTATGTGGGTTGGGATCATTCCAAGACCTAAGTGGCACTGAAGCACGTTCTGGATGCATAGTTAAGTTGCACTTGAGTCATCTTTTGGATGCAAGCCCTGAAGAAATCTATGGTTCTATCACTAGACTAGGCTGTATGTTACGACAATGCTTTACCGGACTAATGCGCTTACAGCTACTTCCCGGTTATAAGCCCACATCAGATTCAGGCAATCCTCTTACCGTCATCGCTCCTGTAGAAGATTCTCAGAGGGGGTGCTTAAGCCCCCCTGAGTCCTGACCAGGCCCCAAAATGTCAGGGTAAAATACCCTGATTGCCCTGACTGGCGGCCGTTTTTTTTGGGGTTACCTTGACCCAGTCATCCTCCCGGATTTCTTACCCTGACTCATAAAGAATGTGATTTTTTGTACCCTTATGAAATCCGAGTTATAGATTGTTTCCCTTGACTTTCATCAGTGTTTTGAACCTGTTACACTGATACCGAGTCTTTCGTAGCGAGGATACGGTGGATGTTGCGCAAAATGGCGCTAGCGAATATTGCATTAGGTTCAATTTCCTGATATGAGTATCGAACCCGCGACCTTCACAATCCAGCTTCACCTCTAAGCCTTTGACCACTTCAACTTGCAATGAACCAGTCTGTTTCTTTCTATTTAATGACCAACGGAATCAACTGTTTTTTTACCCTGTTTCCATCAGGGTACGAGAATTTTTACCCTAGGAGTCAGGGTTGGCCCACTCTGGAACTCTGATTTGACAGGGTGGGCCAAAACCATTTTTGGGCCCTGTTCCTGACCCCCCTTCCCTCCCTTTCCTCCTCGTTGCAAAAGCACCTCCTGTAAGAGTATGTTCCTACGGCCTCATGTCAGGGGCACCTCGTATCAGGAATGTATTTTCGCTCTGTTTACATTATAACACACCTCATATCAGAGTTTATACCGAAACGGCGGACCAATAAACATGCTCGCACAACATCGCGCGAACGTACTGATTTCCCGGTGCACGGTTCCATCTGACGAGCAGACGTCATGATCAGATGTGGGATGTGGCAGTCATGCGCTGCCAGGGCCCAAAATGGGATGGGGGAATGGGATGAGGGAATAGGATGGGGGAAATGGAGTAGGGAAATGGTTTGGTGCAATGGGATGGGGGGATGGAATAGGGGATTGGGATGGGGGAATGGGATGAGGAAATAGAGTGTCGGAATCACTACGCAGGAATGAATGAACTAAGAATGAGTTGGGTACAAGTACTAACCATAAAGTGTTGTACCCCTTGCAGGCTAACCCACTATAGCCTAGAGAGAACACAAACATATAGTTTGACACACCCCCATAGGCTAAGTGGGAGATAGCAAACACAACAGACGATCACAAGACCAGTCAAGCAAGAGAACAAGCAAAGCAAAGCTCAGGATGGATCTCAAGGACACCACACAATCTGAGCACAAGCAAGGGGCCACAAGGCCAGTTCACATGCAGAGTTATAATAGCAAGGCAGTACACTGATCACAACCTAGCAAGAGTAAACAAGCAGGTATAAACATATAGATAAGTGTACAACAAGAGCAAGTCAAGCAACCAGCAGGTGAGGCAAAGTGGGCACAAGCCCAAGAGCAGTGCAGAAACGTTGATGATCACCAGACCCAAGGGCCTTGGTGAACACATCAGCAGTGTTGGCCCGCGAGGCCACGTAGGAAAGGCGGAGCTGACGACGCTACTGCAGCTCACGTGCAAGGAAGTAGCAAAGAGCAATGTGCTTCGTTCTGTGCTCCAGTCTCTGCTCGCGACACAAGGCAAGCATTGCCTTGTTGTCAACGTACAGAACTGGAGGAGAACGAGGCCGCTCCCCCAAGTCGGTCAACAAGTAGGTCAGCCAGCGTAGCTCCTGTGCAGCCATGGCCCCAGCGTAGATTTCGGCCTCACAGCTGGAACCAAGCATAGAATAAGAACGAGTGGACCTCCACGAGACAGAACCAGAGCCAAGACTGGAGGTGTAACCCTGTGACGAACGCTGAGTCGCCTGGTCGTCGGCCCAAGAAGCGTCGAAGTGTCCTGTGAGTACCACTGAACCCCGTCCTCCAAGCACGAGCCCCATGCCCGATGTACTGCACAAGTAACGCAGTTTCCTCTTCGCAGCATCCCAGTGCACCTTTTGGTGTCTACCGGGAGCCACGTAGCGAGCCAGGAGGCTGAGAGGGTACGCGAGGTCAGGTCGTGTGCACGTCATCAGGTACATGAGGCAACCCACAAGCTCTGGGTACGGACCACTTGGCTCTACGGACTCGTCCGAAGGTGGAGCTGAAAGCGAGTGGCCGGTAGACAAAGGATTGGGCTGTGGTGAGGAGAACTGGAAGCCGAAGCACTGAAGGACCTGGTGCACCATGTGTGAGTGAGTCAGGGTGATGGTGTGCCGTGCTCTGTCCCGGGTGATCTGCAAGCTAAGATAGCTACGCAGCTCACCCAGGTCAGTACAGGTGTGTCTCTCGTGCAGCTCCGCCTTCACTACGGCCAGCGCCTCAGTGTCAGCAGTAGCAAAAATCAAGTCGTCGACGTACACGAGAACGTAGAACGGCGGCAGGGTAGTGTCGGTGCGTAGAAACAACGACGGGTCAGCAGAGGAAGCAGCAAACCCAATAGCCGCAAGTGTAGTCCCCAGTGTGTCGTGCCACTCTCGGGGCGCCTGGCGGAGACCGTAGACTGGCCGCCAGAGGCTCCACTGGGTACCCGCAGGAAACGACCCAGTGAAGCCAGGTGGGTGGCGCAGCCAGATCTCCTCGTGAAGGCTGCCCTGCAAGAAAGCTGTGGAGAAGTCAAGGGAGTGCAGCTCGTAGTCACGCTATGCTGCAACGTACAGCAACACCCGAAGAGTAGTCATCTTCGGAGTGGGGGAGAAGGTCTGGAAGAAGTCGACCCCCTGTCGCTGACTGAAGCCTCGAGCAACGTAAGGCGCCTTGAAGGCAGGCGGAGAACCCGGCGGCCGCTTCACTCTGAAAATCCACATGCCATCAACTTTGTTCGCCCCAGGAGGAGGAACCTTGTCGACGTAGGTGCCTGTGGACTTCCAAGAAGCCATTTCTGCGTCCATGGTTTTCTGCCACTGAGAGGAGTACTCACCCGCGACCGCCTCAGCGTAAGACCGCGGGGTAGGGATGTCAAGTGCATCCGGGTCTCCCTCAGGGCAAAGCAGCATTGATGCGAAACGAGGTAAAACGGCCGCAAGACACTCAAGCTCAAACTGCCTGTCCTCAAGGACGTCACTGCCAAGGGCAGGCTCACCCCCGACGGACGGAGGACAGACATGCTCAGACTCAGTAACAAGACTCACGATGTAGTCGAGACGACTCCTATATGCAAAGTCGGCTAGCTCACTGACTAGGGCAAACGCAGCAGTAGACTCAATTTCAGGGTCAGTGACTACAGTAGCGAGGAGATGACTGACAGTAGGACTGGCAGCACGAGCAAGGTCGGACTCAGGGTCAGGAACATGCGGAAGAGAGGACGCAGGAGAGGTGGAGTGAGGCCAGTGGAAGACGGGAGACTAAGAACCTGGCGAAGGACCGAGTCAGGCGGCGGCAGGGACGACAGCAGCACCACCTGCTCCGGCAGCTCCAGCACGTCTTGTACCTCCAGCTCCAGTGCCTACAGCACCAGTAGCACCTCCAGCGCCTCCAGTGCCAGTAGCACCTCTAGCACCTCCAGCACCAGCAGCACCAGCACCTCTAGAATCAGCAGCACCACCAGCCCCGGCAGCTCCAGTACCTCCAGTACGAGCACCTCTAGGACCAGCAGCTCCAGCACCTCCAGTACCTGTTGGACCTCCAAGACTAGCAGCTCCAGCACCTCCAGCACTAGTAGCACCTCCAGGACTAGTAGCTCCGGCACCTCCAGCACGAGCAGCACCTCCAGCACCTCCTGGACTAGCAGCTCCAGCACCTCCAGCACCAGCAGCACCTCTTGTACCATCAGCAGCAGCAGCACCTCCTGCGGAGATAACTTTAGCAACGGGAGCTAGGCTGCGGGCTAGGCATGGGTGCTCGTGTGATCTCTGCGTTCGTTCACTTAGTCATTTACTCGTGCTTGTACTACTTGCTAGTTCACGGGGGAATTTGGCAAGAGTTCCACTAGCAAAAGTTCACAACAAATGATTAGCAAGAACATTGGCAACACAGACTACATCAGAGCTAGCTAGGCTGCTGGTCGACCTCCAGCGCAGCATGGTCGACCGCGCTCCAGCGCAGCAGTGCTCGCACCGCTCCAGCGTTGCAGAGTAGCGGTGCGCCAACGTTGCAAGTCCATGATGTGCCAACGCTGCAGCAAGTCGGCTGCACAGCGTTGCACCCGCAGGACAACGGTGCACCTGCTTCGCAGGTGCGTGCAGCTGGTTAGCGCTCCACACCTTGTCACGAGCACAGCGCAGACGCCTGGCAGACTCCACGCTAGCGACTGCGCCCACCAGCCACGTCGGCCTCGGGATACCACCCCGGAGGTCGGCCTCGCAGACTCCACCCCGGCGACACTCGCGCACGTCGCCCGGGTATCCCGGTCGACCGGGCAACCATGGCGGATCGACCAGCGCAGTCCGTAGTCGGCCACCAATGCCGGCGTCCCCAGTCTGTCGTCCAGACGCCCAGGACACCGTCCGAACCCCCAGGTCGGCGTCCAGACGCCCAGGACGCCTTGCAGACGTCCAGGGCGGCGCCCAGCCTCCCAGGACGCCGACTAGACGCCCAGGTCGGCGTCCGGGCCCCCAGGACGCCGTGCAGACGCCCAGGGCGGCGTCCCAGGCTCCTAGGACGCCGTGCCGACGCCTAGGTCGGCGTCCGGCCTTCCAGGACGCCGTGCGGACGCCCAGGTCGGCGTCTGGCCTTCCAGGACGCCAACCAGGCGTCCAGGACGCCGACCAAGCGTCCAGGACGGCGTCCTTCTGCCCGGCGCCCTCCAGCCAGGCGCCCTCCAGCTCGGCGCCCTTGCAGTGGCCCCCGTGCCCACTGCTGCAGGTCGGCTGCAACCCCCGCACATCCGACCACGAGGTCGGCTCCGCCCAAGCAAGGATGGGGCCAAACAACACTCCCGTTGACACTCCCCTGCCGCGTTCACGCTTGGGCCCTCAGCCCACACGTCAGTACAGCTCCGAGAATAGCCCGTCGGCGTGCACCCAACACACAGCACGCCGGTCACCGCACCAGCCATGCAAGAGGGCATGGCACCTACTGCTGCACGTCGTCGTCGCCGTCGCCCACGTCGGCCAAGCGCACCTGGCCGATTGCGATGGAGCACCGGTTGAAGGCCGGATAGTGCAGCGCCTTCGTCAGGAAGTCGGCCGGCTGCTCAGTGGTCGGGATGTACTTCAGCGAGAACTTCCTGCGCTTCACCATGTGCTGCAGCCAGGCCTGTCGCCGCTCCATGTGCTTGAGGTTGCCCGTCAACCCCATGCCCTCGGCGACCGTGATGGCCGACTTGTTGTCCACTCGCAGGACAGTCGGCTTCCCGGCGTCCAGCTGCCGGAACTCTGCAAGGAGGAAACGAAGTCGGCGTCCCTCCTTGCCGGCTTCGGTGGCCACCACATACTCCGACTCGGTCGACGACATCGTCGCGCATTTGATGCGCTGGCTCGACCAGGAGACTGCGATCCCTCCGTAGACGAACACATAGCCGCCTGTGCTCGTCCGGCTCTGCTTGTCATCGGCGTCGTCGGCGTCCACGTAGCCGACCAGCTCCAGCGACTCAGGTCCACCGCCGAACTCCAGGGCGGTGTCACGCATGTTGGCGAGGTAGGCGAGGCAGCGGTCGACCTCGCACCAGTGCTGGTCGCTCTCACCGTGAGGCCGCTCCCCAGCTTGCTGCAGGCGAAGGCAACGTCCGGACTCGTCGTTGTCGCCGCAAACTGCAGCGAGCCGACCTTCTGCCGGTACTCCTCCTCCTGGCGCTCCTGCGCCTCCTCGTCGTCGAAGGTGAGCTCAGCGTAGGCGTCGACCAAGATCGGTGTCTTCGGGGTGCGCCCGGTCTGCTCCTCGTCGATGAAGCGCCTACGCAGCTTGTTGGCGTAGCCCTGCTAGTGCAGCCACAGCTTCCCCGCCGACCTGTCGCGCACGATCTCCAGCCCGAGGTACTTCTGCACCGGCGAGATCTCGCGCAGCTCGAAGGCGGCTTCCAGCAGCTCCTTCAGCTCCTCCAGCATCGCGGCGCTGCTGCTGGCGGCGAGCAGGTCGTCGACATAGACCAGCACCCAGCAAGCCACTCCGTCGTCGCCGACCTTGAAGTACAGAGCCTCGTCGACCTGGCTCTTCTTCCACCCGGCGCCGACCAGCACAGCGTTGAGCGCCAAGTACCACAGCAGCGGCGACTGCTTCAGCCCGTACAGGCTCTTCAGCAGCTTGCACACCCGGCCGGTTCCGTCGTTGAAGTAGTCCGGCTGGGACATGTACAGCACCCGGTCGAGCTTGCTCTGCAGGAAGGCGTTCTTCATGTCGAGCTGCATCAGGTTGAGGTTGAGGACGGCGACGATGCTGAGGAAGATCCTCAGCGTGACGTAGCTGCCCACCGGCGCGAACGTCTCGTCGTAGTCGGCGCCGTACACTTGCGTGAAGCCCTTCACGACCAGCCTCGCCTTCTCTCGCTCGACGGTGTCGTCGATGTGGTACTTCGTCGTCAACACCCACCGGTTCTTCATGATGTTCACTCCCGGCGGGCGTTCGACCAGCTCCCACGTGCCCATGTTGATGAGGCTGCGGATCTCCTCTTCCATGGCGGCTTTCACCGCCGGGCCCTTCCAGCTTGCCAACGCCTCCTTCACCTTCATCGTCGAGATGTCCCAACGATGCTCGGGGTCGGCCTGCATGTCGGAGTCGAGCTCCGGAAACTCCTCATCCTCCTCGGCGTCTTCGTAGAGCAGGTCATCATCGTCCACGTCGTACACCGTGGTGAAGGCAGCGGGGATGAAGAAGTCGGGCGGCCTCCGAAGTCGGCCTGTACGCCGTGGTCCCGGCTGGACCTCCTCGGCGTTCCCTCCATCGTCGCCTTCGTCGCTGTCCTCGGCGTCCTGCTGCACCACAGTCGGCGTCCCAGCCGACTGCTCCCCTGCGGTCGGCTCCCCTGCCGACTGCCTGGTCGCCGACTCCTCCTTGGTCGGCGTCGCTGCTGCCTGCTCCCCTGTCGGCTGCTGTTCTGAGGGAGCTTCCTTCGCCGGCTTCACCACAGTCGGTTGCACTACCTGCTGCCTCCCGGTCGGCGTCAGTTTTACTCCTACGCCGACTTGCACAGCATCACGTCGGCCACCGGCGATGCTCGGGGCCGGCGCCACAGATGACGCCCCACCTCTCCCCTCATCGCCGGAGGCCGACGCCATGGTCAGCCCACGCAGGTCGACAACGAGGGGAGGAGCAGGTGAAAGGCAGAGAGTGGGGACGTCCTCGGCGTCCTCACCAGCAAGATCACCGACCTCGGCGAGCAGAGGCAGCGTCGCCGTCGAGGTGTCCGTTGGCGGGTGAACTGACATCCGCCCGGACGGCGGCCCGTGCGCCGACCTCCACACCTCCAGCGACATGCTCTTGTAGAACACCACGTCCGACGTGGTGACCACCCGGTTGTCGGCGATGTCGAGGAGCTCCCAGCCCTTGCTCTCCTCAGACACGCCGAGGTGAAGGCCCCACCTGGCCTTCGGCTTCAGCTTCCCACCACGCTGATGCTTGGGGACCAAGAACTGCGCCATGCAGCCCCACACCCGCGCCAGCAACAAGTCGGGCTTCTTCCCGGTGAGCAGCTGGTACGGCGTCGTCCCCGGCGGCAGCGCCGACTGCTCAAGGCAGTTGCGGACCCAGACGGCCTGCCGCAGAGCTAGGTGCCACCAGTGGTGCTGCATGCCCATGTGCAGCGTCATCGTGCGCACCGACTCCACCACAGTCCTCATCTCCCTCTCCGCCATGCCGTTCTGCTGCGGGGTGTACGGGCAGGTCAGGTCGTGAACGATCCCCTTGCCGTTCACGAAGTCGGTGAACTGTTTCCCGAGGAACTCCCCTCCCCGGTCTGAGCGTAGCATCAACACCGACTTCTTCGTCTGTCGCTCAGCCACCGCCAGCCACTGCACGAACACCTGCAACGCATCCGACTTCTTGCCTGCCTAACCCACACGTAGCAGGTCTTGCGATCCTTCAGCAGCAAGAAGTACAGGCTGCCGTCCTTGGCAGCCACGCGGAACGGCCCGCATAATTCGATGTGCACGACGGCCAGCACGTCGTCGGCGTCGGAGCCTTTGTTGGGGAAGGTGTGTTGCGCCAGCTTCCCGCCGACGCACGAAACACACGGTGAGTCGGCGCCAGACGCCGACTTGAGGTCCAGCCCGGTGGCGACCTCGTGCTTCGCCAAGCTCCGGATGGTGTCCATGCCGACGTGCGCAAGCCTCGCGTGCAGCCTGTCCGGCGTTGCCTTCGTCGCCGAGACGATCGCCCGCAGGGCCACGACCTCCGTCGTGGGCGACGTCGACCTCGTTGAGCAGGGACGCAGGTCGATGCAGAGAACACGCCCGGAGTACGTCGCCCGACCGAGAACCTCTCCCGCGGCCGAGACGAGCAGCATCCCGTCGCCGTCCTCCTGCAGCTTCACGCCGTGCTCCTTCAGCTGGCCGGCCGACAACAGGTTCGCTCGCACACCCGGGACGTAGAGCACGTCGGGGATGAGCACCGGCTTCCCGGCCTCCCCTTGCAGAGCGACAGTGCCGCGGCCCTGGACGTCCTGCAGCGCACCATTGAAGCCGCGCACGTGCTTGATGTCGCCGCTCGGCTGCAGGTCGACGAAGACCTCCTTCGTCCCCATCAGGTGGTGGGAGCAGCCGCTGTCGAGCAGGACCACCGCCGGGTTTGCCTGCACAGCTGCTGCCACCACCTGGAAGTCCTCGCCGGCCTCCGGCGCCA
This sequence comes from Closterium sp. Naga37s-1, assembly GCA_947471745.1. Classification (NCBI taxonomy): domain Eukaryota; kingdom Viridiplantae; phylum Streptophyta; class Zygnematophyceae; order Desmidiales; family Closteriaceae; genus Closterium; species Closterium sp. Naga37s-1. The sequence goes on from CANJKZ010000967.1 coordinate 1,254,341, forward strand.
GCGAGACGGTCGGCTCCACGACGCCGACCAGCGAGCACGACACCGCCTTATCGTCTCGCCCCTTGCCACCAGCAGAGGAGTCGGCGTCCTTCGCCGAGGTCGACTTGGTCGACTGCTGCTCCTTGCGCGGCTGGTTTCCTCGACGGGGACGACGGCTGGCCGACCTCCCGCGGCCTCCCTTGGCGTTGTCATCGTCGGTATCACTGCGGTCAGGGCACTCGAAGGAGAAGTGGTCGGGGCTGTGGCAGATCCAGCACTCCCGACGCCGACTTCCTCCTCCTCGACTACCACTCGTAGCCGACTTCTGCTCGTCGGCGTCCTTCGCCGGCTTCCACCCGCTGCTACCACCGCCGCCAGGCTGCCCACGCTGCCCCAGTCGGCCACCTTGCCTCGCCGGGGCGACGAAGTTTGCCTGCACCAAGAGCTCCTGGGACCGCTCATCCTCCTGCATCGCCTCGTCCTGCAGGATGTACGAGGTCAAGTTGTCCTCGTCGAGCGTCGCCCTGGTGCTCGACGCCATTGACAGCCGCTTCAGGAGGTTGTAGCTGCTCGAGAGTCCCTGCATGACGTGCGTGATGTACGACGCCATCGAGTACTGCGCGCCGGCCATCCTTATGGTGGCGAGAATTCGCCGAGCTCGGTTGCAGTAGTTGGTAGCAGTCTCCTCGTCGCCCATTCGCAGGTGCGTCAGCTGCCCCTCAAGTTGGGCGATGAACAAGTCGTCGGTGACCTGGTACGTCGACTCGATGAAGTGCCACGCCCGGTGGCCGGCGTCGAGGTACTCCCGGCACCACTTCAAGGCGATCTGCACGCCCGGCGAGCAGCACCGCGAGATGACCGTGAAGGTCAACAGCTGCACGGCGCGAAACTCTGCTCGCAAGTCGGGGTGGTGCTCCTCCGGCGTCGCCACGGTTCCTCGGGCGAAGCCGATCAGCCCGGCCATCTCCAGCTGGGGCTCGATGGCTTCCTTCCAGGAGAGTATGTCCGGTCGACCAACGAGCAGCGGGGTGACCAAGATCCTGTCCGGCGTGAACTTGAAGTAGCCGTAGCTCTGTGCAATCCCGCCCGCCATCACCTGGGTCGCCGGCATCAGCGACAATCCGCTTCGACGTCCTCCGACGTCGCCCTGCGAGGAGCCTGCAGCCGCCGACGACTGCATCCCTCGCGCCTGAACGCCGCCGGCTTCACCGGCGTGTATCACACCTCGTTGCCTCGACGTGCCTCCCGCACTGCTGCCGACCTGGCCTTCGCCGGCGTTGACGCCCACGTCGACGCCGCCGTCGTTGTTCACCGGTCGAGGAGAGGCTGGTCGAGAAGGGGGGTGCTCCGCCGCCCACACGGAGCGGAGTCCTGCCTCGATGACTGCCCAGGGTATCGCCCCGTACTCCTGGGTCTCATGGCGTCTCCTCGCATCCTCTAGCTGTGCCTCCAGGGTGTCCATCACCTCGGCGTCACCTACGCGCACGCTAGTGACTGCACGGCTGCTGGCCTACGAACACGATCGGTAAGTGCAAAGTCGGCTAGACTGAACTACGTCGCGGTGCCCTCCACGCTCACTGCACCATGCGGAGATAACTTTAGCAACGGGAGCTAGGCTGCGGGCTAGGCACGGGTGCTCGTGTGATCTCTGCGTTCGTTCACTTAGTCGTCTACTCGTGCTTGTACTACTTGCTAGTTCACGGGGGAATTTGGCAAGAGTTCCACTAGCAAAAGTTCACAACAAATGATTAGCAAGAACATTGGCAACACAGACTACATCAGAGCTAGCTAGGCTGCTGGTCGACCTCCAGCGCAGCATGGTCGACCGCGCTCCAGCGCAGCAGTGCTCGCACCGCTCCAGCGTTGCAGAGTAGCGGTGCGCCAACGTTGCAAGTCCATGATGTGCCAACGCTGCAGCAAGTCGACTGCACAGCGTTGCACCCGCAGGACAACGGTGCACCTGCTTCGTAGGTGCGTGCAGCTGGTTGGCGCTCCACACCTTGTCACGAGCACAGCGCAGACGCCTGGCAAACTCCACGCCAGCGACTGCGCCCACCAGCCACGTCGGCCTCGGGATACCACCCCCGAGGTTGGCCTCGCAGACTCCACCCCGGCGACACTCGCGCACGTCGCCCGGGTATCCCGGTCGACCGGGCAACCACGCCTGATCGACTAGCGCAGTCCGTAGTCGGCCATCAATGCCCGGCGTCCCCAGTCCGTCGTCCAGACGCCCAGGACACCGTCCGAACCCCCAGGTCGGCGTCAAGACGCCCAGGACGCCTTGCAGACGTCCACGGCGGCGCCCAGCCTCCCAGGACGCCGACTAGACGCCCAGGTCAGCGTCCGGGCCCCCAAGACGCCGTGCAGACGCCCAGGGCGGCGTCCCAGGCTCCTAGGACGCCGTGCAGACGCCTAGGTCGGCGTCCGGCCTTCCAGGACGCCGTACGGACGCCCAGGTCGGCGTCTGGCCTTCTAGGACGCCAACCAGGCGTCCAGGACGCCGACCAAGCGTCCAGGACGGCGTCCTTCTGCCCGGCGCCCTCCAGCTCGGCGCCCTTGCAGTGGCCCCCGTGCCCACTGCTGCAGGTCGGCTGCAACCCCCGCACATCCGACCACGAGGTCGGCTCCGCCCAAGCAAGGACGGGGCCAAACAACACTCCCGTTGACACCTCCAGCACCTCCAGCAGTACCTCCAGTACTAGCAGCACCTCCAGTACCTCCAGCAGTATCTCCAGCACCTCCAGCACCAGCAGTACCTCCAGGACTAGCAGCTCCAGCACCAGCAGGACCGTACCCTCCACCACCAGGACTGCCTCACCGAACGATCCACGCACGAATCGCCTGCGGCGAGAGCGTCTCAAGTAGATCAGGCTGGAGTGGCTGTCCAGCTCCAGGACCTCCAGCAAGGACACCCATAGCTCCACCGCCACTAGGAATCGCAGCACCCCCAGAGTCAGCACCCCCAGTTGCAGCACCCCCAGAACCAGCACCCCCAGTCGCAACACCCCCAGAACCCTCACCATCTGTACAGCACCCCCAGGCTCAGCACCAGCCGTCTCAGCTCTAGAGTCCACAGCACCAGGCTGCGCAGGTGGCGAAGACGGCCGAGGCGGAAAACCAGGGGGGGTCTCCAAGCGTGGAGAGCGGCGAGTGGCCGGTGTGTCGTCATCGGCGGGGTCACCCCCCTCGGCTGGGCCAGAGGAGTCAGAAGAGATCTCCAAAGGCTCAACCAAGGGGGTTGGGTCTACCTGAGACACACCTGAGGGAGCAGGACCCTGTGGGGGGAGGGGGTCTACCGGGGGGGGACAGGTACCAAGAAATAAGGCGCTAGGGGGACCGGGTGGGACGCGTGCGGGTGTAGCCTCTAGAAACAGACAGAATCGTCAAAGGTGACGTCCTGGGAGGAGAAGACTCGACGCGAGCACGGGTGGTAGAACTGCCAGGGTGGGGCGTCGGTGGGGAAGCCAAGGAAGACGCAGCGGAGAGTGCGAGAGGAGAGCTTGCTCGCTTTGGCATCACGAGCAAGGGAGAGCGCGCCCCAGACCCGAAACACCGACGCATCGCCAACCTTCCCTGTCCACTGGAGGGTGGGCGAGGTCTCTGGCTCAGAGACACGGGGCCAGAGGTTGAGCTGATGCGCAGCGTATCGGACCGCAAATGGCCACAGAAAATGGGGAGCAGCCGCATGGATCATGGAGGTACGAGCAACCCCCACGTCTCGACAGAACTCCGCAAGGAGGTCAGAAGAGAACTCACCGCCCCTGTCAGAGTGCAGACGCAGAACTGAGAAGTCCCGACGAAACCGCTCGCGCAGCTGGCGACGAGTAGCACGGATCCAGGGGATCAAAACACCGCTGACGTCCGACTTGCAACGCAAGGGGAAGACCGTGGTGTAGCGTGTGTAGTCGTCAACAACTAGCAGGAAGTATCGCTCCTGGTCCGTTCCACCGACGGGGGCTGGTCTCCAAACGTCCATGTGGAGAGTCTGCAGAGGAGCAGTGGTCGGAGGATACTCGAAGGAGTGAGGAGCGGCGCGCTGCCGCCCCTCAATGCAGGGAAGGCACGGCGGGACAGGCGAGCGTGGGAGGGAGGGCACGGACCTGGGAAGGCCAGAGACAAGAAGACGAGAGTGCATGCTGCTGAGACGTGGCAGTGAGGGGTGACCGAGGCGGTGGTGCAAGAGGAGAGTCTGGTGGGACCAGACGCAGACACCTGACTCGACGGAGCCACCTGACCTGACTCAGCCACATGTGCAGACGCAGTGGTCAGTGTGTACAGACTAGACCCAGGCCATTGAGTGAACGTAGCAAGGTGATGGCCAGTCCGGGAGCACGTACAAATCGCCACACGCTTCCCTCCAGGAATAAAGGTATCAACCCAGACATCCTGAATGGCAGCGTTGCTCACCAAGTTCGTCGAGAACGTGGGGAGGTGGAGACCTGACAGAGAACCGGAGGGGACTGCTGGACACGGGGGACAGTGGAGGCTCGTGCGACTACTGGGCCCCCAGTGGGGTCAGCCAGTGAGACTGGAACCGGTGCAGCAAGTGGTGTGAGTGTGGTGCAGTCACGAAAGAAGCAACGTGAAGCGCCTGAGTCAAGTGTGAAAGTGTGCAAGGCCTCAGCTGACGCAGTACCTATGGCGGTAGACGCACGAGCACCTAAAGCTGCAGTAGACTCACTAGCACCTTGAGCGGCAGCAGACTCACTAGCATCGAGTGCGGCAGCAGACTCACTAGCACCTAGAGCAGCAGCCTCTACAGAACCAGTGACACATCGCTGAGAAACCAACTCACTAAGCTGCTGCGGGGAGAAGGTCTCCTGCTGACTCTGCTGCCGCCTCTGTGCAGTACGCAGAAATCCAAAGCCTCCACCACCTGGACGGGCTCGCTGAAGAACCCACTCGCGAAGCTGCTGCGGGGATAGAGTATCCGGGTGAGGCAGTGGCCGCTGCTGTCCACCCTTAGCCGCTGCGACTACCGTGATAGTGGCCATGACAGGCAGTGGCACTCAGTAGCAGCGGCACAAGGGCAGTAGTAGCGACTGCTGTAGTGACTGTGGAGGCCAGTAGAGTACGTGGACAGCAGGGCACAGACTAGCACAGTAACAGAAGTAGTGCCAGCAGTGGTAGTAGCAGCCATAGTAGTAGCAGTAGGAGCAGCAGTAGGAGAGTGCAGCTCAGTAGGGGCAGGGCAGCGCGGCTCGGGCTGGGCGGCGCGGCTCGGGCTGGGCAGCGCTGCTCGGCAGGGCACAGCGCAGCAGTAGCAGCGTGTGCAGCAGCTGCAGTAGCAGCAGCGTACAACAGCAACAGCAGCACATGCAGCAGCGGCGTGTTGGGCAGCAGGGCGTGCTGGCGCTTTTAGGGTTGCGGGGCGCGCTGGCTCGCTTGGCTGCAGGGCGTGCTGGCGCGCTTAGGGCTGCGGGGTGCGCTGGCGCGCTTAGCAGCGGGGCACGCTGGCACGCTGGGCTACAGGGCGTGCTGGCGCGCTTCGCAGTGGGGCGCGCTGGCGCGCATAGGGCTGCAGGGTGCGCTGGCGTGCTTAGCAACGGGGGGCGCTGGCGCGCTGGTCTGCGGGGCGCACTGGCGCGCTAGGCTGCGGGGAGCGTTGGCGCGCTAAGCAGCGTGGCGCGCTGGCCTGCGGGGAGCGCTGGCGCGCTTAGGGCTGCGGGGCGCGCTGGGCTGCGGGGCGCGCTAGGGCAGAGGCTGCTCGTGGGCAGAAGGGGCGCGCAGGGCAGGGGCTGCTCACGGGCAGCAGGGGCACGCGGGGCAAGGGCTACTCGCGGGCAGCTGTGCCGCGCGGGGTAGGGGCTGCTCGCGGGCAGTAGGGCACGCGAGGCAAGGGCCGCTCGCGGGCAGTAGGGGCGCGCGGGGCAAGGGCCGCTCGCGGGCAGTAGGGGCGCGTGGGGCAGTAGCCGTTCACGGGCAGGAGGGGCGCGCGTGAAAGTTGGGCAGCGCGCTAGGGCAGGAAGTGCGAGTAGCTGCAAGGCAGCGCAACACTGAGCGAGCAGGGCCGGACAGCGCAAGGGCACTTCGGGCAGGAGAGAGCGGAACTATCGGTGGGCCCAAAAAACCTAACAAGTTTCCTGCTCTGAATACCATGTCAGAATCACTGTGCAGGAATGAATGGACTATGAATGAGTTGGGTACAAGTACTAACCCTAAAGGGTTGTACCCCTTGTAGGCTAAGCCACTATAGCCTAGAAAGAACACAAACATATAGTTTGACATGGAGTAGGGGAATGGGATGGGGGATTAAGATGGGTGAAAGGGATGGGGGAATTACATAGGGAATCAAGGATAGGGATGCGGGGATAATGAGAGAATGGGATGGGGCGTGGTATTGGGTGATGGGTTAGGGAATTGGGATGGGGGCGTGGGATGGGGGAACGGGGTGGGAGAAAGGATGGGGGAAAGGGATGGGGGAATGCCATGGTGAATGGAATAGGGGGACGATATTGGGAATAGGATGGAGAAATGGAATTGGGGGAGAGGAATTGCGGATCGGGATGGGGGGGATGGGGGAATGGGATGGGCCAATCATATGAGTGGCATGGGATGGTGGGGACTGGAAGCTGATGGTATGCACGGCAGCACTCACCTCCATCATGGTGGACCTTGGAAGCTGTGCAGCAGCAGCCGAGCCATCCGCCACGCGAGCGCGCTTGCACCCTGCACTGCCTCCAGCTGCTGCTTGAAGCACACAGCCATGAGTGGGTTGGCACTAGCTGCATGCAGCTTGAGAGAACACAGCCCTGCCTCCAGCCTCGGCTTGAGAGGGCGTATATGTCTCCTCCATGGGGCAGCGAAGCAGTGCTGCTTGCTGCTGCAGTATCATCCGCACCTTCTCCTCAATGACATGCTTCAACCCCACCACTGCCCTCGTTGCCTCCTTCAATGCTGATTTCAACTCTTTTTCATGCCTCTTTGCCGTCATTAAAGCCTCACTCGCTTTCCTCTCCACCTCTCTCTTTTTATTCGCCTCTTCCTCTCTCGCTCTCCTTGCTTCTTCTCTCACTCGCTTCGTCTCTTCGTCGCTCACTCGTTTCCTCTCTTCCTCTCTCGCCCTCTCCCACTTTTCCTCTCTCTCCCTCTCCCCCTCTTCCTCTCTCAATCTTTTTCCTCCCGCACCCTCTACCTCTCTTCCTCTCTCAGTCTCTTTCATTCTTCCTCTCTCACCCTATTTCTTTCTTCTTCTCTCTTCCCCTCTTCCTCTCTCACAATCTCTCGCTCTTCCTCCCGCACCCTCTTCCTCTCGTCCTCTATCACTCTCCTCCACACTTCCTCTCTCAACCTATTGCTCTCTTCCTCTCGCCTCAACTCTTCCTATCTCGCCCTATTTCTCTCTTCTTCTCTTTTCCTCTCTTTCTCCCTCACCCTTTCTCGCTCTTCCTCCCTCACCCTCTTCCTCTCTTTCTCTCTTACTCTCTTCCACACTTCCTCTCTCACCCTATTTCTCTCTTCCTCTTTCTTACACACTTCCTCTCTCGTCCTGTTCATCTCTTCTTCTCTCTTCCTCTCTTCCTCTCTCACCCTCTCTCGCTCTTCTCCTCTCACACAGGTCCTCTCCTCCTCTCTCATTTTCTTCCACTGTTCCTCTCTCACCCTATTTCTCTCTGTCTTCTCTCTTCCTCTCTTCCACTCTAATCCTCTCCCTCTCTTCATCTCTCACTCTCTCTCGCTCTTCCTCGCTCACTCTCTTCTGTTCTTCCTCCCTCACTCTCCTCCACTCTTCTTCTCTCTTTCTCTCCATCTCCCCAGGCCTCTCCGCCAATCCCGCCGTCACGTCAACCTCCACGGCGCGCAGCAAGCACCATCGGCTCACACCCATCAGCTGCTCCAAAGACACCTCCCCCGCCTCCTCTCTCTATCTCCCTCCCTTCCTCCCTCTCTTCCTTTCTCACACATCAGCTGCTCCGGAGACACCTCCTCCGCGCTCCGTGCCCCTCCGCGCATCATGCCGCTCCTCGGTCAAAACGAGGTGTTAAAACGAGGTCAAAACGAGGTGTTATATGGCGCAGCGGAATGCCCATTAACCGGCCCACAGGCGTTACACTCGTCCCCCCCTGGCGCCAACGTCCCTGTTGGCTCTCTACTTAGGGAGTCGGCCCCCTGCTGCTGGGACCTAGATTTCAGGATCGTTCACTGGTTTTGAGCTGGTAACCACACTTCACTTCTCGCCACAGACGGAAAGTGTGGACCAGCCGGAACTCGAACCCTAGGCTCTGAAACCAGTATAACATCTCGCTACCCACTGGGTCAAAACGAGGTGTTGTATGGCGCACCGGAATGCCCATTAACCAGCCCACAGGCGTTACACATCGCCATGTCGTCCTGTTGCGTCCGCGCATCCACTCCCGCGCCTCCGTTCGCTTCCCTCGCTTCCCCACCTCCCACCACCGTGCCTCCCCTGTTCTCCGCCCACAATTGCGCATCCCACCTATTCTCCGACGCGCCGCGCCGCCTATACCGCCGCAAGGAATCGAATCGTCCATCTGCTCTCTGCACGTCTAAAGCCTTCCCTATGTGCTCTACCACCCCCGCATGTCCTGCCTCCATTGCACCTTGCCCTACCAGGGTATTCGACGGCCAGAAAGGCGGCCCTGATATGTGACCCTGAAAAGCGCCTCTAAATTGCGATTCTGAATTGAGGCCTAGAACCGCCTAAATTGCTACTACCGTGCCCCAGCGGTGAAGAACGAACAGAAGTAAAGATATACGAGGCAAATGGGCTTACGAAACAATATGCGAGAAGTAATCGGGCATTCTGCTCGGGTTGCTGCAAGCGATGATGCAGTGGGGGGAAGAACGTGGAATTGACGGGAAAGGGGGGAAAGTGAGCAACTGGAAAGTGAGCGTTATGGAATTCGAGTTGAAACGTACTCAAGTCGGAAGCAGGGCCAATGCTAGGATTTAGGGCACCCTGAGCCCTCAGGGCAACTTTTGAAACTTTCCTAAATGCCCTGATTTGTCAGGGTAAGATTCCCTGGCCATCCTGAAATTTCAGGGCACGAGCAGAAATTCATCTGGATGTTTCAGGGCAAAAAAATACAAGACACTAGTGTCAAAATGTTATTTGTGTTCACAGGAATGGAGTGTTGGCCCCGCCCTCGCTTGGGCAACGCCGACGACTTGGTCGGACGTACGGGAGTAGCAGCCGACCGTTCACAGTGGGAGAGCTGCTCGACAGGCATCGTCGAGCTGCAGGGGACCGCTGTGGTGTTGCTGTCGACCAGGGAGCTCGACAGCTGCAACTGACTGGTCTGGGCGACGGGTGGGCCGTCGACCACGAGGGGCAGTTCGACCGGGAGGTCGACGGAGCAGCCCGTCGACCTGTAGCTCGACCGGGAGGTCCACGGAGCAGTCCGTCGACCTACAGTTCGACCGGGAGGTCGACGGAGCAGTCCGTCGACCTGAGAAGTGAGCAGTGGTCGACGAGGGGAGCTCGGCGACAACCGCTGACTGTTCTGGTCGACAGAAGGGGTCCGTCGACCAGGGGGTAGCTCGGCGGGAGCTGTGGTCGACCAGAGGGACCTGGTGGTCGACCGGAGGGACCCGTTGGTCGACCAGAGGCAGTGGTGGTCGACCGGAAGCACCTCATGGTCGACCAGGTCGAGCGGGTGACCTGCTCGACGAGTTCTGCGGAGGCACGCGAACGTCGTCGAGGTCGCGATGGTGCAGGCGACTGCGGGCTGGTATCCCGAAGTCGATGTGGCTCGTCAGGCGCAGACAACAGCCGACAGATGCCCAACGAGGCAAGTCGGGCCAATCGTATGCGCGCACCTGCGAGCGTGCGCACTGATGTATTCTACGGGGCAACGCTGGACAGCCGCTCTGCTGCAGCGTTGGCACGCCGTCGACCAGCTCTGTTGACAGGTCGCCTTTCCGCAGTGCTGGCGCGGCTCCTCTACGCAACGCTGGCACGCGGTCGACCAAGCTGTGCTGGCGGTCGACCAGGCTAGCTGCAGGGTTGCTAGGTGCCTGATGTAGTCATTCTGTCATTTCTTGTAGAACCATTATGTAATTCCTACTTTGCTAGTGAAACTCTTGCCAACTTCTCCCGTGGATGCGCAAGTGCTAAGGAACGCAAGCAAAGCTACGATCACTCTTAGTAGTTCGTGCCTACCCCCCGTAGTCTAGCTCACTACCCTTGTCGAGTGAATCTCCGCATGGTGCGGTGAGCGTGGACGGCCCCGCAAATTACCTTCAGATAGGAGCCGACTTTTGCATCTACTAAGTCGTTCATAGGCCGGCAGCAGCGTTAGTCACCATGGTCGACCCCGTAGCTGATGCGGGAGTAGCGGACACCTTGGAGGCACGCCTGGCTGATGCGAGGAAACGCCACGCGGATGGCGAGTACGGGACGATCCCCTTGCTGATCGTCGAGTTGGGCATCCAGTCGCAGTGGGCGACGGAACACCCTTCCCGTCCTGCATCTCCTCGACCAGTGCAAAACGAAGGAGGCGTCGACGACGAGGTCGACGGCGGTGCACGAGTCAGCGGCAGCGAAGGCACGAAGCAGAGAGGGGTGATCAAGGTCGACGGTGGCGTCGACAGGATTCAGGTGCGAGTGCAGCGGTCGACGGCGGCTGCAGGCAGCTCGCGTGCCAACGTCCATGGTCGATGTCGCTCTCCTCTACGAAGCGGTGGAGGGATCTCGGCGACGACGCATGTGACGGCATGCGGGATTGCACCGGCGTATGGTTATTTCAAGTTCTCGCCAGACAGGATCACTGTCGCACCGCTGCAAGGTCGACGGGACCTCATCACCTGGAGGGAGTCGATAGAAACTCAGCTGGAGGTCGCCGGGCTGAAGGGCTTCGCCGACGGCACAGTGCCAATTCCGCCCGTGGACGATGTCGAGCTGCGCGGGGAGTTTCGCGAGGCTCACTTGCTCACCTTCATGGTCATCTCGATGTGCTGCTCGCCGGTGGTGCAGCTGGCGCTCAGGAGCTGTCGAGAGCGACTGGATGCTGGTCACCAGGCATGGCACTTCATCCTGTCGACGTACCAGGTCAGGGACGACCTGTACATCGGGCAGCTGGAGGAGAAGATAACTCACATTCGGATGGGCGAGCAGGAGTCGGCGACGGATTAGTGCAACCGTGCTCGACGGATCCTTGCTGAGATGCGGATGGCGGGCGCCAAATACTTGACGGCGTCCTACATCACCCACATCGTCAAGGGCCTGCCGCGCGACTACAACCTCATGAAGAGGATGATGATGGTGCCCGGCACGCGTGAGTCCCTCGACGAGGACTCCATCACCAGCTACATCCTTCAAGACGAGGCGATGCAGGAGGCCGAACAGCCCACGGAGCTCCTTTCGCAGGCAAACTACGCTGCATCGACGAAGCTCAATCGTCAGCAGGAGCAGCGCGGGAAGCCGGGCGGAGGTGGTAGCGGAGGTGGGCGGTCGACGAAGGACGTCGAGGAGAAAAGGTCGACGAGGGACAAGGGTCGACGAGGTGGTGCTCGACGGCGGGAGTGCTGGATCTGCGGCGACCCTGACCATCTCTCCTTCGAGGGCCCCGACCGCAATGACAGCGACGAGGACGACATCAATGGAGGCCGCGGACGGTCGTCGCCCCCGTCGAGATGCAAAGCCGCGTAAGGAGAAGCAGACGACGAAGGACGTCGACAGCTCCAGCGGCAAGGGCCGAGGCGACGGGGAGGCGTCGTGCTCGATGGTCGGCGTGGTGGAGCCGACAGTCTCGCTGGCACCGGAGGCTGGCGAGGACTTCCAGGCGGTGGCGGCAGCTGTGCAGGCCAACCCGATGGCGGTGCTGCTCGACAGCGGGTGCTCCCACCACCTGATGGGGACGAAGGCGGTCTTCGTCGACATGGCGCCGAGCGACGGAGTGAAGCACGTGCGTGGATTCAACGGGGCGCTTCAGCCCGTCGAGGGTCGCGGAACCGTCGCTCTACAAGGGGAGGTCGGGAAGCAGGTCCTCATCCCCGACGTGCTCTATGTTCCGGGCGTACAGGCGAACCTGCTGTCAGCTGGCCAACTGAAGGAGAGCGGAGTGCAGCTGCAGGGCGACGGCGACGAGATGCTGCTCGTCGCCGCGACCGGGGAGGTGCTCGGCCGAGCACGCTACACCGGACAAGTCTTCTGCACCGACCTTTGCCCCTGCTCGACGCGGTCGCCGTCGACCAAGGTGGTGGCTCTGCAGACGATCGTCTCGGCGACGAAGTCGACCCCTGACCGGTTGCATGCGAGGCTCGCGCACGTCGGCGTCGACACAATCAAGAGCTTGGCAAAGCATGAAGTTGCTGTTGGGCTCGACATCACGCCGTCGACCGGAGCAGACCCGCCGTGTGTCTCGTGCGCCGGAGGAAAGCTGGCGTGGCACACCTTCCCCGACAAGGGCTCGGACGCCGTGGAGGCACTGGCTGTCGTGCACATTGACTTGTGCGGGCCACTTCAGGTGGCTGCCAAGGATGGCAGCTTGTACTTCCTGCTGCTGAAGGATCGCCATACTCGGTTCGTGTGGGCAATGCCGGTCGCTAAGAAGAGCGACGTGCTGCGGGAGTTCCAGAAGTGGCTGGTGTTGGTGGAACGGCAGACGCAGAAGTCGGTGCTGTCGCTTCGCTCCGACCGGGGAGGGGAGTTCCTCGGAAAGGATTTCACCAACTTCGTCGATGGGAAGGGCATCGTCCACGACTTGACGTGCCCCTACACTCCGCAGCAAAACGGCATGGCTAAGCGGGAGATGCGCACGGTCGTCGAGTCCGTGCGGACGATGCTGCTGCACATGGGTGTGCAGTACCACTGGTGGCACCTCGCTCTTTGAGAGGCTGTCTGGGTGCGCAAGTGCTTAAAGCGGTCGACGACGCCGCCAGGGACGACCTCACGCTGGCGCGGGTGTGGGGCTGCATGGTGCAGTTCATGGTTCCCGAGCAGCAGTGCGGTGGGAAGCTGGCGCCGAAAGCTCGCTTGGGGCTTCACCTGGGTGTGTCGCCGGAGAGCAAGGGCTGGGAGGTGCTCGACCTGACCGACAACAAGGTAGTCACGTCGGTCGAGGTGATCTTCTACGAGACGCTGTCGCTGGAGGTGTGGAAGGCGAAGTATGGGCCGGCGTCGGGGCGGACGCAGGCACACCTGCCGACAGACACCTCGACGGCGACAGTTCCACTGCTCGCCGAAGTCGATGGGCCTGCTGACGAGGATGTTGTGGAGGTTCTTCCACCTCCCCCTGTTCTTGCTCCTCCCTCCCCCGTCGCAGATTGGCCTGCGTCGACACCTGTGTCGGCCACCGGCGATGAGGGGAGCCTTGAGGCGTCGCTTGTGGCGCCGGCCAGTGGCATCGCCGGCGGTCGAGAAGGCGCCAAGCTCGTCAACCAGGATGGGAAGCCGGGGCGGTCGACAAGGGAGCCGGTCGAACAGGAGGCAGCAGCAGGGGTGCAGTCGACAGGGGAGCAGCAGCCGGGGCGGTCGACAGGGGAGCTGTCGAAGTCAGCAGCAGGCGAGCAGTCGGTCGAAGGGTTGAAGCAGCCGGTCGACGACGAGGACGTCGACGAGGAAGGGGAGCAGTCGGCGGGTGAGGAGTCCACCGACAGCGACATGGTGGAAGTGCCGATCACGAAGCCTGAGCTGCTACGCACAGGTCGAGCTTGACGGCCGCCGGAGCGGCTGAGCTACCACGCCTGCCTACCGCCAGCTGTCTTCACCACAGTGTACGACGAGGCTGACGACGACCTGTTGTACGACGACGCCGAGGAGGGTGAAGACCTGCCAGAGCTCGACCCCGACGTGCATGCCAACCCCGAACACCACTGGGACATCGCCACGATGACGGTGAAGGAGGCGCTGTCGAGCTGGAAGGGCGAGGCAGTGAAGGCCGCCATGGAAGAAGAGATCCGCAGCCTCATCGGTATGGGCACTTGGGAGCTGGTCGAACGCCCACGCGGGGTGAACATCATGAAGAACCGGTGGGTGCTGACGACCAAGTACCGCATCGACGACACCGTCGAGCGTGAGAAGGCGATACTGGTCATGAAGTGCTTCACGCAGGTGTACGGCGCCGACTACGACGAGACGTACTCACAGGTGAGCAGCTACGTCACGCTGAGGATCTTCCTCAGCATCGTCGCCGTTCTCGACCTCAACCTGATGCAGCTCGACATGAAGAACGCTTACCTGCAGAGCAAGCTCGACAGGGTGCTCTACATGTACCAGCCGGACTACTTCGACGATGGGACCGGCCGGGTGTGTAAGCTGCTGAATAGCCTCTACGGGCTGAAGCAGTCGCCGCTGCTGTGGTACAGGGCTCTCGACGGTGTGCTGCTGGGCGCTGGCTGGAAGAAGAGCCAGGTCGACGAGGCGCTCTACTTCAAGGCCGGCGACGACGGAGTAACCTACTGGGTGCTGGTCTACGTCGACGACCTGCTTGCCGCCAGCAGCAGCACCGCGATGCTGAAGGAGCTGAAGGAGCTGCTAGATGCCGCCTTCGAGTTGCGTGAGATCTCGCCGGTGGTGAAGTACCTTGGGCTAGAGATCGTGCGCGACAGGCCGGCGAGGAAGTTGTGGATGCACCAGCAGAACTACGCCGACAAACTGCGCAGGAGCTTCATCGACGAGGAGCAGGGCGGTCGAGTCCCAAAGACGCCGGTCTCGGTCGACGCCTACGCTGAGCTGACGTTCGATGCCGAGGAGGCCCAGGAGCGCGAGGAGGAGGAGTACCGGCAGAAGGTCGGCTCGCTGCAGTTCGCGGCGAGGACGACGAGGCCGGACATCGCGTTTGCCTGCAGCAAGCAGGGGAATGGCCTCACGGTGAGGAGCGACCAGCATTGGCGCGAGGTCGACCGCTGCCTCGCCTACCTCGCTGACACCCGCGACACCGTCCTGGAGTTCGGCGGTGGACCAGAGTCGCTGGACGCTACGTGGACGCCGACGACACGGGCAACAAGCAGAAGCGGACGAGCACGGGCGGCCACGTGTTCGTCTTCGGAGGGGCCGCGGTCTCCTGGTCGAGCCAGCGCATCAAGTGCGCGACGCTCTCCTCGACCGAGTCGGAGTACGTCGCGGCCACGGACGCCGGCAAAGAGGGGCGTCGACTTCGCTTCCTCCTTGCAGAATTCAAGCTGCTCGACGCTGGGAAGCCGACCGTCCTCCGTGTGGACAACAAGTCGGCAATCACGGTCGCTGAGGGCTTGGGGCTGACGGGTAACCTCAAGCACATGGAGCGACGCTACGACTGGCTGCAGGATATGGTGAGGCGCGGGAAGTTCGTGCTGACGTACATCCCGACCACCGAGCAGCCGGCGGACTTCCTGACGAAGGGGCTGCATTTTCCAGCTTTCAACCGGTGCTCTGTCGCCATCGGCCAAGTTCGTCTGGCCGACGTCGGCGACGGCGACGACGAGGTGCAGCAGTAGGTGCCGTCCCCTTCTGCACGGCTGGTGCGGTGCTGGCGTGCTGTGTGTGGGGTGCACGCCGAAGACGAGTTTTCTCCGTGGAGTACTGCCGTGTGGGCTGGAGGCCCAAGCGTGAGCGCGGAAGGGGAGTGTTAACAGGAATGGAGTGTTGGCCCCGCCCTCGCTTGGGCAACGCCGACAACTTGGTCGGATGTACGGGAGTAGCAGCCGACCGTTCACAGTGGGAGAGCTGCTCGACAGGCATCGTCGAGCTTCAGGGGACTGCTGTGGTGTTGCTGTCGACCAGGGATCTCGACAGCTGCAACTGACTGGTCTGGGCGACGGGTGGGTCGTCGACCAGGAGGGGTAGTTCGACCGGGACGTCGACGGAGCAGCCCGTCAACCCGCAGCTCGAGCGGGAGGTCCACGGAGCAGTCCGTCGACCTACAGTTCGACCGGGAGGTCGACGGAGCAGTCCGTCGACCTGACAAGTGAGCAGCGGTCGACGAGGGGAGCTCGGCGACAACCGCTGACTGTTCTGGTCGACGGAAGGGGTCTGTCGACCAGGGGGTAGCTCGACGGGAGCTGTGGTCGACCAGAGGGACCTGGTGGTCGACCGGAGGGACCCGGTGGTCGACCAGAGGCAGTGGTGGTCGACCGGAAGCACCTGGTGGTCGACCAGGTCGACCGGGTAACCTGCTCGACGAGTTCTGCGGAGGCACGCGAAGGTCGTCGAGGTCGCGATGGCGCAGGCGACTGCGGGCTGGTATCCCGAAGTCGATGTGGCTCGTCAGGCGCAGACAACCGCCGACAGATGCCCAACGAGGCAAGTTGGGCCAATCGTATGCGCGCACCTGCGAGCATGCGCACTGCTGTGTTCTACGGGGCAACGCTGGATAGCCGCTCTGCTGCAGTGTTGGCACGCCGTCGACCAGCTCTGTTGACAGGTCGCCTTTCCGCAGTGCTGGCGCGGCTCCTCTACG
This sequence comes from Closterium sp. Naga37s-1, assembly GCA_947471745.1. Taxonomy (NCBI): domain Eukaryota; kingdom Viridiplantae; phylum Streptophyta; class Zygnematophyceae; order Desmidiales; family Closteriaceae; genus Closterium; species Closterium sp. Naga37s-1. The sequence continues at coordinate 1,270,660 of CANJKZ010000967.1, forward strand.
CAACGCTGGCAGGCGGTCGACGAAGCTGTGCTGCCGGTCGACCAGGCTAGCTGCAGGGTTGCTAGGTGCCTGATGTAGTCATTCTGTCATTTCTTGTTGAACCATTCTGTAATTCCAACTTTGCTAGTGAAACTCTTGCCAACTTCTCCCGTGAATGCGCAAGTGCTAAGGAACGCAAGCAAAGCTACGATCACTCTTAGTAGTTCGTGCCTACCGCCCCGTAGTCTAGCTCACTACCTTTGTCGAGTGAATCTCCGCAATTTGCTGTGTAGGCTGTAGTGGGGTACTCAACAGAGAGTACAACCCTTTTAGGGTTTCCTATATGTACTCCACCTGCCTGCTAGTACAACCCCTCTTCTTCCTTTCCTTCTTCACTTCTACTTTTGACAACTAGAGTGGAGGGGAAGGCATGAGAGGAGCATGTTGTTCAGTGGTTTCGCTACAATGGGCTGAGCAAAAACCTTGGAGGGGGAAGGGTGGGGACAAAACTAGCACACACACCCTCCAGCCTCCTTCCTCCCCTCTCCCCCCCTCCACCCCTTCTTCCCCTTCCCACGAGTCAGGGCATCCCTCTACATTCACCCTAACGGTTCAGGGCAAAATTTCACTGCCATTCTGAAATTTCAGGGCAAAACACATGAATCATCCTCTCGTCACAGGGTAAATTTCAGCGTCATTCTGAAATTCCAGGGCAAACTGAAAACACCATCCTGAAATCAGGGTTATCATGATGTTTTGCCCTGATATCGTGGGCCCTGGTCGGAAGTGCAGAATGTCCTGTCAAAGTCCTAATACGGTTCTAAAATACGCACGAACGAGCTAGGCGAGGACCTCGGGCTAGAAGAGTTTCGGGAAGGTGGCGAATAGAGCGGTGGCGCCTCGGGAGTGGTTCGGGGCGAGATTGTAGGCCAAACCCAACTGACGCGAGACTCTCAAAAAGAACCAGGTAATATCAGCCTACAGTAAGGAATTATGATCCACTAGGAAAGGATGGATTGAACTAGGCAAGAGGTGAGTACAAGTAGGGGAAACCTAACCCTAAAGTGTTGTACTCACTAAGGAGAGACCCTACTGTAGCCTAGAGATACAATTGTAATCTGACACACCCCCATAGGAAAAGTAGGGGACAGCAAACACAACAAGCGGTCACAAGACCAGTCTGCAGAAGAAAACACAGCTCAGGGTGGATCACAAAGTCACCACGCATTCTGAGCACAAGCAAGTGGCCACAAGGCCAGTTCACATGCAGAGGTATATAATAGCAAGGCAGTACAATGATCACAACCTAGCAAGAGAAAACATGCAGGTATCAAGATATATAGCAGTGTACAACAAGAGCAAGTCAAGCAACCAACAGGTGAGGCAGAGTGGGCACAAGCCCAAGAGCAGTGCAGAAACGGTGATGATCACCAGCCCCAAGGGCCTTGGTGAAGACATCAGCAGTGTTGGCCCGAGAGGCCACGTAAGCAAGGCGCAGCTGACCACGCTACTGCAGCTCACGCGCAAGGAAGTAGCGAAGAGCAATGTGCTTCAATCTGTGCTCCAGTCTCTGCTCGCGACACAAGGCAAGCATTGCCTTGTTGTCGACGTACAGAACTGGAGGAGAACGAGGCCACTCCCCCAAGTCGGTCAGCAGGTAGGTCAGCCAGCGTAGCTCCTGTGCAGCCATGGCCCCAGCGTAGATCTCGGCCTCACAGCTGGAACCAAGCACAGAAGAAGAACGAGTGGACCTCCACGAGACAGAACCAGAGCCAAGACTGAAGGTGTAACCCTGTGACAAACGCTGAGTCGTCTGGTCGTCGGCCCAAGAAGCGTCAGAGTGTCCTGTGAGGACCACCGAACCTCGTCCTCCAAGCACGAGCCCCATGCCCGATGTGCTGCACAAGTAACGCAGTACCCTCTTCGCAGCATCAAAGTGCACCTTTCGGTGTCGACCAGGTGCCACGTAGCGAGCCAGGAGGCTGAGAGGGTACGCGAGGTCAGGTCGTGTGCACGTCATCAGGTACATGAGGCAACCCACAAGCTCTGGGTACAGACCACTCGGCTCTACGGACTCGTCCAAAGGTGGAGCTGAGAGCGAGTGGCCGGTAGACAGAGGAGTGGGCTGTGGCGAGGACCAAGTGAAGCGGAAGCGCTGAAGTACCTGGTGCACCATGTGTGACTGAGTGAGGGTGATGGTGCGCCGTGGTCTGTCCCGGGTGATCTGCAAGCCAAGATAGCTCCGCAGCTCACCCAGGTCAGTGCAGGTGTGTCTCTCCTGCAGCTCTGCCTTCACTAGGGCCAGTGCCTCAGTGTCAGCAGTAGCAAAAACCAAGTCGTCGACGTACACGAGGATGTAGAACTGCGGCAGAGTAGTGTCGGTGCGTAGAAACAGCGACGGGTCGGCAGTCGAAGGAGCAAACCCAAGAGCCGCAAGTGTCGTCCTCAGTGTGTCGTGCCACTCATGGGGCGCCTGACGCAGGCCGTACACTGGTCGCCGTAGGCTCCACTGGGTACCCTCAGGAAACGACCCAGTGAAGCCCTCTGGACGGCGCAACCAGATGGCCTCGTGAAGGCTACCCTGCAAGAAAGCTGTCGAGAAGTCGAGGGAGTGCAGTTCGTAGTCACGCTGAGCTGCAACGTGTAGCAACACCCGAAGAGTGGTCATCTTCGGGGTGGGGGAGAAGGTCTAAAAGAAGTCGACCCCCTCACGCTGACTGAAGCCTCGAGCAACGTAACGCGCCTTGAAGGCAGGCGGAGAACCCGGCGGCCGCTTCACCCTGAAAATCCACATGCCACTGACGATGTTCGCCCCAGGTGGGGGAACCTCGTCGACGTAGGTGCCTGTGGACTTCCAGGAAGCCATCTCTGCGTCCATGGCTGTCTGCCACTGAGAGGAATCTCACCCGAAATTGCCTCCCTGTAGGAGCGTGGGGTGGGGATGTGAAGTGCATCCGGGTCTTCCTCAGGGGCAAGCAGCATGGTCGCGTGATGGGGTGAAGCGGCAGCAAGGCACTCCAGCTCCTCCTGTCTATCCTCAAGAACGTCACAGCCAAGGGCAGTACAACCAAGAGCAGTCTCACCCCCGACGGACGGAGGACAGGCAGGGACAGGGTCAGAGACAAGACTCGCAAGGTAGTCTAGGCGGTACACAGCAGCAAAGTCAACAAGCTCAGCTACTTGGGCAGACGCAGCAGGAGACGAGAACGTAGGGTCCGTCACAACCGTAGCAAGAAGGCGAGTAACAGTCGGACTGGACGCACGAGCAAGGTCAGACGGGGGGTCAGCAACGTCAGGCAGAGAGGACGCAGGAGGTAACGGTAGTACAACACGCTGAGGAACAGAGGAAGGACAGAGTGTCATATCGTGAGTGCCGGAGCACGCGGACGACGAACACGAGGAACACGAGCACGGACAGCGGCAAGGTCAAAGCTAGACTCAGGCTCTCGACGCTCAGGGGTGGAAGCACGAGTCTCAGGCTCTCGACGCTCAGTCAGGGACTCTGACACCGCAGTGTAAGGAGCAGGAGCAGGCAGTGGGGAGTGTGGTAGCAGCAATGGCTGTGACTGGTCCGCTGGCGGACACAGCAATGGAGGAGTAGTACCTGCCACAGGGAAGCCAGTAGCACCTGGCGGAAGACTGAGAAGGTGGCGAACAGCACCAGTAGCTCCCGTACCTCCAGCACGAGCAGCTCCTCCAGTATCCCCAGCAACACCTCCAGCACCAGTCGCACCAGGACCTCCAGCACCACGAGCTCCGACAGCGCCAGCACCTCGAGCACCAGTAGTACCTCCAGCACCTCCAGTGCCTCCAGCTCCAGCTCCAGCGCCTCCAGCACCAGTAGTACCTCCAGTACCTCCTGTGCCAGCAGCTCCAGTAGCACCTCCTGCACCTCCAGTACGAGCACCTCCGGGACCAGTAGCTCCAGCACCTCCAGTACCTCCAGCTCCAACGCCTCCAGCACCAGCAGTACCAGCACCTCCAGGGTCAGCAGCTCCCGCAGCTCCAGCACCAGGAGCACCAGCACCTCCAGTGCCACCATCTCCAGTACCTCCAGCACCGGCAGCAGCTCCAGTACCCCCAGCACCAGCAGCTCCAGTACCTCCTGCACCAGCAGCACCTCTAGTACCTCCAGTAGTACCTCCAGCACCTCCAGCACCAGCAGCACCTCCTGGACTAGTAGCTCCAGCACCAGCAGGACCGTACCCTCCACCACCAGGACTGCCTCGCAGAACGACCCACGCACGAATCGCCTGCGGCAAGAGCGTCTCAAGTAGAGCAGGCTGCGGTGGCTGTCCAGCTCCAGTACCTCCAGTAGTGGTAGCTCTAGCACCTCCAGCACCAGAAGCACCTCTAGTACCTCCAGCTCCAGCACCTCCAGCACCAGCAGCAGCTCCAGTACCTCCAGCACCAGTAGTACCTCTAGTACCTCCAGTAGGACCTCCAGGCCTAGTAGCTCCAGTACCTCCAGCTCCAGGACCTCCAGAAGGACTCGCAGCACCCCCAGAGTCAGCACCCGAAGTCTCAGCACCCCCAGAGTCAGCACCCAAAGTCTCAGTACCCTCAGTCCCAGCACCCTCAGGCTCAGCACCCTCAGTCCCAGCACCCTCAGTCTCAGCACCCTCATGTCAAACATTATATGTTTATATTGTGTAGGCTATAGTGGGTTTAGCCTTAGGGGGTACAACAAACTTAGGGTTTCCTACTTGTACCCAACTTTCTGCTAGTTCATCCATTCTCGTTCACTTCAACATTCTAACATGGTATCCGACGCCTAGGTCACGACCTAGGACCGACGTTGGTTAGGGCCCACCGTTCCGCCGCGCCCTTGCGCGACCGTGTCTGATAGTACCTCGCGCCGTCGAGCGCCCTTCCTAGCGCCGTCGTGCGCCCTTCCTAGCGCCGTAGAGCGCCCTTCCTAGCGCCGTCGTGCGCCCTTCCTAGCGCCGTCGAGCGCCCTTCCTAGCGCCGTCGTGCGCCCTTCCTAGCGCCGTCGAGCGCCTCTTCCTAGCGCCGTCGTGCCCCCCTACCCGCGCCCTCGAGCGCCTACCTCCTCGCGCTCTCGAGCGCCACCCTGCCGCCCTGCCCTACAGGCAGCGCGCGGGCCTCCTCTGCACCCGCGCAACCGCCCCCGGACCCCGAGGCGCGGCCCCTGGACCCCGCGACGCGTCGCCCCTGACTCGTCGCGACGACCCTGCGGGACCCGCACGTCGCCCCCGCCTCGTCGCGGCGCTTCTGCGGGCCCACGCGCGTCGCCACAGCCTCGACGCGACGCCCCCGCGCGGCCCGCGCGTCGCCACCGGGACCCGCGCGCGTCGCCCCTGCCTCGACGCGACGCCCCCGCGCGACCCGCGCGTCGCCACCGGGACCCGCGCGCGTCGCCCCTGCCTCGTCGCGACGCCCCCACGCGACCCGCGCGTCGCCACTGGGACCCGCGCGGGGTCGCCTCTACTCGCCGCGGCGCCCTGCCCTACCCCGCGCCCGCCCTTGGGACGGCGGCCCCTGGCCCCTGGACCAGCCGACACTGCAGCAGCCGCCCCTGGCCCCTGGAGCAGCCGCACCTACAGCCGCCCCTGGACCCTGGAGCAGCCGCCCCTGCAGCGGCCGCCCCTGACCACCTGGAGCAGCCGCCACTGCAGGAGCCGCCCCTGGCCCCTGGAGCAGCTGCCGTCACGGCCCGGCCCCGCCCTGCAGCGGATGCCGCGGAGCTCCCTGCTGCGGCCCGGCCCCGCCCTACAGCTGTAGCGGCCCTACTGTCGCCGCCGTCTTGCGCCTGCCCTTCCTACCACTGGTGAGCACTGCCCTGCCCGCATTGCTACTGCTCCTACTGCTTTTACTGCTCCTGCTGCTACTGCTGCTACTGCTGCTCCTGGCGTGGCCAGATGCAGCTCCACGGCCGCCCGCGTGTGTCCCTCACGCCCCAGCAGCTTCGTGAGTGGTACGCCAGTTGGGGTTGTCGGGGTGGCCGTAGTGGGAGTCGTCCTGGAGTGGGTAGTTCGGGAACTTCTTGTAGTGGCCCGGTGCAGCAGCAGCGTCGTCCGCGCGACCCTCTTTCGCCCCAGCAGCTTCGTGAGTGGTACGCTCAGAGTAGAGGGTCGCTGAGTACTGCTCGCTGCCCGTACGTTATTAGCACGGGTGCCTGGACTGGTCAGCCTTGCGGGACGCGTGGTCACACAGAGTCCTACTGCTTCGCCCGTCTGAGTGACGCTTGGCGTACAGAGTTTGGCGACGACGCTGAGCTCCCCGACTGGGTGGAGCTGCTTGGACAGAGGGTAGACATCTTTGCTCTTGCCTATGATGCTATTCTCACTGCAATGTATGCATTGTCTACTAGTACCGAGGGAGCCTGTCACCTGTGTGTGCCGCCTGACCCCGGTATCCAGTCTGCTGCTCTAGGTACTGGTGAGGCTGCCGCACTAGGTGCTCATGTGTCGGTTGCCTCAGGTGCTGGTGAGGCTGCCGCTCTAGGTGCTAGTGTGTCTGTTGCCCTAGGTGCTGGTGAGGCTGCTGCTCTAGGTGCTAGTGAGTCTGTGCCCCCTGGTACTGGGTCTACTGAGGCACTGCACACCTTCACACTGGACTCAGGTGCTTCTCGCTGTTTCTTTCGTGACCGCACTGCCCTTGAGCAGCTTGCTCGGCCAGTTGCTGTCTCCCTTGCTGACCCCTCTGGGGGTCCGGTCATTGCGACCTCCTCCACTGTCCTTCCTTGTCCTGCGGTTCCGTCGGGCACACTGTCAGGTCTCCACCTCCCCTCGTTCTCTACGAACTTGGTGGCGGGTTGTGCGCTCCAGGACGGGGGTGTCCACGAGTTCACCCCTGCCTACGAGCGCGTGACACACTGCACGTGTGCTCGGACGGGCCGTCACCTGGCTACCTTCACTCGGCAGCCGGGGTCGGACCTGTACACACTGACCACTGAGTCCCCTCAGGTAGCTGCGTCTGCGTCCGCTTCAGGTCAGCTGTCTGCCCCCTGCTCGTGTCGCTCTCTAGCACACGAGACCGTCCTCTGGCACCACCGCCTTGGTCACCCGTCAGTGCAGCGCCTTCGTGGCATGCACGAACGGTACCTTGTCTCTGGTCTTCCCCGGGTACTCCCTCCCCTCCCACCCTCTCCTGCTCCTCCCTGTCTTCCCTGTGTCGAGGGGCGGCAGCGCGCCGCTCCTCACTCCTCCTCGTTTCCCCCGACGACTGCTCCCTTGCAGACGCTCCACATGGACGTGTGGGGCCCAGCCCGCGTCCGTGGACAGGGTCAGGAGAGGTACTTCCTGATCGTTGTTGACGACTACTCGCGCTACACCACGGTCTTCCCCTTGCGCACCAAGGGTGAGGTCCCTGATGTTTTGATCCCTTGGATCCGCGCTTCTCGTCTCCAGCTCAGCGAGCGGTTCCACTCGGACTTTCCTGTCCTGCGTCTGCACTCTGACAGAGGTGGTGAGTTCTCCTCCGACCTCTTGGCAGCCTACTGTGCGGAGCACGGCATCCACCAGTCGTTCACGCTTCCGGCCTCTCCACAGCAGAATGGGTTTGCTAAGCGCCGCATTGGCTTGGTCATGGAGGTCGCTCGTACCTCCTTGATCCATGCGGCTGCCCCCCACTTTCTGTGGCCGTTTGCGGTCCGGTACGCTGCGCATCAGCTCAACCTCTGGCCCCGTGTCTCCTTGCCGGAGACCTCGCCCACACTGCTGTGGACGGGGGAGGTTGGCGATGCGTCGCGTTTTCGGGTCTGGGGATCTCGAGCTTTTGTCCGCGATACGTCCGCGGACAAGCTCTCCTCCCGCGCTGTTCCTTGTGTCTTCCTTGGCTTTGTCCCGGACGCGTCTGGTTGGCAGTTTTACCACGCCACCTCGCGCCGTGTCCTGCCCTCTCAGGACGTCACTTTTGACGAGTCGGTGCCCTACTACCGCCTCTTCCCCTACCGCACTGCCCCGCTCCCTCCCCCGCCTCTCTTCCTCGCGCCAGGTGCTGCTGTGGTAGACCCCCTCCCCCCTCAGGGTGCCGCTCCCTCAGGTGTGTCCCAGGTAGACCCGGTTGACCCTGTCGAGGTAGCTGTCGACTCTCGTCCTGCTAGGGGTGCTGAGCCTGAGCGTGCGGAGCCTGGGGGTGCGGAGCCTGGGGTTGCGGAGTCTGGGGGTGCTGAGCCTGGGGGTGCGGAGCCTGCGGGTGCTGAGTCTGCGGGTAATGAGTCTGGGGGAGCTGAGCCTGGGAGTGCTACACCTGGAGGAGCTCTCTCCTCACAGCAGCTGCGTGAGTGGTACTTACAGTACTGCAGCCTCAGGAGGGGTGCTTCTGGAGCTAGGAGCGCTGCTGGAGCTGGTGCTCGTGCTTCCCCTCCTAGGCGGGAGCTGCCCTCTCCCCAGCGGCTCCGAGAGTGGTACGCTCGGCGCTGCAGTCTCCGGAGTGGCGCTCCTAGTGTCGCGGACCCTGGTGCTGGAGCTGCTGGCGGTGGTGCTGGCGCTGCTGGAGGTGCTACTGGTGCTGGAGCTGCTGGAGGTGCTGCTGCTGCTGGCGGTGCTGCTGGCGCTGCTGGAGGTGCTGCTGGTGCTGGAGCTGCTGGAGGTACTGCTACTGCTGGCGGTGCGGCTGGCGCTGCTGGAGGTGCTGCTGGTGCTGGTGCTGCTGCTGCTGGCGGTGCTGCTGGCGCTGCTGGAGGTACTGCTGGTGCTGGAGCTACTGGAGGTACTGCTGCTGCTGGCGGTGCTGCTGGCGCTGCTGGAGGTGCTGCTGGTGATGGTGCTGCTGGAGCTACTGGAGGTGCTGCTGCTACTGGCGGTGCTGCTGGCGCTGCTGGAGGTGCTGCTGGTGCTGGTGCTGCTGGAGCTGCTAGAGCCGCTGGTCCTGGAGGTGCTCGTACTGGAGGTACTGGAGCTGCTGGGACTGGGCCTGCTGAGGGGGTTGGAGCTGGAGGTGCTGAGCGGCCGCAGCCGTACTACGTTCCGCTCCTTAAGCAGGTTCTTGGTCTCCCGCCCTCTCCTGGTCCTTCTCCTCCCCTACTGAGTCCACCGTCTGTCCAGTCGCAGTCACAGTTACAGCCTGCCTCTCCGCTACCTGCTCCTTCTCCTTACACTGCGCCGACGGGTAGTCTTACGGAGCGTCGTGAGCCTGAGTCTCGTCCTCCGTCGCCTGAGTCTAGTCATGCGTCTCCTGAGTCGCGTCCAGAGTCGCCTGTCCGCGCTGTCCGCGCTGGTCGTCGTGCTCCGCGTCAGCGTCCTCCTCCTGTCCTTGGCACTCACTATATGACCCTGCGTCCTTCCACTGCTCCACAGCGTGTCCCTCTGCCGTCTCCTCCTGCGTCCTCTCTTCCTGATGTTGCTGACCCGCCGTCAGACCTTGCTCGTGCTGCCAGTCCTACTGTCACGCGTTTCCTCGCTACTGTTGTCACTGACCCTACCTTTGAGTCCACTGCTGCGTCTGCTCTAGTCGCTGAGCTTGTGGACTTTGCTGCCGCCTGTCGTCTAGACTACGCCGCTAGCCTTGTTGCTGAGTCTGAGTCTGTCTGTCCTCCGTCCGTCGGGGGTGAGTGTGCTCTTGGCACGGACGTCCTTGAGGACAGACAGGAGGAGTTTGAGTGCTTTGCTGCTGCTTTACCTCATCTCGTGTCCATGCTGATTGCCCCTGAGGGAGACCCGGATGCACCAGACATCCCGACCCCACGCTCTTACGCAGAGGCGATGGAGGGTCTCTACTCCTCTCAGTGGCAGACAGCCATGGACGCAGAGATGGCTTCCTGGAAGTCCACAGGCACCTACGTCGACGAGGTTCCCCCACCTGGGGCGAACATCGTCAGTGGCATGTGGATTTTCAGGGTGAAGCGGTCGCCGGGCTCTCCGCCTGTCTTTAAGGCGCGTTACGTTGCTCGAGGCTTCAGTCAGCGAGAGGGAGTTGACTTCTTCCAGACCTTCTCCCCGATCCCGAAGATGACCACTCTTCGGGTTCTGCTGCACGTCGCTGCTCAGCGTGACTACGAGCTCCACTCTCTTGACTTCAGCACTGCGTTCCTACAGGGCAGCCTGCATGAGGAGATCTGGCTGCGCCGCCCACCTGGCTTCACTGGGTCGTTCCCTCCTGGTACCCAGTGGAGCCTCCGGCGGCCAGTCTACGGTCTCCGCCACGCACCCCGTGAGTGGCACGACACACTGAGGACTACGCTTGCGGCTCTAGGGTTTGCTCCTTCTACTGCTGACCCGTCGCTGTTTCTACGCACTGACACCACTCTGCCGCCGTTCTACGTTCTCGTGTACGTCGACGACTTGGTCTTTGCTACTGCTGACACTGAGGCACTCGCCCACGTGAAGTCGGAGCTGCAGAAGAGACACACGTGCACAGACCTGGGTGAGCTGACAAGCTATCTTGGCTTGCGGATCACCCGGGACAGAGCACAGCGCACCATTACCTTGACTCAGTCACACATGGTGCAGCAGGTCCTTCAGCGCTTCCGCTTCACGTACTCCTCGCCTCCTAAACCCACTCCTCTGCCTACCGGTCACTCGCTCTCAGCTCTGCCTTCGGATGAGTCCGTAGAGCCGAGTGGCCCGTATCCAGAGCTTGTGGGCTGCCTCATGTACCTGATGACCTGCACTCGACCTGGCCTTGCATACCCTCTTAGCATCCTAGCACGCTATGTCGCTCCTGGCCGTCACCGGAAGGAGCACATGGATGCCGCTAAGAGGGTGTTGCGCTACTTGTGCAGTACGTCGGGCATGGGCTTGTGCTTGGAGGACGGTGCGACGTTGTCCTCACTGGACAATCAGACGCTTCCTGGGCTGACGACCAGGATACGCAGCGGTCGTCTCAGGGTTACACCTTCAGCCTTGGCTCTGGCTCTGTTTCCTGGCGTTCTACACGCTCTTCCTCTGTTCTCAGCTCTAGTTGTGAGGCTGAGATCTACGCCACAGCCATGGCTGCCCAGGAGCTACGCTGGCTCACCTACCTGCTGACCGACCTCGGAGAGCGGCCTCGTTCTCCTCCAGTACTGTACGTCGACAACAAGGCAGCCATTGCCTTGTGTCAGGAGCACAGACTGGAGCACAGAACGAAGCACATCGCTCTGCGCTACTTCCTTGCTCGAGAGCTGCAGCAGCGTGGTCAGCTTCGTCTCTCGTACGTGGCCACTCGGGCCAACACTGCTGATGTGTTCACCAAGGCGCTTCAGCCTTGTGATCATCAGCGTTTCTGTACTGTTCTAGGCCTTGTGCCTACTCTCCCTCACTTGCTCACTTCTTGACTCTGCTTGTACTGTGATCTCTATATATATACCTGCATGTTTACACTTGCTAGGTTGTGATCACTGTACCTCTTGTTCTATTATCAAACTGCATGTGAACTGGTCTTGTGACCACTTGCTTGTGCTCGGAATTTGTGTGGTATCCTTGAGATCCACCCTGAGCTTGTTTTGCTTTGCCTTGCTTTGACTGGTCTTGTGACCCCTTGCTCTCCCCCACTTAGCCTATGGGGGTGTGTCAAACATTATATGTTTACATTGTGTAGGCTATAGTGGGTTTAGCCTTAGGGGATACAACAAACTTAGGGTTTCCTACTTGTACCCAACTTTCTGCTAGTTCATCCATTCTCGTTCACTTCAACATTCTAACACCTCAGGCTCAGTACCCTCAGTCCCAGCACCCTCAGTCCCAGCACCCTCAGGCTCAGTACCCTCAGTCCCAGCACCCTCAGTCCCAGCACCCTCAGTCTCTGCTCCAGTGTCCACAGCAGTAGGCTGCAGAGGCGGCGAAGACGGCAGAGGTGGGAACCCGGGGGGGGTAGCCAAACGAGGAGAGCGGGCACCCCCAGACTCACCACCCCCAGCCCCAGCTCCAGTAGTCTCAGCTCCAGAGTCCACAGCAGCAGGCTGCGGAGGCGGCGAAAACGGTCGTGGCGGGAAACCCGGGGGGGTCGCCAAGCGAGGAGTGTGGCGAGTGGTCGCCGTGTCGTCGGCGACGGCGTCACCCCCCTCAGGTGAGTCAGAGGAGTCAGAAGAGATCTCAACTGGCTCATCCAAGGGGGGTGGGTTTACCTGGGACACACCTGAGGGAGCAGGACCCTGTGGGGGGAGGGGGTCTACCGGGGGGGGGACTGGTACCAGGAAGAGGGGTGCAAGGGGGACCGGGTGGGACGCGTGCGGGTGAAGTCGGTAGTAACAGACCGACTCGTCGAAGGTGACGTCCTGAGAGGACAGAACACAACGCGAGGCAGGGTGGTAAAACTGCCAGGGTGGAGCGTCGGTGGGGAAGCCCAGGAAGACACAGCGGAGAGTGCCAGGAGAGAGCTTGCTCGCTTTGGTATCGCGAACAAGGGAGAGCGCGCCCCAGACCCGAAACGACGACACATCACCAGGCTGTCCCGTCCAACGAAGTGTGGGCGAGGTCTCTGGAGCAGAGACACGGGGCCAGAGGTTGAGCTGATGCACGGCATATCGGACCGCAAACGGCCACAGGAAATGGGGAGCAGCCGCATGGATCATGGAGGTACGAGCAACCTCCATGATCAGGCCAATGCGACGCTCAGCGATCCCATTTTGCTGCGGAGAGGCCGGAAGCGTGAACGACTGGGCGATGCCCTCATCCTGGCAGAACGTCTCAAAGACTCCAGAAGAGAACTCACCACCCCTGTCAGAGTGCAGACGCAGGACTCGGAAGTCCTGATGAAAGCGCTCGTGTAGCTGGAGACGAGTAGCACGGATCCAGGGGATCAAAACACCGCTGACGTCCGCCTTGCGACGCAAGGGGAAGACTGTGGTGTAGCGTGTGTAGTCGTCAACAACCAGCAGGAAGTAGCGCTCCTGGTCCGTCCCACCGACGGGGGCCGGGCCCCACACGTCCAGGTGGAGAGTCTGCAGAGGAGCAGTGGTCGGAGGAAACTCGGAGGAGTGAGGAGCGGCGCGCTGCCGCCCCTCGACGCAAGGAAGGCACGGCGGCGCAAGTGAGCGCGGGAGGGGGGGCAGGGTCTCAGGGAGGCCAGAGACCAGGAGCCGGGAGTGCATGCCGCGCAGACGCTGCAGGGAGGGGTGACCAAGACGGTGGTGCCAGCGCTGCGTCTCGTGCGTGAGTACGAGCAAGACGCAGCTAACTGCCCTGACGCAGACGCTCGACTCGACGCAGCTACCTGACCTGACTCAGCCACCTGTGCAGACGCAGTGGTCAGTGTGTACAGACTAGACCCAGGCAGACAAGTGAACGTAGCCAGGTGACGGCCAGTCCGGGAGCACGTACAGATCGCCACACGCTGCCCTCCAGGAATAAAGGTATCAACCCAGACATCCTGAATGGCAGCGTTGCTCACCAAGTTCGTCGAGAACGTGGGGAGGTGGAGACCTGACAAAGAGCCGGAGGGGACTGCTGGACAAGGGAGGACCGTGGAGGCTCTCGCAACCACTGGGCCCCAAGAGGGGTCAGCCAGTGAGACTGGGACAGGTGCTGTGAGTGGTGTGACTGTGGTGCAATCACGGAAGAAGCAACGTGACGCGCCTGAGTCAAGTGTGGAAGTGTGCAAGACCTCAGCTGAGGCAGGACCTGTGGTAGTAGACGCACTAGCACCTAGAGCGTCGGTAGACTCACGGGCACCTAGAGCTGCAGCAGACTCACTAGCACCTGGAGCGGCAGCAGACTCACTAACACCAAGAGCAGCAGTCCTAACAGAACGATAACCTCCACCACCAGGACGACCTCGCTGAATAACCCACTCACGAAGCTGCCGAGGGGTGGGTTCGTCCGGGAGAAGCAGTGCCCGCTGCTGTCCACCCCTGGCCGCAGCAACTGCCGCGGAAGTGGCCATGACAGACAGTGACGGTCAGGAGCAGCTCCTACAGCGCCAGCAGCACCTCCTGCACTCCCAGCAGCACCTCCTCCACTCCCAGTAGCACGAGTAGCAGCAGCAGCAGTAGTAACAGCAGCAGGGCGGCGCGCGGCCAGAGCAGGGCAGTAGTAGGCAGTAGCTCCTAGGGCAGAAGCACCTAGGGTCCTTTTTTTTTTTTTTTTTTTTTTTTTTTTTACAATTTATTTATAGCGGGGCGCTGGCGCAGGGCAGGGTGCTGGCGCAGGGCAGGGCGCGGGCGCAGGGCAGGGCGCTGGCGCAGGGCAGGGCGCCAGCGCGCGCAGGGCAGGGCGCTGGCGTAGGCTGCAGCAGTGTGTGACGCGAGGGGCAGCAGAGCGCGACGCGACGGGCTGCCTTAGGGCGCGACGCGCGGGCTGCAGCAGAGCGCAACGCGCGAGGCAGCAGCGCGCGACTCGTGGGCTGCGTTAGGGCGCGGGCTGCAGGGGCAGGACGCGCGGGCTGCAGGGGCGCTGCGCTGGCTGCAAGGGCAGCTCGTACGGGCTGCAGGGGCCGCGCGGACGGGCTGCAGAGGCGGCGCGCGGGCTCCAGGGGCGACGCGCGGGCTGCAGGGTCCGCGAGGACGGGCTGCAGAGGCGGCGCGCGGGCTCCAGGGGCGACGCGCGGGCTGCAGGGTCCGCGAGGACGGGCTGCAGAGGCGGCGCGCGGGCTCCAGGGGCGACGCGCGGGCTGCAGGGGCCGCGCGGACGGGCTGCAGAGGCAGCGTGAACGGGCTGCAGGGGCAGCGTGAACGGGCTGCAGGGGCAGTGTGAACGGGCTGCAGGGGCAGCGTGAACGGGCTGCAGGGGCAGCGTACGGGCTGCAGGAGCAGCGCGCGGGCCACAGGGGCAGGCGCGGCTGCAGGGGCAGCACGGTAGCAGGGGCGAGCACGGCTGCAGGGGCAGCACGGCTGCAGGGGCAGCGCGGTCGCAGGGGCAGCGCAATGGCTGCAAGGGTCGCGACAGCGCGCTGGCTACTGTGTAGGGCGTGGCGCTACCACTAGGCGGAACGGTGGGCCCATGTAGGAACGGTTCCTACTCTGATAACATGTCAAGAATAGAACTAGGAAATGATGGATTGAACTAGGCAAGAGGTGAGTACAAGAAGGGGAAACCAAACCCTAAAGTGTTGTACTCACTAAGGAGTGACCCTACTGTAGCCTAGAGATACAATTGTAATCTGACAACGGATTGGGCACTCAGATTTAGAAACACCCTAATTTGATACAACATTGACAAGTCATAACTTCAATGTGATACAGACTTGTTACAATTCGTAAAAAATAATACGGTACAAGAAAATATGTCTGATCATTCGGGCCAAGACCTAAAAAGCCAGTGTGTATATGAGACTAGACCATTTCTGTCTGTTAGAACAGGGCCTCTTTTGGAAATGAAAGCACCAAACCATCCCCGACGATCCATTTGATAAAAGGCGTTGATATCGTACACGGTACTTCTGTACTCTATATTACACAAATTAAGCTGCACGGGCAAATATCAAGAACATCTGACACTTGAGTTTTATCCAGCAGGCACACGAACGAGGAGGCGATTGGGCGCTTGGTCGGCGACAGTGAGGAGCAGCTTTACCAGCACCCACCGGGGCTGTGAGCCTGAGTGCGCACGGAGAGGCAGCTCCACAAGCACCTGCCAAGCCAATGCGGGGCACAAGCAGTCAGTGGGGTATATTTTTTTGGCGCCTTAAAAAAGGGCTGTGAGCCTGAGTGCGCACGGAGAGGCAGCTCCACAAGCACCTGCCAATGTTGGGCACATGCCGTTGCGGGCATGCACAGGCGTCGGCATGCATACACGCATATATGCACATGCACACGCACACACACGCAGAATTGGTGAACACATGCAAGCCCACACACAGAGACACTCTCACAGATATGCATGCAAGCACACACAGAGAGACACTCTCACACACATGCATGCAAGCACACACACAGAGACACTCTCACATGCATGCATGCAAGCACACACACAGAGATACTCTCACATGCATGCATGCAAGCACACACAGAGAGACACTCTCACACGCATGCATGCAAGCACACACACAGAGCACTCTCACACGCATGCATGCAAGCACACACACAGAGACACTCTCACACGCATGCATGCAAGCACACACACAGAGACACTCTCACACGCATGCATGCGTACACACATGCATTGGTTGAGTGAACGTGACGTGCATATACCTAACAGTGAGACAAAAAGCAAACACAAACTGCCACAGGTCAACCCTGTCCTCTGGTCAGCCCTGTCTCCATCCTCACCTCTGCGGTGCCGTGGCTGGCGTCGAGCAACACTTGGAAGACGTCAACAGCACCGCTGTCACCACTATCTACTGCACTCCCTGCACTCCCTCCCTCTCGCATTGCAGTCCCAGCACTTTCCCCCTCTGCCGTTGAATTCCCAGTGTCCCTCTCCTGTGGTGCAGCACCAGCATAACCTGCAGCACTGACCCCTCCGCTCTTCACATCTTTGTCGCTGTTGCCCCTGTCGCCACCCTCATCCCAACCCTGCCTCTCCCTCCCTGCCTCCTGCTGCTGTGCTCCGGTGAAGCTGAAGGCATGCATCCACGTGTCAGCTCGCAATTGGTCCACCCATTCCTGGCCCCAGCTGACCTGCCAATCAGGAGGGGAGAAGAATGGAGAGTGGGTACGAAGAGAAGGAAGGCATTGAGGGGAGAGGGCGGATGGGTGCGATGCAGAAGAGGAGTCCGATGCGGGATGAACTCGGAACACTCGCTTGCATTGCATGCGCAGCAGAGCACAGTCGTTGCAAGCGGATCTGAGCACACGACATTTCTCTGTGAAGCACTCAGAAGCTACAGAATGATTGATTGAAATACAGCAGCCTCACCCGCTCTCTGAGGAAGAGCCCCCCCATGGACGCCAGATCGACTGCGCTGCCCCTCACCCGCACACGCACGCCCTCCCTGGCCACGCCCTCCCCCGCCGCGCCCTCAACCCCCACCTCATCCCTCGCCACATGCACAGGGTTGCGGGGGAAGGGTGAGGAGGAGGGAGAGGAGGTGGAGGAGGGATGCGTGGGGGCCGCGGGTATGGCGCGGGGTACATGCAGCGAGATGAGGGCGCGACCTGTTAGGAAACGGGAAGCAAGGGCGGGTGGGAAAAACAATTGGGCGTGCGAGGAGGGAGGGGCAGTGAGGCAGGAAGGGCCCAATGCCTAGGAGAGGAAAGACAGGGTGGCCGCGCTGGTGGGAGGGGCGAGCGGCCGGGCGGTGGAGCCACTTGAGAAGAGGTGCGTATGGGCTTGACATGGTAACGGCTGGGATATTGGTGGTGAGGAGGGGTACTGGGCTTGACACGGTAACGGCTGGGATCGTGATGGTGAGGAGGGGTGCTGGGATCGTGATGGTGAGGAGGGGTGCTGGGAGAGTGATGGTGAGGAGGGGTAATGGGAGAGTGATGGTGAGGAGGGGTAATGGGAGAGTGATGGTGAGGAGGGGTAATGGGAGAGTGATGGTGAGGAGGGGTAATGGGAGAGTGATGGTGAGGAGGGGTATTCGGGAGAGGGTGCGGACGAGATGGCGGGACTTATAAGGGGAGCAGTAGGGGATGAACGAACTGCAGGAGAGGCGGTTTGTGCGGGAGTCGCGGTGCGTGCGTGCAGCAGCAGCGAGCGAGCAAGTGCGTGCACATGGCCGTACCTGGCGCAATGCGCCCCCCGCTCACATGCCACAGCACCGTCCCTCCTCCTCCCCCCCCCACCTCCTCTCTCCCTCCCTCTCCCGCCTCCTCTCTCCCTTCTCCCCCTGCCCCCTCCTCTCTCGCCTCCCCACTTCCTCCCTCCTCTCTCCCTTCTCCCTCGTCTCCTCCCCTCTTCCCAAAACCCTCAATCCTGCCTCCTCTAGCAGCAGCTGTACTCACAATCCCACGACCCAATAAAGCGTCGGGACCTATTCTTCCGCCACGCGGCCGTTCAGTGTCACGTAGAATCCCCAAAAGGGCCACTCGTCCCATCATCGCAGCGGGCGTTGTGTTTGGCGCAGCCTGTGCCGTCAGCAGCGCCGCTGGAAGCACCGATGTGGACGGCATGGCACCTGCGGCCTCTACCACACGGATCGCGCCACCCCTGTTGCCGCCGCCACTCGCTACTGCTCTCGCTGGCGCCACTATTTCCGCCACCCTTCGTCGGAAAGAAGCTGACGCGCAAACCCTTCTGATGTATTGCTCTAACATTGTTGAGAGCAGTGCTTCCGGGTCAACAATGCTTAACAACCATGCGGATACATGTACACTTGAGGTTTTATCGCGAGGCTTGTGTAGGCAACTTATTACAAGCGTAGTATCACTGTTACGAGTGCGCGGGTTTCACAACTGAAATGCACTAAGTTACTCGAAGCCCATGATCGGATGGTTGACAACACACGCAAATCAGGCAGGAAGGAACATCCTATCCACTAACGCTCTCCGACTGCGATGTAGGACAGGAGCTAGGATAGAGTGGATGAGAGTGGCGATCGGGATGGGCACGGATGGCAACCAGAGCGGTGAGGAAGTGGTTGCTTGCAGGTATGCGAGTTTGTAACAATTCACTCGCATGCGCCTGCATCAGCGAGCGATCTGAATCGCAAATGGGTGAACGCTATCTAAGGCTCGCTTGAATGCGTCTCAATAAGGGATTTTGCATTCTACACAAGTTGATGTACGAATCAGACTTGTTAGTGGTGTTTTACGCTAAAAATGAACTGTTGGGATCAGGGGGTGATGTTATAATAGTTTTTACCCCCCTGTCCTTCGCAGCTCCAGCACAAACCAGATACACCCTATTTCTTGCTGTAATAACGTCTGGTGTACGACGTTTTGAGAGCCAAGCGAGTGATACACAAGGATAACGGAGGTTATAAATGAATTATTTGAAAAAAAATGGGTTGTTGACGATGTGACTGTCAGAATAATAGTACAGCGGAGTGGATTGACTAGGAATGATGGAGAAACAAGTATGAAACCCCAATGGGTTATCCCCTCTATGGTGTACCCCAGTATAGCCTACAGTAACATACCGTATTCTCCCGGACATAACACCCGGGGGTATTATGATAACCACAGGGAAAAAAAGGGGGTGGGGGGGGGGGGGGGGGGGGGGTCCTCTCAACGGAAAATCCTACATAATACCCGGGTGGTTATATATGGCATATTTTAGTGTAAGAGTTTTTTTTTAATTAGACAATTTGGGTGATTCAATGGTCGTTTCAGCATCACAGTTTGAGGCGAGAATGTGAGTTTTGGCGAGAATGTGAGTTTCACCTCTCGCGCCACTTGCAGCGGAAGATTCGTCAGCGTGGCGACAGCGAGAATGTGGGAGGGGGGAAATGTCCACTTGCAGCGGAAGATTCGCCAGCGTGGCGACAGCGCGATTGTGGGCGGGGGGAAATGTCGGCAGATTCTAAGTGAAAGTACACGCGAAATTTCATCTAGGGAGCGATTCTCGAGATATCCTCCCGTAAGGAATCTGACTCGATAACAGCTAAAATATGAATCTGTAAGAAAAAGGGAGTGTTGTAGAAAATTACCCCAAAAGGGGGGGTATAGTACAAACGAGGTCGACTATAGCACCCACCTCGCACAAGCTACCCGTAGGTGTACTATTACAGGGGGGGTGTTTTGTCCGGGAGGATACGGTATGTGCATACTTTGACACACCCCCATATGCGAAGTGGGGAACAACAAGCGGTGGCAAGACAGGTCAAGAGAAACAAACAAAGCAAAGCTCAGGGTGGATATGAAGATCACCATGCGGTCCAAGCACAAGCAAGCGGCTACAAGGCCAGTTCACATGCTGAGTTATAATAGCAATGATAGTACACTGTTCACAACCTAGCAAGTGTAAACATGCACGTTGTCGGAACTCTTCTTGTGCTATGTCTTCTCCCTTTATTCTGCTCTTGTCCCACCGCTTGCCCTTCCTGCACTTAGCCTCCTCACCCCATCAGAGCTCTTACTTCTCTGTGCATCCCCTTGGTCTTCTCAGCAGCCTCAGGCACAGGTTAATAAGCTGTGCTCTGGCGGGCTGTATCATTCCTCCACAGTACACTAACTTGGCAGACTCTCTGATAACACACTAGTGCCTTACTGGCTTGCGAAGGTTGGCTTCTCCGGGTGCTTGGCGCAAGGATAGAATTAGGCTCACTTAAGCTAGATATGAAAACAAACACTCGAGCAAGGCACTACTCTTCTGGCTCTTGCCTAAGTACTCAACGTACTGATTACCGTTGTTTTGCAACGGAACCAACATTTCGCCTGATTCACTTGGGTCCCGCCCGATGCCATATTCTCTACAAGGTTCTCCTATACATCTTACTTGTCTTGTTTTTTATATTATTTGTTACTACTCCTGCAATTAAAAATACAACACGTGTCGGAACTCTTCTTGTGGTAGGTCTTCTCCCTTCATTCTGCTCTTGTCCCACCGCTTCCCCTTCCTGCACTTTGCCTCCTCACCCCATCAGAGCTCTTACTTCTCTGTGCATCCCCTTGGTCTTCTCAGCAGCCTCAGTCACTTGCCCCCTCCTCAGCTTCTCTCTCTCTCCTGTCCGCCGATGGACTTTCTCCTGAGAGGGCTGCTGCTGCTCTCTTCCTGCTTCTACCTGGCCCCTTTCCTCATCTCCCTTCTTTGGCCTGGCCCTAGCCACATTGGTCCGGTGGTCCTGCCTCTCTTGTCATTTCTCACTCACTTGAACCACCACCCCAGATTCCTTCACTTCCTTTACTCTCCACCGTTCAGTGCTCAGTCCTATGTCCATCATGTCGTGTATAGCTTGCTTCAGGTAGACCTTTTCCCCCACTCCCAGCTCCTTCTCTTTCCTCGTAGCTCTTCCTCTTTCCTCTTCTTGTATCTCAGGGCATCTCTCAGTTGTGCTACGTGCAGGTTTTCCAGGACTGCTGGTAGGAGTTCCCTCAGGTACCTCGCTCGTGCTTCTGCTAGCCCCACCCAACTTTCTTCCGAGTCCACCGTCACCACTCCTATCAGTAGTCTAGGTGCATCCACTAGCAGTATGGGCTCTCTCCCTAGCAGCAGATAGTACGGTGATAGGTCTTTGAGAGCTGCTTGCTTGCTGAATCGACACCCCGCCGCTACCCAAGTTAGGCGGGCATCCCAGTCTCTTAAATCTCTCTCCGTATGCCCGTTGTCAACGGGAGTTGTGTTGGCCCCTCCCTCGCTTGGGCGGAGCCGACTTCATAGTCGGGTGTACGGGAGGTGCAGCCGACCTGCCGCAGTGTGCGACGCCGACTTAGGCGAGCAGGTCGACGGGTTTGGTCGACCTGCGCGGGGCCACTGCGAAGCCACCGACTTCAGGGAGCCGGCGGCCGACTTCAACCCGGTGGTCGACGAGGGGAGATGTCAACCTGGGGGGGGCGCCGACCTTGGAGAGAGGCCGACTTGGCGAAGTCGGCCTGAGGAGGGCGTCGACTTGGTGATGCCGGCCTGGCTAGCCGACTTGGTGAAGTCGGAGGACAGTTGGTCTGGTCGACCAGAAGTGGTCGACCTGGAGGGAGTGGCCAACTTCGTGATCGACGGGCACGAGGAGCAGCACTTGGCCAACGTGGTTGCCCAGTCAACCAAATTACCCGGGAAACAGGGATCTGCGGAGGTGCGCGACAGTCGCCCAGGTGATCCTAGCGAAGCCAACCTCGGAGGTGGTATCCCGAGGTTGACGTGGCTGATCAGGTGCAGTCAACAGCACGTGGACGACTCAGCGTCTGCGCTGTGCACGTGACGGGGCATAGCACGCCAACCAGCTGCGAGCACCTGCGAAGCGGGTGCGCTGCTGTCATGCGGGTACAACGCTGTGCAGCCGCCTTGCTGCAGCGATGACACGCCGTCGACTTGCAAAGTTGGGAGGCCGCTACTTTGCACTGCTGGAGTGCGGTCGACCTTGCCGTGCTGGAACGCAGTCGACCATGCTGCGCTGGCAGTTGACCAGCTTGCATGCTAGGCAGACTTGCTTCCTGATGTAGTCAACTTTGCTAATGTTGTTGCTATCATTGTTGTGAACTTTTACTAGTGAAACTCTTGCCATCCCCGTGAATGTGTGCGAAGAGAGAACACGAGCAAACATGCAAGGAACGCTACGATCACTCCCACAACCGTGCCTTTCCGTAGTCTAGCTCCCATTGTAGTAGTTATCTCCGCACCCGTAGCCCTCTTTTTACGGTTTGCACAAATGTCTCAGTCAGGCTGTCGCTCTGGGGATGGTACCTCGAGGTTCTTTTGCGGGTGATTCTGCTTTCTTTCTGCAGCTTCTCAAACTCTCCTAGGATTTGTGTTCTCTGATCCGGCAAGACTTCTCCACAAGCCCCGAACCTCGTCAGCACCTGCTCCTCAAAGGCCTCTGCTATTTTTGCCGAGTTCTTGCTCGGCAAGGCTTTCACTTCCACCCACTTGCTGCTGTGCTCAATCATGATGAGAATGTACCGCCTCCCTCTGCGGCTGAGTGGCATCTCTCCCGCTGAACCCCAGCCCTCTGATCGGTAGCGACTGCAGATCCTGTTTTCCCCACTCCAGCAATGCTTTGTTCCTGCTGCATAGCTCGCAGGTGCCCACCCATTCCCTAACGTCTTTCCTCATGCCTGCCCACCACCATCCTGTTTTAACTAGTTGGTTCGTCTTGAGGCTTCCGTAATGCCCCAACAGCCTATGTACCTTGGCGATTATTCCCTCTCTCTCTTCCTTTTTGGGGACCAGCTTCCACCCTTGGTGTTCTTCTGCAATTGCTCCTGGTACCAACGGCAGTGTGCTCTCCTTGCTCTGGCCCTCTCACTGGCCGGCTCCGCTTCCGTGGTCTTCCCCTGTATCCACCTTAGCACATCTGTGTCCTCCCACACATCTTTTGGCCCCTTGCTCTGCTTCCGTCTAGCTCCCTCTCCGTTTATCTCCCTCGCTAGGGCTACTAGGCGGGTTTCTGGATAGCCTGTCTACATGCTGTAGGGTCTTTCCTGGCCTGTGCCTGATGGTGAATTCATACTCTTGTAATCTCATGGCCCACCCGGCGTTCCTCCATGTCAACGCATGGTTAGTCATTAGCCACGTTAACGGCTAATGGTCCATTACTAGCACGAAGGGCCTGCCTTGCAGGTACACTCTGAAGTGAGTCACCCCGCTGCTAGCCCTCTCCCTCGTATAAATAGTAGTCGGCTTCAGCTGGGTTGCAACTTCTGCTGGCGAACGCCACCACCATCTCTTGCCCCTCTCTCTGTTGACACAGGATGGCCCCCATCCTTGCACTGCTCCAGTCCGTATATTACACGAAGGGGTCTTCTTTGCTGGAAAGGGTGAGCAATGTCGCCGTTTTCACTGCTCGAAGCAGTGCCTCCATTGCCCCATGTTCCGCTTCTCCCCACTGCCATGCCTGTTCTTCCCTCAGCAGCCTGTTCAGCACGGCTGTGGTGCGGCTGAAGTTGGGCACGAATTTCCGGTAATAGTTCAGGAAGCCCAGAACTGCTGGAGTGTGCTTCCGCCTTTTGGTGGTGGCACTCTGTCCAGCACTTCCACTTTGGCTTGCTGGATGCTCATGGCCCCCCATTGCACCTCGAACCCTAGGTACTTGACTGAGTTGTTGCCGAAGCTGCATTTCTTCGGATGGCACGTCAGGCCTGCTTCCCTTATGACATCCAAGGTGTCCTTTACGTCTTGCACGTGCTGCTCCTCTGACGCACTGAAGACGACCATGTCGTCGATGTAACACGCCGCTGCAGGTACGTTCCTTAGTGCCGCGTCCATGGTGCACTGGAACAGTGCTGAAGCATTCTGTTATAGTTGTGCCTAAAACGAAAGATAGAGTGCACAGCCGGATTTATGCACAGGGGCTCTAAACGTTCATAGCGACCTGGTCACAGCTTCAAATGACATGCTTTAACTTGGATCTAGAGCGTATTAATGTCTTCTACAATAGGCAATTTACATTGTAACGTCAGTTTGAACGAACGGCACTATGGCAGCCACTATAGTCTTAGAACACAAATTAGGAAGAGTTACGAGTTGGGAATGACTCCCAGCCTCTACAAACCCCAAGAGCCGATGTACAGTGATGTGGAACAGTGCCACACTGTCCCCAACCACGAAGGGTCTCGAAACTACCCTCCACAAGGGCCTACACCAAGAGAAATGTTACACTACACAAAGCAATGTAACTTTTCTCACTATCTTTAAGTTTACCCTTTTGGTGAGCTTCGAAATCACTAGAGTCTTGAAACCAAGGCTCTGGTTCTTCACAATAAACTCATCCTTTAGTTCTTGATGGGTCTGCTGCACACACCTGCGACACGCCGAACGTTCCACACACGATAAAATAGAAAACCGCACACGACACGCAAACGACGACGTGACACGCGACTAGCGATAACTCGCTATTGACTCGACACACACATTCAACATCATGCCTCATCATTCACACACTACTGTAAGCATGAAATATATATTTTCTCATGCCCTCATGCCATTCCATGCACACACGCATGCACGCACACGGACAACAAGCCAAGTGCAAACCATAGGGTTGCACCAACACATTCTTCATGCCAAACGGCATGAACTTCCATTCGGAGAGTCCACCAGGTCTATGAAATGCCGTCTTCTTGCAGTCTTCGGGCCGGATGGGTATCTGGTTGAAGCCCTGCCTCAGGTCCAGGGTCGAGAACACGGTTGCACCTTGTAGCTTGTCAAATATTTCTTCCGCCGACTGCATAGGATAGCGATCGCCCACAGTCACCTTGTTGAGCCCACGGTAATCCCCGCACATTCTCCTTGCGGACACTTCTCCTGTCAAGTCTTTTATGGCTGCTACCACAATTGCTGCCGCATAATCGCTCTCGAACCTTTGAATGAGCCCTGCCTCCAGCAACTCAGCGCACTGTTCCAAGCATATGTTCAAGTCCCCTAGGCTCATATGCCTCTTTCGCTGGTATATGGGCACTTCTGCAGTGAGGTTGATCGGCATCTGATGAGTTGTACACTTTCCCAGCTCCTGCAGACTGTACGCAAAGGTTGCTCGATAGTGCTTCAGCACCTCTTGCAGCGCCTTGGCAGTTTCTGCCCCCATTCCTCCACCGATGGGCCATTCCTCTTCGGGAATCCACTCATTTTTTCTTGCTCCCTCCTCCTTTCCTTTCGGTTCCCCTTTCTTTGCCTCTTTCTCCTCCCTCGCGTCTCTTGCCTCACCAACAGCCATGAAGGCCCAGCCTTCCATGATGAAACACCTGATCTCTATTCCTCTCTGTATCTCCTTCCTTTTTAGGTGCATGCGTATGGTTTCTATCAGCCAACTCATCACATTCAAGTCCATGGCACGTCCGAGTGCCGCCCTTCTCTGCTTCTCTGTCACTTGAGGGTGTGCCGTTGCCCCCCATTGGTGCCCCATGGCTAGTTCCCATTCCTGTGCAATTGGCTCCTCCCATTTGTTGCTCCTCACATTGTACACCATCCCTGGCCCCGACAGCTCATCCTCCATGATGAAAACCCTGGCTCCCTCATAGGCCACCAGTGTGGGCAGCGCCTGCCTTGGCTTCCCAGGCACGTTGCACTGATACTGCGAAGGATGGTCTTGGCTTTTCACTAGGGCTGGTAACCTGTTCGGCCCTAAGATATCACTGACCAGCCTTGGCTCTGGTCTTTGCATCTGTGCCAGGGAGTGCCTTAGGATAGCCTCAGAGATGCCGTTCTGCCAGTAACTTCTAGGTCTATGTGCTCTAGAGCCCAGCTATGCCGCATCTGCTGCCAAACCTCTCCCCACGGCTTCCTGTATCTCTGCAAATGCTCTCTTCATCGGTTCCCTCCTGTCCTCCGCTAGGTCGACGTTTTCCAGGATATACAGCACCTCGCCTTGCATTATTTGCACCATCTCTAGCACTGTTTTCAAGTCCCCGAATGATGCACCCCTGGCATCCTCCATGCCTCTTCCTTCTCCCGCCCTGGAGTACCCATGGCACTCCCATCATGCTACTATCAGGTCGATATGCCCCCACTTCCCGAGCTTCTCTTTGGTGATGTCTCTTACATCGTCTATGGTGGCATCTTCTTCCGCGGGAATGGTGCAGGCCAGCAGTTGCTGCGGGTATTCTTCTAGCAGTAGCTGTGTGTGATGCCTTGCCATCCGCCTCTCCACCGGGTCCTTTTCCACATGTATCCACTTCGGGACCATGCAGCTCGCCTTCAGTGCCGCTGCCAATCCTGTGCCGATCCCTCCGTATTATTCCATCACGCATAGGGCGCTTTCCAATGCCCACACCCGAGTGATGCGTTCCTTCAGTGACGGCGGATCCTCCCCTTCAGCCTACTTTCCATTCGGTGCTCGTACTCATCAGCGTACTGCTCCCAGCTCCAGTTATCCAGCTCCCTGGATGGGTCTGTATCCTGGGCCCTGTATGCTTCTCTCGGTTCCTGCCTGATCAACTTCACTGGTAGGGTCCCCACCAAGCTTTCTGGATCCCAGTACTGTACCCTGTAGAGCACCTTCTCTTGCCAGGTACAGATGGTGGCTCTTACTCAGTACAGTAACCCCATGCCGACCAATACATCATAGTCTTCAGATTCAGAAACCCCCCAGTTGACACTGTTGGTCCAACCCTATGGTATGCACTCGGCTTGTTGTCCATGTGCGTGCATGCGTATGTGCATGGAACGGTATGAGGGCATGGGATGACATATCTTTCATGCTTATATAAATGTGTGAATGATGAGCCATGATGTCAAATGTGTGTGTCGAGTCTGCAGAGATAACTCTATCAACGGGAGCTAGTTTACGGGCTAGGCACATGGTAGGGGTGATCTCTGCGTTCGTTCCTTAGTCGTTTGCTTGTGCTCGCACTGCTTGCTCATTCAAAGGGAGATTTGGCAGGAGTTTCACTAGCAAAAGTTCACAACAATAGTTCAGAATAGCAAGGCAACAACGACTATATCAGATGCTAGCATGCAAGCTGGTCGACTTCCTGCGCAGCACGGTCGACCGCGTTTCAGCACGACAAGGTCGATCGCGTTCCAGCACGACAAGGTCGACCGCGCTCCAGCAGAGCAAAGTCGAGGTCTGCCAACACGGCAGGTCGACAGCGTGCCAACGTTGCAGCAAGGCGGCTGCACAGCGTTGCACCCGTATGACAGCAGTGCACCCGCTTCGTAGGTGCTCGTAGCTGGTTGGCGTGCTGTGCCCCGTCACGTGTACAGCGCAGACGCCGGGCTGACCACATGCCCACGACTGCACCTGATCCTCCACGTACGCCGACCTCGGGATACCACACTGAGGTTGGCCTCGCCACAAACACCTGGGCGACCGTCGAACCCCGTGGCCTGGGTAACTTGGTCGACCGGGCAACCACTCGAACAACAGCTCCTCCTTGCGCCCGTCGGCCACCCAAGTCGACGACCACCACCGGTCGACCACACCAAGTCGACCACGCACCTGGTCGACCAGCTTTAGGTCGACCACACTCCTGGTCGACCAACTCCAGGTCGACCAGCACAGGTGTCAGCCGACCACGCCAAGTCGGCTTCCCCAAGTCGGCGTCACCAAGACAACGCTCTCCACGGTCGGCGCCCTCCCAAAGTTGGCGCCATCATAGTAACACCGTGCAGGTCAACCAACCCGTCGACCAGCTCGCCCACTGCTGCAGGTCGGCTGTGTTATGTGATGCTATCATTTGCATTCACGTCTGTCTGCCTCCCATCATATGTTTGTGCGTTGCATGCGTGGTGTGAGCGTATGCACGAATTTGTGTTTGGTGTGGTTTGGATTTTCTGAGTATGTGTGGACGGGGAGATATCTAGAATGACTTCTCTGCTCAAGAGCTTTTCGCCGAACCAAGAATCGACGCGATCAGAGCAAGAACGAGAAGGATATGATCGTTCGAAGTTTTGATTGTGATGCGACGACAATGGGAATTTGCGGAGTGACTCAATATGGTATAGACTTTTGGGGGTTGGGACATTCGTCACTCCTACTGTAGTTGATGCCAAGTGTTTGGGAGAAACCAAACCAGGTTGGCAAGTGTGGCCAAGTTGAGTGAGGTGGATGGCATGGGTTGGAAAAGCGACAAATGTAAAAGTTGGGGTGCCTATAGAGAGGGGGATTGTGTGGTATGGGGTTTCCTTGGTTGGGGACTCTCTTGGGACCTTCCCTCTCGGACTCCAATTCACTTGTGTGAACTATTTGTGATTGAGTTAAGATTCTATGGCAGCTTATCCCCTAGTGCGCCGAAATTCATAACTCGAGTTATACTCCATCTTTTGATATGATTCAAATTGGGATAGATAGCCACAGTCAAGGGGCTGCAACATACTCAGGATGAACTTTTCGTCGACGGCGTTTCTTGTGAAGTCAACATTTCTGTCCAGAAACTTAGTCCAACGATTTTGAGAGATTTCGGCCCCTAATCTTCATAGACTCCGTCCTTAGTCTCTAACAAGTGGTATCAGAGCTGATTAAGGACCTTGTGAGGATTATATTGAGGTGTGAAGATCCTTCCGGACCCACCATGGCCTGTGGGCGTGCCTAAGTGGAGATCTGAAGGTTGCACGTGACTTCCGCTAAGGGGAAACTCTGCCGAAATTTCGTTGGCGCCGACACTTGTGGAAGTATTGGAGATCTTCAGTGTGGACAGCAAAAGGGGGAGCTGAATCCTGTGATTGGGAGCAAAGGAGGTCAGTCAAGGGAGTGGGGATGCAGCTGAGAAGAGGAATGAGCCGCCACTATCCAAGATCGAAGCATTGGATGGCTCCAATTACGAGGAATGGAGCGGGCGAGCGAGGAGTGCCTTCAAGCGGTACAAGCTGCTGAAAATTGCGATGGGGGAAGAGAAGATGCCGGGGGAAGGAGATGCCCGCGATCAGTGGATTGAGAAGAGTGCGGTGCTGTTTGACCTTATTCTTCAATCGGTCAACAATGGACCGAAGGCTTGGAAGCTACTGCGCGACGTGATTCAGCCCAACACGCTGCCGATAGTGATTGTGTTGGAGAAGGAGCTGGCTGCCCTCTCGATGCGACCGGGCGATGATGTGAAGCCGGTCCTTGACAAGATCAAGGACACCTATGCGAGGATGGCAGCAGCGGTCAGTAATGTGTCGCAGATGCAACAGTGCACCAAGATCATCTCGGTGCTCGACAACTCATGGGACAACCTCATCCCCACCCTCAACTCTTAGCAGGACCAGTGGACACCTGAGTGGCTACGGCAACAGATTCTGCAGGAGGATTTCCGCAGGCGCCACACGGGAGGTGGTGCTGCCAACAAGACTCCTGAGGGGTATGGAGCTGCAGGAGGTAGCAGAGGAAGAGGGGGTGCGAGAGGCCGAGGCCGAGGGAGAGGCTTTGGCAGAGGAAGAGGCCGAGGCGACCATAACGAGGGGCATGGGAGCTCTGGTGGCAGGGGGAGCACCCGAATGGAGGGTGCGTGCTGGTACTGCAAGAAGGATGGACACCCGTGGTTCAAGTGTTTCAACCTGCCTGAAGGATGGGCATCCCCAGCCATGAAGCCACCAAGTGGTGAACGTGCACGAGGTGGCACTGTGCAAGGTTCAAGCGCACAAGGTGAAGGTGCACATGGTAAAGCCTACCCTGGGATGTTCCTCATGGTTGAGGATGTAAATGGGAGTGGGGGTGATATGGGTTCAGTTGCGAAGGTTGTGATGCACCCCCTCACTTACTGGGTGATAGATTCAGGTTACACAAGTCACATGACCCCACGGGCAGATTTGATTGATGAGGTAAAGCCCCCTGGGAAGATCAAGTTTGTGGCTGCCGCTTCAGGTGCTTTTCTCCCAGTGATTAGTGTTGGGAATGCCAAGGTGAAGGGAGCCAATGGGGAGCTTGTGGGGCCCGGGAATGTGCTGCTGGTTGAGGGGTTGTCTGCTAACCTCCTTTCTGTGCGTAGACTGTAGAAAGGCAAGGCTGAAGTGACATTCGGCCCAACCAGCTGCCGTGCAAAGCTTGGGAAGATGCTGCTATGGAACCTGGACAAGAAGAGCAGCTGCACCAAGGACCTGTGGCAGCTGCCCATCATCCCTTGGAATGGGAAACCTCGCAAGTGGTGATACGAGGAGATGATGAGGAGAGTGAATACAAGGAGTGTGCCTTCGCGTTCTTATCTCCAATGGAGATGCCGGGAGAACTAGCAACTCTCAAGGAGGCCTTGGAGAGTAGTGATGATGAGGAGTGGAAGAAGGCAATGGAGAGTGAGCTGAAGAACATTGAGGAGAACGGCACATGGGAATGGGTGGAGCTACCGGAGGGGCGTAAGGCGATTACGTCCAAGTGGCTCTTCAAGATCAAGACGGATGCTGACGCCAACATCGAGCAACAGCGTCTGCTGCAAGCTCCCGCACAGACCGTGGTCGCTAGGCCATACGCGCGTAGGTGATATTTTCCTAGAACAATAGCGTCTGTAGCCCCCGTGCTTTCGCTGTCGGCCTCACATTATCGCGCGATGGTTCCCTATGCCGTTCAGCCAGCTTTTGAGTTGACTCGAAAGTCGTCCGTTCAACGACCGCTTCTACGAGTTCCATTATTCGCAAATCGTTCGGCACCTGTTACCCTCTCTTCGCCATCGCTACGTCGAGGGCTGTCATGCAAAGCGGTGACCGTCCGATCACTGATGCAACGGCATTGTGACGTCGCGAGCAAAGTAGATAAGAAGCAAGCCCCCTCTGATTCCCTCTCGATAATCACCGCCGCGACTGCCGCCGCTTGTTATGCTTCTCTTTTCCTTGCGCCGACGGCGACTGCGGGGTCACTCGAGGGCATTGCATCAGTGGCGCAAAGAGCGGCGGATTGCGGAGATTTTGCCGGATGCGGCGTCAGCAGTGGGTGCCGTGTTGGGCCTGCTTTTCGCGGCGCTGAACTTCCTCTTCATTCTCCGCATCGTTATGTCGTGGTACCCCCGGGTGGGTGTGACTGTAAGGAAGGGATGATGTCACAGTAGGTGTGACTGTAAGGAGGGAGTGGTGTCACTGTAGATATGATGATGTGTGCAAATGACCGTGTAAGCGAGGGTTGTTATTCATCGTCATGCCGTGGTATCCCCAGGCATGTGTGACTGAATTCAGTCATATCCCAAGGTAGGTGTGACTAAATTCAGGGTTTACCAGTGAACCAATAGAACTAGTGAATAGAACCGATCCGGCACCTCATTCTCTGCAACTCCTTTCCCACTCCCTTCCCTCACACTCTCCCCCCCTTCCCTCCTTCCTTCTTAGATATCTGTAAACCCTCTCGTCCCCCTCCTTTCGCCCTCTCTTTCCCCTCTCGTCCCTCTCCCCCCTCTCTTCCCCCTCTATTCTCCCTTTCTTCCCCCTCTCTTCCCCATCTCCTCCCTCTCTCTTCTCCTTCTCTTCCCTATCCGTTCCCCCTCTCTTCCCCGTCTCTTCCCCCTCTCTTCCCCATCTCTTCCCCCTCTCTTTTCCATCTCTTCCCCCTCTCTAACCATATCTCTTCCCCTTCTCTTCCCCCTCTCTCCCCCCTCTTTTCCCCATCTCTTCCCCATCTCTCCCCCCTCTCTTCCCCCTCGCTTCCCTATCTCTTCCCCCTCTCTTCCCCCTCGCTTCCCCATCTCTTCCCCCTCTCTTCCCCCTCTCTTCCCCCTCGCTTCCCTATCTCTTCCCCCTCTATTCCCCCTCTCTTCCCCCTCTCTTACCCCTCTCTTCCCCCTCTCTTCCCCATCTCTTCCCCATCTCTTCCCCCTCTCTTCCCCCTCTCTCTTCCCCCTGTCTTCCCCAACTCTTCACCCTCTCTCCGCCCCCTCTTCCCCCTCTCTTCTCCATCTCTTCCCCCTCTCTTCCCCCTCTCTTTTCCCTCGATTCCCCATCTCTTCCCCCTCGCTTCCCCATCTCTTCCCCCTCTCTTCCCCCTCTCTTCCCCATCTCTTTCCCCTCTCTTCCCCCTCTCTCCCCCCTCTCTACCCCATCTCTTCCCCCTCTCTTCCCCCTGTCTTGCCCCTCTCTTGCCCCTCTCTTCCCCCTCTCTTGCCCCTCTCTTCCCCATCTCTTCCCCCTCTCTTCCCTCTCTCTTGCCCTTCTCTTCCCCCTCTCTTCCCCCTCTCTTGCCCATCTGTTCCCCCTCTCCTCCCCCTCGCTTCCCCATCTCTTCCCAATCTCTTGC
Organism: Closterium sp. Naga37s-1; assembly: GCA_947471745.1. Lineage (NCBI taxonomy): Eukaryota > Viridiplantae > Streptophyta > Zygnematophyceae > Desmidiales > Closteriaceae > Closterium > Closterium sp. Naga37s-1. The sequence goes on from CANJKZ010000967.1 coordinate 1,302,562, forward strand.
AAGTTTTCGCCGGACAAGATCGCTGTGCCGAAGCCGCTCGAAGGTCGACACGACTTGATCACGTAGATTGAATCCATCGAGCCTCAGCTGGAGATCGCCGGATTGAAGAAGTTCGTCGATGGCAATGTTGAGACGCTAGACGCAGACGACTCTGAACTCTGGGCGGAATTTCGCGCTGCTCATCTACTAACCTTCATGGTCATTTCGAGGTGTTGCTCGCCTCTGGTGCAGGTCGCATTGAAGTCGTGCAGCCAACGAGTGGATGCTGGCTACCAAGCGTGGCAGTACATCATGCGCACCTACAAAGCGACCGACGACCTCTACATCAGTCAGCTGGAGAAGAAGTTGACCAACATTCGTATGGGGGAGCAGGAATCGGTGACCGAACACTACAATCGAGCGCGGCGAGTTTTGGCCGATCTGCGGATGGCCGGCGTCGACTACTCGATGGTGCCATATGTCACTCATGTCATCAGTGGCCTCCCCTCGGGCTACAATCTGATGCGCCGGATGCTGACAGTTCCCGGCACTCGCAAGACTCTGAACGAGAACTAGCTTTCGAGCCACATCATCCAGGACGAGTTCATGCAGGAGTCTGAGCGACCTGCAGAACTGCTTCCGCACACCAACAGGGGCAGCGTAGGAAGTCTGCCGGAGGCGGTGGTGGGAAGTCATCGAACGCGAAATCGACGGAGGGCGCCGACCGCGGGATGTTGGCGAAAGGTGGAGATCGCGGCAGCAGTGGCTCGCGTTGAGAAGGCCGCCGTTGCTACATCTCCGATGCTCCCGACCACCTCTCGTACGACTGCCTCGACCGAGACGAGTCTGACGACGACCGGGACGCCAACCGCTGAAAGGGAGATGGTGGCCGTCGTCGTCGCGACAACCAGCCGCGCAAGGAGAAGCAGGCGTCGAAGACGTCTTCGACGAAGAATGCTGACTCCTCTGGCGGCAATGCTCGTGGCGAGGAGGCTTTGTGCTCGATGGTCGGCGTGGTGGAGCCGACGATCTCGCTGGCGCTGGAGGCTGGCAAAGACTTCAAGTCGGTCACTGCTGCTGTGCAGGCCAACCTGACTGTCGTGCTGCTCGACAGCGGCTGCTCCCACCATTTGATGGGGACTAAGGAGGCCTTGATCAACATTCAGCTGAGCGGCGACGTTCGTCACGTTCGCGGCTTCAACGGGGCACTACAGAGCGTCGAAGGCAGAGGCACTGTTGCTCTGCAAGGAGAGGCCGGGAAGCAGGTCCTCGTCTCCGACGTACTCTACGTACCGGGTGTGCACGCGAACCTGCTGTCTGCAAGCCAGCTCAATGAGAACGGAGTGAAGCTGCGGGACGACGGCGGAGAGATGCTGCTGGTGTCTTCTGCCAGCGATGTCCTTGGTCGAGCACGCTACTCCGGCAGAATTCTCTGCACCGACCTGCTCCCCTGCTCGACGAAGTCGACGATGACTTCGACGGAGGTAGTAGCTCTGCGGACTATCGCGTTGGCGATGAAGTTGACCCCGGACATGTTGCACGCACGGCTTGCGCACGTCGGCGGCGACACGATCAAGAGCTCGGCGAAACATGAGGTCGCTGTCGGTCTGGACATCAAGAAGTTGACCGCAGCTGATCTGCCGTGTGCCTCCTGCGTCGGCGGCAAACTTGCACGGCACACCTTCACCGACCAAGGATCGGACGCCGAGAATGCGCTTGATGTGGTGCACATTGACCTCTGCGGGCCATTTCGAGTGACCGCCAACGATGGTAGCCTCTACGTTGTTCTGCTGAAAGATAGGAAGACTCGCTTCATGTGGGTGAGGCCGATCGCAAAGAAAAGCGACGTGCTGGTCGTCTTCGAAAAATGGCTGAAGGAGGTGGAGCGACAGACGTCGAAGACGGTGAAGAAGTTGCGTTCGGACCGCGGAGGGGAGTTCCTTGGTCGCGCCTTCACCGACCTCGTCGAGGACAAGGGAATCCTCCACAATCTGACGTGCCCCTACACTCCGCAGCAGAACGGGATGGCAGAGCGGGAGATGCGCATGGTGGTCGAGGCCGTGTGTACGATGCTTTTGCACATGGGCATGAAGCATCACTGGTGGCACCTCGCTCTGCGACAGGCCGTCTGGGTGCGCAACTGCCTCGAGCGGGCTTCTCTGCCGAGGGGGACGACGCCGCACGTGCTGCTATTTGGGAAGAAGCCGGATTTGACGCTGGTGCGCGTGTGGGGCTGCACGGTGCAGTTCATGGTCCCCGAGCAGTAGCGCGGCGGGAAGCTGGCGCCGAAGGCCCGTTGGGGTCTTCACCTCGGAGTGTCGCCGGAGAGCAAGAGCTGGGAGGTGCTCGACTTGACGGACAACAAAGTCGTCACGACGGTCGAGGCGATCTTCTACGAGACCCTATCGATGGAGTTGTGGAAGGCAGAGTACGGGCCGGCATCAATGAGGACGCCGTCTGCCCCGCTGCCAGATTCCTCCTCGGAGATGCCTCCTCTGCTCGCCGACTTTGACGAGCATGATGACGAGGACGTAGAGGAAGTTCCGCCCCCTCCTCCTATTGTGCCCCCGTCGAAGACTTCGTCGCCCTCCCCTTCACCGCCCGTCGTCGACCTTCCTCAGAAGGGATTCTCGTCGGCCGCCGGCAATGAGGGGAGACTTTGTGCGTCGCCTACGGCGCCGACTGGTTGCATCGCCGGCGGCCAACGTGACGCCAAGATGGTCAGCGACGGGAAGCGGCAGACGACAGGGGAGCCGTCGACGTCGAAGAAGACCACAGAGAAGTCGTCGGCAGAGAAGCCGATCCTGGGGGAGCCGTCGGTAGAGGAGCTGTCGACAGGGGAGCAGTTCGACGATGACTCGTCAAGCGACGTTGTGGAAGTCGTCGGTGTGGCCGGCGGCGATGAAGGGGAGCTGTCGACAGGTGAGCAGTCTGACGACGACGAACGTGGTAGAGGTCGTGGTAAAAAAAGGAGAAACCGCGACGTTCTACCCGCCCCAACATCGGCAAGCCGCCTGAGAATCTCAGCTACCACGCTTGTCTGCCGCCGACGGCCTACAGCACTCTACTAGACGATATAGAGGACGACGTCGATCTACCCGAGCTCGACCCCGACATGCACGCCGGCCCAGAGCATCGCTGGGACATCGCCAACATGACGGTGAAAGGGGCGTTGTCGAGCTGGAAAGGCAAGGCGTTGAAGGCCGCCATGGACAAGGAGATCAAGAGTCTCATCTCCAATGGAACGTGGGAGCTGGTCGAGCGTCCGCGCGGTGTCAACATCATGAAGAACCGCTGGGTGGTCACGACAAAGTACCACGTCGACGACACGGTCGCCCACGAGAAGGCTCGCCTGGTGGTGAAAGGTTTCACGCAGGTCTACGGCGCCGACTACGACGAGACGTACGCGCCGGTGGGGAGCTACGTGACCCTGCGGATCTTCCTCAGCATTGTAGCAGTCCTCGACCTGCATCTGATGCAGCTCGACATGAAGAACGCGTTTCTGCAGAGCAAGCTGGATCGCGTCCTCTACATGTACCAGCCTGACTACTACAACGACGGAACCGGTCGCGTCTGCAAGCTGCTGAAGAGCTTTTACGGGCTGAAGCAGAGTCCGCTGCTGTGGTACTCGGCGCTCGACGATGTGCTAACTGGCGCGGGCTGGTAGAAGAGCCAGGTCGATGAGGCTCTCTACTTCAAGGTCGGCGACGACAGAGTGGCGTGCTGGGTGCTCGTCTACATTGACGACCTGCTCGCCGCGAGCAGCACTACGATGCTGAAGGAGCTGAATGAGCTGTTGGAGGCCGCCTTTGAGCGGCGCGAAATCAGCTCGGTCAAGAAGTATCTCGGGATGGAAATCGTGCGCGACCGTCCTGCGAGGAAGCTGTGGCTTCACCAGCAAGTCTACGACGACAAGCTGCGCAGACGCTTCATCGACGAGGAGCAGACCGGACGACTGCCAAAGGTGCCGGTCTCTTTCGACGCCTACGCAGAGCTGATGTTCGACGACGAGGAGTTTCAGTCGCGCAAGGAAGCAGAGTACCGGCAGAAGGTTGGCTCGCTGCAGTTTGCGGCTACCACGACGAGGCTCGACATTGCCTTCGCTTGCAGCAAGCTTGGATCCGGCCTGACAGTGCGTAGCGACAAGCACTGGCGTGAGGTCGATCGATGTATGCACTACCTCGCTAAAACTCGTGACGCCGCTCAGGAGTTCGGCGGCGGACCAGAATCTCTGTGTCTGGTCGGCTATGCAGATGCCGATGACGCTGGTGACAAGTAGAATCAGACGAGCACGGGCGGCTACGTTTTTGTCTTCGAAGGAGCCGTAGTCTCCTGGTCGAGCCAGCGCATCAAGTGTGCAACGCTCTCGTCGACCGGGTCAGAGTACCTCGCGGCCACCGAAGCCGGCAAGGAGGCACGACGCCTACGCTTCCTCCTTGCGGAATTTTGCCTGCTCGACGGAAGGAAGCCGACTGTTCTGCACGTGGACAACCAGTCGGCGATCACTGTCGCAGAGGGCTTGGGGCTCAAGGGCAACCTCAAGCACATGGAGCGACACTACGCCTGGCTGCAGCAGATGGTGAAGATTGCTCTGCAGTACATCCCGACCTACGAGCAGCCGACATATTTTATGACGAAGGCGCTGCATTTTCCGGCTTTCAACCGGTGCTCCGTCGCAATCGGCCAAGTGCGTCTGGCCGACGTGGGCGACGGGGATGACGAGGTGCAGCAGTAGGTGCCGTGCCCTTCTGCACGGCTGGTGCGGTGATCTACGTGCTATGTGTTAGGTGCACGTAGAAGGAATTTTCTCCTTATATTCTGTCCCTCTGGATTCTGGGTGGACCTTGTGTGTGGGTGCCCAAGCGTAAGCTGGGCAGGGGAGTGTCGAAGAGAAAGGCCCCGCCCTTGCTTGGGCGCAGCCGATCTTGACGTCGACGAGAAGTTCTCGACGGATTGGTCGACGAAATGGGCTTCTGCAGTTCGACGGAAGTTGCGGTCGAGCAGGCTCTGCTCGACCAAATATGGTCGACAAACTCTGCGCGACGAGCTCTGGTCGAGGTTCTCTGTGCGACGAGCTCCTGTCAAAGAGCGCTGGTCGATGATCCTGGTCGATGAACTCTGGTCGAAGAGTTCGGGTCGAGGAGCTCTGCTCGGCGAACATTGTTCGACCGATCGATGTCGAGCTGATCGACCGAAGTTGCAGAGTTGTGCGAAACTCCGCGGAGGCATGCGAACTTTTGCCCAGGAGGTTTTGGCGAAGTTCTACCTGCAGAACGGCATCACGTGGTCGACGGTGCGCACCTGGCGAAACCGACGACACGTTTTCTACCTGGCACCTGCGCAATGTGCCTGTCGGTGAAACCGCCAACCTGCACCTACTGGTAGGTGCGCACATCTGCGCAGATAGACAACCTGCGACAGCAGATAGTTACCTGCGACTGCAGATAGTCACTTGCGACTGCATTGCTGGCAGACCGCGCGCAGAGCAACGCTGGCATATTACTCTGCTGCAGCGTTGGCAAGCCGATCTTCTGCTGCGCTGGCAGATTTTGCCCTTGCTAGGTGTTGCATGCCATTCTAGTCCTTTTGTTCTGCATGCCTCAATTGTATCATCAACTTCCTTAGTGGAATTCATGCCAAACTTCTCTGTGAACACAAGCAAGAAGTAAGAACGCTACTAGCAAGCTACGATCACTCGCACAACCCCGTGCCCTCCTCCGTAGTCCACTCCCGTTGTGTAGTGACTCTCCGCACAACAAAGTTTCATCTGCCAAATTGTGTTATCTGCTGATAGGCTCCACGCCCAGAACGATCAAGTGTCACGTACCCATGCAAGCTGCCGAGGCATGTTGAAACGCCTTGAGTTTCCAACATTCCAGCTATGTCGTTACATATCAGCCCTGTTTGGCAGGCGTATGAAGCACATGCTCGGGAATGGGCTACAGTAAAACGACCACACGAAAATCTTCCGAGATAAGTGCTTGACCGGCTATCAAGGCCTGGGATCGGCGCATGGCTCCCGAAGCGAACTGGTGCTAAATGACTGCCGAACGGCCGTGTTGGCCCCTAGTTTGGGAACCGAAAGCGCGTTCCCGGAAACATCCTCTCCAAGCAATCTGCCGCACCACTGATGCGCGCATGGTGCATGGTGGAGAGGGTGCATCATGCGCGCACCAGCTTGCATGGCCAATCATGTGCTTGCGCGACACATGTTATGTCAGTCATGTGACTTTCAAGAAGCCCATCGCATTTTGGCACTGTACCCTAAACCCAAACCTGAATATTTGGTATGTAGCACCACCGCCGAGCGTGAGCCCATACCCGAGCCTAGATGCTCACGCGCCTACCAAACAGGGCCATCATCCTGCAGTTCGTGTTCCTCCAGGCTGGGCCGTTTCATGTCACCTCATGCCATGTCATAGATGACATGGGTCCCATGCTCCACACTCACTCACAGATGATCCCTAAGGATAAATCTCAAGGTTCCCACATGGGATGTGAGATCGGGTTACCACACGTTAGCGACAGTTGGCGAAAGGTGGTTTCTTGTTTTCGCACACCACCATACCATAGGCCTGATGCAGAAGATGATACGACATTTCAGATCTGGACCTATGGCATCACATAACACACTACCTGCTAAGGCGGCCATCATCCACAGGTAGTCCTTAATCTCCTCTGGTCTTGTCCAATTTCATGGTAACTTCGCGTGTTACGCGACTTAATCCGTAAGCGGTGGTTGTGGCGGATTTTCAGGCTACGTAATCGCCAAACCTGATTGCGTGCGATCCGGGAGTCCTTAGAGCGACCGGTAAGCGATGTCGCGGGACTTGCAATCCTGCCGGTTCTCCAACCAGTCGCATCGCAGCTCACGGCTACCCGTCTGCACTGACGACGATGTCGACGACGACACGGCGTTCGAAGCCTGGCTACGTGGGGAAGAAGAAGGGGGTAGAAAAAAAGGCGGAAAGACGGGTAAAACTGGGAAATCGGATGTCAAAACAGGGAAGGCAGATGAAAAAACAAGCGACAAAAGCGGTGGTGATAAGGCGAAGGAGAGGCGAATAGGGAAGGTGAAAGCAGATCCCTCCACGCCTGCAAGAGCAGCAGGGGGGGGGAAGGCCAGATGGTGCTGTGACGGCCGCGGGGAAGGGTGGGGAGGCGGGGGGGAGCAGAAGTGCGGGGAGGGTGGGGAGGTGGGGGGAAGAAGAAGTGCGGGGAAGGGTGAGGGGAAGGAGGGGAGGGGGAGTGAAGGGGAGATGGAGGGAACGGAGGGGGAAGAGGAAGAGGGGAAGGATCAAGAAGCAGCTAAGGTGGATGCTGACGTATCCAATGAGGCGGCTGAAATGGACGCTGACATGTCAAAGGAGGCGGCTGAGGGGGATGCTGAGGTGGCAGCGGAGGATGATGATGACGTGTGCGAGGTGTGCGGGGGCGACGGCGAGTTGCTGATGTGTGATGCGTGCCCTGCTGTGTACCATCTGTACTGTCTGCACCTGCCCCTCTCCCACGTGCCTGAAGGAGCCTAGTTCTGCCCCAAATGCGTGAGTAATGCTTGAGCTGAATCACATGCCATGCCATGCCATGCCATGTATGTGTTTACTAAAGTATATGTGTTTTGCCTGCCTCGCTGTGTACACCACCACTTACTGGCATCCCTTAAGGAGCCTGGTTCTGCTGCTATTGGTTGAGAGAGAGTCCAAGCCCACTAACGGACAAATCTCTCTAACGGCAAGCTAAGCCAGCCTATGTGCATCAGTATGTTTGTTTCAAAGAAGTTGAACCACTAGCCATGACCTATCCTAGTTTCCCTCGTCGTTTTTCACATTATCTCACTAGTTGCTGTTATCATTAGTCCCTGCAGCCTGTTTATGATACTAGTTAGTTTTCTATGATATCGCCCTACCCCTCTGTATGTGAATTCTCAAAAACAATTGAGGCTCCCCTACTATGATCATCACATCAAGTCAGCACTCGTTCTGTGTACCCATCTATCTTTTCTATAATCTCGATTGTATCTTTCAACAGATGCTCACGTCACTCCCCGCTCCCCTCCCCACATCTTTCCTCCCTCCTTATTCCCCCCTTCATCTTCTTCCCTCTGTATCTTTCTTACCCCGCTCATTTCCCAACCCAACGTGCACTTACAATACTTTCATTCACGGCCATGATTGGGCGGCAGTGGAGCAATTCCTGGGCGTGAGGGATGTGGCGCAGCGGGGGCGAGGGTGGGGCAGGGGGGCGAGGGTGCCACCGCATTTTCCTCTTCTCACACCACTTATTTCCCAACGTACACATCTCCCACCACCCTCTCTCCCTCACCCCACTCGCTCTCTGTGCATTCAGGGCCATGACTGGGCAGCAGTGCAGCGATTCCTGGGCGTGAGCGAGGTGGCGCAGTGGGGCGAGGGTGGGGCAGGAGATGGTGAGGGGAGCGAAGGAAGGGCGGGTGGGGGAACGGGCGAGAGGGGCAGTAATGGGGGTAGGAGGAGTGGTGATGGTGGTAGGGATGGCGATGGCAGGGATAGTGGCGGGAGGAAGAGTGAAGGGAGGCGAGGCGAGGACTATTTGATCAAGTGGAGAGACAAGTCCCACATTCATTGCACCTGGTACGTTTTTTAGGCGCCTCAAAACGTATGATGACTTTTGAGGCGCCTCACGAGGCGAGGCGAGGTGTATTTGACCAAGTGGAGAGACAAGTCCCACATCCACTGCACCTGAATTGCTCTTGTAACAAAGTGCCTAAAAACCCACTTCTCTGTCAGAGCTTGCATGTTTGCACAATCTTTTGTATTTGGTCAGGTGGAGAGACAAGTCGCACATTCGCTGAACCTGGTATGCTCTTGTTCCTATTGTCGAACCTCCCTCCGACCCCGTTTCTCTCCCTCACACGCACCCCTTAACACCCATTCGGACTACTTGCCTTGCTAGCTCTGTTTGACTGCTTGTAGGGAATCTACAATTGAATAGTGTGCTTGTCCCTTTTCCTCCGTTAGTTCTCACACACTCCGTTTTTCTCTTTCACACTCCCCTGCTCATCAATGTATGTATACACCACTGTCCTCGCGTGTTTATAAACTGATCAAATATCCCCACTGCTCCTCTCCTCCACTGCTCTACTGCTCCTCTGCTCTTCTGCTCCATTGCTCCACCTTTAACCCTTCAACCCCCTTAAATATTTTCAGGATGGCAGCTGCAAAGGTGGAAGCAGCGGCAAAGAGCTCCCCAGGGCTGGGTGAGTCGAAGGGAATGGGGGCTGGGTGAGTCGAAGGGAATGGGGGCTGGGTGTGCAACAGTGCAGCAGCCCACTGTTACAGTTTGGTAGCCGCACAGTGCCAACCCACCGGCAAGTGGGAGGCTGCAAACTCCCAAACCACGAAAGGTTGGGATTGGCCAGCCTCCCCTCCCAGCATTTGGGCGCCCACCTGAAGACACGCCGTCCAAACCACATTCTCGCACGAAAACTACGAAATGCAGAAAAGTCAAGCTCCGACCCCTCACCGACTTCGCCAACGGTGCCGACAAAACTACAGCCCCATAATCAAGCTCGCCGTCCAATCCCGCACCGCAAATTCTCTGAATTTCACGGTAGGTTCGTTTCGAACAGTTGGGTTACCATTGAGAAATTCAGAGTGTCGCGACTTGGGAGCGCGACTCGATTTGTGAATGTGTCCTATAAAATTGTACTGTCAAATTTGTGAAGTCAGAGAGCACTTCATACCCGTTTCTCAAGCCTAATAAGGTTGTTACCTCCCTGCCAGCAACGTTTCACTGGTAATCAGAGCCTGGTTAGTCACTTCGCACGCTCCTACCATATTCTAGACCCTATGACTGGGCCGTCTGATATGACGCCGGAATTCTGGAATGAATTCGTCGCCAATATGCGCCGAGAGATTGAACGCGAGGAGCGTGACCGGATTCTCGGCGAATTCCAGGAATGTGGACTCATGGGCACACAGGTGCCGGTGGCAGCACCTGCTGTGGTTTCTGCACGACCCAACGCACCCGAACCTGAACCGTTCATCCCTGGAAAACGTCAGTTACCGGTGCAACGGTGGCTTTTCCAAGTGGAGGAATACCTCTCCCTTTGCCATGTCAACCGGGCGGAGAGGGTTCGGCATGCTGGCATGATGCTGAGGGGTGCAGCGGCTACTTGGTGGCAGAGTTGCCATAGCACGATAACAACTTGGGAACCGGTCAACGCCATCGAGCACGCACGTGACAACCTTGCTAAATTACGCCAACACCGCTCTGTCGCTGAATACATCAATCGCTTCCGCGAGCTCGAACTTGAGATCCCGGACATCCCTGCTGCTGAAGGACAAATTCAAGAGGGGGCTGAAACAAAAAATCCGCATCGAGGTCGAACTTCGTGGCGCCACTACGCTTGACGAGATGATTCGTGTTGCCGAGCGTTTTGACACCATCAACTTTGTGTCTTACCAGTGATTTCAAGGGCGAACCGGGCAGCACGCAGTGGTTGGACCTACCATCTGCACCAACGGTCCTACTCCCATGGAGCTCGGTATAGTGGACCAGTGCACACGCAACCAATCCACGCTTACATGCTACTCGTGCGGGAAAGTCGGCCACATCAAGCGATATTGCCCGAACTGCCGCAACTTCGAAAGGTCTCCGGGAAACGGACAGCGCCATTAGCAGTGGGGCAGACCTCTGGCGCATCGCATGCCCCACTTCTCCGGACCCCATTATTCATCGGCACCTCTGAACCCTACACCACATCAAACGCTCCATTTCCCGCTATCATTCTATGGGCAAAAATAAAGAATCGCTACGTTGACTTTATACACGATACCGGCGGTTCAGCAAATTTCCTCTCTCCCTCAATCGTTGCTGAACTTTCTCTTCCTTAAGATCCCAACAGCAACCCACAGGACGTGATCATGGCAGACGGTACTCGGCGGTGCTGCGGACCTACCCTCCTCCCCGTGCACTGCATGTTTGGAAGTCTGGAGGTGACGGTTCCGTTCGAGCAAATGCACCTCGGCGGTTACGAAGGAGTCCTCGGTCGACCGTGGCTGTACCAACTTGGACCGCGAATTTATTGGCGTAACGCAACTGTCACCGTCGGCAACTACGACCTCCCATCCTACTCCTACCGCCGACCACGGTCATCCCCAACCATTTCAGCGTCATCAATCCATCCACCCCAACGTGCCCCATCTCCAGCCTCCCATATCCCCCCTCTCTTTCCTCCTCGCATAGCCCCCGCGCAGCAGCCAACACCACCCGACTCCTCCGAAGTGATCAATACACCTCCTCCTTCTCCACCTTACCCAACCCAACAGCCACACCATTACCACTTCCGCCCCTTCTCTGAAGTTATCAATCCATCAGCCCCCACCCCTCCTTCGCCACCTCCTCCTCATCATCTCCTAGTCATCTTCACGGCTCCCGAATCTGAAGCATCAGCTACTTCTCTGCCACTACCCATACAGGATCTACTCAAAGGTTATACGGACGTGTTTCCCGATGATCTACCCGCCAAACTTCCACCCGAGCGTGCTATTGACCATAGGATCCGCCTCATTCTAGGCTCTACACCACCCGTGCGCCCAACCTATCGCATGAGCACTGCTGAACATTTGGAGCTACAACGACAACTCAATGACCTTCTTGAGAATGGTTTCATCCGCCCCAGCACCTCACCATACGCCACCCCCATGCTTTTCACTCGCAAGAAGGAAGGTGACATGCTTCTTTGCATCGACTACCGCGCCCTCAACGCCATCACGATCAAGAATAAGTACCCGCTGCCCCGTGCCGAGGAGTTGTTCGACATGCTTGGGGAAGCGACGGTTTTCAGCAAGGTCGACCTACGCTCCGGTCACCACTAGATCCGCCTCGCCGAAGACGACATCAACAAGGCGGCGTTTCGAACCGGCTAAGGCCACTTCGAGTTCCGAGTACTTCCGTTCGGCCTCACCAACGCACCAGTCACGTTGATGGGACTCATGAACGATATCGATCACTTTGTCATCGTGTTCCTCAATGACATCCTCATCTTCAGCAAATCACTCGAAGAACACGCTCAGCACCTATGCATCGTCCTCGACACGCTCCGCCAACACCGCCTCTACGCCAAGCTGTCCAAGTGTACCTTCGTCCGTTCAAGCATCGGCTTTCTCGGCCACGTCATCAGCTCCAAGGGCATTGCTATGGACTCCGCAAAGGTCCAGTGCCTTTGGCCAGCACCACGCACGGTAGCGGAGCTGCAAAGTTTCATCGGCCTCGCCAAGTATTACCGCAAATTCATCTTCAACTTCTCTCACATCTGCGCCCCTTTGACCGATCTCTTCTGTCAAGGAGCTGTTTTTCAGTGGGGACTACTGCAGCAACTGCTTTCACCGCGATTTAAACACATCTCACCTCTACACCGGTTCTCACCGTCGCTGACCCATCACGGCCTTACTTCATGTGGACCGATGCCTCCGATGTCGCAGTTGATGCCATTCTTTGCCAAGACCACGGCCATGGAATGCAGCCACTTGCATTCGAGTCACGCAAGCTTCAACCCGCAGAGTGCAACTACGCAACACACGACCGGGAGCTCCTTGCCATTGTCCACGCAATCAAGACATGGTGCTGCTACGTGGAGCTGCAGCCCGTCACCGTCTACACCGACCATCGCCCTCTTCAACACTTGAAAACACAGCCCGTGTTCAGCCGCCACCAAGCCCGATGGGCTGAGTTTTTGGAGCAGTTCGTCCCCTCACTTCAGATTATCTACCGCCTTGGAAAACTCAACCCCGCCGACATCTTGTCCCGACCACCACCACCAGCCCCACTACCCACTGACCAGCCCCAACACTCCCCAACCAGCCCCACCTCATCACCTCCACCTCAATCTCCGAACCCACCCTTGCAACTCCATGAAACCAACAGCATCACCTGGGATGATGCCTTCATAAAAAAGTTTCAGCGCGCCTACAAACATGACTTGTTTTTTGTGAAGCAAGCACCCGAGGACCCGGCCTACTCATTTGAAGACCCATTTTGGTACAATAGTGTTACGAAGACCATTTGTGTCCCTCCTGATCGCTCCTTACGGCAGCTGCTACTCTCCAAGTACCACGACACCGCTACCGGCAGCCACTTCGGTGTTGAGAAGACGTATGCTCACCTCTCCAACGATTACAATTGGCCACGCATGCATGCTGATATGCGTGACTTCATACGCACCTGCTGAACCTGCCAACAACTCAAAGCACGCACCACCAACCGCTACGGAATCCTTCAGCCCATCCCTCCACCTACCAAAGTGTGGGATGAAGTCACCATGGACTTCATCATGGATCTGCCCCGCACACCCCGCAGCTACAACGCTATCCTAGTAGTCGTCGACCGACTTTCCAAAATGAGCCACTTCATTCCCACCCACACAACTGACACTGCACCTGAAACAACCCGCCTTTTCTTCGATCACATAGTCCGCCTACATGATCTCCCATCCGCCATTATTTCCGACCGTGACCCTCGCTTCTTGAGCAACTTTTGGCAAAGCCTCTTCAAGCTTCACGGAACCCGGCTGAAATTTTCTACAGCATATCACCCCGAAACGGACGGACAAACCGAACGAATGAACCGCACGCTTGAAGACGCCCTTCTTGCACAAGATACTGCTCGCCAAACAGATTGGGACCTCCACCTCACCGCCATCGAACTCGCAGACAACAGCACACCCCACCTCTCCACCAGTCAGCCACCCTTCTACCTCGCCAACGGACAGCACCCACGCCTCCCAACGACCCTACCCTCCCACCTCTCCCACGCACCAGCAGCCTTTGAGTTCCTCACCTCACTCGAATCTGCCATTGATGCCGCTCGCACCTCCATCCTTAAAGCACAAGCCAAACAGACCCATTATGCCAACTCTCACCACAAAGATATCCGTTTCAAGGTTGGCAACCAAGTACTTCTCTGCATTGATCACCTACCTCTCCTACGCAAAGGCACAACCAGAAAACTCGCCCCTCGCTTCATTGGCCCGTTCACCATCACCCGAGCCCTCTCACCAGTCAACTACCGGCTCCAACTGCCCAGCTATATGAAGATTCACCCCGTCTTCCATGTCCAGCGCCTTCGCCCTTTCCGTGCACCCTCACCCGACCGCCCAGCCATACGCCAACTGCCACCGATGTTTGAAGGCAGCCCTGGCCTGTTTGAAGTGGCATCTATCACTGCTCACTGCGACACGCCTCATGGTTGTGAGTTTCTCGTTCACTGGAAGGATCAGCCCGTCCCGTCGCGTTGCACGCCCGTCTGTCCCGTCCCGTCGCGTCGCGCCTACCCGTCCTGTCCCGTCACGTCGCGCCTGCCCGTCCCGTCCCGTCGCGTCGCGCCTGCCAGTCACGTCGCGCCCGTCTGTCCCGTCCCGTGGCGTCGCGCCTGCCAGTCACGTTGCGCCTGTTCGTCCCGTCCCGTCTCGTCGCGCCTGCCCGTCTCGTCCCGTCGAGTCGCGCCTGCCAGCCGTGTCGCGCCTGTCCCGTCCCGTCCCGTCCCGTCCCGTCCCCTCCCCTCGTGCCTGTTGCGCCTGCCCGTCCAGTCGCGCCGCGCCTGCCATGTCCGCCACGCCGTGCCCGTCCCGTCACGTCCCTCCCTTCTCACCACGTAGCACTCTGCTTACCGCGCCCTACTTTGGCCTTCTAGGTGATTTTTACCTGTAGTTTCTCAACGCTTCCGCTATGGCGACTCCTAGAGTCCTGCGCTTTGACACCGAGGGTAGGCCGCTCGAGTTCTCTGTCTGGCTCCTGCGTGCGCAGCGTCTCCTAGAGAGTCAGGTTCAGGCAGACGAGTCCCTGTGGCCGCACGCTTCCGGTGACCTTCGTGCGCCCCCCGATCCCGCACCCTTAGGCGCTGACACCTCCACTGCGGACAGAGATCGTTTTGCATGTCACCGTGCTGCCCTGACTGCCTGGAAGTCGCGCGACGCTGCGGCTTGCATCACCCTCTGCAGCTTCCTCCCTGAGTCTAAGGAGACCCACTTCACCCAGGTTCGCACGGCTAGTGAGTTCCTGACTGCAATCAAGGCCCGCTATGCTACTCCCACCACTGTCTCTCTTGGTCGCCTGTTCCTCCCCTTCCTGTTTCCTGACCTCGCCTCGTTTGGGCGCTCTACTGACTTGATCGCTCACCTGCGTTCACTTGATTCTAGCTACCGCGCTGCCTGCACTGACGCATAGTTCGCACTGATCCCCCCTTCCCCCATGGCGATTACTATCTATTTCATCGCCACTAGCCTCCCTGACCGCCTCGCCTCGGTTCGTGACACGCTTCTTCTGAAGCACCCTAGCAAGCTCACTATCGACGTTCTTGAGTCTGCCCTCAAAGATGTCGAGAGCAACCTCCGCTCGGTAGCCTCCGCCTCTTAAGCCATGCACCCCCCACTGTTCCACGGGTGCACTGTCCCTCAGCTGCCCACCTTTACTGCCTCCCTCGCCACTGCCGCTACTGACATGACCGCAGCTGCAGTTACGACTTCTGCGCGGTCTAGAGCTAGGAGTGGCAGGAGGGGCGGCCAGGGTGCAGGCGGCAGCAGAGCCGGCGGAGGTGGCGTTGCGGGCGGCCGTGGCGGGAGTGCAGGAGTTGGTGGAGCGCCTAGTGCAGTGTCTAGTGACTCCCCTACTGCAGGTGGTGGAGGTGACGCTCGGGTTAGTCGGGCACCTGCGTGACTGCCAGCTGCAGGTGCTGGAGTGGCGGCTTGGTACCTGACTCAGCGACAGCAGCAGCAGCAGCCACTCCCCCCGCAGTGGCCACAGCAGCAGCAGGGGCAGCAGCAGGGGTCAGGACCCCGTCAGCTGTCACGTGGTGGTGACGTCCACCCTCCCTGCCCCTATTTCGTTTAGACAGGTACTCGCAGCGGACTCCGCTGTGACCGCCGCCACCCACAGGGTCAGTGCTTTTCTTAGCTCACTGATACTCTTCGCGTGGCCTACGGCGTCAACGGCCCTGCCCCCAACTGGTTTCCTTTTGTTCGCTCGTATGGTGCCGCTCTGTGGGCCATGTCTGCTTCTCGGTTACTTGATATCTTAGAAACTCCTCATGCTACGTATATTGTTGTTGACTCTAGTGCTTCTGACTCTGTTTACTCACGTGTTTTTAGCTTAGATGCTAGTGTTGATCCTGTGCTAGTTGCTAGTGTAGGTACTTGCTTTTGTACTACTCTAGGTGCTGCTCCGGAGGACGCTTCGCTGACTTTCACCCTGGACTCCGGAGCTTCGCAGTGTTTCTTCCGCGACCACAGAACTCTTACTTCGCTTCCTGCGCCGGTCTTCGTAGCACTGGCTGATCCCACTTCGGGACCAGTCACTGCCCGCTACACTACTACGCTTCCGTGCCCGGCTGTTCCCTCGGGTTCCCCGACGGGCTTCCGCGTCCCCTCGTTCTCCAGGAACTTGGTGGGTGTGAGGCCGCTCGTGGGTTTGTCACGTGGGTGTTTGGTTTGAGCCTTCTGAGGACTCTGCGACCTGTGTAGACGGTGACACGTACACGCCCCTGGCCACCTTTCACACTGAGCCGGGCTCTGGTCTCTACATACTTCGCACTGGCCCCCGAGAGAGGCAGCAGCTGCAGCAGCAGCGGCAGCTGCCTCCGACCACAGTCACTGCCCCCCGTCAAGTCCTCGCGTCTCACCAGGTTCCCGCCTCCCACCAGGTAGCTGTGTCTGGTCAGGTTCCAGCGTCTGGTCCGGTTGCTGCGTCTTGCTCATGTTGGTCACTTGCCCACCCCACCGTTCTGTGGCACCACCGCCGTGGTCACCCGTCCATTCCTCGCCTGCGCACTATGTCTAGTCTGCGTCTTGTCTTAGGCCTCCCGCGAGTCTTGCCGTCGCTGCCGCCTTCGCCTGCACCACCTTGCGCCCCTTGCGTTGAGGATCGGCTGCGCGCCACCCCTCACTCCTCAACCCTTTGTCCGGCCACCGAGCCCTTCGAGACTCTCCACTTGGACGTCTAGGGCCCCACCTCTCATCCTTGTCCCGAGCGAGAGAGTTTCTTTCTGGGAGTTTCTTTCTTTCTGGTACTCTCGCTACACCACAGTATTCCCCATGGCGAAGAAGTCCGAGGTGACTTCTACGCTGATCCGGTAGTTACTTACCACTGCGAACACTCGTGGTCGTCGTGTCAGCTGTCTTCACTCCGACCGCGGGGGTGAGTTTCGTTCCGGCGTTCTCGCTGGATTCTGTCACGAGCAGGGCATCCGTCAGTCCTGGACGCTTCCAGAGTCCCCACAACAGAATGGGGTTGCTAAGCACCGCATAGGCTTGGTCATGGAGATCGCCTGCACCTCCTTGACTCACGCCCGTGCCCTCCATTTTCTGTGGCCCTACGCGGTTCGGTACGCCGCTCACCAGCTGAACCTCTGGCCACATGTCTCTCGGCCAGAGGTTTCACCGACCAGTCTTGGGGCCGGGTCCCCTGGTGCTGCATCGTGTTTTCGTGTCTAGGGTTTAGGGTTTAGGGTCAGCGCCTTGCTTACGTGGCCTCACGGGCCAACACTGCTGACATTTTCACCAAGGAACTTGTGTTTGGTGATCATCAGCGTTTCGACAGTGCTCTAGGCCTAGTGCCTACTTTGCCTCATTTGCTTACTGCTTGACTTTGCCTTGTATTGTGATCTATATATATATATCTGCATGCTTACTCTTGTTAGGTTGTGTTCATTAAACTGCTTATGCTTTTATAATATTGCATGTGAACTGGCCTTGTGGCCACTTGCTTGTGCTCAGACTGCGCAATGACTTAGGATCCACCCTTCGCTTTGCATTGCTTTGCTTTGCTTCTTTGCTTGATTGGTCTTGTGACCATTGATTGTTCTTGCTATCCCCCACTTTGCCTATGGGGGTGTGTTAAAATGCATTATATGCTTGTAGACAGTGGTGAGGATAACTGAAAGCCGAAGCGCTGAAGGACCTGGTGCACCATGTGTAACTGAGTCACAGTGATGGCGCGCCGTGCTCTGTCCCGGGTGAGCTCCAAGCCAAGATAGCTGCGCAGCTCACCCAAGTAAGTGCAGGTGTGTCTCTTCTGCAACTCCGCCTTCACAAGGGTCAGCGCCTTAGTGTCGGCAGTAGCAAAGACCAAATCGTCGACATACACGAAGATATAGAACGGCGGCAGAGAAGGGTGTGCGTAGAAACAGCGATGGGTTAGCAGTCGAAGGAGTAAACCCAAGAGCCGCAAATGTCGTCCTCAGTATGTCGTGCCACTCGCGGGGCGCCTGGCGGAGACCGTAGATTGGCCACCGGAGGCTCCACTGGGTACCCTCAGGAAACGACCCAGTAAAGTCAGGTAGGCAGCGCAGCCAGATCTCCTCGTAAAGGCTGCCATGCAAGAAAGCTGTGGAGAAGTCGAGGGAGTGCAGCTCGTAGTCACGCTGTGTTGCAACGTGCAGTAACACCCAAAGAGTAGTCATCTTCGGGGTGGGGAGAAGGTCTGGAAAAATTCGACCCCCTCACGCTGACTGAAGCCTCGAGCAACTTAACGCGCCTTGAAGGCAGGCGGAGAGCCCGGCGGCCGCTTCACTATGAAAATCCACATGCCATCGACTATGTTCGCCCTAGGAGGGGGATACTCAACGACGTAGGTGCCTGTGGACTTCCACGAAGCCATCTCTGCGTCCATGGCTGTCTGCCACTGAGAGGAGTACTCACCCGTGATCGCCTCTGCGTAAGAGCGTGGGGTCGGGATGTCTAGTGCATTCGGGTCTCCCTCAGGGCAAAGCAGCATGGACGCGAGATCAGGTACAGCAGTTGCGAGGCACTCAAGCTCAAACTGCCTGTCCTCAATGACGTCACTACCAAGGGAAAACTCACCACCGACGGACGGAGAACATTCAGACCCAGACATGGTAACAGGACTCACGACGTAGTCGAGACGACATGTAGCAGCAAAGTCTACGAGCTTAGTGACTAAGTCAGACACAGAAGTAGACTCAAAGGAAGGGTCAGTGAAGAGAGTGGCCAGGAAACGAGTGAGAGTAGGGCTAGCAGCACGAGCAAGGTCGGACTCAAGGTCAGGAACGTCAGGAAGAGAGGACACCGGAGGAGACGGCAGAGCAACACGGTTTGGAACAGAGGAAGGACGAAGTGCCATAGTGTGAGTGCCAGGGACAGGTGGAGGGCGAACACGAGGAGCATGACGAGTATGAACAGGCGTGATAGGACGCGATTTAGGCTCTTTACTTTCAGTCAGGGACTCTGTCACCTTAGTGTAAGGAGCAGGAGCAGGTAGTTGGGAGTCAGGCAGTAACAATGGCTGAGACGGGTCCGTCGATGGAAACAGTAACGGAGGAGTAGTACCAGCAACAGGTAACTCACTAACTGCAGGCGGGAGATTGAGAAGGTGGCGAAGCGCAGATAGCTACTGCTGAGTAGTCGCACCCCCAGAACCTCTAGTGACGGGTCTGGTAGGACCTCCAGCTCCGGCACGAGAACCTCCAGCACCAGCACCTCCTGTTGCAGTAGTACCACCACCCCCAGCACCAGCAGCTCCAGCTCCGCCAGTGGGGCTGCCCCACCAGACAGCCCACTCGCGAAGCTGCCGCGGCGAAAGAGTCTCCTAGCGACGTGCACCGGGACCTCCACCACCAGCACCTCCAGCACCAGCACCTCCAGAACCAACACCTCCAGCACCAGCACCTCCAGCACCAGCACCTCCAGCACCAGCACCTCCAAGACCAGCACCTCCAGCACCAGCACCCCCAGCACCAGCACCTCCAGCACCAGCAACCCCAGCACCAGCACCTCCAGCACCAGCACCTCCAGCACCAGCACCTCCAGCACCAGCACCCCAAGCTCCGCCACCGGGGCTGCCCCAACGGATAGCCCACTTGCGAAGCTGCTGTGGCGAGAGAGTCTCTAGCCAACTCGGCTGCAGCTGGCGTCCACTCCCAGAGAGCAGGAGTACCCACAACTCGACCACCAGTATGACTCGCAGCACCCTCAGAACCAGCACCCCCAAGGTCCACACCCCCAGGGTCACCACCTCCAGCAGCACCAAAGTCTACAGCGACAGGCTGGAGAGGCGGCGAAGACGGCCGAGGCGGGAAACTTGGAGGAGTCTCCAAGCGCGGTGAGCGGCGAGTGACCGCTGTGTCGTCATCAACAGGGTCACCCCCCTCAGCTGGGCCAAAGGTGTCAGAGGAGACCTCCAAAGGCTCAACCAAGGTAGGTGGGTCAACCTGAGACACACCTGAGGGAGCAGGACCCAGTGGGGGGAGAGGGTCTACTGGGGAAGGACCTGGAACCAGGAAGAGGGGCAGGGGGGGGGGGGGACAGGAGAAAACGCATGGGGGTGGAGAGGTAGAAGCCAACCGACTCGTCAAAGGTGACGTCTTGAGAAGATAGGACCCTACACAAGGCTGGGTGGTAAATCTACCAACCAGGCGCGTTGGTGGGAATGCCAAGGAAGACGCAGCGAGCGGTGCGAGAAGAGAGCTTGCCCGCGGTGGTATCGCGGACAAGGGAGAGCAAGCCCTAGACCCTCAACGCCGACGCATTGCCAACCTCCCCTGTCCAACACAGTGTGGGCGAGGTCTCTGGCACGGAGACACGGGGCCAGAGGTTGAGCTGATGCGCGGCGTATCAGACCGTAAACGGCCATAGAAAATGGGGGGCAGCCGCATGGATCATGGAGGTGCGAGCAACCTCCATGATCAAGCCAATGCGGCGCTCAGCAATCCCATTCTGCTGTGGAGAGGCCGGAAGCGTGAATGACTGGGCGATGCCCTTCCCACGTCAAAAGTCCTCAAAGAGGCGGGAGGAAAATTCACCACCTCTGTCAGAGTGCAGTCGCGGGACCTGAAGGTCCTGCAGAAACCGTGCGCTTAGCTAGCGGCGAACAGTGCGGATCAAGGGGATCAAAACACCGCGGGCATCTGCCTTGCTCTGCAAGGGGAAGACCGTGGTGTAGCGCGTGTAGTCATCAACAACCAGCAGAAAGTAGCGCTCGTGAACCTGTCCACAAACGCGGGCGGGGCCCCACACATCCATGTGGAGAGTCTGCAGAGGAGAAGTGGTCGGAGGAAACGAGGAGGAGTGAGGAGCGGCGCGCTGCTGCCCCTCGACGCAGGAAAGGCACGGCTGTGCAAGCGACCAAGGGAGCGGGGGCAGGGACCTGGGGGGGCCAGAGACAAGGAGACGGGAGTGTATGCTACGTAGACGCGGCAGGGAGGGGTGACCAAGACGGTGGTGCCAGAGGAGAGACGGGTGAGTGAGTAACCGACACGAGCAAGACGCAGCTACCTGACAAGACGCATCTACCTGACCAGACGCAACTACTTGTGCAGACTCAGTGGTCAGTGTGTACAGGCTAGATCCGGGTCTCCGAGTGAACGTGGCGAGGTGGGCGCCAGTCCAAGTGCTCTGGCTTTGGTGGGGGTGGGTGCGGGAGCGCTCTCAGGATCACACCCACCTGCCTGAAGATCAGAGCCAGGAATTGAGTCCATACAGATCGCCACAAGCTCACTTCCTGGAAGACAGCGGTACTCACCAAGTTCTTAGCGAAAGGAGGGAGGTGGAAACCTGTGAGGGAGCCGGAGGGGGCTGCCGGACAAGGGAGAACAGTGGAGGCACGTGCAACAACTGGGCCCCCAGAGGGGTCAGCCAGAGTGACTAGGACATGTGTAGTGAGCGATGTGACCGTTGTGCAGTCGCGGAAGAAGCAGCGAGTCGCGCCGTAGTCAAGCGTGAAGGTGTGCAAAGCCTCTACAGGTTGGCGAGCCACAACTCGAACATGAAAGGGCGCCCGTCTGCGTCAACCGTTAAGACAGCGATAGTGGACATGACAGGCGGCAACAGTCAGCAGTAGCGGCGCAAGGGCTGAAGTAGCGATTGCAGCGGCCGTAGCTGAAACGGCAGGTGCAGTGGCAGTAGTGGCAGAAGGAGGAGCGGTAGCGTGCATAGGCGGTAGCAAGGGCGGCAGCTGCTGGCGACAGCACATAGGGCGGCTGCAGGCGGCAGAAGTTGGCGGCAGCAGCAGCGGCAGTACGCGCAGGGTAGTAGGAGCAGAGCGCGCGGGGCAGCAGGGCGCGCTGGGCACACGGGGCAGCAAGGAGCGCAGGGCGCGTGGGCAGCAGGGCGCGCTGGCGGGCAGGGCAGCGCGACACGCGGGCGGGCAGGGCATCGCGACGCGCTGGCGGGCAGGGCAGCGCGACGCGCGGGCGGACAGGGCAGCGTAACGCGCGGGCGGGCAGGGCAGCGCTACGCGCAGGCGGGCAGGGCAGCGTGACGCGCGGGCGGGCAGTGCAGCGTGATGCGCTGGCGGGCAGGGCAGCGCGACGCACGAGCGGGCAGGGCAGCGCAACGCACGGGCGTGCAGGGCAGCGCAACACGCAAGCGGGCAGGGAAGCGCGACGCCGCAGGTAGGGCAGCACAACGCGCAGGGCAGGGCAGCGCGAAGGCGCAATCTGGGCAGCGCGTCGTGCAGGGCAGGGCACCGCGGGGCAGCAGGGCACGCGGGGTGTGTGGGCAGTGGGGCAGGGGCACTTGAGGCGCGGGGCAGCGGGCAAATCTAACCTAGTTGTAGGTTCAGTAGTAGGTTCGGCAGTCGGACCTAGTCGTAGGTTTGGTAGTAGGTTCGGCTGTCGGACCTAACCTAGCGCATGATACCATGTCAGAATGAGAACAGCGGAATGATGTGTGACTAGCAGCAGTGAGATACAAGTATGCAACCCTAAAAGGGTTGTACCCTGTATGGGCTACACTACAGCCTACAAGAATATAATGCAGTTTGACATTCAAAAAATGGAGTTAGACAGCGGTGCCCTATGCCTTGGCGGTGATTTGGTTCTAAATGTTGGTGGGGACGATGTCAAACTGTGTGAGCTGCATGTTGTAGTTGGCTCGCCCCTTGGTCATGCCACGCAGGTTGGACACATAGTTGAACATCTCCGACAGTGGCACTAGCGCGTCAACCACCTGGTAGCATCGGAAAAGCAAAATGAAAGTAGATAAGCGGGAAGAGGGGGGAAGAAGAGATTGTTGTGGGTCACCGTGCCCCTTGGTCATGCCGCGCAGGTTGGACACATAGTTGAACATCTCTGACAGCGGCACCAACGCGTCAACCACCTGATTCAAGGGGGAGAGAAGGGGGCAAGAAAAACGTGGAAATGATAGATGATGAGCACAGATGAGGAAGGTTTGACCTGTAGTTGAACATTTTCGATAGCGGCACCAGCACATTCATGTACCATCTGGTGATGAACCCCTGGAATCAAGCGAGCAAGGTTGGGCACATGTTGAACATCTCTGACAGTGGCAAGAGAAACGGGAGATGATAGATGGTGGGGAACAACTGGAACATCTGGGAGTGATGGCCTGGGGCGCCAATGACCTGGTTCTTATAGTAACCCCTCTGCCATAGGGAATGTACCCAGCCTTGCTGCATCTCTTACATGCTATTTCCCTCTGCCCGCCCGCTTGTAACCAACTCTCCTTCCTCTCACTTGCAACCGGTGCTATAGCCCCTGCTGCTTCTACCTCCTCCCTTCCCTTCGTGCTGGTCCAGACATCTCCTAAGAGTGAGTGGCGCATTCTTTGGCGTCAACACCTCCTACTTACATCGCCGGCTCCATCCTCTACCCCGAATCTCACGTTCATGCCACACGGCTTTTCCCCGAAGCCGTTGATCTGCCCGCGGCGCGATATGAGGTCACCAATGACATCACCCATGTGGTCCTTGGGCGTGACCACCTCCACCTTCATCACCGGCTCCAGCAGCTGCGGCAACTTCCAAATAAGACTCTACTCTCCTCTCCTACCCATTCCCTCTCCTCCCCTCCTGGTCCCCCCTACCCAATGTCCCCATCCCCTTCCCCTCAGCTCACCTTCATGCCACCGGGCTTGTCTCCAAAGGAGTTGATCTGCCTGCGGCGCGATATGAGGTCACCAATGTTGTCACCCATGTGGTCTTCAGGCATGACCACCTCCACCTTTATCACTGGCTCCAGCAGTTGCGGCAACTGCTCAGTCCGACACTAAGACCTCCCCTCTTACCCATTCCCCCTCTTCCCTCCACATGCCGTCTCATTTCCTCGCCTACCCCTCTCCCCTCCTCCGCATTCCCTCTTCTCTCTCTCCCCTCGGCTCACCTTCATGCCACCCAGCTTGTCTCCGAAGCTGTTGACCTGGCCACGACGAGAGTTGAGGTCGCCAATGACGTCACTACTGTGGTCCTCGGGCGTCACCACATCCACCTTCATCACCGTCTCCAGCAGCCGCGGCGCTGCCTTGCCCATGCCCTCCTTGAACTCCCATATGCTGCCAGCTTGAATGCCAGCACGCTCGAGTCCACTTCGTGGTATGAACCCTCAGGTGGAGGGACAGGGAGGGGGAGAGATGATTGGGGGAAGAGAGGATGGTTGGGGATACGAGGTTTGGGGGATGGCCTGACACTTCTGGTGAGGGGATGAATGGGCGGAGGGGGAGGATATGGAGAAGAAATGGAGGGTAAAAGAGGAGGGAGGGGAGGGGAGGGGGGGGGGGGGGGGGGGGGGGACGGGGCTGGGCAGACGGGTGGGGGCGAGTGAGAGGAGGATGGTGAGAATGTGGAAGGGTGGGAGGGGTGGGTGTTGGTAGATGGGGGGGGCTTGTGGCAGCAGAGCGTCGGCAAGCAAGATGAGGATGATGGGAAGGCAGGATGATAAGACGCACAGTCATTGAAAGTGGTGCGTTTTGAGATGCCCTTAGAGTTAAAACCCATAACGAACCAATGAGGTTGGCATTAGAAGCAAGAGCAGCAGAAGCTGCATCTGCAGCAACAACAAGAGTTGCAGCAACAGCTATAAAAACAAAGCAATAGCAATAGCTAGAGAAACAAATAAGTACATCTTACCAGTAGCAGTAGCATCTCTCGGGATAAACTAACCTCTCTGAACACACACGTGCTGCCTCTTCCTCTCACACGTCCTCCCTGCTCGCCTCCTTGGCCTCTTTCGCCTCCTCATTCCCTACCTCTTTCACCTATCTGCATGCGTCTGCAAGGCTGTCCTAGCTGAACTTCCGGTGTAGGTTGTAATGAGGCAGGGGTGACCGCGGACAATGTTCAGACTGAAGTTAACGTGGTGGCTGATGAGCTGAAGAGCCGACAACAGCAGCAACAATTGGATGCAGCTGTAGCTGAAGCAGTGGTGGTTGCACCAGAAAGAGCATGAAGATATTGCGACGCAATTGCAACAGAGTTTGCATAAACAAATAGGAGACTCAACTGCAACAACACGGGGCTCGCTTATACCGGCAATAACACCAGAAAATAAAACAATAACAGCAGCAGCATGATCCCAAGGGCAGTGTGTCGTGGACAGAGCCCTATGTAATCGGCACACATGCCACTCATTCCAATGCACCCGCTGCTGCCACCGTCGCTGCAGCCTCAGCCGCTCTCCTGCAAGGCAACCCTTCCTTCAGCGGCCCTAGGACCAGGTCAAATCTGGCTTAAAAATTTCTCGAAACCGATCTGGATCTTGTCTAAACGAGGCACAATAGCATGAATACCGCGAGCACTCAGTAGAACGCTAGGATTACATGCACGCAGAATCACAACATGTAGAGGTCACCAAGCGGGAGGGCCTTGGTGAAGATGTCCGCAATGTTGGCCACTGAGGCCACAAAGACCAAGCACCAAGTGTGCCTTGCCGCATCGCTGTAGCTCTCGCAGTAGAAAGTACCGCAAATGGATGTGCTTCACTCTGCTCTCCAGTCGAGGCTCTCGACATAGGAGGATCATGGCCTTATTATCAGCAAACAAGGTCGGTGCAAAGCTAGGCCGCTCACCGAGGTCAGTGAGCAAGAAAGTCAGCCAACGGAGCTCCTGAGCAGCCATGACACGAGCGTAGATCTCGGCCTCAGCACTAGATTGCGCCACAGACGACGACCGAGTAGACCTCTACGACACAGCTCCAGAGCCCAACCTGAAAAAGTACCCATGAGTAGACCTGCAGGTCTCCAAGTCGTTGGTGTAGGACGAGTCACAGTGACCAGTAAGTTGCACTGGCTCTCTCCCTCCTAGCACAAGCCCCATGCTTGATGTAGTCGCCAGGTACTTCGCTACCCTCACAGTAGCCGACCAATGAATAGGACGGTGTCTCCTAGTCGCAACAAAGCGAGCTAGGACGATGAAAGGATAAGCTAGGTCAGGACAAGTACATGTCATCAAGTACATGAGGCAAACCACAAGCTCCACGTAGGGACCACTAGGCTCAAAAGGCTCGTCGGGGAGAGGAGCAGTGAGTCTGTGGTCAACGTTAAGAGGAGTGGGTTGTGTGATGGAGAAATGAAGCTCGAACCGCTGAAGGACCTACTGCACCATGTGTGGCTGAGTCAGAGCGATGGTTCGAGCGGCTGTGTCGCTGGTGATCGGCAAGCCAAGGTAGGAGCACAGTTTACCAGTACACGTGTGTCACTTCTACAGTTCAGACTTCACGAAAGCTAGAGCAACCCTGTCCGCTATAGCGAAGACCAAGTCGTCGATATAGACGAGGACGAAGAAATGAGTGGGGCCAGAATGAACGAAGAGCGACGGGTCAGCAGATGAAGGACATAACACGAGGTCAGCAAGAATCTCGTGCCACTCACGAGCGCCCGGCAGAGACCGTAGACTAGTCGTCTCAGGCTCCACTGCGTCCTAGGCGGGAATGTGCCAGTGAAGCCAGGAGGACGACTCAGCCAGATCTCCTGCAAGCAGCCCTAGAGAAAGGTGTTACAAAATGAGAATCAATGACTAAGGAAAGAATAAACAAGCAAGATATAGAAAACCTAACCCTAACACTAGGGAAGAGAAAGTACACCTAGACTAACAACTAGAAGCTATAACAACTATAGTTTGACACACCCCCATAGTCTAGGTGACGGTAGTCCTGTGGAAAGCAACACATAGCAAGGGTCACAGGACCAGTCAGCAAGAACAAGCAACAGTCACAAGGTCAGTTCACAAGAACACAACAAAGCTTGGGGTGGATCTCAAGATTACCAAACAGTCCGAGAACAAGCAAGGGGCCACAAGGCCAGTCAACATAAAAAAATATAGCAAATATAGAAAATGCAAGAGTACAAGACAAGCATCTCTACACAAGCAAGGGGCCATAAGGCCAGTCCACAAGAAGATATATATAGCAAATATAGAGAGATGCAAGAGTACAATGCAAAGCATCTCTACACAAGCAAGTGAGGGCCTGTAGGTACAAGCCCCAGCTGGGTGCAGAAACGCTGGTGGTCACAAGGTGGCAACGCCCTGGTGAAGATATCTGCAGTGTTGACCTCAGAAACCACGCGTACCACGCGGGCCAGGCCACGCTGCTGCAACTCGCGCAGAAGAAAGTAACGAAGCTGGATGTGCATCGCCTTCCCAACCAGTTGGGGCTCCTCGCACAACAGGATAGCATACATGTTAACGGCGAACAAGACTGGGGAAGAGGGAGGCCGCTCACCAAGGTCGGTGAGGAGGAAAGACAGCCAGCGAAGCTCCTGGGCGGCCATGCCACAGCGTACACCTTTGCCTCACAGCTGGAACTAGAGACTGACGACGCTCGAGTTGACCTCCATGAAACAGCTCCGATTCCAAGACTGAAGCGGTTACCCTGTATAGACCGCAGCGACTCTGCGTCGTTGGCCCACGACGAGTCGGAGTATCCTGTAAGTGTAACTGGCTGCTTCCCTCCAAGGACAAGTCCCATGCCTGATGTACTTGCCACATACTTCGCCACCCTCTTAGCCGCGTACCAGTGGGAAGGTCGGTGTCTCCCAGGCGCAACAAAGCGCGCTAGGACGCTAAGAGGGTAAGGTAGGTATGGGCGAGTGCAGGTCATCAGGTACATGAGATAACCCACCAACTCAGGATATGGACCGCTGGACTCAAATGGCTTGTCCGAAGGTGGAGCCGTGAGCCCATGATCCACAGCAAGAAGGGTGAGCTGTACCTTGGAGAACGGGAAGCGGAACCGCGTGAGGAACTGCTCGACCATATGCGATTGCGTCAGCGTAATGGTGCGAGCTGCCTTGTCCCTGGTGATCTGCAGGCCAAGGTAGCACTGCAGCTCACCAAGGACAGTGCAAGTGTGTTTCCTCTGTAGTTCCTCCTTCACGGAGGCCAGTGTGCGTCTATCAGGTGTGACGAAGACCAGGTCGTCAACGTAAACCATAACAAATGACGGGGTCGAGCCACGGCGGACGAAGAGCGACGGGTCAGCAGACGACGGAAAGAAGTCAAGTGCTGCACGAGTCGTGCGAAGTGTGTCGTGCCACTCACGTAGAGCCTAGCGCAGGCCGTAGACCGGTCGACGCAGCTGCCACTGTGTCCCAGGAGGGAAAGAGCCAGTGAAGCCAGGCGGGCGACGCAGCCAGATCTGCTCGTGCAGGCTCCCCTGAAGAAACGCTGTGGAGAAGTCCAAGGAGTACAACTCGTAGTCGCGTTGAGCTGCAATATGCAACAACACCCGAA
The DNA here is from genome assembly GCA_947471745.1 of Closterium sp. Naga37s-1. Classification (NCBI taxonomy): domain Eukaryota; kingdom Viridiplantae; phylum Streptophyta; class Zygnematophyceae; order Desmidiales; family Closteriaceae; genus Closterium; species Closterium sp. Naga37s-1. Next base: position 1,330,992 of record CANJKZ010000967.1, read on the forward strand.
GAGTGGTCATCTTCGGGGTGGGAGCGAAGGTCTGGAAGTAGTCTACCCCCTCTCGCTGAATGAAGCCTCTTGCTACATAGTGCGCCTTGAACACTGGTGGTGATCCAGGCGGCCGCTTTACCTTGTAGAGCCACATGCCACTGACGACGTTCGCCCCAGGTGGTGGAACGACGTCGACGTATGTGCCCGTGGACCTATAAAATGCCATCTCTACCTCCTCAGCTGCTATCCAATACGAAGCCCAGGGTTCCGAGACCGCCTCGGCGTGAGCGCGAGGGATCGGGATGTCAAGGGCGTCAGGATCCCCCTCAGAGGCAAGCAGCATGGCACAGAGATGAGGAACAGCGGTCGCAAGGAAACCAAGCTCGAACTGCCTGTCCTCGAGAACCTCAAGTGGGAAGACAGGAGCAACCCCAGAAGATGGAGAACGAGCAGTGCCCCTCACATGGTGAGCGGCGTAGACAAGGTGGTGGGAAGAGGCAAAGCGAGCGACAGTGGTAACAAGAGCCGAGACATACAACGGGGGGGCACTCGGGTGAGTGACCAACGCGGACCGAACACGAGAGACGACAGGACGGGAGGCACGGAGGTAGTCGGACAACGGGTCATGAACCACAGTGAGGGACGACTTAGGAGGATGTGGAAGGATAGGAGGAGGTGGAGCACGAGAGCGGAGAACAAGGTGAAACGGCCCGTCCGCATGGTAACGGGACCAACGAGGCTCTGGAGACACAGCACAACCGAGGGGAGAACGACGGGACGAGGAAAGGGAATCGACAGGGGGAACAGGAGGGGATGGTAGGGGACCATGAACCAAGCGTGCAGGTGCACGGTGAGGCAAGTCGCGTTGTCGCTACTGCTCCGCTTCCTCCGGCGTCTGCTGCGACGGCACCTGCCCCATTCTGCTGCTCCTGTGGCTCCTCCTCTGCCCTCTCCTGCTGTGGATGCAGCTGCGCCTCCATCTGCGACCGGGGCTCCTGCGCTACCCTCTCCTACTGCTGCCGTGACTCCTCCTCTACTCTCTCGTGCTGCGGGTGTAATTGCACCTGCTGCTGCGGGCGGGACTCCTGCTGCTGCGGGCGGGACTCCTGCTCTACCATCTCCTGCTATGACTGCAAGTGCTCTTGGTGCTGTAGTCGTTACTCCTCCTCTACTCTCTCCTGCTGCGGCTGTGAATCCTCCTCTACTCTCTCCTATTGTGGCTGTGGCTCCTCCTCTACCCTCTCCTGAATCTGTGAATGAGACTGCTCCTGCTGCTGCTGCTGCTGCTGCTGTCGTGCTTTCTCAAACTGCTCCCGCTCCTCCCTCTCCAACCGGAGGAGATGCTGCTCACGGGTCAGGAAACGTACAGTGAGCGGTGTAGGCGCCACAGTGCCAGAGCCTCCGGCTCCAGCCCCCTAGAACCGGCACCTCCACCACCGACACCCTCGGTTCCTTCAGTACCTCCCACAGGAACACCCCCAGGCTCCACAGCAACCGGCCGCGGAGAAGAACGAGGAGGGAACTGCGGGACGGACGGGAAGCCAGGGTGTGACGCGGGGCGAGTCCGCCGAGTCGAGGCTGCCGTGTCCTCCACGAGAGTGACCTCCACGCCCACACCCCCTGCACCCCCAGAGCCGACACCACCAGCTCCAGCAGCCCCAGTACCCTCACCCTCCACAATTGCACCTCCCGCACCCCCAAACACGACAGTGACTGCACGCTGCGGGGGGGCCGACTGCGGAGTGACGAGCGACACACCTGACGGGGCAGGACGCGAAGGGGGGGGGGCTACCGGGCGACTGGGGGGGGCTCAAGGGTGAGGAACAGCGGGGGGGGAAAAGACCTCAGTACTTCAGTGGGGGCGACTCCTGTAGTAACTGATGGAAAGTGTGCGAATCTGGAGAGCGTAACAAGAGATTAAGTCCGCCGACTTCGACGGAAAGTTGCGTGTAGCTCACGTAACCTTTAACTATGAGTAGGTACACGTTGGAACGGTCTTAATCTGTAATTTCCAGAATGGTAACGCACACCTTCAACCAAGATCTAGGCCGATTGCTATGTCGATTTAAGTGCGACGGGGTATCCTGGCGGAATTACATGGCAGCCATGGATTAGATCAAGAAAGTAGCTTTTGGCAAGAGTTCAGATCTGCAAAGTGACGAGTTTGTCAAACCCTACCAACCCAACCCTCGCCCTACAACAATCCCCAACAACCCAAAGTGCCAAACTAGCAACACCAAAAGTGTTGTAATAAATAGCAAAGGTTTGTTGGTGCTTGTTGGGTGCGAGTTCAATTCCAGCCCGCAACAAGTCTGGCAATCACATTTTGCCCAAACCCTTAGCCCACAAACAGCTAGAGCAAAATACCACAACCACCTACAGAATCAACACTCCCCCTTGCTCGTGATGGAGGTGGCTGAACACCACTGGGCAAAATCCTTCACTCCACTCCCCCTTGCCCAGGGAGGGGCGCCATCCACAGCATGAGGTCGTCAAGTCAGAGAAGCACCAGCCCTCCCACATCTTGCTCAGGCACCATGCCAACATGGGGCTGCATCCCCAACAAGGACATGCACACACCATGCCGCTCAAAGGGAAGGGGCTTGGTGAGTATGTCTGCTGCTTGGCGGTTTGTCGGACATCACCGGAGGATCACCTCGCCAGTAGCCACGATCTCCCTGATGAAATGCCACCGAACCTGCATGTGCTTCATGCGTCCATGCAAGCATGCATTCTGTGCAAGGGCAATGGCAGACTGGCTGTCCACAAACACAGGCACACCACCAGCAAACTCATGCCCAAACTCCCCAAACAAACGCTTCAGCCACACACCCTCTTGAATGCACTGACACAGACTGATGTACTCACTCTCAGTGGTGGACAATGCAACCACTGGCTGCCTCTTGCTTTGCCAAGAGATGGCAGCACCATTGAGGCAATAGACATAGCCAGTGTGACTCCTGCGATTAGCTGAATCTCTAGCATAATCAGCATCACCAAAGCCCACCAACTCGACCTGAGGCTCACTGCATGTGGGGAAGAAGATGCCTGACTTCACACAACCTTTCAGGTACTTCAACACTCTCTTCGCAGCCTGCAGGTGGAATGTCTTGGGACAGAACACCACCTTGGATAGCTGTGACACTGCATAAGCAATCTGGGGCTGTGTGGTCGTGCTTGTATACATGAGGGACCCCACAATGCTTTGATAGAGCTGAACGAGCTCATCTCTCAGCGAGGGTTCCTCAGCATGTGCATGCACGTCGAACCCTGTAGGGAGAGGGGTACGCACAGGGTTAGCTTCAGAAAGGCCAAAGGACTCAAGCATGTTGAGTATGTACCTCTCCTGATAAATCAATATGCCACTCTCATCACGCTCAATCTGCACCCCCAAATGGTATTTAGCCTCCCCCAAGTCCTTCATGCGGAAACGAGATGACAAGAGACCCTTGACCTCTCCAGCAAGACCATTCTCGAAGACATGAAAAAAATGTCATCCACATAGAGGTAGAGGGACAGCCTGCCCTCACGCCTCACCAAGTGTTACATGGCGGGGTCACGCTCCGACCTCTCAAAGCCAAAGTCCATCAGGGCCTCATCAAACTTGAGGTACCACTACCTTGGAGCCTGCTTCAGCCCATAGATTGATTTCCTAAGTCGGCAAACTCTGCCGGACCAATCATCAAAACCAGGGGGCTGCCTCATGTAAAGCTCCTCCTTCAAGACTCCATGAAGATAGGCAGTCGTCACATCCATGTGATGGATGTGAAACCCTAAGGAGGCTGCCATCCCAAGGGAGCCTCTCAGGGTAGTAGGCTTACCCACCGAGGTAAACACCTTGTCATAGTGAACACCCCGTGTTTGAGTGTTCCCCATGGCCACCAACCTGGACTTAGGCCTCTCAATGCTACCATCAGCCTTGTGCTTGTACTTCCACGCTCAATGACACCTCAAGACCTCCATTCCAGGTGACACACAAACTGGATCAACCAGCTCAAAGGACTCGTTCACCCTATGAGACTCAAGCTCCTCACGCATGGACTTGACCCACTCAGGACGGGACAAAGCCTCCTTGACCGAATTAGGCTCATGCACCTGACCCATAAGACAAAAATCAAATCCATGCTCAACCCCATCAGCATCCACAAGCATGCACTCCTCCAAATCATGCACCTCATGATCATGCATGCAAGCATACTGTGCACCTTGTGTGAACCTTTCAGGTGGCTTTGAGATGCGTGTGGTGCGGTGCAGAGGTGAGGCCTCCCCTTGCTCCAAACTTTGCAGCTTCTCCTTCCAAGTCACTCTCTTTATGGGGGACCGTGGTGACTTGTACAGCTGCTGCTGCAGTAGTTGCTGCCACCTACCCACAGGAACAGGCGGTGTATGTTGCTGTGGTGGCTGCTGCGGCTGCTCTTGTTGCTGAAGCTGCCCCTGTGGCTGCTGCGGGTCATGGGCTGGTGCGTTAGGGTCAGAGGTGGAACCAGCAGTTGGGGACTCCTCATGGTGAGGTGCAGCTGCCTTTTGTTCCTCTTGCTGCTCCTCTACCTCCTCTCCTGGGTCCTCCCATGCCCCCTCAAAGATAGAAGAGGTGTAGGGATCCTGGAGAAAACTCCCAACCGTACTAGCACCATGCTCCTTCCACCCCTTGTAGCTCAGCCCCTCATGGAAAACCACGTACCGGCTTTCCACCACCCGCTGATCCGCCACACTCCACAACATCCATGCCTTGCTCCTCTCTGAAACCCCAAGGAAAATGCCCCATTGTGCCTTGGGATCCAGCTTCCTCCTTTGCTGGTTGGGCACTTTGTACTGCGCCATGCACCCCCACACTCGTGCCATGGACACACTAGGCACCTTCCTGGTCCACATGAAGTATGGGCTCTTGCCCCCTAGCCCCTTGCTGCCCATCCTGTTCTTAACCCAATTGGCATATTGCACTGCTGCCCCCCACCAAGTATGGTACAGCTGCGCATGAGCAAGCATGGCTCGGGCAAGGTCAATGAGGGTCCGGTTTAGCCGCTCCGCTTCCCCATTTTGCTGCGGCGTGTAGGCAACTGAAAGCTGGTGGGTGATGCCTTTGTCTTCAAGGAAAGACTCCAGGTCCTTCCTCATGTACTCCCCACCCCGATCAGACCTAAGCATTTTCACCTTAGCCCCGGCTTCCCTCTCCGCATAGCTTATCCAACGCTTGAAGACCTTGGCCACCTCATCCTTCGTTTTCGCCAATGTGACCCAACTAAGGCGGCTGTAGTCATCCAAGAGGTGATGAAGTACTTGCTGCCCTTCTCCCTGTCCAGAGTTTGCATGGGGCCACACACATCCGTGTGCACCAACTCAAAAGGTGCGGAGGCTCTAGTGGTGGATGTAGGGAAGGAGGCCTTGACAGCTTCCCGGTCGTGCAATCAGGGCACTTGCTTGGCTGCCCACCACCCTCCTTGATGTCCACACCCTTCAGCTCCCCCTTCTTCACACACTCCACAAGTTGCTGCCTTCCCGCATGCCCCGTGCATAGGTGCAGTAAATCTGCCGTCACCTGCTCCACATTCCTCCAACGGGTGCTACAAGCAGCTTCCTCGGCTTCAACACCATGTGCCCTCTCCACCTGAGGCACACAAACTTGAACAAGGTATAGACCCTTCTCTAACCTGGCCTCCATCACCACAGCTCCACCCTTGCGGACTGTGCACCCAGCCATAGTGAAGGTGCATACGAGCATGAAGAAGGTTGGCTGCTAATCCAGGAACATGAAGCACACCCTTCTCAGCACCTCCCCTTCCTTCCCCTTGATGGTGAAGGTGCCGATGCCGATTGCTTGCAGCGTATCTCTTCTCCCCACAATCACATTTCTGGAGTTAGGTGGAAGGGAGTGGTAGGTAGTGAAGAGGTCACGCCGTGGTACCATTCCTGCAGTGGCACCAGAGTCTAGAACAAGATGATTAGGGTCAGCCAACACACGACCAGCAAGTGCCGTCTCCTTCTCCAAGGTAAGGAAGGCGAAACCGTCATCCGACGAGTCTTCCTTTCCCTTCCCACCATCATTTGCCGCTGCTGCTGCCGCTTTTCCATTGCTGCCCTTCTTGTTCCAGGCTCCATTCTTCATCCTCTTCTCCACCCACTCAGGCCTAGTGACAGGTGGAGCCTCTCCACCCATCTGGCCGGCTCCAACACTCCTTCCAAGAGTGCTTCCGGTTGCATCCAGGGACAAGGCACTTGTCGAGCTCCTTCTTATTCCCCCCACCTCCTTGCCGCTGCTGGTACTTCTTGGAGGCACCCCTATCTTCTGCCCCCATTCCCCCTTCAACTCCTCTACCAGCATTCCGCTTGCGAGCCTCATCAGAGACCAACACCTCCCATATCCAGGCCTTGGTCCATTTCTGCTACTCTAGGTGAAGGTATTGTAGTAGAGCCTCGTTTGCCTCTTGGTCCAGCCCCTGGAGTGCGGTGTAGATGATCTCCTTCTCATCTAAATCGTAGTTCAACTCCTACAAGACTCTCACATACTCATCCTCCCTCTGGAGATACTGCACCATGGTCTCCCCATCACAATAATTACGTTCCATGGTGTAGAACCGCTTCCTCAAGGTGAGTATGCTTAGCAACCCATTCTGCAAATGGCGATCTTGAACTCTCTTCCATGCTTGGGCAGCTGCTCCTTGCTTCCCCTTCAGGTCAATCAGCATCTTGAGGAGCTCTAGTTGGCCTTTCAAGGCCCAACACAGGTACTGGAACGCTTGCTTGTCCTTGCCGTCCCATGCTTCCTGTGCCTCAAGTAGCTCCACCGCACTAAGCCGTTGCCTTCCGGTTCGCTTCGCTGCTGTTCCACCATCGCTTCACTCACTTATGGATGAGCTAGAGGCTCCCACAGCCCCTGATCCCACTTGGCTAGACACTCCAGCAGATGCTTCTCCTTCATCAGCTTTAGGATTCGCTCCGATCCCTCCAAAACGCCTTCTAGGTCTTTAATACCTAGCCAAAGCGTAGACTGGAACCGCAATAGCGAAACATCCGAGCCGGTGAACCTAGGAGGGCCATCTAATTTCTGGGCCATAACCAACCCTATATCTGGAGGTTCCAAAACCACTTCGAAATATAATATTAGGAGGGAACGTTGCAGGCCTAACCTCGCTCTGATACCACTGATGGAAAGCGTGCGAATCTGGAGAGCGTAACAAGAGATTTAGTCCGCTGACTTCGACGGAACATTGCGTGCAGCTCACATAACCATAAACTATGAGCAGGTACGCGTTGGAAGGGTCTTAATCTCTTATTTCCAGAATAGTACCACACGCCTTTAACCAAGATTTAGGCCGATCGCTATTGCGATTTAAGTGCGACGGGGTATCCTGGCGGAATTATTTTGCACCCATGGATTAGATCAAGAAACTAGCTTTTGGCAAGAGTTCAGATCTGCAAAGTGACGAGTTTGTCAAACCCTACCAGCCCAACCCTCGCCCTACAACAATCCGCAAGAACCCAAAGTGCCAAACTAGCAACACCAAATGTGTTGTAGTGAATAGCAAAGGTTTGTTGGTGCTTGTTGGGTGCGAGTTCAATTCCATCCTCCAACAAGTCTAGCAATCACATTCTGCTCAAACCCTTAGCCCACAACCAGCTAGAGAAAAATACCACAACCATTCACACAATCAACAGTAACAGACAGACTCGTCGAACGTGACGGCCTAAAAAGCGAAGAACTGGTAAGGGACAGGGTCGTAGAACACCCAGCCGGAGGCGTCCAAATGGAAGCCAAGAAAGATGCAGGCACGGGTGCGCAGAGACAACTTGTTCGCGCTAGGGGCGCGGACGTGAGCCAGAGGACCCCAGACGCAGAACTCAGCTGCTACGCCCTGAGAACCTGTCCAAAGGGAGACCGACGTCACCCGTGGCAGTGCGTCACTAGGCCACAGGTTCAGCTGGTGCGCGGCGTAGCGGACTGCCTGAGGCCACAGGAACTGGGGGGCACCGGCATGGTGCATGGAGGTCCGGGCAACCTCCATGACCAGGCCGATGTGTCGCTCGGCTACCCCGTTCTGCTGCGGCGAGTCTGGTAGCGTGTAAGACTAGATGATCTCCCGACTCTGACAAAACGTCTCCAGGCGAGTGGAAGAAAACTCACCACTACGGTCCGAGTGGTGGGGCCCACACCCACACAGGCCCTGGCCGCCACCCCTCACTAGTTGGAGGAGGCAACAGGCTCGTCCAGGGGGGAAAGTGGTGACAACTCCGAGGTCGTGGAGGTGACTGACACCCACCAAGTTCCTAGAGAATGAGGGGGTGTAGTAACCTGCGAGAAACCTAGAGGGAGCCGCTGGACACGGGAGAATGGTGGTGCAGTTGGCAACTACAGGTCCCACGGAGGGGTCAGCCAAGGCGGCAGTGACTGGAATGTGCAGTGGCGTGAGGTCGGTGCAGTCGCAAAAGAAACAGCTGGACGCTCCAAGGTCTAGGGTGAAGGAAAGCTGTGCAGTCCGTGAGGTCGCACCCGAGCTAGCGACAAAGGCCAGTACTAGACTAGTGGTAGCTGCAGCTCCCACAGAAAGAACCTCTTAGGCGCCTGGACTGGAAACTACACACGGACCAAGACTGGAAACACAAGTCTCAATAGTAGCTGCAGCTCCTTCGTACGGTGTGTGTACTGGCCAGGTCCGACAGAGCCCCGCGGTGGAGGCTGCCACTGGCGCTGCTGCTGAACCCGTAGCTGCCGCTGCTGCTGCTGCGGTGGCCACTGCTGCTGCTGCGGCCACTGCTGCTGTGGCCACTGCTGCTGCGGCTGTTGGTGCTGCGGCCACTGCTGCTGCTGCGGCCACTGCTGCCTTGGCCACGGCTGCTGTTGCTGCCACCGAAGCTGCTGCCACTGCTTGTTGGTGCAACCCTACGGTTTGCACTCGGCTTGTTGTCCGTGTGCGTGAATGTGTGTGTGTATGGAATGGTATGAGGGCATGGGATAATATATATATTTCATGCTTATGATTGTGTGTGAATGTTGAGTCATGATGTCGAGTGTGTGTGTCGAGTCAATAGCGAGTTATCGCTAGACGCGTGTTACGCGGTCGTTTGTGTCTCGCGCGCGGTTTCTATTTTGTCGTGCGCGGTTTCTATTTTGTCCTGTGTCGAACGTTCGGCGTGTCGCAGGTGTGTGCAGCAGACCCATCAAGAACTCAAGGATGAGTTTGTGATGAAGAGCCCGAGCCTTGGTGTCAAGCCTCAAGTGATTTCGAAGCTTGCCAAAAGGGTACACCTCAAGATATTGAAGATAGTTACATTACTTTGTGTAGTGTAACATTTCACTTGGTGTAGGCCCTAGTGAAGGGTAGTCTCGAGACCCTTCGTGGTTGGGGACAGTGTGGCACTGTTCCACATCACTGTACCTCGGCTCTTGGGGTTTGTAGGAGCTGGGAGTCATTCCCAACTCGTAACTCTTCCTATCTTGTGTTCTAAGACTATAGTGGCTGCCATAGTACCGTTCGTTCAAACCGACGCTGTGTCGTCAATTCTTTATCAAATCGTGCAATCTAAATTGATAATTATAGACGACGTGAAGACGCTCTAGATCCAATTTGAATCAAGTCATTTGCAGCTGTGAGCAGAACGCTATCAACGTTTGAAGCCGCTGTGCAGAAATCCGTCTGTGCTCTCTATCTTTCGTTTTAGGCACATTCAAGGCTATTGTGACTATAACAAATGGTATCAGAGCCCTTGGAGCATTTTCGACAATGTCTGGACCTGAGGAAAGAGGTGGCAGAGGTGCTGGTGGCAGTGGAGAAGCTCAAGCTCAAGGCCAACCCCGTGATTCAGCCATGGCGCCCATGCAACCAAGTCTTGGCCCACCTAGGGATGAGCCTAGGGTGTTTGGGCTTGACAAGTTCAACGGTGACAACTTTGCTGAATGGTCCTTCAAGATGGAGAACATCTTTGACCACTATGACCTGCTGGAGGTGATGGAAGGAACGGAGAAGCGCCCCGAGAACAACCCGGAGAAGAGCCCGTGGGTGCGGAAGAGCGCACAAGGCTATCTCTTACTTGGGCAAGCGTTGGGGAGCAGTCAGATCCGTCACATCAAGCCATTCCAGCGTGAACCAGAGAAAGGACCAAAGGCATGGGCTGCTCTCAAGGGTGTACATGCTCCTGCAACAGCCGCGGTAGCGGTGGTGTTGGAACGGCAAATGGCGGCACTACGAATTGAAGAAGACGAAGCGGTTGAAGAAGGGGTGCAGAAATTCTTCGACTTGTTGACGCGGCTTGAGGGAGCTGATTTGAGCTACAGTGACCAAGTTGCTGGCCTTACTCCCAGAGTCATGGTCCTCGCTCATCATCAACCTTAATCGCGACTTGCCCCGCCTCTCGCTTGAAGACGTGAAGCGAGCTATCCTTCAAGAGGATTTCCGCCGCCGTGAGTTGGCGAGTGCGGATGGCGCTGGGGCAGCGAGCATCGGCCGTGGATATGGTCGAGGAAGAGGCAGAGGACGAGGGGGAGGAAGGTTTGGAGGCAGTAACTTCAACGGAGGCCGCGGGAGTAGCGGATACGGCAATGACAACAAGAACAACGGACGCGGTCGCGGACGGTTCGACGGCGAGTGTCATTTTTGCCACAAGAGCGGACACATGTGGCGCGATTGCTACAAACTCCCTGATGGATGGACTCCTGCTCAAGGCCAAGAGGGTAGAGGAGCAGGAGGAGGGAGAGGAAGAGGCCGTGGAGGCCGTGGCGGTCGCGGAGGTGGTGCTGCAAGTATGAAGAGTGCCGGCAACGAGAGCGAGTCGAGGGACGATCGCTTCCCGGGTCAATTCTTCTTCGTGTTCACGCAAGCACCGGCTGGTCCAGAGAATGATGAAAGCTTTGAGGAGCCAGCAGCTGTGGGGAAGGTCACCCTACACTCCCTGGACTATTGGGTGATCGATAGCGGCGCTACCTATAGCATGACACCTCGTGCGGACTTGCTCACCGAAAATGAGCCGTCACCGGTGAAGCATGTGACATCGGCTTTGGGGCAGCGAGCAGAGGTGAAAGGCATGGGCAAGGCCATGTTCAAGGGTGCTGATGGGAAGATGGTGGGCCTCAAGAACGTGCTTTGGGTGCCCAACCTTGCTGCCAACCTGATTTCCGTGCGGCGGTTGCAAAAGGCCGGCATGGACACGAGCTCGAAGGGAGCTAAGACCTACACCGCGAGGCTTGGCGAGCGGATTCTTTGGGACCTTCACGAGGATAGGGATGTCTACAACGAGATGTGGCAAATCCCTGTGGTCTCCATGCCTAAGGAGAGGCAAGTGGCAGCAAGCATCAGCACCAAGGGTGAAGCGGTTGGTAGCGGCGATGGCGTGAACGGTCGCGCTAAGGAGATAAAGTCCAAGAAGTGCAATCTTGGAGGGACCAGCAAGCTCGGTGGACATGAGGAGAGTGGTGCAGCAGCTCAGAAGCAGCACAAGGTTGAGGAGAACCCCAAGGCAGCAGCGGAGGAGGAGTACGGAGAGAACATGTGGGGCACTATTGCGAGTGCGGCATTCTCCAATCCGACTTCGGCTACGGGGGAGTGTGATTGGCTCACCTTGCATCGGCGAATGGGGCATGTGGCCCTGCCCATCTTGCAGCAGCTAGTGAAGAATGAGATGGTTGCTGGCATACGTGTGAAGGGGGAGCCCGATGAGGTACTTGGCTGCCCGACGTGCATGCAAGCCAAGTTCACCCGTTTCCCGTTCTCTAGTTCGGAGGCAACGGCTAAGGCACCACTTGATGAGGTGGTGATGGACGTGGTGGGCCCCCTGAAGCTTGGAGCTGCTGGAGCTGAGTACTTTCTCACCATTGTGGACGTCTACACTCGCATGACTTGGGTGTACGTGCTGTCCAAGAAGAGTGACGTGGCTGAAACGGTGAAGACCGATTGGTTGCCGATGGTGGAGCGGCAACAAGACCGGCTAGTGAAGGCAATCCGCACCGATCGAGGGGGAGAGTTCCTGAGCAAAGAGTTTGGGTTGTGGCTGAAGAAGAATGGTATTCGGCACTCCCTCACCATGCCATACTCCCCTGCAATGAACGGCATCGCCGAGCGAGCGAACCGCACAATCACGGAGGCGGCACGCGGGTTGCTCATTGAAGCCGGGCTACCCGACTATTTCTGGCCTGATGCGGTGCGGAGCGCGTGTGTGGCCAAGAACAGAGCCTTGACTCATGTGGGAGCAGACAAATGGGTGCCCTATGTGGAGTGGCTAGGAAGGAAGCCAAAGGTGGATATGCTTCGGGTGTTCGGGTGCATGTGCATGGCGCTCGTGCCTAAGCATCTTCGGCACAACAAGCTTGGTGCCAAGGCGGTGTGGGCCGTGCACTTGGGCATGGCTCAAAACAGCTAGGGATGGCTTCTTTGGGACCCATTCACCAAGAAGTTCTTGGTGAGCAGGGACTGCAAGTTCATGGAGAACTTCATGTACAAGGATTGGAAGGCGGAGAATGAGGCGAAGATAGGCGTGCGGTTTGGGGAGGTGAAGAGTTCCGGTTTGGAGCATGTGGAGCTGCCTTTGGAACTGAGCAGCGGCAGCACAACCACAAGGCAATCCTCCCTTGTGAATGGGGGAGAGGAGGCCAATGATGCAGAGGAAGAAGCGGAGGAGGTGCAGCAAGTGAGCGAGCGTGCACCGTCACTTCCTTCCCGTACTACGAGTGCTCCACGGATTCGAGCCACACCGCAGCAACGCCAAGGCCTTCAAGTCCCTGCAGCTGAGGAGGAAGGAAGGGGGAAGAGGAGAGTTCAACCCCCTAATAGGCTGACCTATGATGCGCCGGGAAAGCAGGGCAAGACAGCCCTGGCCGGAGCAGCAATGATGGTCGGAGACGACGAGGAGAGTGACTACGAGGAGTGTGCCTTCGCGTTCTTCTCTCCGGTGGAGATGCCGGGAGAACCAGCAACTCTCAAGGAGGCTTTGGAGAGTAGTGATGCTGAGGAGTGGAAGAAGGCCATGGAGAGTGAGCTGAAGAGCATCGAGGAGAATGACACGTTTGAATTGGTGGAGCTACCGGAGGGGCGTAAGGCGATTACGTCCAAGTGGCTCTTCAAGATCAAGTCCGACGCCGACGGCAAGATCGAGCGCTACAAGTCTAGGCTTGTGGCGAAGGGGTACCAGCAGAAGGAGAAGGTGGACTATAAGGAGTTGTTTGCTCCTGTGGTGAAGCCGACGACGCTGCGAACCCTACTCGCGGGAGCTGCCATCAAAGGATGGGTAGTAAAGTAAATGGACATCGTAACGGCATTCCTTAACGGCATCCTTGAGGAGGAGATTTTTATGGCGCAGCCAGAGGGGTTTGATGATGGTAGTGGCAGAGTGTGGAAGCTGAAGAAGGCCCTCTATGGGCTGAAGCAGGCCCCTAGGCAATGGTACATGAAGCTGCGCGAAGTGTTGGAGGGGATCGGCTTCACTCCCTCAACGGCCGATCACTCCTTGTTCATGCTTGGCGAGGGGGAGCAGAGGAGTTTCATGGTGGTTTATGTGGATGACATCCTCATTTTCTCACCCTCTTCTGACCTTGTGAAGGAGGTGATGCTGAAGCTTCAAGACAAGTTCAAGTGCAAGGCCCTTGGTGACGTGAGCTTCTACCTTGGGCTCCACATCGAACGAGATGTGGAGAAGCGGTGCATGCGGGTGCATCAACGAAAGTACCTGGAGGCATTGGATGCCAACTTTGGGCAGAGTGAAGGCCATGTGGCTACACCCTTTCCCTCTGGGTTCAAGTGTGTGAAGGGACCAGAGGAGGAGAGCGTTGGTGAAGAGGAGAGGCGCCGATTTCACTCGTTGGTGGGCAGCCTCATGTATGCGGCGGTAAACACCCGACCGGACGTCGCGTTTGCTACCGGGCAGCTGGCTAGGGTTGCGCAATGCCCTAATGAGGAGCATGTAGCAGCTGGAATGAGGGTGGCCAAGTATCTTGGCCAAACACCGACCGTTGGGCTGCAATACTCGGCGGCGGCACAAAGGCGCCAAAAGGGCGCGGATGGTGTTGAACCCGGGCGTTTGTTCCTCACCGCCTACTCGGATGCTTCATATGCATCAGAACCAGAGGACATGACAAGTGTGGGAGGCTTCATATGCTGTGTTGGTGGAGGCCCAACTGCTTGGGAGAGCAAGAAGCAGGTTGACCAAGCTTTGAGCTCGGTGGAGTCCGAGTACATGGCACTCTTCCGTGCCGTACGGGAGATTGTGTGGCAGCGGCGTTTGTTGGCTGAATTGGGGGAGGAGCAGCAAGGACCTACCCCACTGTACTGTGACATCCAGGGTGCCATTGCTCTTGCTAAGAACCCTGTGTTGCATGGACTCACGAAGCACATGAGGGTGAAGTGGCATTGGACGAGGAGCATGGTAACCGTGGGTGAAGTTGAGTTGCGCTACGTGAAGACCACGGGGCAGCCGGCTGACATGATGACCAAGAGGCTGGTGGAGCAGCAGCATTGGAAGTGTTGCAAGCTGGCTGGGATGGCTCTGAACTGAGAGAGCAACATATCCTAAGGCCAACAATCCGAGGGGGAGTTTGTTGGTGCAACCCTACGGTTTGCACTCGGCTTGTTGTCCGTGTGCGTGAATGTGTGTGTGTATGGAATGGTATGAGGGCATGGGATAATATATATATTTCATGCTTATAATTGTGTGTGAATGTTGAGACATGATGTCGAGTGTGTGTGTCGAGTCAATAGCGAGTTATCGCTAGACGCGTGTTACGCGGTCGTTTGTGTCTCGCGCGCGGTTTCTATTTTGTCGTGCGCGGTTTCTATTTTGTCCTGTGTCGAACGTTCGGCGTGTCGCAGGTGTGTGCAGCAGACCCATCAAGAACTCAAGGATGAGTTTGTGATGAAGAGCCCGAGCCTTGGTGTCAAGCCTCAAGTGATTTCGAAGCTTGCCAAAAGGGTACACCTCAAGATATTGAAGATAGTTACATTACTTTGTGTAGTGTAACATTTCACTTGGTGTAGGCCCTAGTGAAGGGTAGTCTCGAGACCCTTCGTGGTTGGGGACAGTGTGGCACTGTTCCACATCACTGTACCTCGGCTCCTGGGGTTTGTAGGAGCTGGGAGTCATTCCCAACTCGTAACTCTTCCTATCTTGTGTTCTAAGACTATAGTGGCTGCCATAGTACCGTTCGTTCAAACCGACGCTGTGTCGTCAATTCTTTATCAAATCGTGCAATCTAAATTGATAATTGTAGACGACGTGGAGACGCTCCAGATCCAATTTGAATCAAGTCATTTGCAGCTGTGAGCAGAACGCTATCAACGTTTGAAGCCGCTGTGCAGAAATCCGTCTGTGCTCTCTATCTTTCGTTTTAGGCACATTCAAGGCTATTGTGACTATAACACTGCTGCTGCTGCTGCCGCTGTCGCCACATGGACATTGTAGGCTAGTATGGGGGTAGGGGCCAGTCGAGGCGGCAGTACTAGTGGTAGGACGGCCTAAGCTGGTGCTGGCTCGAGTGAAAGTGGCCTAAGCTGCGGCTGGTTCTGCTGGGGGCAGCCTAAGCTGCTGCTGGTACGCCGGGGGCAGCCTATGCTGCTGCTGGTTCTGCTGGGGGCAGCCTATGCTGCTGCTGGTTCTGCTGGGGGCAGCCTATGCTGCTGCTGGTGCTACTGGTGGCAGTCTAGGCTGCTGCTAGTGCGTTGGCGGCAGTGGAAGTTGCTGCTGGTGCTACTCGTGGCAGTCAAGGCTGCTGCTAGTGCGCCAACAGCAGTGGAAGCTGCTGCTGGTGCTACTAGTGGCAGCCTAAGCTGTTGCTGGTGCGCTGGGGGCAGCCTATGCTGCTATTGGTGCTACTGGTGGCAGTCTAGGCTGCTGCTAGTGCGCTGGTGGCAGTGGAGGTTGCTGCAGGTGCTACTGGTGGCAGTTTAGGCTGCTGCTAGTGCGCTGGCGGCTGTAAAAGCTACTGCTGGTGCTACTGGTGGTAGTGTAGGCTGCTGCTCGTGCGCTGGCGGCAGTGGAAGCTGCTGCTGGTGCTACTGGTGGCAGCCTAAGCTGCTGCTGTTGCGCTGGGGGCAGCCTATGCTGCTGCTGCTGGTGCTACTGGTGGCAGTCTATGCTGTTGCTAGTGCGCTGGCGGTACTGGAGGTTGCTGCAGGTGCCACTGGTGGCAGTTTAGATTGCTGCTAGTGCATTGGCGGCAGTGGAATTTGCTGCCGGTGCTACTTGTGGCAGTCTAGGCTGCTGCTAGTGCGCTGGCGGCAGTGGAAGCTGTTGCTGGTGCTACTGGTGGCAGTCTAAGCTACTGCTAGTGTGCTGGCGGCAATGTAAGCTGCTGTTGGGGCTACTGGTGGCAGACTAGGCTGCTGCTAGTGCGCTGGAGGCAACGGAAGCTGCTGCTGGTGCGGTTGAGGGCGGTTGAAAGGGGTTTAGCGACCGTTAGGGTTAAGTTTGGGCGGGCGGGACAGGCGGCAGCGGGCGGCAACGGGCGGCTAAGGGGTGGGGCGGCCGTTTCTGGGCGGTCGTCTGTTTTGGCCGCGAGGCCAGCGTTCTACGGTCGCGCGCGAGAAAAAACGGACAGGGCGGGGGGGGGGGGGGGGGGGGGGGGGGGGGGGGGGGGGGGGGGGGGGGGGGGGGGGGGTGGGGGGGTAGAACGTGCGACGGCGGGAAAAACGCAACGGGCTACGGGCTACGGGCGACGGGCAACGTGCGACGAACGACGGGTGACGCGCTACGAGGCGCGTGCTAGTGATTGTAGTGGGCCCTTAACTATCGAGAGTGAAAAAAACTAGGGTAAACCCTAGTTAGGGTGAACCTTGCTCTATACCATGTTACAAAATGTGAATCACACTAACCCTAGGGAAGAGAAAGTACACCTAGACTAACAACGAGAAGCAATAACAAATATAGCTTGACAAAAGGCAGTGGGGGAAGTCTAGTGTGTGCAGCTCGTAGTCTCGCTGTGCTGCGACGTGTAGTAGCACCCGAAGAGTGGTCATCTTGGGGGTGGGGGAGAAGGTCTGGAAGAAATCAACTCCCTCACGCTAACTGAAGCCTCTAGCCACCTAACGTGCCTTGAAGGTAGGTGGCGAACCTTGCAGCCGGTTCACCTTGAACATCCACATGCCATCGACTACGTTCGCCTGGGGAGCAAGAATTACATCGACGTACGTGCCTGTGGATCTCGAAGACGCCATCTCTGCATCCATGGCTGTTATCCACTGAGAGGCCCATGGTCCCGACACTAGCTCAGTGCAAGTATAGGAGTCAGGATGTCTGGAGCGTCAGGGTCTCCCTCAGGGGCTAGCAGCATGGCATAGAGATTGGGAGAAGCGGCTCCATGGAACTCCAGCTCAAACTGCCTGTCGTCTAGGGCGTCACAGCCAAGGGCATACTCACCCCCAGCGGACAGAGGACGGGTAGGAGGAGCAGCTACCAAGATGGTGGCATAGTCAAGGTAGCGGGTGGCGGCCAAGTCAGTGACAGCACAAACAAGAGCCGAGACAGACGACGGAGAGGAGGTAGGGTCCGTCACAAGAGAGGAGAGAACGCGCGAGACAATAGGGCGAGCAGCACGGTAGGACAGACGGAGACAGAGACGGAGAACGAGGAGAACGAGGAGGGGAAGTCCACCAGAGAATGGACCAGAGGTCCCAAACAGTAGACGAGTGACGAGCATATGGGAATCAGGGAGAGGTCGAAGGGGACAAGACAACAGGAGGAGATGGCCGTGACCAAGAAGGAGACCGAATGGAAGCCGAGTCCGGTGGAGTAAACGTGGGACCGTGAGCAGGAGGAGACGGTGAGTGGTTAGGAGGAGAGGAAGGAAGACCAAGGGTCTGAAGACCACTCACAGGTGGCGACGTCCGCTGCGGCAGTGGCTGCTGCGGCGTTTGTGGCTACGGCTGTTGTTGTTGTTGTTGTTGTTGTTGTTGTTGTTGTTGTTGTTGTTGTTGTTGTTGTTGCTGCTGCTGTTGTTGTTGCTGCTGTTGTTGCTGCTGTTGCTGTTGTTGTTGCTGTTGCTGCTGCTACTGCTGCTCCTGCTGCTCCTGCTGCCTTAAACAATAGAACCTCGTCAGGTAACGGTGGCCAGTCGGAGCAGGCGCCGTAGACCCAGTGCCTCCAGCTCCAACACCCTTAGGACCAGCACCTCCAGCACCAGTACCTCTAGCTCCAGCACCCCCAGAACCAGAACCAACACCTCTGACTCCAGCACCTCCAACTCCAGCGCCAAGACCTCCAACTCTAGTACCTCCATCTCCAGCACCCCCAGAACCAGCACCTCCAGTGCCAGTACCGCCAACTCCAGTACCCTGGACGCCAGCACCTTTAGCTCTAGCACCCCCAGAGTCCACTGCGACATGCCTCGGTAGTACCGAGGGCTGCTGTGGGGATTGTGAAGACGACGACGGGAACTGTGGTGAACGAGACGGCACCTGGCGTGCTACCGAGGCGGGAGGGGTGTTATGAGACATACGAGATGAGGTAGGACCTGGGTGGGGTGGGGCTACCGGAGGAGCAGGACCAGGAGGAGGAGTGGGAGCAAGGAACAGGGGAAGGGGGGGCGACCGAGACGCCTTGGTGGAGGTACCGGACGAAGAAGGACACTGACTCGTCAAAAGTGACGTCACGGGAGTCTAAACACCGGTGGAGAGGTGGGTGGTAGAACGTTAAGTCAGGGGCGTCTAGTAGGAAACCAAGGAAGGCATGAGGGAGGGTGCGAGCGGAGAGCTTGTCCGCGCGAGGATCGGTGAAGACTCAAAACTCCAACGCGACACCAGGTGACCCAGTTCAAAGACTGGTCGGTGAAGCCTTTGGCCGTGAGATGCAAGGCCAGAGGTTCAGCTGGTGCGCGGTGTAGCGAACCGCGAAGTGCCATAGAAAACGGGGCGCACGGGCATGGACCATGGATGTACGGGCGACCTCCATGACCAGGCCTATGCGGCGCTCAGCAACCCCATTCTGCTCTGGCGAGTCCGGAAGCATGAGTCCCTGCTTGCGACAAGAACTTGGTACGAACACGAAAGCGGAACTCACCCACACGGTCGGAGTGGAGACGAATCCCAGGGAGGGAGCGTTGGCCGCCAGTGGCCAGTAACCACATGATTAGAGCATCAGGCATGAGGGCCTTCTGCTGCAGAGGAAACTCCGTGGTGTAGCGGGAGAAGTTGTCTGCAATAACAAAGAAGGACCCCTCACCGCTTGACCTCGTGACTCGAGAGGGCCCCCAGACGTCCAAGTGCAGCGTCTGGAAAGGTGCAGTGGCAAGTGCAAGGGAGGAAAAGTGAGGGGTGGCGCACAGCCGACCATTGACGCAAGGAGTGCACGGCAGCGCAGGCGACGGAGGGAGCGACGGAGGGACCAATGGAAGGAAGGACGGGAGACATGAGACAAGACCGTGGCTAGACATGTGACGGAGGCGTGGGAGTGAAGGGTGGCCAAGACGGTGGTGCCACAGAACTGTTGTGTGGGTAAGCGCCAGACAGGAGCACAACGCAGCAACCTGACCAGGTGCAGCTACATGGGGGGACGCAGTGTCCAGTGTGAAGAGACCTGAGCGAGGCTCCCGGGAGACGTAGCAAGAAGTGCCGCAGTAACAACGTCCGTACAGGTTGTAAACCTCTTGTGTGCAGGAAACGTGACTGTGACCCCGCGACCCTGAAGGTGTCCAACACCCACCAAGTTACTAGAGAACAAGGGGATATGGAGACCGGCGAGGGAACCAAAGGGGACGACCGGACATGGGAGCGTCGTAGAACTGCGAGCAAGGGCTGTTCCAAAAGTAGGATCAGCCAAAGATACTGAGACTGGTGCAGGAATTGGCGTGAGAACAGAGTGGTCGTGGACGATGCACTGGGACGCACCGGAGTCGAGTGTGAAGGAGAGAGTTGTGTCAGCAGTCATCACACCTGGGCTAATAATACACAAGCACCTATACTAGAAACACATGCACCTACACTAGCAACAAGCATAGATCATAAGCTAGGTATACGAACACATCCCACAGTACTAGGGGCACCGGCAAACACAATAGAGTGAATATGCTCTATGGACATATCAAACAAAGGGAAACCATTGCGAAGCAGACAAGGCCAGCACAAGAGAACACAACCAGTCCAAAAACGACCACGGTAGAGGTCGTCGAGGCGACTGGAGCATCTCAAATCGAAGTGGTCAGGATGGCGGCAGGTAGTGCCAGCACGAGGGCCAGTCAGGATCCGGTACTCGCAGGGGCCGACATCTCGACCACCGCGACGAGTCCCCCAGTTGGTTGGGCCGCTGCCAACACCCCTCCGACCACCAGACCCCCACGGCTGCTTAGAGCGCCACTGCTGCTGAGGGCGCCACTGCTGCTGAGGTCCCTACTGCTGAAATTGCTGCGGCTGCTATCCCTGGTGCTACAGAATTCTTACAGGCGCCATGGTAAAGGCTAGTTGGGCATAGGAACGGCAGGCTAGAAAAAACTGGCATGATGAACGGTTGGAGCTAGAAACGGCTGGAGCAGTAGTGGCTGGAGCTAGGAACGGCTGGTACAACACTTGCTATTGACATTCACTACTTAACTCTAATAGGCAGCCGCTATCGATGGGGATCGGTCGTTTATGGCTTGCATATGTACTAGCTAGGCTTGTATACCAATTGAACGTGACTAGTGTTGAATATGGGCTGAAGTAAAACTTGTCTGTTTGTGTGACATTTCTGGTGCATAACATACTTGCTTGGCAGGAGTCTTTTTAAGCAAGGTAGGCTAGTGTCAGTCAATAGCGGTGTTCTGCAAGCACATGGGCTCTGTGAGGATCTAGGATCGAGCTCAGAAAAGAGAATTGTACTTGAATTCAATGAATCACCTGGGTACAACACGAGGCTATATATAGGCTCGACACAAGGCCCAGTAACCAGGTGTTACGCGAAGGTTCCGAGGGTCGCGAAGCGTCCCGAACAGGCCCTTCCCGAATTCGGTAGAAGGCAATTCGGTGACAACCGAATAGCCCAGAATTCGGTGCACGCAACCTAGCCCGGTGCTATAACTATAATAAAATATAGGAAAGCACCTAGCCTAGGAAATCAAGCAATTCATGCATGCATAAAATAAACCTATTCTAGAAATAGCATAATAAAGTAAAGGCAAGCAAGCATAGCTGGCATAAGCCGTCGTACTCTCACACGTCCCCCCCTCAAAGCTGGGTGGCGTGAGATACACCCTGCTTGACAAGATAGTCCTTGAGAGCACGGCGTGCGTTGCCCATATCAGCTTCTGGCACCCAACTGTTCTCAGTGGGGTCGTATCCCTTCCAGCGTATCAGGAACTCGAGGGTCTTGCCGCCGCGGCGCCGATGAGTGAGAACGCGCTCGATCTCGTACTCTGGTTCATCCTGTATGAGTACAGGGGGTGGTGGTGGTAGCTGCCGTCCCTGGAATAGTTGGTTGGGGTCCTTCTAGGGCTTCAGTAGCTGAACATGGAAAGCGTTGTGAAGCTTCCATGTATCTGGTAAGCGCAATCGGAATGTAACTGGTGTCACCTCTGCCTCCACGAGAAAAGGACCACAGAAGCGAGGCCGGAGTTTGGATGGGAGGTGAGACAGGTTCAAGTTGCGCGTGTCAAGAAGCACCTGATCTCCGACTGCTACGGAGTGATCCTGTCTTTGGCGATCGGCATACTGCTTCTGGGAGTTCTGCATCGTGGTGAGACGCCGCTGAGTCATCTCCCATAGCTGCTGCATGGTGGTGACGAAGTCGTATGCGGCCTGGACGTGTGCCAGTGTGGTTGGCTGCTGTGGTGTGAGTGGTTCCCGTCCGTAATACAGGAAGAAAGGAGTGTTCCCTGTGGCCGCATGTGAGGCGTTGTTGTAAGCGAACTCTAAGGTCGGTAACTGTATGTCCCAGTGGCTGATGTCGTCCTTGCAAGCTGTGCGCAGTAACTGTTCAACCACCTGGTTGAGTCGCTTTGTCTGTCCGTCAGTCTGGGGATGGTATGCTGAAGACTCGTGAATTTTGGGTCTCTGTCTGAGATGAGTGTAGCGGGGATGCCGTGGATGGTGATGATGCGGTCAAAGAAGAGGCGAGCAGTTGCTTCAGCTGTAGCTGTGGCGTTGGTCGGAATGAAGTGACCCATTTTGGAGAACTTATCGATCACGACGAGGATGGAATCATGCCCTCGTGAGGTCGAAGGAAGTCCCGTGGTGAAGTCGAGGCTAACGGCCTTCCATGGCTGCTCTGGTACGGGTAGAGGCTGAAGTAACCCTGCTTTCTTCTGCTTTCTACTCTTCATCCGCTGGCACGTGTCGCATGAGGTGACGAACTGTTGCACGTCAGCTGCCATCCCGGGCCAGTAGTAATACTTCGCTATCCCTGCTAACGTCTTGTTGTTCCCGAAATGTCCCGCGTATGGTACGTCGTGAAACTCCTCCAGTAGAATCTGTCTGAGCGGGGCATAGTTCGGTACCCAAATCTTTTCTGTGCCCTTCCTTACAGCTAAGTCTTTCTCACACTGTAACAGCTTCTTAGTCTATGCTGTAGCGATCTCTGCGTCCAGGGAGTATCCATGTTGGAATAGACCCTTGAGCCGAGGGTTCATCCCGTCAAGTTGGATGCCTGGTACATGTCCGGGGCGACTAAATGCGTCTGCCTTGTTGTGTAGCCCGGGTTTGTAGACGATGTCGTAGTGGAAGTGAGTTTCCAGGAAGTCCACCCACCGCACCTGTCGTCGTGAGAGCGTCGGCTGCGACTTCAGGTATTTGAGACTGCAGTGGTCAGTATAGACTGTAGTCTTGGCTCCCTCTAGGTAACACCTCCACGCCTTGAAGGCTATGACTATGGCTAAGGCTTCCTTGTCATGGATGGGATAGTTCAGTTCTGCTCCGTGTAGCTTCTTACTGAGGTAGGCGATGGGCTGCAAACCGCGTCCGTGATCCTGCATCAGTACTGCTCTGACTGCTTGGTCACTAGCATCTGCTTCCACCACGTAGTCCTTGTCTGGGTCCGGTAGGATGAGTACTGGCGCTGTAGTCAGTGCTGTCTGTAGCTGCTCCATGGCTTGCTGATGAGGACCATCCCATTTGTAGGGCGTATCCTTTTTCAGTAGGTCGGTCAGTGGCGCTGCTATCTTAGCGTACTGCGGCACGAACTTGTTGTAGTAGTTGGCGAAGCCTAGGAACTGCTGCAACTCCTTCACGTTCTCCGGTACTTTCCACTTCTTAACGACTTCAATCTACCGCGGGTCCACGCGTACGCCCTCCGCACTCATCATGTGCCCGAGGAACTGCACCTTTTTCAGGGCGAAGTCACTCTTCGACAGCTTCACGTAGAACTTATTTTCCCGCAGGATCTCGAACACATTCCGCAGATGCTCCACGTGCTCCTTCATATTTTTGGAGTAGATCAGAATGTCGTCCAGGTACACCACCATGCACTCGTCCAGCAGGGGTCATAGGATGTGATTCATCTCTGCCTGAAACGTTGCTGGTGCGTTGCAGAGTCCGAACGGCATCACCAAATATTCGTAGGAGCCGTATCTGGTACGGAACGCCGTCTTGTGGATCGAGTTGTCTGCCATCTTGATCTGCCAGTAACCCGACCGTAGGTACAGCTTCGAAAAGACTGTTGCACCATACAGTTGGTCCAGTAGGTCGTCTATGCGCGGTATGGAGTATTTGTTTTTTACTATCTGTTTGTTCAGCGCGCGGTAGTCGATGCACATCCGTAAACTGCCGTCTAGTTTTGGAGTGAAGAGGACTGGTGCACCATAGGGAGAGGTGGATGGGCGGATCAGTTGTCTGTCCAGTAGATACTCTATCTGCTTCTTCATGTCTGTCAGTTCGGTCGGACTCAGTCGGTATGGTGCACGTGAGACGGGTTTCGCACCTGGTTCCTCCATGATCTCGTGCTCGTGGGTTCGCGCTGGAGGTACTCCTGCAGGTAGGTCGTCAGGCATGATGTATTTGTACTACTCCAACACCTCTTTCACTGCTGCAGGTAGCTCTGCGTTCGGCTTCTCCTCCTCTGCTGCTGCCATAACCAGTGCTAAGTAACCCATGTTACTCTCGTTCACTGTCCGTTCGAACTGTGTTAGTGTCGTTTCAGGAACGTTCCCTGTATCCGTCCAGCTTTGCAGCTCCACTCGTTTCCCGTTGTTGTAGATGCACGCCGTCCTGTTGACCTAGTCGATCCCGGGGTTGAACCGCTTCAGGAAGTCCCAAGATGAAATCTATTCCCTTGATGTTCGTGATCGGCAACGTCGGCTTCCACCTCAGCGCCCCTATGTGCAGCTGCAGTAATGCTTCGCCGTGGATGGGAAGTTTCGTACCGTCCACCATCGTTGCCGTGAACTTGGTCTCCTCCGAAGGTTCTCCAATTTTCTCCAATGTCCCGCGGTCGCACATTGAGTGGGACACACCACTGTCCACTAGTGCCTGGAGGCGTCGCCCGTTGCAGATCACCTCGAGTAGTAGTGGTTGTTGCTGCTCCGAGTAACCGTAGATGGTCTCGCTTATAGGATCGTAGGGTACGTCGAATAGATCATCCCCCGGTCCTGCGCTCGAAGCTGCTGACTCCATATCAGTTTTCAACTGAGCACGGTTAGAAGGTTTTATCCGAGGCACATTCAGCTTCGTCTGGGCCTCGAACCTTCCCCAAAGCCTTTGCAGCTGTGTAGGCTTCACCTGTGGGCAATAGGGAGCCTTAACACTGTGCTGCGGGGAGAGAATGTTACCTCCTCGGAACGCACGACCCTTTTCAACGCTCCAGAGTGGTTTTCCCAACTTCTCAAGTACCTGAATAATGTCTAAAGGCTTTTTCTTGGCCTCAAAATCTCCCCTGAATTTTTCAAAGGCTTGAAAACCTCGAGAGGAAATATTCTCACTCTCGGGGGTGTTCGGCTGGAGTTTCCCGGTCGGTGCAGAGTCTTGTTTCGCAAAGCCTCCATTTGTCTCGGCGATTTTCCATGTTGCTGGCCGGTCGTGGCGTTTTAAATTCGCGCCATCATGTCCTCCTTTTTTCGCCCGCTCCAAAGTCGCCATGTCTTTTGACTTCGGGAGTGCCGCACTGTTGTTGCCCTTCAGCTCCGCTCGTGCCTTCTTCATTTTCCAACATGCCAAGAATCCATGTCCTGCTGCGCTGCAAAATTCACATTTCTCGTATTTTGCCGGCTGCTGCTTCGCGTCGATCTTGTCGATATCCATCGGGTCGGCGGTCGTGGGTGGTGCCAATCGTGTCAGAATAACAGCTAGACAGTTAGAACAGGAAAGAGAGGTTTGCACTAGCAGGCAGTTGAGTACATATAGGAAACCCTAATTTGGGCTATACTCGCTATAGAGTACCCCACTGCAGGCTAGACAAATATCACATTCTGACACACCCCCATAGTCAAAGTGGGGTATAATCAGCACAGCAAGCAGTCATAGAGCAGGTTCACAAGTACAAGCAAAGCTAGAGGCATTCACAAAGGGCAAGTGAGGAGGAGGAGGCGGGACTGTGAGAGGAGAGGAGATAGGAGGCGACGGCTGAAGCTGTAGACACACGGGCAACAGGAGCCGCACTGACGGAGTGGCTACCGGAGCAAGGGCCCCGGACTACAGGAGTAACTGGCTCCGCGGCTAAGACGAGCGGCAGGAGCAACGGACCCACGGGCAACTGGCGCAGCAGGCTCATACTGGGCTACCGGAGATTGTAGCCTCCGGACTACTGGCGCTGCTGGCGACACGACGGCTACCTCCGCTCAACCTCCCCCAACTGTCCCACCCCCCTTTCACACACTCCTTGTTGCACCCCTAGCTCCACTCCCACGACACCCCCTCTAGCACCACTCCCTCGGCTCCCACACACCCACCCCCCTCAGCGGCAGCTGCAGCAGTGGGAGACGGAGGAGGAGGAGGAGCAGGGGACAGCTCACACACCCGCCACCCCCATACCCGCCAACCCCACACCCCAAACGCAGGCGGCGTGGGGCAGAAACGCGAGCAGCAGTTGGGGCGGCGTGCGAGCAGAAGCGGGGTAGCGCGCGGGCCCCTGGGGCGCCGCGACGGGCGACAGGAGGGGGCGACGCGCGGGCCCCCAGGGCGCCGCGACGGGCGACGGGAGGGAGGGCGACGCGCGGGCCCCCAGGGCGCCGCGACGGGCGACGGGTAGGGCAGCGCGCGGGCCCCCGGGGCGCCGCGAAGGGCGACGGGAGGGGGGGGCGACGTGCGAGCCCCCAGGGCGCCGCAACGGGCGACGGGTAAGGCAGCGCGCGGGCCCCCAGGGCGCCGCGACGGGCGACGGGAGGGGGGGCGATGCGCGAGCTCCCAGGGCGCCGCGATGGGCGATGGGTAGGGCAGCGGGCGGGCCCCTGGGGCGCCGCGGCGGGCGACGGGAGGGGGCGACGCGCGGGCCCCCGGGGCACCGCGACGGCGGGAAGGAAACCGCCACGCGCCCCGAGCGCGTGGCGGGCAGAAAACTGCCACGCGCCCCGAGTGCGCGGCGGGAAGAAAAAACGCCGCACGCGCCAGGCGCGCGGCAGGCAGAGAGCGTCGCGCGCCCGGGGCGCGCGACACGCAGGACAGCAGCGGAAGCAGCAGGGTGGGCCCATCCACAGGATTGACTCACGAGGGTCGACCTCCTCTGATAGCATGTTAGAATAGCAAGCAGAAAGTTAGAACAGGAAAGAGAGGTTTGCACTAGCAGGCAGTTGAGTACATATAGGAAACCTTAATTTGGTCTATACTCGCTATAGAGTACCCCACTGCAGGCTAGACAAATATCACATTCTGACATATCGCTCCGTGCCGAATGATCTGTTCAGCACGCGTCGTCGTGTTTCGGGTTGATCTCGAGTCAACGCATCGAATCTCTCTGCTGCACACACCATGTCGCGGTAGTTGCTGTAGTTCGCGGCAATCACTTGTCGGCGGACTTCCATTTTTAGCCCCTCCGTGAAGGATAGAACGAGGAAAATGATTGCATTGAGCAGCATGAGGAGTACAAGTAGGAAACCCTAAAGTGTTGTACCCCATATGAACTACCCCACTACAGCCTACACAGACTATAGCATATAAGTCTGACACCCTCAGTATACGCTTGGAGTTTTTCCCCTTTGGTCAGGTCGGTAATTCGGTTGAAGAGGCTCTCCATCTGCTGCGTGTACTTTGTTACAGTGCCGTATAGTTTATGCCGATGAATCTACTATCGCGCCATGTAGCTTGAGTTGATTGGTTCGAAACGTTGAATTAAAGCTACCCGAAACTGCGTCCATGACCCCTCGCCTCGGACCTTAATGCTATTGTAAATCCACTCGAGCGCCGAGCCTCGTAACAGTGTCGCTGCGAGCCGAATCCGCATTGCATCGTGTATCGGGGTCGTACAGCCAACGGCCTCGAAGTAAATTTCGAGGGCCGCAATGAATCGTCGGACGTCGGTGTCTCTCGCATTCGGATTGAACGTCTCCGGTAGCCTCGGACGTGCCGCCTCAAGATTCACTGTAGCCGCTGCCGCTGCTGCTGGGTGAAGTGTCGGTGTCGCCGCTGCTGCTGCTGACGTCGCTGCTGCATTCGCTGCTGCTGTGGCGGCTGCCGACTGGTTCGCGAGAAGCTCCTCCATTCGCTGGAGTGCCGCTCGCATCTGGTCCACGTCGGTGTGTAACTCCGTATTTTTTCGTATGGAATTATCACCATTTTCCTCCATTTGGCGATTTATAGGAAGATTTGCGACGAAAATAATTGAATTCTATGCGCTGGTCGACTTACTGCCAGTCGAATCGACTGTAGAAATGACGAGCGCTGATTCTGTAGGTCGCGTAATTCTCCCTTAGTCGAAATTCGCGTCTGATCTCGGCCGTTGAGAAGAAAGTCGATCCGACGCTCCAAATTCCAACTTTTCTCAGGGCCGTTGAGATTCGAATCGATCCGACGGTCGAAATTCCAACTTTTTCGCCAGTGGACATGAGGAGTGTTCAAAAGCCGGTTCGAGGGGGACGTTAAAAAATAGCGCGGAACTGGTTTACATACCCGAAATCGGCGCTTTCCGTCGTCGCCCCCGCGGTTTTAAAAGCTAAGTTTTAGCGGTCGAAAAACTTCGCGTGCAAACAGGCTCTGATTACCAAGTGTGAGGATCTAGGATTGAGCTCAGAAAAGAGAATTGTAATTGAATTCAATGAATCACCTGGGTACAACACGAGGCTATATATAGGCTCGACACAAGGCCCAGTAACCAGGTGTTACGCGAAGGTTCCGAGGGTCGCGAAGCGTCCTGAATAGACCCTTCCCGAATTCGGTAGAAGGCAATTCGGTGACAACCGAATAGCCCAGAATTTGGTGCACGCAACCTAGCTCGGTGCTATAACTATAATAAAATATAGGAAAGCACCTAGCCTAGGAAATCAAGCAATGCATGCATGCATAAAATAAACCTATAATAGAAATAGCATAATAAAGTAAAGGCAAGCAAGCATAGCTGGCATAAGCCGTCGTACTCTCACAGGCTCAGGATAGGGAAAGGCTCTGGAAGAACCCGGGAGGAAAATTCCGTAATGGCATGTCTCCTCTGGCACTTGTGTGCCGGTCCCCGCATGCCGCAAAAGTTTGACACCTACACGCGAATCTATTTTTGGGCCCTTTGCTGCGCTAGGTAAACGCGTAAAAAAAAACAAACAAACAAACAAACAAAAAACAAAAAAAAATAGAGATGAATGACGGGGGAATGGGGAAAAGTGCTGGTGAAAGGCGAGTTTTGAGAAACCTTGGGTTTTTTTCTTAGAGACAACATTGTGTTTCGAGAGTGGGGCTTGTCAGATTTGTAGAGTTCGTTTCACCCCCCTGCCCAATCTCGATGGCATCCCCTCGTCATCCACCATTTGGGCAGGGTGCAGAAGGGATGGGCTTGGGTTTGCCAGTTGCCAGGGTTGGAAGGTGTGAGGTTAGTTCCCCCTCCTTGACCCTGGTGTTCCCCCTCCTCTAAGGTTCACCTTAAGTGCCGCCAAAGTGGCCACTTAGACTTCAAAACCTCCTATTGTTGATAATGACCCCAAGATCGGGTGACCGTAAGTTGAATACGCCCAAAATCGATAAGTCATCTTTGGTCCCACAAATTATAAAACGAATAAATTACTACTTTACGAACAAATGACAATTTAAAGTATGATTGCCCATGTTGAGGGGAAAAAAAAAACAGAATACGATACTGAATAGAAGGTATTTACGCAGCTTGGCGTTGTTCAGACTGGTCCTTGTTTGTTGTAGGTTTGCCGCTGCAGCTTGGCCTTGTTCATACTGGTCCTCATTTGTTGTAGGTTTGCCGCTGCTTGTTCTGTTCTTTATATAATACTTTTGAACTGGCTTTGTTTCCGTTTGTCTCAGAGGCTGGCTAGACGTACCACCTTGAGTTGCATCTCTTGCTTGCTTGCTTGCTTGCTTTTCTTGACTGGTCTTGTGACCTTGTATCTCTCTTTCTAGTTTTGATGCCCCTCACTCAGCCTATGGGGGTGTGTCAAATTATATTTATATATATGTTAGATATATTATACTGCACTGAAAAGCATTGTATAGGGTACATCACTTGCCCTTGACATTCACTAATTGTACTCATCTCTCTACTACTCCACCCAATCCGCTTGCATTATGAGACGTATATGTATGTTGACCTCTTCGAATCCGAAACTGCTACTGTCGACCCGTATGTGGTTGACGGTTGGTGCGGCTGAACAATACGCTGATCCTAGTCGCTGAACTACGACCATATGTTTAAGCAACGGTTTTTTCTTTCCCTCAACATGTGCATTCCTGTTTTTTGTTGTGATCTGATTCTTTAAAGCAATTTAATTGGTATAAACACCAATCCATGTCAATTGTGTGTCGGGTAATGGACTCTTTCGAATTTAACGATTTTCCATGAGCGAGGCTCCACAGCACCTGTCTCGATTAGAGCGCGGCACCATTTTGCCCTCCGACAGTTCGAACTGTCGACCGTTCGAACCTGTTGAGTGCAAATTGTAATTTGCACGTCAACCTGTCGCCTATTCGTCGAGCAAGGTGAAATTTGAAGGTATTTGTTTTAATGTAATTTGTGGTTTGTGGAATGCGCATTTGTGTGCTTTTCATTTTGGCGTTTACGGTTTGTGAATCGCCTTAGCGGTTCTTGAGTTATGTGCACTTTGGTGTGAGGTTGCATCCATGCGTTTTCATGATTGTTCATGTGTGTTTCGTGTTGTTCGTGTTGTGTCATGAATGTGCGTGAAGTTCCGAGTGATCATGTGCTTTCGTGAGCCTTCGCATGTTCATGAGTGTTAATGTGAGTGGCGAGTGCTTTTGCTGCTGAAATTTTTATCACGCTGGTCAAGGTGAAAGTGCGCGAGAATCTGGACCGCGCGTGCGGGTCCAGATCTCGCATGTGGGTCCTGAAGGGCCACGCGTGTGGTTCGCACTGTTGTGAACGTGCGCAGGACGGCGCACGTCCTGGCATTGTACAGCACGACCATTTCAGCTGGTCGTGCATGATTGCGCACCTGAGGGGTGCGCGTGTGTTTTGGGGGGGTGCCGAGGGATCCCGAGGGGTGCTCGGGATTCACTCGAGATTCAAGTTAAACTGAATCTCGAGCGTGTCATTTTGTGACGTGGCACAGAGAACTTTTGCGGGAAAGCACCGCGCCTAAGTGAACAGTTCGTATTACAGGTACAAAACGGAAATATCCGTTTTGCAACTGTAAAGAGTGGGAAAACGAGAATTCCCACACGAGCGTTCATTTTCCTACATGTGCGTTCCTGGTTGTTCGCGAGAGGAGTCAGCAGGGGAAGTTGGCAGACATGGAAATTGAATATAGTTATTTCAAGGACTCGGATCAAGCCAAATGCAGCGGAAGTTTGGCAACCGTTATTCTAGACAGCAAGGCAAAGTCATTGAAATGCAGTTTATCAACTGTTTGCTATTTTCATTTGCATGTGTGTTAGGCGAAATATATATGCGTGCTTGTGCAAAGTTGTAATCAATCCTTTTGTGAATGAAAATTGCTCTAACGACGTATTGACGCGAGGAGCTATTATGCACACGCACCGATCAATCGTTATCGCTTCCGCAATTGAGTTTCGGAATGCTCTAGTGCACGCCGTCGCTTTTTACACTTAGGGAACTCCCTCTACAAACACGGACCCTTGGTTAGGGGCTGGCTTTACCAGGCACCCGAGGACCCTTGGAGGTGACCCCGTGGGGACTACCTAGTGTGAATTAAAGGTGCATATAGAGCCTCTAGATCCCATATAGTAGTCAACACGTGGTATCAGAGCTGTGGTTCCAAGGATTGCCGTTAGAATACCATGGAGTCGAGCGTTAACGAAGGTTCTCTGGCACGAGCTAATAGTGGAGGCCAAGACAAAGGTGGATCAGCGCCAATAAGAGTGCATGCCAACCCGGGCTCACTATTGAAGGAGGTGTTGAAGAACTTCGTCATCAACAAGTTCAACGGCAACAACTACGGCGATTGGGCGTGGAAAATGCAGCTGTATTTTCGGCAAGTCGGGTTGTTGAAGCTGATGACGGGTGTCGAGAAGAGGCCGGACGACCTCAATCCACAAGAGGAGTGGGACGAGCGTGCCACTGCCGGCTACTATCTTCTCTCACAAAGCTTGGAGCTGAACCAGCGGTCACATGTGATGCATCTGCTGGAAGAAGCTGATTGTGGGCCACAAGCTTGGAAGGTGCTTAAGGAGTTGCACGCGCCAAACTCGATAGTTGCAACGCTCATGCTGGAGCGTGAGTTGGCGGCATTGCGCTTGAGTGAGGGGGAGCCGATTCAACCGATTCTCGACAAAATGAGGGACTTGTACGCGAAACTACAAATTGCGGGCGTCACCTACCCGGAGCAAACAAACTGCCTACGGATGCTATCTCTGCTGCCCGAGTCTTGGCTGCAATTCACGAGTGGCCTGAGCCTTCCTCAAAACGAGAAGTCGTGGACCCTTGAGTGGGTGCGAACCAAGATCCTGGAGGAGGATTTCAAGAGGAGGCAAATGTGTCACGACCATGATGGCAATGGCGGCTATGGCATGCAAGGCACCAGGTGGCGTAAAGGGAATGGCCGGGGACGTGATGAACGTGGACAACACAGAAATAAATGTGGTGACAAGATGCCGAGCAGCAGGAGTGATGATGAAGAAGAGGACGAGCATGATGGCTACCGCGGGGTCAAGGGCACCTGTTGGTATTGCAAGAAGGTGGGCAAAGTGCTGGAAGCGGCCCAAGTGGTGGACTCCCGGGCATAAGGAAAGGGATGGCAAGAAGAACCAACATCATGGCGTTGGTTATGTAGCAGAGACCGCAATGGAAGGGGAACAATGTTGGGAGCATGCTCCTGGACAGTTCTTCTACGTGCAAGGGAGTAGGGGAGATGAGAAGGCATTTGCCAAGGAGGGAGCTGAGCCTCATCCCCTCAACACATGGATCATAGACTTCGGAGCAGCACATCATATGACCCCGAAGGCGGACCTGCTTGAGAAGATTTGTGCAACGAGCATCTCTGAAATGAATTCCGGATGCGGGCACTAGACGAAGGTGTTGGGAGTCGGCAAGGCAGCCTTCAAGGGAGCTGACGGGAAGCCGATTATCCTTGAGGACGTGCTCTTGGTGCCGGAATTGGAAGGGAACTTGATTTCCCTGCGGAAAATGGGGCTTGCGGGAGTGTGCACAGCAACTAATGGAGTTGAAACATTCATGGGGCAGCTCGGTGATCGTGTGCTGTGGGATCTGCATGAAGACAAGGACCTTCATAATGAGCTGTGGCATGTGCCGGTGGTGCCATGGAAGGAAGCAGCACTTGAAAAGGAGAATAGAGTTTGTGGCTGCAAGGGGAAGAGTGCTGCAGTGGCTGTTGAAATGATCAAGGAGCTGAAAACAACGGTGGAGATGCTGGTGCAGCAGTTGAAGCAAGTTAATACTCGACTTGCAGCGGCTGAAAAGTGAAATTCAGCAAGTGCTAATGAAAAGAATGGCGTTGGAGCCAAGGGGAGTGAATTCAACGGTGCTGCTGGGAACAAGGAGAAGGGAGTGCACAAGGGTGACACTCGTGAGCAGCAGAAATGTGACGTCTCGGGGTAGCTGAAGGATGCAGATGTGAAGGAGAAAATGATGGTGCTGAATATAAGAAGCATTGCACCTGACGGAACCGGGGTGATGGGGGAACTCGAGGTGAAGCGGAGCTCGGAGGAAGCGGATACAACCTTGGGTGGTAATGATATTACCTCCGTGAAGCTACAAGAAGCTGATGTCATGAAGGCTGAAAGTGCGGGGGAGCATGAGGCAACCTTTCCCAAAACTGGAGTTGGGATTGGCAATGCAGTGGAGCCGGTCGATTGTGAGAACACGTTGAGGGAGTTGAATAGTCGTCAGGTTGAGGTGGAGTTTGTTGAGTGCAAATTGTAATTTGCACGTCAACCTGTCGCCTATTCGTCGAGCAAGGTGAAATTTGAAGGTATTTGTTTTAAGGTAATTTGTGTTTTGTGGAATGCGCATTTGTGTGCTTTTCATTTTGGCATTTACGGATTGTGAATCGCCTTAGCGGTTCTTGAGTTATGTGCACTTTGGTGTGAGGTTGCATCCATGCGTTTTCTTGATTGTTCATGTGTGTTTCGTGTTTTTCGTGTTGTGTCATGAATGTGCGTGAAGTTCCGAGTGATCATGTGCTTTCGTGAGCCTTCGCGTGTTCATGAGTGTTAATGTGAGTGGCGAGTGCTTTTGCTGCTGAGATTTTTATCGCGCTGGTCAAGTTGAAAGTGCGCGAGAATCTGGACCGCGCGTGCGGGTCCAGATCTTGCGTGTGGGTCCTGAGGGCCCACGCGTGTGGTTCGCACTATTGCGAACGTGCGCAGGACGGCGCACGTCCTGGCACTGTACAGCACGACCATTTTAGCTGGTCGTGCATGATTGCGCACCTGAGGGGTGCGATGGCCCACTAGTTAATCCATTCTTACTATCTCGAACCGTTGTGAACTCGAGCCTGCGATGGAGTCGCGCACACATATCCACCGCCTCTCTGATGGTTTTCTCATTCGAATCCTATGGCACTACGCAAACCCTGGCACACGCACAGTCGAAAGCGACAATCTTTGGACCTCCGTGCGACCCAAGCCTAGATACCTGTTGCACCCGTTACCTGGATACGATGTGCTTGCGCACCAGCCGTGCTTCACACCAACACATCAACTCTCCGCTACCTCCGCGGGTTACCATCTCCTCATCGTGTCCGTCTGTCGTCGTTGGCGGCGACTCGTTCATCTCTCCGTCTCTAACATTTCTCTCCGAAGCAATCTGCATGCTCCCCTCAAATGCTTCACGACAGGTGTCGCTTGCTTCCTGAATCTGACTCGTCTGCATCTGTGCGACGGCAGCGTGGCGACTCTGAACGATGATTTCCTCGATCGCCTCGCGTCGTCGTGCCCTAAACGTCAACTTACGAGGTAATGACATTCGTAAATTACCGCATTTGCAAGGTTTACCATTTGATAACTGAAGCCGGTCTGGATCGGCTCTTCCACCGTTGCACGCAGCTGAAGCAGCTTTCCCTCTTCAAACTCCGGCAAGACATGTATCTCCTGGTTTCCTTCTTCCGCCTTGCACACTTACACTCTCTCACCCTCACTACCCCTCTAATGCTTGAATCTCCCCATCTCGCAAACCTGACGCCCCTGACAGATCTCCATGTCGCCTCGTATTACCTCAACTCTAAGCAATTTGCAGGCATCATTCGACTGCCGAGCATCTCCAGCCTTTCGATTTCAGACAAGACCAACTGTCCGATCAACGTGCTGCTGCTCTACTGCTGCCACAACTGCTGCTGCTGAAGCTCGAATCTAGGCTAACAAAATTGTCATAAATACCGTGTAGCTGTCTCGAGAGGCTCCTGATCACCAACTCCAGTGAGCTCGAGGAGCTCCCTGAGTTCATTGCAGAGCTTCTTCAGTGCATTCGCGAGCTGAGAATTCACAGCTGCAAACAGTTTTCTCATCTGCCCCAAAGCTTCACCTCCCTCAGTGCGTTGGAGCACCTGAGAAACGCTTCTGCTGTTTGTTTTCCACACTTCTTGAGAACTTTGGAAGGCTGGCAGCGCTTCAAACTCTGGTGCTGAACATTATGCCACTACTTGAGGACCTTTCCGACACTTTCAGCCATCCCACTTTCCTGGAAAGCTCTAATTCCAATATTCCCGAGTAGCTTAGCCTTCCGAGTTCCCTGAAGAGCTTAAAGATTTATGCTTGCTGCCAGTTCTTCTATTTGCCGGAGGATTTTGGGCAACTTACTGACCTCATAACATTGGTCCTAGATATTCTCCCACTCAAGAACCTTTCGGATTCTTTCAGCCTACTCACATCCCTGGAGACCCTATTCATACTCGATTGCGGGAGATTTCCGCAGCTGCCAGTACGGTTCTGCAGAATCACATCCCTCACCACTCTCTGCCTCGTAAAGCTGAGGGAGGTGAAGCTTCCAGAAAACATTCACGCATTGTCGCGACTGCACACTCTTCTATTGGAAGGCAACTCTCAGCCGCAACCTCTCCCACCGTCGTTCACCCAGCTGGGATCTCTAACCAGGCTTTAGCTGAATCTCAACAGCTTGAAGCAGCTCCACATTGCCTCATGTCATCAGTTAAGTGAGCTCCCTGCGTCCCTTTCAGCCATCTGGTGTCTCCAAATCCTGACAGTTGATTCTTGTCAACAGCTCTCCTTGCTTCCAATACGTCTGGACTATCTCACAAGGCTCAAACACTTGGAGATAACCAGGTGCAAGCTGCTGAGTGAAACCGTCCAATTTATGCCGCCCGTTCTTGAGAAGCTGAGTCTGATGAGCAGCAACAGCACTGTCCCTCTGCTGAAGATCCCAATGCTGCCAGAGGTGAGACAGGTGAAGCTGGCTCGAGTCGAGGTGGAGCAAGCGATGGTTTTCAGCAAAAGCTTGTCGCATCTGAAGCAGTTGGAGCTGGTGCTAGACAATGTTGCAACCGAGCATCCATTCCCTCTGGCATCCCTTTCACAGCTGCACACCTTGACGATCTATCATGCTGGAAAGATTTCCAGGCTTCCACAAAGTATTGGTTTTGCTCTGCATGAGCTGAAGGCCCTGCAGATACTCGGTGTGGAGGAATTGGCCCAGTTGCCAGACAACTTCAGTTCCTGCATGTAAAATTGCTCACCTCCCGGAGAACATCGGTGCCTTGACCAGGCTGCACCAACTGAACTTGTCCGACTGCAAGGCATTGGAGCGGCTCCCTGCTTCTCTCACCCGCCTCGCATGCCTGACTAAGCTTGATCTTGCTTCTACCCTCATCACCTCGCTTCCTCCCCACTTCATGCGGCTGGCTGGACTAAGGTGGCTGATATTGGATGGGTGTAGGCGGTTGGCGGAGCTGCCGTGGAATATGGCTGAGTTGAAGATGCTTCTTTACCGTAAGCTCCCCGATAGTAGACCCCCCGAATACAAGACCCCTGGGTCTGTATTACGGGGGTGGGTCTTCTATTTTGGCAGTTTTCACTATACCCCCCCCCCCTAGAGGGGTAAACATTGCTAGACCCCTCCCCCTCTTATGGTTGTCACAAGTTTATAATGGAAATAAGATGTATTTTCAAGTGGTTCACTAGCAAGACAAGCTTGACACCAATGCAACCTATTCACGGTTCGCATGTCCGAGAACACCATAAAAACAGCCACTCATCCTCGCCTTCAACCCACTCCTCCACTTCCTCTCCCTCATAGCGGACTGATGCCCACCTGTCGTCTCCATCATCACTCCACTCGTCCGCACCTCCCATCTCTGCATCTGCCTCACCCCCCTCCTCATCCGGAGCCATCACATCCCCTTCCTCGGTAGCAGCATCCACCACATCCTCCTCCCTTGCAATCCCTTCCTCCTCATCCTCTGCCTCATAGTCCTTGGTGGCGGCGGGCTCAGGGGCGTGCGAGAGGTCTTCGTAGAACAGGTTGGGGTTCACCCCGTCCTCCCCCTCGTCCAGCACATCCTCCAGCACCTCCACTTCCGCCTTGTCCCGCAGGTGAGCGAGGATCAGATGATCCTCGCTCCCGTCTTCGGCACTCGAGATGCCGCAGGTGAGGAATGCTTTCTTCACCAGCTCCTCTGGCACATCAGCCCATGACTCAACGATCCACTTCAGGATCACTTCAGTTCAAGTTCCCTGGAGTTCACAAGAAGAATGAACGGCAGAGATGTAAAGGCAGTGGAGTTAATGCTGCCTAGTCATATTAAAGCACACAAATCGACCACGACTCACCTGCACGTGTCGTTTGGCCGATCCCAACCTCCTCAAACCACGTGCTGTAGTGGTGGCGAACACCACACTTGAAACTGCGGTTGATGGAGACGTCAAGCGGTTGCGCCAGGGGGGTGCAACCACCAGGGATAACGGCACGCGTCACCTTAAACATCTTCAGTGTTTGCCCCACTGATTCCGTCAGGTGGCCCTTGTACGAGTCGAAGACAAGGAGCGCTTGCTTGCGCCGTCCGCCCTCGTCCCGCAACGGCTTCAAGAAGGGGACGAGCACATGTGTTGTCCAATCCTGGACAAGGCGCTCGTCCATCCAGCCCTTCTCTTGGGTACGGATGACGATACCTGCACACACCACAACCGAAAATCACGGAGAAACAAGAGGAACATAAGGAATCAACGACGGAAACACATCGGGCTCACCTGGTGGCACCGCCATTCGTGGCACCGTCTTCCGCTTGAAGATGACATACGAGGGAAGCTTCAGGCCGTCAGCCGTCACTGCCAACATGACAGTGACACGCTCCTTCTCGTACCCCGCCATCCTGACATGCACCGTGCGGGCGCCTTTCATTTCGAGGGTGCATTTTGCCGGTATCTCCAGCCAGAGCAGGTTCTGGTCAGCGTTTACGATGAGGTCAGCACGTTTCATGCCTTGCGGGCGACTAGACTCCGGAAAAGTAGGGATCACGACTCTAGGAAGCGGCGGTCGGCGGATGCCATGGGAACTGTCGCTAGGATCGCTGGAGGAGGGTGAAGTTGTTGGCAAAACGGGCCGGGGTGAAACTCGTGCTTGCGATGCTCGATTCGCGTTAGAGGGATGAGGGCGCCTTGCGTGCGACATCCCTGAATCTGGAGACGTCACCATCGTGAACGATAGCTTACACCTCTAGATACTGCTCTAAGTACTTCCTCCAGCCATGTTAACACGACCATCCTAGAGCTACGGGCCCTAAGCGCACCACTATGACGAGCAGTAATCAGTTTCGTGTGTGGATGCAAAGACAGGCAGAGGAGAAGGATTGTGATGTGTGAAAAGATTGATGTGCCTCTTTTTGAACAGTACTCCAGGGGCCACCGTGCAGCCCCTGTGCTCGAGCCGTGCATGTGTCAGGGTGTCGAGGTGGGTGTGGATATAACTACTACAACGGGAGCTAGACCACGGGCTAGGCACGGATGCTCGTGTGATCTCTGCGTTCGTTGTTCCTTAGTCGTTTTCTTAGTGCACACACTGCTTGCTAGTTCACAGGGCGATTTGGCAACAGTTTCACTAAGAAAGGTTGACAACAATGGTACAATCAGGTTGGCAAGACAAGACTACATCAGAGCTAGCATTCAGGTCGGTCGACCGCCAGCGCAGCATGGTCGACCGCGTTCCAGCACGACCTGGTCGACCGCGCTCCAGCAGTGCAAAGTCGACGGCGTGCCAACACTGCAGGTCGACAGCGTGCCAGCGTTGCTCCCGCAGAACAGCAGCGCACCTACTTCGCAGGTGCTCGTAGGTGATTGGCATGCTGTGCCTCGTCACCTGCACAGCGCACACACCGAGTCATCCTCGTGCTGATGACTGCACCTGATCCGCCACGTCGACCTCGGGATACCACCACCGAGGTCGGTCTCGCCAACATCGCCTGGGCGACCGTCGCACTCCTCCGCAGAACCTCGTCACCCAGGTAACCTGGTCGACCGGGCAACCACGTCGACCAGCTGCTCCTGTATGTGCCCGTCGACCTCCCAAGTCGACGGCCACCTCCAGTCGACCTCACCAGGTCGACCACACCCTTGGTCGACCAGCTCCAGGTCGACGTCACTCCTGGTCGACCAGCTCCACGTCGACCAGCACAGTTGTCAGCCGACCACCCAAGTCGGCAGAGGTCGACCTCCCAAGTCGACCTCCCCGAAGTCGGCGCCCTGCTACTCGACGTCCTCTGTCGAGGTCGACGCCGGCGCCTCCTTCGTCGACCATGCTCCTCAGGTCGACCACCAGGTCGACCACCCCAAAGTCGGCGCCCAGAAGTCGGCGCCAGTGCAGTGGCCCCTGTGCAGGTCGACCACCCTCGTCGACCAGCTCGCCCACTGCTGCCGGTCGGCTGCACCCGTACATCCGACCACAAAGTCGGCTTCGCCCAAGCGAGGGCGAGGCCTAACACAACTCACGTTGATAGTGGGATGGCACGCTGACGAACCAAAAAACGAATCTTAATGCTGGAATGTGGTAACCTGCGATTTCGGCCAATGAGAAGGCCACAAACTGATTCCCCTGTGTGATGTGGCTACATTGTAGAAGCCGCACATGTGCGGCCCAAACAACGGGGAAAAAAAATGTCAAGCATCCTCATCAATGAGGCATTCGATTACACCTTTAAAAATCATATCAATTTAATAAGACCCGGGTACTATACAATCTTGTGCCGTTGACAAGAACCCCCCTTTTTTGTATGAATTTACATAAGACCCTAGGGTTACGGTATTTGAGCGTTAAACAGAGTGGGTTGCTGGATGCTAGAGGACATGTACGGTCCCATAGCATAGTATACAATGATAACTCGATCCTTAGAATAGATAGATTGTGAGCCATTGGCCATGATTCAAGGGCTTGCTTAAAGGCAGGCTAACTGTTACTAGTAGTGGGTTGATTGAATGAAACACTGCATTTGGGACAAGCTTGTGGGTACCAACCAACCAACAATGGCAATTCGTTTGCCAATTGTTACGTTACGATTCATCAGTATAGATCTTGCAGGTGCTGTATGGTGTAGGTGGCCAGTACGTACCTCTGTGAGTTTCCAATCATCCAAAGAAATAGACAGGTTTCGCATAAAAAGAGAAACCTAAAAATAACAATGCTAATCAAACTAGTGTCAGCCAGTAACATTGAATTTATTTTGGAGCACTCAACAATAGAGTTATACAGCAATGCATAGTGCCTTGGCAGTGATTTGGGCCCTGTTTGATAGCAGGGTAAAATAATTCGCAACCATTTGAAATTTGGCTCGGACTTGGTTCAGAATTGGTGCGGAAGTGGTTCGGCACCCTCTGCGATGAGTCAGATTTCCCGACGTAGCGCGCGAGCCCCCTGCGATGAGTCAGATTTCCCAAACTCGTGCCGAAGCATCTGAAAGCTCGGTGATAAGGCACCCCTTCACCTCGCTCCACAGCGCGCCCTAACAGTGACTGCCGGCGCAATGACTACAAAGTTTACTGGGCAAAACACCTGATGGTTGCCTGAAGTCAAAGTTATGGTTGTATTGTTAGTTAGCCTGTAGTGAGTTGCATGTTAGGGGGTACAAAATTCACCCTCGACACTTTGCTTGTACCTCCCCCCTTTGACCTAATCTCGGTCATTCCCTTAGTCTGCAAGCGCCCCTAAACATGGTATCAGCTAGAGGTTCGTTCCTAGCATAGCTCCGTAACACGCTCCACCACATTACGCCCCGTAGCCCGCCTCGTACCGCACGCCCCGTTTGCAGGCTGCACCCCGTCCCGTTCACTGGCCCGCCCCTCCCTCGTCACGCCCCTCCCTCGTCACGCCACTCACTCGTATCCGCCACGGCCCGTCCCATACCCTCGCGCGCTGCCTGCACGCGCGATCTGTGCGCGTAGCCCGCACCTGCGTCCCGCACGCACAGATGCGCGCTTCCCCGCAGCCGCGCGCGCTCCTGCAAGCACAGCATCATTAACGCGAGCAGCAGCAGCAGCAACTCGCTCCTATCCGCTCCTATCCGCTCATAAATGCTCCTAGACCGTTTCTAACTGCTCCCGACCGCACTCCACCACATTGAACCGTATCTGACCGTTCCCCACCATGCTAGACCGCACCCACCCACACCTATCCGCACGTGCAGCACCTTCCTAATGCCTACTACCACTAGCGTTCCACCCACAGTGGCTGGCGGCCGCAGTACCCTCTGCTAGCGTAACCTAGGCTCAGCCCCGTGTTCTGAGTAATGTTTCTATCCTCGCCACTCTGGCTTAGGTAGCTCCTAGCTCAGGCCGTTCCTCGTCTCGTCTCTTCGGGCGCCGTACACCCTCACTCGTTTCTAGCTCCGGTCACATATAGCCCTGCGCTTCTAGGCCGATATTTCCCTCGTTATGGCGGCCCCTCGCGTATTGTGCTTTGATACAGAGGGTAGAGCCCTAGAGTTCTCCTCCTGGCTCATCCGTGCCGAGCGGTTTCTCAAGAGCCAGCGCCAGGACAATGATACGCTCTGGGTGCACGCCTCCGGTGACCTGCCTAAGCCTCCCTCCCCTCCTGCCCTGGGTGGTGAGCCTGGTGAGGCTGCCCAGGCGCACTTCGATAAGGCCCATACAGCTCGATCAGTGTCACAGTCGCATGACGCTGCGGCCTGCATTGCCCTCGCCAGCCTTCTCCCCGAGACTGAGGAGGCCCACTTCTCTCAGGTTCGATTTGCCAAGGACCTGCTCGCTGCCATTAAGACAAGTTATTCCACTCCCACCTCCGCCTCTCTTGGTCGCCTCTTTCTGCCGTTTCTCTTTCCCGACCTAGGCGCGTTTGACCGCGCTGCGATCTTATCACCCACCTGCGCTCGCTAGACTTCAGCTACCGTGCTGCTTGTACCAAGGCTCAGCTTGCACTTGTCCCCCCTCCCATAGCAATCACTATTCACTTTATCGCCACTAGCCTCCTTGACCGCCTTGCACCTGTTCGTGACGAGCTTCTTCGGAAGCACCCTAGTGAGCTCACCATCGATGTCCTTGAGACCGCTCTGAAGGACATCGAGAGTAACATTCGCTCAGTTGCCTCCGCTTCTGGCGCCGTAGTTCCCCCGCTTTTTCAGGGATGCACTGTCCCATAGCTTTCCACCTTCATTCTTCTCTTGCCTCGACTTCGTCTCCTTCTACTGTGGAGGCTGTGGCCTTGTCCACCGTGGGTGGGCAGTCCGGGGGTAAGGGAGGTAAGAGAGGGGGGAAGGGTGGCGGCGCTGGTGTTCCTGGCGGGGGTGGCGGAAGCCCTGGTGACACTAGTGCGTCTGGTGGAGGCGACACTAGGAGCGGCCCTGGGCCTCCGAGCTGCATGGTACACGGCACAGCGGTGACACGCTCTCGTGGACTTGCTTTATGGGACTTGTCTGCGGTTGAGTTAGTTGATGCTTTAGACTCTGTTTCTGTGATGTATGCTGATGTTGACTATAGTGCAACTGGATCCGTTTACTCTCGTGTTCGTGGTTCTGGATCATTGCCCGTTGCTAGTGTAGATGTTTGTCTTTCTAGTCTAGGTGCTTGTGTTTCCGTACTAGGTGCTTGTGTAGCTACCAGCCCAGGTGCACCTACGGCTGACGCGCGCTGTCCTTCACGCTGGACTTTGGCGCGTCGCAGTGCTTCTTCCGCCACCACACGACCCTCACTCTGCTTCTTGCTCTGGTTCCGGTTGCCCTGGCTGATCCTACTTCAGGACCAGCAGTTGCTTGCAGCTCTACCACCCTCTGTGCCCGGTTGTCCCCTCTGGTCTCCTCACTGGTTTCCACATCCCCTCGTTCACTCGGAACTTGGTGGGTGTTGGATACCTTCAGGATCGAGGGATCACTGTCACCTTTCTTGGGCACGGGAGGATTGCGATCTGTACCGACGCTTCCACCGGGGCTCTTCTTCCCACGTTCACCAGGGAGCCCCGCTCCGATCTCTATGTTCTGCACACTGCGTCCCCCCAGGTAGCTGCGACTGGACAGGTTACTGCATCTGGTCAGGTTCCTGCATCCGGTCAGGTAGCTGCGTCCGGCCAGGTTGCACGTCGTGCTCCTCTCGGTCACTCACCCACACAACAGTCCAGTGGCACCATCGTCTTGGTCACCCGTCCCTTCCTCGCCTCCGCACCATGGCTAGCCAGCATCTTAATTCAGGTCTCCCGCGCATCTTTGCGTCGCTCCCCCCTTCGTCTGCGCCGCTGTGCACTCCTTGCGTCGAGGGTCGGCTGCGCGCCACTCCTCACTCCTCCTCACTTCGTCCGGCCACCGCACCCTTCCAGACTCTCCACTTGGACGTCTAGGGCCCTGCCCCTCACCCTGGGCCCGAGAGGGAGAGCTTCTTTTTGGTGGTCGTTGATGACTACTCCCGCTACACCACCGTGTTCCCCCTGGCGAAGAAGTCCAACGTGACTTCTACGCGGTGGTTGCTGGCCACTGAGACCACTCGTGGCCGCCGTGTCAGTTGTCTTCACTCCGACCGTGGGGGTGAGTTTCGCTCCGGCATTCTTCGCGGATTCTGTAGCGAGCAGGGCATCACTCAGTCCTTGACCCTTCCAAAGTCCCCACAGCAGAATGGGGTTGCTGAGCGTCGCATAGGCTTGGACATGGAGATCGCACGCACCTCCATGATCCATGCCCGTGCACCCCATTTTCTGTGTGCCCTCCCCTGTGTCTTCCTTGGTTTCCCAGAGGGCTCCTCTGGCTACACCTTTTACCACCCGCCCCTCCACCGGTTCCTTGACTCT
Source organism: Closterium sp. Naga37s-1 (assembly GCA_947471745.1). Lineage (NCBI taxonomy): Eukaryota > Viridiplantae > Streptophyta > Zygnematophyceae > Desmidiales > Closteriaceae > Closterium > Closterium sp. Naga37s-1. Next base: position 1,374,579 of record CANJKZ010000967.1, read on the forward strand.
CGTGATGTCACATTTAATGAGTTCGTATCTTACTACACCCGGTACCCCTGTCGAGGTCTCCCTGTTCCCCTCGCTCCCCTTTTCCTCACCCCGGCTCCTCCTCCTCCAGTACACCCGCCCCCCCCTGGTCCTGCCCCGTCAGGTGTGTCCCACGCTACCCCTCTCCCCTCGGTAGCACGCCAGGTACTGTCCCCTTCCTCACAGTCATCCTCACAATCACCGCAGCAGCCTTTGGCACTACTGCGATAGGTTGCAGTAGACTCTGGGGGTGTTGGTGTTGGGGCCACGGGCGCTGGAGGTGCTAGTTGTGAGGGTGTTGGAGCTGTGGGTGTTAGCGCTGGAGGTGCTAGTTCTGGAGGTACTCGCGCTGAGGGTGCTGGCACTGGCGGTGCTAGTTCTGGGGGTGCTCGTGCTGGGGACACTAGTTCTGGGGGTGCTGGATCTGGAGATGCTAGTTCTGAGGGGACTGCAGCTGGAGGCACTGCTACTGCGGCGCATACCCCACCTTCCCACCACTACCTGATGAGATTCCGGAGGCTTCGTCAGCTGGAGCGCGATGAGCGGGGGCGGTTGGAGAAGGAGATGGTGGGGCTGGAGCGGCAGCAGTAGGAGCTGTAGCAGCAGTAGCAGCCGCAGTAGCCTCCGCCCTTGCAGCCGTTGTCTCCACCTGTGAGTGGCCTTCGGGCCCTTGGTCTTCCTTTCCCTCCTCCAGACTGCTCATTGTCTCCTCCTGCTTACGGTCCTACGTTCGGCCCCCCGGACTCGTCTCCGGCTGTTTTCTCTCCTCCTCGGTCACAGTCGTCTCCTCATGTTCTCCCGCACGATTGGACATTTCGCTATTCCTCTCGTGCACGTCCCTCGTCTCCTTTTCATGACCTCCGCACTGCCATACTTCATTCAAGTCCTCGTCGTTCTCCGCCTCAGTCTGTTCTCCCGTCATTTCCTGAGTCGTCTCTTACAGCCTCCACCTCTACCTTTATCACTGACTACTACCGTGCCACCCGTCCTGTTGTCACTCGTGTTCTCGCCTCTCTGGTCACGGACCCTCGTGCCTCTCCGTCGTCTATCACAACTCTTACTGCCACTGTCTCCGACTTTGCCGCCACCCGCCGCCTTGAATACTCCTCCCGTGTGGTAGCTGCCCGTCCTTTGTCCGTCGGGGGTGATTCTGCCCTTGGCTGTGACATCCTAGAGGACAGGCAGTTTGAGTTGGAGTTCTTGGCAGCCGCTTCTCCCCATCTCTGTGCCATGCTATCGGCAAGAGTTTCCACTAGGCAAAGTCGGAACTACAGAATGATAGAACAAGAATATGACAGAATGACTACATCAGGCACCTAGCTGATAAATAACGAGGAATGGATTGACTAAGGGAAAGTGGGTACAAAAGCAAACCCTAGAAAACTGTACCCCATATGTGCTACCCCACTATAGCCTACAGTAGCTATGTCATATAAATCTGACACACCCCCATAGGCAAAGTGGGGGAGAACAAGGGGTCACAAGACCAGTCAAGCAAAGCAAAGCAAGCTCAGGGTGGATCACAAAGTCACCACACATTCCGAGCACAAGTTCAAGGCCACAAGGCCAGTTCACATGCAGGATTGCATATATATATAAGGCTAGACAAGCAAGAGCAGGTGTATATATATATGCAACAGTACAAACAAGGTCAAGGGGTGAGCAAGTGAGGCAAGGTAGGCACAAGACCCAGCTGAGTACAGAAGCGCTGATGATCACAAGGCGGGAGTGCCTTGGTGAAGATATCAGCAGTGTTGGCCTGAGAGGCCACGTACGCAAGCCGCAGCTGACCACGCTGCTGTAGCTCACGAGCAAGGAAGTAGCGGAGAGCAATGTGCTTCGTTCTGTGCTCCAGTCTCTGCTCTCGACACAAAGCCAGCATAGCCTTGTTGTCTACGTACAGCACTGGAGGAGAACGAGGGGGCTCTCCGAGGTCAGTCAGCATGTAGGTGAGCCAGCGAAGCTCCTGTGCAGCCATGGCACCGGCGTAGATCTCAGCCTCACAACTGGAGCCGAGAACAGAAGACGAGCGGGTAGCCCGCCACGAAACAGAGCCGGAACCAAGGCTGAAGGTGTAACCCTGTGACGACCGCTGCGTAGCCTGGTCGTCAGCCCAAGAAGCGTCTGCGTGCCCAGTGAGGACCACTAGACTCTGCCCTCCAAGCACAAGCCCCATGCCCGACGTACTGCACAAGTAGCGCAACACCCTCTTCGCTGCAGCCATGTGCTCCGGTCTGTGTCTCCCAGGAGCAACATAGCGTGCAAGAATGCTAAGAGGGTATGCAAGGTCAGGTCGTGTGCAGGTCATCAGGTACATGAGGCAGCCAACAAGCTCTGGGTACGGGCCACTCGACTCTACGGACTCATCCGAAGGCAGAGCTGAGAGCGAGTGGCGAGTAGGCAGAGGAGTGGCCTGAGGCGAGGAGTACGTGAAGCGGAAGCGCTGAAGGACCTGCTGCACCATGTGTGACTGAGTCAGGGTAATGGTGCGGCGTGCTCTGTCCCGGGTGATCTGCAAGCCAAGGTAGCTGCGCAGTTCACCCAGGTCTGTGCACGTGTGTCTCTTCTGCAGCTCGGACTTCACGTGGGCGAGTCCAGCAGTGTCAGCTGTGGCGAAGACCAAGTCGTCGACGTACACGAGGATGTAGAACGGCGGCAAAGAAGTGTCGGTGCGCAGAAACAGCGACGGGTCGGCAGTAGAGGGAGCAAACCCAAGAGCCGCAAGCGTAGTCCTCAGTGTGTCGTGCCACTCACGCGGTGCCTGGCGGAGACCGTAGACTGGCCGCCAGAGGCTCCACTGGGTGCCAGGAGGAAAAGACCCAGTGAAGCCAGGTGGGCGACGCAGCCAGATCTCCTCGTGCAGGCTGCCCTGCAAGAAAGCAGTGCTGAAGTCAAGAGAGTGCAGCTCGTAGTCGCGGTGAGCAGCTATGTGCAGCAGTACCCGAAGAGTGGTCATCTTCGGGGTGGGAGAGAAGGTCTGAAAGTAGTCAACTCCCAGCCGCTGACTGAAGCCACGAGCCACGTAACGCGCCTTGAAGACAGGCGGAGAACCCGGCGGCCGCTTCACCCTGAAAATCCACATGCCACTGACGATGTTCGCCCCAGGCGGGGGAACCTCGTCAACGTAGGTGCCTGTGGACTTCCAGGAAGCCATCTCTGCGTCCATAGCTGCCTGCCACTGAGAGGAGTAGGGACCCTCTATCGCCTCCGCGTAAGAGCGCGGAGTCGGGATGTCAAGTGCATCCGGGTCTCCCTCAGGGGTAAGCAGTACGGACACGAGATGAGGTGAAGCAGCAGCCAAACACTGGAACTCCTCCTGCCTGTCCTCAAGGACGTCCGTGCCAAGGGCACACTCACCTCCGACGGACGGAGGACAGACAGACTCAGACTCAGCAACAAGACTAGCAGCGTAGTCTAGACGACAGCGAGCAGCAAAGTCGACGAGCTCTGTAACTAGTGCAGACGCAGCAGTGGACTCAAAGGAAGGGTCAGTGACAACAGTAGCAAGGAGACGCGTGACAGTAGGACTGGCAGCACGAAGAGAGTCCGACTCCGGGTCAGGAAGAGCAGGAAGAGAGGACTCAGGAGGAGAAGGCAAAGGGGCACGCAGAGGAGCAGTGGACGGACGCAGAGACATCCGGTGCGTGCCAGGGACAGGAGGAGGACGCTGACGCGAACCACGACCACTAGTGCGAGCAGCACGGACAGGCGACGCAGGGCGAGACGCAGGCTCACGGCGCTCAGCAAGACCTCCAGTAGGACAAGTGTAGGGAGAAGGAGCGGGCAGTGGGGAGGCCGGCTGTAACTGTAACTGTGACGGGACAGGCTGTGGACACGCTAAGGGAGGAGGAGGACCAGTAGAAGGCGGGAGACCAAGAACCTGCTGAAGGAGCGGAACGAAGTACGGCCGAGGCCGCGCGGCGACTCCAGACACAGCAGGGACAGCACCAGTACCCCCAGTGGCAGCACCAGCGCCAGCAGCACCTCCAGCTCCAGTACCTCCAGCAGCACCAGTAGTACCCCCAGCAGGACCGCCTCCAGGACCGACAGCAGTAGCCTCAGCGCCAACACCCTCAGCAGCTCCAGCTCCAGTCATACCCGCAGGCCCAGCAGCTCCAGTACTCCCAGTACGAGCACCTCCGGGACCCGCGGCACCAGTACCCTCAGCAGCCGAAGAACCTCCAGCTCCAGCAGCACGCCTCCAGCGCCGGGCAAACCACTCGCGCAGCTCCTGTGGAGAGAGTGGCTCCCGCCGAGACGAAGCACCCGGAGAACCTCCAGGCTCAGCACCGCCAGACGCCACACGAGCAGGCCCAGCTCCCTCAGGCTCCGCACCCCCAGGCTCAGCACCTCCAGGCGTAGCACCGCAAGGCTCAGCACCCCCAGGCGTAGCACCCCCAGGCTCAGCACCCCCAGGCTCAGCACCCCCAGTAGTAGCACCCCCAGGCTCAGCACCCCCAGGCTCAGGACCCCCAGTAGTAGCACCCTCAGGCTCAGCACCCCCAGGCGTAGCACCCACACGCTCAGCACCCCCAGAGTCAGCACCCCCAGGCTCAGCACCCTCAGCAGCACCAGAGTCACCAGTAACCTCGACAGGCTCGACTGCGTCTACCTGGGACACACCTGAAGGGGCAGGACCCTGAGGGGGGAGGGGGTCTACCGGGGGGGGACCTGGCACAAGGAAGAGCGGTGGCGGGGGGAGGGACGGAGTGCGGTAGGGGAAGAGGCGGTAGTAGGGGACCGACTCGTCAAACGTGACGTCCTGGGAGGACAGAACACGGCGAGAGGTGGGGTGGTAGAACTGCCACCCTGGCGCGTCAGGGGGGAAGCCAAGGAAGACGCAAGGAGCAGCACGAGGGGACAGCTTGTCCGCAGACAAGTCGCGGACAAACGCCCGAGATCCCCAGACACGGAACGCAGACGCATCGCCAACCTTCCCCGTCCACAGCAAAGCTGGGGAGGTCTCCGGCATGGAGACCCTGGGGTGAAGGTTGATCTGATGCGCCGCGTACCGAACCGCAAACGGCCACAGAAAATGGGGGGCAGCCGCATGCATCATGGACGTACGGGTGACGTCCATGACCATGCCAATGCGGCGCTCAGCAATCCCATTTTGCTGTGGAGAGTCCGGAAGCGTGAAGGTCTGGCGGATGCCTCGTGCACGACAGTAGGCTCGCAGAAGGCCAGAGGAGAACTCTCCACCTCTGTCAGAGTGCAGACGCAGAACAGGAAAGTCCGAGCCGAAGCTCTGCCTGAGCTGGAGACGAGCTGCGCGGATCCAGTCGATCAACACCTCAGTGACATCACCCTTGCTGCGCAAGGGGAAGACTGTGGTGTAACGCGAGTAGTCGTCAACCACCAGCAGGAAGTAGCGCTCGTGACCCTGTCCACGGACGCGGGCCGGGCCCCACACGTCCATGTGAAGCGTCTGCAGCGGGGCCTCTGTCGGAGGAAACTGGGAGGAGTGAGGGGCAGCCCGCTGCCGCCCCTCGACACAGGGGACGCAGGTAGGGCCAGGCCCCGGAGGAAGGGGAGGGAGGGACCGGGGAAGACCAGAGACAAGGACACGGGAGGCCATGCCTCGGAGACGAAGCAGGGAGGGGTGACCAAGGCGGTGGTGCCAGAGGAGAGTCTCGTGAGACAGAAGGCGACACAAACAGGGGGCAGACTCAGGACCAGACCTGGACGCTGCAGCAAACACCTGACCCGACGCAGCTACCTGACCAGACGCAGTGACTGGAGGAGACGCAGTGGTCAGTGTGTACAGGCTCGACCCCAGCCGACGTGTAAACGTGGCCAGGTGTCGGCCTGTCCGAGCGTCCGTGCAGTGGGTCACCCGCTGACTCGCAGGAGTGAACTGGTGAACCCCCGCATCCTGTAGGTCAGCACCACTCACCAAGTTCGTAGAGAACGAGGGGAGGTAAAGACCAGACAGGGTGCCAGAGGGGGCCGCCGGACACGGGAGGACAGTGGAGAAGTGAGCAAGGACAGGACCCTCAGAGGGGTCTGCCAGAGAGACTGCAACTGGCCGGCCAAGCGGCGTGAGTGTGGTGCGGTCTCGAAAGAAGGAGCGAGAAGCCCCCGAGTCAAGGGTGAAGGTGTGGGAGGCCGAAGCCGACGCAGTACCTGAGAGAGCAGACTCACCAGCACCTGAGGGAGCAGACGCATGAGCACCTAGAGCAGCAGCCTCGCTAGCACCTAGAGCAGCAGCCTCACCAGTACCTAGAGCAGCAGTCTCAATGCCCGGGTCGGGCGGAAAACACCGGTAACAGTCACCCTCATCACTAATAGTCACAGCATACATGGCAGCAAGAATAGCATCAAAGTCAAGGTCAAAGACAGCTACACCCGCCCTAGACAGCTCGCCCCAGCGAGGGATCTCAGTGGCCTCAGGGAACTGGTGACACCAAGCGTCCGTCAGACGGCCAAAGCAGCGCTGGGTGGAGTGCGCACCCCCGCACTGCTCACCCGCGCGGTCGCCGGTGCGTAGGACGTAGGTGCACGGACCAGTACCCCCACCCCGCTGGCGTGCAGCGTACCACTCACGGAGCTGCTGAGGGGGGGGGATGTCACGAGTGCGCTGCTGCCGCTGCTGCTGCTGCTGCTGGCGCTGACCACCACCGGAGCCGACCCTCTGTGCAGCGCCACCCCGACCAGCTCCACCTCCTCCGCCGCCGCCTCCTCCACCGCCGCCACCTCCGCCACCTCCGCTCCCACCGCCACCGCCGCCGCCGCCTCCGCCTCCACTGCCGCCACCGACACCTCCACCCCCGCCACTACTCCCACCACCACCCCCACCCCCTCCACTGCCGCCACCGCCACCTCCGCCACCCCCGCCAGCCCCTCCAGCACCCTTGCCCCCCTTGCCCTTGCCGGTGCGGCGTTTCCCGCTCGGGGCAGACGCAGCGCCGACCGACTCGAAACCAACGAGGTCGGCCGCAGCAGCAGAGGCAACAGAGGGCAAAAGGGGGGAGGGGGAACACCCCTCAAAGACGGGGGTGCGAGGGTCACCACGAGAGGCTCCTACAGCGACTATGCTCTTCTCTGCTGCTAGGAGGGCCTTCTCGAGGAGGTCAACGGTGAGAGTGGTGGGGCAAACTGAGAGGAAGTGGTCCCTGACTACGCGAAGGGAGTCAGGGAGCCGGGTGACTATGTAGTAGAGGGTGATGTACATGGGGGGGGGGTTCTTGGCGCAGAATTCAGCAGGAAGCGCAGCGCGGTAGCGAGTGTCACTAGTGCGGAGGTGCGTAATGAGGTCAGCGACTGTGGGAAAGGCAGCAAGGTCAGGGAAGAGGTACGGTAGCATGAGGCGGCTCAGTGCAGCAGTGGCAGGGGAGGAGTAGCGCGCAACTACAGCGTCGTACAAGGTGTGAGCACTCTTGTACTGGCTAAAGTGCGCACGTTCAGAGGTAGGCAAGTGGCGACGCACAGCAAGACGTGCAGCAGCATCGCGTGTGGCCCACTGTGAGCGAACAGTGGCGTCAGCATCAGCAGCGGGGGCAGGGGAGGCACCAGAAGTGAGATCAAAGAGGGAGAGACCGTCTGCCCTATCGCACTGTAGGAAAAGCTGCAGGTCATCTACCCAGACGTCAAAGTCAATGGCCCGACCCTCAGCGTCAAAAGCGAGGACACTGGGGGTAGCCATGACAGCAGTAGACTAGCAGCACGAGCAGTAGGCTAAGGGCAGCGCAGTAGTAGAGGTGCTGCTCTTACCGGGCAGGCGAGACGGACCGAGTGTAGAGGACAGGGCGGCTCGGACGGCTCGGCGGCTCGGCGGCTCGGCAGCACCAGCAGGTCGGCAGCTCAGCGACTCGGCGGCTCGGGTGGCTCAGCGGCTCGGGCGACTCGGGCGGCTCGGGCGGCTCGGGCTGCTCGGGCGGCTCGGCGGCTCGGGCGGTTCGGTGGCTCGGGCAGCGCGGGCGGCTCGGGCGGTTCGGCGGCTCGTGCGGCTCGGCTGCTGCAGGGGCAGCGGCGGCTGTTGCTCACAGGACGGCGGCGGCCGCTGCTGCAGCGGCGGCGGCAGTTGCTGCTGCAGGGCCGGCGGCGGCCGCTCCTGTAGGGACGGCGGCGGCCGCGGTTGCAGTGGCGGCGGGTGCTGCTGCAGGGGCGGCGGATGCTGCTGCTGCTGGGACTGCGGCCGCGGTCGCTGTAGCGACTGCAGCTGCTGCTGCTATAGAGGCGGCGACGGCGGGCCGAGAGAGGCCGCGAAGGGCGGCGGACGGGCCGTGAAGGGCGGCACGAGGGGCCGCAGAGGGCGGCGACCGGCCGTGAAGGGGCCGGGAGTGGCCGCGGAGGGCGGCGACGGGCCGTGAAGGGCGGCGCGAGGGGCCGCGGAGGGCGGCGACCGGCCGTGAAGGGGCCCGCGAGTGGCCGCGGAGGGCGGCGACCGGCCGCGAAGGGGCCGCGAGTGGCCGCGGAGGGCGGCGACGGGCCGTGAAGGGCGACGCGAGGGGCCGCGAAGGGCGGCTACGGGCCGTAGGGGGTTCGTAAGGGCGGCGCGAGGGGCCGGAAGGGCGGCGCGAGGGGCCGTAATGGCGGCACGAGGGGCCGTCAGAGGGGCCGCTAAGGGCGACGCGAAGGGGCCGTAAGGGGCCTAGAGAGGGCGCGACGGTAGGGAGGGCACGCGGGGCGCGACTCGGGCAGGAGCGAAGCGCGCTCCGGGCAGGAAAAAAAAAATTTGCGATTGGTGGGCCCTAGGAAGCGTTCCCACGAGGGAACCCGCTCTATACCATGATAAATAACGAGGAATGGATTGACTAAGGGAAAGTGGGTACAAAAGCAAACCCTAGAAAACTGTACCCCATATGTGCTACCCCACTATAGCCTACAGTAGCTATGTCATATAAATCTGACACTAGCAACCCTACAGCTAGCTTGGTCGACTGCCAGCACAGCTTGGTCGACCGCCTGCCAGCGTTGCGTAGAGGAGCCGTGCCAGCACTGCGGAAAGGCGACCTACCAACAGAGCAGGTCGACGGCGTGCCAACGCTGCAGCAGAGCGGCTGTCCAGCGTTGCCCTGTAGAACACAGCAGTGCGCACGCTCGCAGGTGCGCGCAGACGATTGGCCCGACTTGCCTTGTTGAGCATCCGTCGGCTGTTGTCTGCGCCTGACGAGCCACATCGACTTCGGGATACCAGCCCGCAGTCGCCTTCGCCATCGCGACCTCGACGACGTTCGCGTGCCTCATCAAAACTCGTCGAGCAGGTTACCCGGTCGACCTGGTCGACCACCAGGTGCTTTCGGTCGACCACCACTGCCTCTGGTCGACCACCAGGTCCCTCTGGTCGACCACCAGGTGCCCCTGGTCGACCACAACTCCCGTCGAGCTACCCCCTGGTCGACGGACCCCTTCCGTTGACCAGAACAGTCAGCGGTTGTCGCCGAGCTCCCCTTGTCGACCGCTGTCCAATTGTCAGGTCGACGGACTGCTTCGTCGACCTCCCGGTCGAGCTGCAGGTCAACAGACTGCTCCCGGTCGAGCTGCAGGTCGACAGACTGCTCAGTCGACCTCCTGGTGGAACTGCCCCTCCTGGTCGATGGCCCACCCATCGCCCAGAACAGTCAAAAGCAGCTGTCGAGCTCCCTGGTCGACAGCAACCCCACAGCGGTCCCCTGCAGCTTGATGACGCCTGTCGAGCAGCTCTCACACTGTGAATGGTCAGCTGCTACTCCCGTGCATCCGACCAAGTCGTCGGCGTTGCCCAAGCGAGGGCGGGGCCAACATTCCATTCCCGTTAACACTCCCCTGCCGCGCTCACGCTTGGGCCTCCAGCCCACACGGCAGTACTCCACGGAGAAAACTCTTCCTCGGCGTGCACCCCACACACAGCACGCCGTCACCGCACCAGCCGTGCAGAAGGGCACGACACCTACTGCTGCACCTCGTCGTCGCCGTCGCCGACGTCGGTCAGATGAACTTGGCCGATGGCGACAGAGCACCGGTTGAAAGCCGAAAAATGCAGCGCCTTCCTCAGGAAGTCCGCCGGCTGCTCGGTGGTCGGGATGTACTTCAGCACGAACTTCCCGCGCCTCACCATGTGCTGCAGCCAGGCGTAGCGTCGCTCCATGTGCTTGAGGTTGCCTGTCAGCCCCAAGCCCTCAGCGACCGTAATTGCCGACTTGTTGTCGACGCGGAGGATGGTCGGCTTCCCAGCGTCGAGCAGCTTGAATTCCGCAAGAAGGAAACAAAGTCGGCGTCCCTCCTTGCCTGCATCCGTGGCCGTGACGTTCTCTTACTCGGTCGAGGAGAGTGTCGCGCACTTGATGCGCTGGCTCGACCAGGAGACGGCAGCCCCTCCGTAGACGGTCTCGTCGTTGTCGCCGCGAACTGCAGCGAGCCGACCTTCTGCTGGTACTCTTCCTCCTCGCGCTCTTGGGCCTCCTCGTCGTTGAACGTCAGCTGAGCGTAGGCGTCGACCGAGACCGGCGTCTTCGGGACTCGACCGCCCTGCTCCTCGTCGATGAAGGGCCTGCGAAGCTTGTCGGCGTAGCCCTGCTGGTGCAGCCACAGCTTCCTGGCCGGCCTGTCGCGCATGATCTCCAGCCCAAGGTATTTCACCACCGGCGATATCTCCCGCAGCTCGAAGGCGGCCTCCAGCAGCTCCTTCAGCTCCTTCAGCATCGCGGTGCTGCTGCTGGCAGCGAGCAGGTTGTCGACGTAGACCAGCACCCAGCAGGTCACCCCGTCGTCGCCGGTCTTGAAGTAGAGCGCCTCGTCGACCTGGCTCTTCTTCCAGCCAGCGCCCAGCAGAACACCGTCGAGAGCCCAGTACCACAGCAGCGACGACTGCTTCAGTCCGTAGAGGCTCTTCAACAGCTTGCACACCCGGCCGGTTCCGTCGTCGAAGTAGTCCGGCTGGTACATGTACAGCACCCGGTCGAGCTTGCTCTGCAGGAAGGCGTTCTTCATGTCGAGCTGCATCAGGTGGAGGTCGAGGACGGCCACAATGCTGAGGAAGATCCTCAGCGTGACGTAGCTGCTCAACGGCGAGTTCGTCTCATCGTAGTCGGCACCGTACACCTGCGTGAAGCCCTTCACGACCAGCCTCGCCTTCTCGCGCTCGACGGTGTCGTCGATGCGGTACTTGGTCGTCAGCACCCACCGGTTCTTCATGATGTTCACCCTGTGTGGGCATTTGACCAGCTCCCAAGTGCCCATACCGATGAGGCTGCGGATCTCTTCTTCCATGGCGGCCTTCACCGCCTCGCCCTTCCAGCTCAACAGTGCCTCCTTCACCGTCATCGTGGCAATGTCCCAGCGGTGTTCGAGGTCAGCATGCACGTCGGGGTCGAGCTCCGGCAGGTCTTCATCCTTCTCGGCGTCGTCGTACAACAGGTCGTCGTCGACCTCGTCGTACACCGTGGTGAAGGCAGCTGACGGTAGGCAGGCATGGAAGCTCAGCCGCTCCGGTGGCCGTCGAGCTCGACCTGTGCGTCGCAGCTCAGGCTTCGTGATCGGCACTTCCACCACGTCGCTGTCCGTGGACTCCTCACCCGCCGACTGCTCCCCTTCCTCGTCGACGTCCTCGTCGTCGACCAGCTGCTTCGACCCTTCAAACGGCTGCTCGTCTGCCACTGACTTTGACAGCTCCCCTGTCGACCGCACCAGCTGCTGCTCCCCTGTCGACTGCACCCCTGCTGCCTCCTGTTCGACCGGCTCCCCTGTCTGCTGCTCCCCTGTCGACGACGGCTTCCCATCCTGGTCGACAAGCTTGGCGCCTTGTTGACCGCCGGCGATGCCACTGGCCGGCGCTTAAGGCGACGCTTCACGGCTCCCCTCATCGCCGGTTGCCGACACAGGTGTCGACGCAGGCCGATCTGCGACGGGGGAGGGAGGAGCAAGAACAGGGGGAGGTGGAAGAACCTCCACAACATCATCATCCGCAGGCTCGTCGACTTCGGCGAGCAGCAGAACCGTCGCCGTCGAGGTGTCCGTCGGCGGGTGTGCCTGCGTCCGCCCCGACGCCGGCCCATACTTCGCCTTCCACACCTCCAGCGACGGCGTCTCGTAGAAGATCACCTCGACCGACGTGGCCACCTTGTCGTTGGTCAGGTCGAGCACCTCCCAGCCCTTGCTCTCCTGCGACACACCCAGGTGAAGCCCCCAACGAGCCTTCGGCGCCAGCTTCCCACCGCGCTCCTGCTCGGGAACCATGAACTGCACCATGCAGCCCCACACCCGCGCCAGCGTAAGGTCGGGCTTCTTCGGCGGAGTCGTCCACTCCAAGCAGTTGCGCACCCAGACAGCTTGTCGTAGAGCAAGGTGCCACCAGTGGTGCTGCACGCCCATGTGCAGCAGCATCGTCCGCACGCACTCGATGACCGTGCGCATCTCCCGCTCAGCCATGCCGTTCTGCAGCGGAGTGTAGGGGCACGTCAGGTCGTGGACGATGCCCTTCCCGTCGATGAAGTCGGTGAACGCCTACCCGAGGAACTCCCCTCCTCGATCGGAGCGAAGCAACAGCACCGACTTCTTCGTTTGTCGTTCCACCAGCACCAGCCACTTCTGGAACTCCCGCATCACGTCGCTCTTCTTAGCGACCGGCATTGCCCACACGAACCGAGTATGGCGATCCTTCGGCAGCAGGAAGTACAGGCTGCCATCCTTGGTAGCCACCCGAAATGGCCCACACAAGTCAATGTGCACGACAGCCAGTGCCTCCTCGGCGTCCGAGCCCTTGTCGGGGAAGGTGTGCTGCGCCAACTTCCCTCCGACGCACGAGAGACACGGCGGGTCTGCTCCGGTCGACGGCGTGATGTTGAGCCCAACAGCAACTTCATGCTTCGCCGAGCTCTTGATCATGTCCACGCCGACGTGCGCGAGCCTCGCATGCAACCAGTCAGGGGTCGACTTCGTCGCCGAGGCGATCGTCCGCAGAGCCACCACCTCGGTCGACGGCGACTGCGTCGAGCAGGGGCGAAGTTCGGTGCAGAGGACTCGTCCGGTGTAGCGTGCTCGACCGAGCACCTCCCCGGTCGCGGTGACGAGCAGCATCTTGTCGCCGTCGCCCTGCAGCTGCACTCCGCTCTCCTTCAGTTGGCCAGCTGACAGCAGGTTCGCCTGTACGCCCGGAACGTAGAGCACGTCGGGAATGAGGACCTGCTTCCCGTCCTCCCCTTGTAGAGCGACGGTTCCGCGACCCTCGACAGGCTGCAGCGCCCCGTTAAATCCACGTACGTGCTTCACTCCGTCGCTCGGCGCCATGTTGACGAAGACCGCCTTCGTCCCCATCAGGTGGTGGGAGCACTCGCTGTCGAGCAGCACCGCCATCGGGTTGGCCTGCACGGCTGCCGCCACCGCTTGGTAGTCCTCGCCAGCCTCCGGCGCCAGCGAGACCGTCGGCTCCACCACGCCGACCATCGAGCACGACGCATCTCCGTCGCCTCGGACCTTGCCGCTGTAGTTGTCGACGTCCTTCGTCAACGACGTCTTCTTCGATGCCTGCTTCTCCTTGCGCGGCTTCTCATCTCGACAGGGGCGACGACTGGCCGATCGACCGCGACCTCCCTTGTTGTCGTCCTTGTCGCTGTCATCGCGGTCGGGGCACTCGAAGGAGAGATGGTCGGGGTCACCGCAGATCCAGCACTCCCGCCGTCGACCACCACCTCGTCGGCCCTTGTCCCGCCTCGACCTCTTCTCGTCGACGTCCTTTGTCGACCACCCACCTCCGCTACCACCTCCACCTGGCTTCCCGCGCTGCTCTTGCTGACGATTCGGCTTTGTCGGTGCAGCGTAACTCGCCTGCGGAAGGAACTCCGTGGGCTGCTCTGCCTCCTGCATCGCCTCATCCTGGAGGATATAGCTGGTAAGGGAGTCCTCGTCGAGGGACTCACGTGTGCCGGGCACCATCGTAAACCGCTTCATGAGGTTGTAGCTGCGTGGCAGGCCCTTGAGGACGTGGTTGATGTAGGACGCCGTCGAATATTCGGCGCCCGCCATCCTCATCTCAGCTAGGATCCGTCGAGCTCAGTTGCAGTAGTCCGTCGCCGACTCCTGCTCGCCCATACGAATGTGAGTCATCTTCTCCTCCAGCTGTCCGATGTACAGGTCGTCCCTGGCCAGGTACGTCGACATGATGAAGTGCCATGCCTGGTGACCAGCATCCAGTCGCTCTCGACAGCTCCTGAGCGCTAGCTGAAAGAATGTGATATTTGTCTAGCCTGCAGTAGGGTACTCTATAGCGAGTATAGCCCAAATTAGGGTTCCTATATGTACTCAACCGTCTGCTAGTGCAAAACCCTCTTCTCTGTTTCATTCTTCATTCCTACTTTCTGACACTAGCTGCACCACCGGCGAGCAGCACCTCGAGATGACCATGAAGGTGAGCAAGTGAGCCGCACGAAACTCCCCGCGCAGCTCGACATCGTCCACGGGCGGAATTGGCACTGTGCCGTCGGCGAAGCCTTTCAACCCGGCGACCTCCAGCTGAGGTTCGATCGACTCCCTCCAGGTGATGAGGTCCCGTCGACCTTGCAGCGGTGCGACGGTGATCCGGTCCGGAGAGAATTTGAAGTAGCCATACGCCGGTGCAATCCCGCCTGCAGTCACATGCGTCGTCGCCGAGAGCCCTCCACCACTTCGTAGAGGAGAGCGACGTCGAACATCGACGTCGGCGCGCGAACTGCCTGCAGCCGCCGTCGACCGCTGCACTCGCGTCTGGATTCCGTCGACACCACCGTCGACCTTGATCACCCTTCTCTGCCTCGTGCCTTCGCTGCCGCTGACTCATGCACCACCGTCGACCTCGTCGTCGACGCCACCTTTGTTGCGCACCGGTCGAGGAGAAGCAGGACGGGAAGGGTGTTCCGTCGCCCACTGCGACCGGATGCCCAGCTCGGCGATCACCAAAGGGATCGTCCCGTACTCGCCATCCGCGTGGCGTCTCCTCGCGTCAGCCAAACGTGCCTCCAAGGTGTCCGCTACGCCCGCATCAACCACGGGGTCGACCATGGCGACTAACGCTGCTGCCGGCCTACGAACGACTTAGTAGGTGCAAAAGTCTGCTCCTATCTGAAGGTATTTGCGGGGCCGTCCACGCTCATCGCACCATGCGGAGAGTCACTCTAGAACGGTAGCGAGCTAGACTACGGGGGTTGGCACGAACTACTAGAGGTGATCGTAGGTTTGCTTAGTTCCTTAGTGCTTGCGCATTCGCGGGAGAAATCGGCAAGAGTTTCCACTAGGCAAAGTCAGAATTACAGAATGATAGAACAAGAAAATGACAGAATGACTACATCAGGCACCTAGCAACCCTGCAGCTAGCCTGGTCGACCGCCAGCACAGCTTGGTCGACCGCCTGCCAGCGTTGCGTAGAGGAGCCGTGCCAGCACTGCGGAAAGGCGACCTGCCAACAGAGCAGGTCGACGGCGTGCCAACGCTGCAGCAGAGGGGCTGTCCAGCGTTGCCCTGTAGAACACAGCAGTGCGCACGCTCGCAGGTGCGCGCAGCGATTGGCCCGACTTGCCTTGTTGGGCATCCGTTGGCTATTGTCTGCGCCTGACGAGCCACATCGACTTCGGGATACCAGCCCGCAGTCGCCTTCGCCATCGCGACCTCGAGGACGTTCGCGTGCCTCCGCAGAACTCGTCGAGCAGGTTACCCGGTCGACCTGGTCGACCACCAGGTGCTTCCGGTCGACCACCACTGCCTCTGGTCGACCACCAGGTCCCTCTGGTCGACCACCAGGTGCCCCTGGTCGACCACAACTCCCGTCGAGCTACCCCCTGGTCGACGGACCCCTTCCGTCGACCAGAACAGCCAGCGGTTGTCGCCGAGCTCCCCTCGTCGACCGCTGCTCACTTGTCAGGTCGACGGACTGCTCCGTCGACCTCCCGGTCGAGCTGCAGGTCGACAGACTGCTCCCGGTCGAGCTGTAGGTCGACAGACTGATCAGTTGACCTCCTGGTCGAACTGCCCCTCCTGGTCGATGGCCCACCCATCGCCCAGACCAGTCAAAAGCAGCTGTCGAGCTCCCTGGTCGACAGCAACCCCACAACGGTCCCCAGCAGCTCGACAACGCCTGTCGAGCAGCTCTCCCACTGTGAACGGTCGGCTGCTACTCCCGTGCATCCGACCAAGTCGTCGGCGTTGCCCAAGTGAGGGCGTGGCCAACATTCCATTCCTGTTAACAGTGAGGACGCTGAGAGTTGCCATAGCGGGCAGGGCAGGCGAGTGCGGTAGCAGCAGGACAGCACGCAAGCAGGGCAGGGCAGGGCGGCAGCCAGCAGGGCGGCTCACAGGCAGGGTAGCGCAGCTGCTAGCAGCGCATGGGCAGGGCAGGGCGCGCGGCTGCTGGCGACGCGCTGGCAGGGCAAGGCACGCGGCGGCGGGAGACGCGCCGGCAGGGCAGGGCGCTCAGCGGCGGGCGGCTCGCGAGCAAGGCAGGGCACACGGCGGCGAGCGGCGCGCTGTCAAGGCAGGGCACGCGGCGGCGAGAGGCGCGCGGGCAGGGCAGGGCACGCGGCGGCGAGCGGCGCGCGGGTAGGGCAGCGCGCCCGGCGGCGATCAGCGCGCGGGCAGAGCGGCGCGGCGCGGCGCGGCGGCGAGCAGCGCGCGGGCAGGGCACGCGGCGCGGTAGCGAGCGGCGCGCGGGCAGGGCAGGGCGTGCGGCGGCGAGCAGCGCGCGGGCAGGGCAAGGCGCACAGCAGCGAGCAGCGCGCGGGCAGAGCAGAGCAGGGCGTGCCCGGCAGCGCAATGCAGGGCAGGGCAGGGCGGCGCGGCACTAACAGGCGCGACTCTTGGGGTAGCGCGGTTCGATGGGCCCTAAAAAAATCCGGTCCTAGGCTATGACCTGCTCTGAAACCATGTCAGGAGAATGAACGAGGAATGTGTGAACTAGCAGCATGTAGGAGTACAAGTAGTAAACCCTAATTGGGTTGTACCCCATATGGGCTACCCCACTACAGCCTACACAACATGCAGCATATATAGTTTGACACTTCAACCTTATACTTCAACCGGCAGACGCGAACGCTGGGTGAACGGCGGTTTTGCGATATTGTTGGGGAGTCGAAAACCCACAAAAAAAAAGGGGGGCTCCAACCTTAGACTGCAACCGGCAGACGCGGACGCTGGATGAATGGTGGTGCGCGATATTGTCGGGGAGTGGAAAATACAAAAACGTATGGGAGCAGCTGAAGCTTCGGATTTACCTGCTGGCGACGAGCGATGGGTGAAAAATCTGCAACGCGCCAGTGGGAGCTGCGTGGTACTTTGTTAAAACATCATCGGCGGGAGCAGCTTCGACGACGTAGTCTACAGCGTTGATGCCAGTAGGTTCTGTGGTCTCGGAATAACCCAAGGACAGTCCCTGGTTCTCGATTGAACCCACATGCTAGTGTCGGGTAACCGACGGAAACTAATGGTGACCGAGTGGGCAGCTATAGTACGTCCGAGTTTTTCGGAGGAGAACTGCACATGCAACCGCGGATTTTACGGGGTTGTTTTCGACCAACCATTACGGAGTTTTACGCGGGACTTATCGGTTTTACGGCGAAGAGCGCCGACATTTTCGTGGGATTTCTCGGCATTTGGTTAAACGCGTGCGACATCAACGTTCGAGCAACATCGAGGGAACTACACAGGATTTTCAAGGGGTACGAACGACTTACGACGAACTGAAGAAGGCGGTAGCAACAGTGCAAGGGGGGGAGAGATAGCTGCAATCTTTCATCTCTGCCCAGGAGCCCTCGGCAAATTGCGACAAAAAGCTCGGCGAGTCTGCACAAACCCGCCGGAGGAGCTGACGTCATCTGACTCGGATAATGAGTCCGACATTTTTGACCGGGGTGACACTCGACTCGGTTACTGCTTCGACAACCTTCACCAAGTAACGTACACTAATTCGCCGCCTATCGCCTTCGTTCGCCACCTTCGCCGACAATCGTAACAATCCTGACTTCACGGCCAGAGGATTTCAGAACGCGACCCCCCCAACTCTACTAGCGACAACTCGCCAACTCGACCCGCCCATGACAAACGATTATACATTCGCCACGTCAAATGCTGCCAGCTGCTACTGCTGGAGATATCGCCTGATTCTGGCGATGTGAAGACAAAAAAACGTTCAGTTCGGGTACTCAAAACTTTCCGGTTCGGTTTCTGGGCTACATCTGCTGGTTCGCCCTCGAAGATTTTTGGGGCACGTAATACCTGGTTTTCGCCATCGATTTTTCACACCGACACGTTTTCACCTAGACTTCTTCGCTCAACGCTCATTTTCAGTGGGACTTAATGTTGAGTGCAATACGTTGTTTGCACGACAACCTACCGCCTATTCGCCGACGTTGAAGGAAAGTGGGGTGTTTTGTTTTGAGGTAATTTGTATCGTGTGGAATGCGCATTTGTGTGCTTTTCATTTTGGCGTTTACGGTTTGTGAATCGCCTTAGCGGTTCATGAGTTATGTGCATTTTAGTGTGCGGTTGCATTCATGAGTTTTCATGACTGTTCTCGTGTGTTTCGTATGTGCATGCGAGGAGTTCCAAGTTTTCATGTGTGTTCGTGTTGTTTCATGATTGTGCGTGAAGTTTCGAGTGTTCATGGTCATTCGCGGGGCGTTCATGAGTGTTCATGTTCGTTCATGACTGTTTATGTTCCGTTCATGTTTGTTCATGTTTTCTGTCATGAGTTTTCATTTGTGTTCATGAGAGAGAGAGAGAGAGAGAGAGAGAGAGAGAGAGAGAGAGAGAGAGAGAGAGAGAGAGAGAGGACTCTAGCCTCTGCCCTCTGCCCTCAGCCCTCTGCCCTTGGCTTTCTAGCTATATAAGGGGCCTTCTTGGCCTCTCTTCTTCATTGTGTGGCGGCAGTAATTTTTTCGCTCGCGTCGGCCGCCGAAGGCGGCCGACGCTCGGCAGCGCGGCCTTCGGCCGCGCGTGAGGGGTGGCAAGGGATCACACACGCGAGTTACTATAAGCACCGTCATACACGCAATGGCAGCATCAACACCGGCCTAAGCAACATTGGTAACAATGGGGCAAGAGGAGCCCGCGTCTACATGCGGTGAGCTCCAAGGGCGTGAAGAACGCCCGTCAGGGAGCGCCACAGCTCCCGGACCACAAGCGTGCTTGCGCCGATCGCCGCGGCTCCAGATCCTGCGCGCAAGTGCCGCCTCAAGCCCCGGACAGCCTCGTCAAGCTGCCCCGCGGCAGCAACGCCACCCTCCGCGGGCGCAGCCAGCACGGGCGCCAGGAGCACCGCGAGCTGGTCTGCCGCGTCCAGGCAAGTGTCACGCCGCTGTCTCAGGAGGGATTACGGGGAGAGACGAATGAGCAACCACCTGAATTAGCAGCAGCGCGTGAAGACTCTCAGCGAGGCGATGGAGTTGGCCGAGTGTCGCCTCCGGAACACGAGTCTGCGGAGGCTGAAGCGCCTCCACCAGGAACTGGAGCGGCTGATTTTCATCAGCGGGATGTGAGTACTGCCACGCCAACGCGCCGCCACCAGCGGCCACAAATTCCACCCCCGCAACAGGCGGAACCGGCGGCAAGACGCGCTCCAGGGGCGGGCGCCAACGCAGCGGGAGCAGGAGCCGTTGGGATGTGAACCTGAGGAGGGGGTGCAGCGACAGGCGGTGGACTCAAGGGAAGCATAGGCTGGCGGGGAGGCACGCATCGAACTGCTCTGGCTATGCGACGCCCTCTCCTCGCGTACCGCCCTCGACACTTCCCGCTGAAGATCTGCCATCGTCACCGGCGGGCGGTACCCCCCACCACCACCGCGCCCGCGGGGACCCCTCCAGTCCCCCTGACCACCGAGGTGAGCAGGCCAGTGAGACGGTTGCTGGTAACGCCGTGGAGAATCACGACGGCGACGAGACGACTTGCGATCCTGGTGGGGCGTGGGGGAATGAGGGCGAGACGGGCGGCGGTCAGGTGACGGGAGGCGTGACGGCTGACCTGCCGAGGCCACCGGCGCCACAGCAGGCGCGGATTGCCCCGCTGCTGAGGGCGCAACCGACGGAGCCGGGCCGCTAGTGGTGGCGGACGCCGCCTTCGGCGACGAAACAGAAGCCGGAACAGGCGCGTCGGGGACAGAAGCAGGCGGTGCAACGGGTGCGCCAGGGACAAGAACCGGGGGATCAGCAACACCCCCAGCAGGAGCAGGCACCGACGGCTCGACGAAGAGAGCCAGGGGAACAGGAGCAGCCGGCGGAGCGGACGGAGCAGCAGCAGGAACAGACGGGCCAGCCCCCGACACGGCAAGGGGATCCGCGGGTGCGTGGGGAAGAGTCCTTTCAGCGAGTGTTGTCGCGGGTGTCGGAGCCGGCGGTACAGGGGGCTTCGACGGCATGGTCGCCTTTCCGGGCCCAGCCTGAGGCTGGGCGACCACAGCCGACCAGGCGGCAGCGCGCTCTGGCGATGGCCCAGATGAACCAGCAATCACCATCTGGAGAGCGGGGAGGTCGCGAGGCCAGGAGGCAGGTTACGAGCGGGACAGGCGGAGGTCCGGAAAACGGGTATCAAGCGGCGGCGCGAATGGCTTTAACAGCTCTGGATGCAACTAATGAGGCTGACGAGTCAAGGGACCCATCTTATAGGGAAGAATCCCTCCCTCCAAGCGAAGACGAGGGGATCGAGGACGAAGGCAGTACGAGGGAGGCAGTGGGAAGAGGAGTAGCGGGGGTAGGGCACTCGGCCACGCAAGCAGCACAGGCGGATCAGCGACCGTCCGATGTCGATCGAACGGGTGAAATTCCAACACCAATCCTACCAGTGCGGACGGGCCGCGCTCCACGAAATCGGACCGCCACTATCAATGTCGGGACACGCCAAACCACTCCGACGAACTGGCGAAGCGAGCAGACCTGTTCGCAACCATCGCGAGCTGGGACATCGCAGGACTCTGCGACAGTCGTCAGCCTTCGCTTTCACGCCGTTTACCGCCGAATCTGTGCCAACCGTTCTCGCTGGCGCTACTGACACCGTTACTTCACCTATCGCGAAACCCCAAATCCGAAGCGGGTTGGCGCCAGACCTCGCCACAACGACCGAATTGGCCGGGGGTCAAAGCCCGGCTCCGAGCCTTTCAGCGCGGCGAATGGGGGCAGCTGTACCAGGACGCGGTCGACGCGGTCAACACACCCCCACCGCCACGACACCAGCCTGACACGACCGGAGTCATCAGCCGGGCCGAGGGCCTAGCGAAACGTGGCAGCCTACGCCGGGCCGTGCTGGCCCTGGAGTCAACACCCGTCTGCACCCCGAGCCCAGAAATTTTGGAAGAGCTGCGTCAAAAGCACCCGCCAGCAGTACCCGAAGCAGTGACCTGGCCCGAGCCACCCGAGTCAAAACTGTCCATCACCCATGCTGAATTCGCCAAGATTCTAGGAAGATGCGAGAACGGGGTGGGGGCCGGACCTTCGGGTACGACATTTGAGCACCTACGCGACGCGGCGATCACCAACGGAATGGTCAGCACCCATCTGCACGCCTTGGTCAATACCATGCTCAGAGGAAATTTGCCAGGCCCGGTCGCAAAAATTCTGACTGCGTCACGGCTCATAGCTCTGGCCAAACCTGGGGGAGGAGCCCGGCCAATCGCGATAGGCAAATGTTTGACAAGGCTGACAGCCAAGGCAGCCCTGATAGCCATGGGTGAAGCTGCCCGCGAACATTTCCTGCCAATTCAGTACGGCGTGGCAGTGCCAGGTGGAGCAGAGGCGGTAATCCACGCAGCCAGGGCATTCTTGGATGCCCGTCCCGACAGCCTGGTCCTCCAAGCCGATATTTCGAATGCATTCAACAGCATTTCGCGACATGCCATCGCTACTGCGTTACAGGAGCCCGGACTCTCGCCACTGCAGCCATTTGTAAAACTGACCTACGGTAACCCCTCGCAGCTGCTCCTGGACGCCGATTTCAACTGCAAACCGCTGCAAAGTGAACGGGGCGTTCGGCAGGGAGACCCTCTAGGCCCGTTACTGTTCGCAGCGGGAATACACCCCACGCTCTGTGAGATTGCAGAGGCACACCCCAACGTGCTCTGCTTGGCGTATGCGGACGATGTCACCTTCCTGGGTGACACTTTGTGCACTGTAGCAGCTTTCACAGATTTCATAGCCAAGCTGGCACGTCTGGGCCTGACGCATAATCCGCAGAAATGTGCGGCCTGGAGCTCGATCACAGTCACACAAGCACAACTCCCACCCGGGGTGCCGGTTTCAAAGGACGGAGTACGGCTTCTGGGTAGCTACGTGGGGACGGACGCCAGAGCAGCTAAGTTCCTATCCGAACAGCTAGCCGAGATGACAAAGCCGCTGCCACTTATAGAACGTGCTGACCCCCAAGTAGCCGCTCTGCTCCTCACGCGATGCATTTCTAGACGAGTAGCCTACCTCATTAGAACGACACCGCTCCACCTACTCCCCCGCGACACCTGGAGCCAGTGGGGTCAGGACCTGCTCACTACCTTACTCACCTCCTGCGACATCCGCATGCCAACATGCCGCACCGAGCAAGCGCGTGTGTGGGAGCAGGCGTCGCTGCCCACGTCGCTGGGTGGCATCGGCATAACAGACCCGCTCATAGAAGGGGTCTACGGTTTCACAGCGAGTTTCACTCAAGCGGCGCTATTCCTGTCCTCCCTGGCGCTAGAACCGGAGAATGCTTTGACAATCGCTCAGAACCACATGCTGCTGCCAAGAGACGACAGCACGCCGATGCATTCATGGCTCAAGGAGTGCGAAGCGGCCCTGCCACTAGACGCGCGCGAGATCCTGGAGAAGGAGCGGCTGGAGCGATCGGATATTAGGCTACAACATGTGCTCGGGCTAAAGGTGCACGGAAGCAGATACGCCGTTCAGGTCCGGGCAACCAGGCGCATGCGGCTGAACCCACTCTCAGGCCACACGCAGCGTATGTTCTCGCTGACTGGATATGGCACCGGCGATTGGCTGACCGCGATCCCCATTGAACCCACGAGACGGATAGGCCCCGTACACTTCGCCAACGCCGTTCGATTCCGCCTGGCCCTCCCCTTTTCAACCCCTAAGAACTGCGACTGCGCGGACAAGACCGCCATCACTGATCCCCGCCTGTCGAACCATCTCCTCCGCTGCGGCATGGGCAAACACCGCATCAACACCCACAACGAGCTACGGGATGCGTGCATTAGCATGGCGCAGTACGCAGGTTTCATTGTTCACGGCGAGTCGGCCGTCCATTGCCCTATCGAGGAACAAACCGCCGACTTCACCTTGACAGAAAGAAGCAGTGGGGCGGTTTATGTCTGTGATGTCACCATCACAGACCCCATAAGCACGAGGGACCCAGAGGCGCAGAAAGGCAGGGGATGGGCGGCACGGGAACAAGCGGATAAGAAGATCAAGCATTACACCAACCGGCCAGAGACGGTTGGCTTTTTCCCATTAGCAGTCGACACCTATGGCTGCCCATGCGCGGAAGTACCAACCTTCCTGAAACTACTAGCGGACACAGCGGCTCGGCGCCATTTCAATGCCGACTCTAAATCCTTTTATGCCGCCAAATTCCTGCACCAGTTTCGGCAGCGATGGTCAGTGGCACTTCAGAGGGCCCAGTCAGTGGGCCTTCTACTCAAGTTGGGTGAGGCGGCAGCAGCAGAGAACCCGCCTTTAGGGGGGATCGGTCAAGAGTTGCACCTAGGGGACTGTTTCGCGGTGGTAGAGCCCTTTTTGGAGCTCTAGGTGAATAGTGAGTAGGTATGACTGCCTTGTTTGCTACGTCCATACCCTGCATGTTTGTACTTTGCTGCTATATCAATACAAGGACCATTAGAGAGAGAGAGAGAGAGACACTTGTGCTGTGATTGTTAGTTTCTGTACTTGTTTGCCTCTAAATCCTAGCTATAGTTTGCATGAATGTACCCTTTGGTTATATCAATACACGAAAACAAGGCCATGATTGCCTTGTGTAAGGAGCACAGACTGGAGCACAGGACGAAGCACATCGCTCTGCGTTACTTCCTTGCTCGAGAGTTGCAGCAGCGTGGACAGCTTCGTCTTGCTTCCGTGGCCTCTCGAGCCAACACTGCTGATATCTTCACCAAGGCACTTCAGCCTTATGATCATCAGCGTTTTGGTACTGTTCTAGGCCTTGTGCCTACTTGGCCTCACTTGCTCACTTCTTGACTTTGCTTGTACGGTGATCTATATACTTATACCTGCATGCTTACTCTTGCTAGGTTTTGATCATTGTGTTGCTTGTTCTGCTTTATATAACTTTGCATGTGAACTGGCCTTGTGGCCATTTGATTGTGCTGAGAGTGTGTGGTGACTTTGTGATCCACCCTGAGCTTGCTTTGCTTTTCTTGACTGGTCTTGCGACCTCTTGTTCTCGCCCACTTTACCTATGGGGGTGTGTCGAACTATATATGCTGCATGTTGTGTAGGCTGTAGTGGGGTAGCCCATATGAGGTACAACCCAATTAAGGTTTACTACTTGTACTCCTGCATGCTGCTAGTTCACACATTCCTTGTTCTCCTGACATGAAGCTCCCCTTTTTTTGTGGGTTTTTGACTCCCCAACAATATCGCAAAACCGCCGTTCACCCAGCGTCCGCTTTTGTCGGATGAGGTATCGTCGTTGTTGCCCGTACGAACCCACAACGGAGGGGCAAAAACTATCGGAGTCGAGGTAGCCTTAGTTAAAAGGAACTATCGCCCAACCGTTTTGCAGCCCGCCGTGCCTATCACGACACGAAAACTCCACAGCTTCCGGGTCTCAGCTTTGTCGCTGCGCCATCAAGTCGTGTAGACGCCCGAGTCGGGAGAAACCTGTAAATTGCACCAACGCTTCTTCGCAGCTCCGTTCACCCAGCCCACTTTTGTCGGAGTAAAACAGTGCTGCGGGCTCCCCTTTTTTCCGTCTTTTCTGTACAGATGTCGAACGGGCACCAATCCAGGTGCCTTTAACCAGCACAAGGTAGGCGCGTATTCACCCCCATTATTCGGGACCGGTAATCGGTGGGGCTGGTGAGGTTCGGGCGATGTAGGGCCACAGATTGGTTCCATCGGCTTTTAATATACTCCCCACAACGTTCTTCAACCCCCGCTTAGCCGTTGGGCAGTTTCTTCTCGAGTGTCCCGGCGGCGTGTACCGACTCCTCCATAAATGCCAGGTAGTACCTTGAACGTCGTTTGATCGTGGGTCACTTGCTGCTATCCCCGTAAACAAGTTCCCTGGTGAGGAGAAACAGTTCTCGAAATCGTCGGCCAGCTTGCAACAACACCAAGCACGCGGCGTCGATCTAGTTCTTTCCGAGGTGTACCTGTCTCAGTTTCCCTTGTCGCCCGTGCCCCACATCTCTTTAAGTGCGATTTAGCCACCGCGTTCTCCATTGTAGCCCGTAAGTGTCAGCAGGTATGAAGTCCCGTCTGTCCATGGACACTTCTGCTGAAATTGCTGATTGATGCGCCCCCCAATGCAGTAAAAGCCACTGCACTTCAGGTCGGGCTAAACGGCAGTTGACCCCGCATAAATCGGGCAGTTCGCGTGTCGTCTCTCCGCACCACCAACTTTTTCGGACGCAATTACTTTAGCGCCTGGCGAGTCTTTCCAACTGCCCCTGGTTTTTTCTTCTGAAGCTCCGCCCACAGTGACGCATGGCTGTTGTCAACAGCTGCCGAGCCACACTCCGAAATTGTCGCACAGTTGTTGACTCAGGTTCGACGACGTCAGTTGCCACACATGATAACGACTCCGCGAATTTCGTGCAGGTGCCGACGCAGGTCCGCTGACGCCAACTGCCTCACAAAGTTCCGAAATCGTCGGTAAAAACGCAGCGGAATAGTAACTCACGTTTAATGTCGCGACAGCTACAGCTGTCCTTGCCTGGGGGGAAGGAGGTCACGGTCGATCGCGACTGTCGAAGCTAAGGATCCGGCGGTGCCGAGGAGTACACGATAAATCCATGGCCGCGAAGAGCAACTAACCCGCTCTCTTGGCCGGCCTACGCAACTCCTGGACCGTAAGACATCCTTCCTTCTCCCCCCCCCCCCCCCCCCCCCCCCCCCCCCCCCCCCGAGGGGTATTACACTCTAAAAAACGGGCTAGGCTAGGAAAGTAGCTCTGATACCAGGTGCTATGGATGAACTTGCAGAGTGCGCAGAATATCGAATATCGAGAATGGGAATTACATAATGTCAATACAATGGGACGACACCTCCCTTACCCCTCGGACCGCACCTCGATTCCCCCTCCCCATCACTCCCCTTCCCCTCTGGCCGCCTCTTCCCCTCCCCCATGCTCTCACCTCCCTTTCGGTTGGGACAACACCTCCCTTCCCCCTCGGACAGCACCTCGATTCCCCCTCCCCATCTATCCCCTTCCCCTCTGGCCGCCTCTTCCCCTCCCCCATGCATTCTCCTCCCTTTCAGTTGGGACGACACCTACTCTCCCCCTCCTCATCACTCCCCTTCCCCCCTGGCCGCCTCTTACCCTCCCCCGTGCACTCACCTCCTTCTATTCTCACTCTGTCTGGTTTTTCTGACATTCCGCCCATTCCTAACATGTTTTCCGCATAACATCCCTACCATAATTCCTCCTCCCTGCTATTTTTCCATGACAAGTACTCGCATGCCGTTCTACATACTCTCATTCCGCCCATCACTAATCTCCCTACGCCTATCCATACGGTCATTTTTACTGTCACACTCTCAATTCGCCATTCCTGCTATCATTCCGCTCTTCCTCCCCCTGGGATGGCACTAGCTAATGCCATTCCGCCCTTCTTCCTATCTTTCCAGTGTCGTAGTCTGATTCCGCCCATCTCCCTCTCATTCCTCCCTTCTTCCACCCATCCCGCCCTTCTGCATATCGTTCATCCCTTATTTCTCTCATTCCGACATTACTCCTCTCGTTCCGTCAGTTTCATCTCATTCCGCCCCCCTTCGCACTCTTCTCGAGCCGCCCTTCTTCCTCCCAATTCCCCATTTCTTCTTCTTATTCCGCCCTATTTCCTGTCGTCCCGCCCTTCTCGTTGTAGTTAGCCATCCATTTTCGCTTTTCTCGTGTCCTAACATCATTCCGCACCACCCTGCACTCACCTCGAACATACCTACGCTCATTCCGACCGGCGAATTCTCATTCTGCCCATGCGTAATTTCACTGCGCACTTCCTTTTCGCATTCAGCCCATCCCTTCTCACATTCTCTATAGGGTGAGATGTGTTGATACTAATCGTATAGTGGAATGAAATCTTACTAGTTTCTCTGTTCCGGTGTCCTTACTGCTCAGCGACGGGAGTAAGGGTGCTTGGAGTGGGCGCCCAGTTTTGTGGCATTTCACTTGTGTAAACGTGCGACGAGCGATGGTCATTGGGGTGGGTCGTTCAGTGCTCAATAAGGGCGAAACCTGTCCCCTTAGGCTCGTCTTTCATCCAAACTTGCCCACC
The DNA here is from genome assembly GCA_947471745.1 of Closterium sp. Naga37s-1. Lineage (NCBI taxonomy): Eukaryota > Viridiplantae > Streptophyta > Zygnematophyceae > Desmidiales > Closteriaceae > Closterium > Closterium sp. Naga37s-1. The sequence goes on from CANJKZ010000967.1 coordinate 1,401,967, forward strand.
TTGGTTTGCTTTGGCCTCGGCTGTGTTGGAGTTCGCTGTGTTTCTTTCACAAGCTCATCACAAATTTCGTCGGTCGTTACCCAATCACGGCTGGGCAAACCCAACCAACTGTTAAACACTTGGAAATTGGAGACGCGAGCTTTAAGTGTGTTCCGTTTATTCATTTGGCCGCCACTTGTGACCCCACTGCATCCACGGGCCAAGGAATCGCGTTGCACAGATGGTAATACAGAGGACAACTGCTGTTACTGACACACTCAGCACCACACCTACTGCTAGAGAGTCCTGAGAGTAACCGACCTCTACTTCAAAACCGCTCTCCTTTCTCCCTGTCACTTCCCCTTCCCTACTGCACGTGCCGCAAAGAAGTCCTTCTTGAGTGTCGCAAGGTTGATGGCACCCTTGCTGCTGCGAGTGGCAGCACCGGCCGTAGCGAGATGGGTCGTGTGGAGGAGGGAGGCAACATGCGACGCCGCTAGTTCGAAGCTATTTGCCGCGAGCCTTGCTGCATGCATCCAGCACACAGATCCAATCTTCGCGCGACCCCCCAGTTGATATCATAATTATTGCAGGATCTGTCATCCCTGCCTTTAGTGAGTCCGAGACTTTCAGTGAGGCCGCTGCGGAGAGGAGAGGAGAGAGGGAGGTCAGTAACGCAATGAAAGGAAACGGTAAGACAGTCCGAGCAAGCCAGAAATGCAGAAGTACCGTTGATCTCATGTATACGTTTCATCGAGAGGTTCCGTTTTCCAATGTTAGCCTGACGGTCAGTGACGTAATCACCGTGGTAGCGTGTCATGTGGTGGCCATTGCAGTAATCACAGGTGAGCGACGGGAAATGGAGGAGCAGCTTCCTCTCGTTCATCGCAGGATCAAGAATGAAATGACGCCGATTATAAGGATCATTGTCATGCTGAATCAGTAGGCCGCGTATCTTGTCAGTGTCCATCCCCGATACTGGATCCTGCACCTGATGAAAGCCATACCCTTCCTTAAAAGGCGGCCTCCCCCTCTTCACAAGCCACACCATCACCAGGAACTTCTGGATCCGCTCCAGCGTCAGTTCAGTAGGGACACTCTTGAGAACAACTTCGAAGGCCTTAGGATGCTGAGCACGAGCACGAAGGTAGTCAGCATTCTCGGGGAACTGCCAACTGAGCGGCAGCGGAAGTCCGTTAGCACATTCATGGGCGACAGCACGTTTCCTGACGAAGGCTGCATCACGCTCATGAACCAAAGTGACTTAAAGCTGGCCAAACCTCTCCTTGGACAGGTACGTCGATACGAGCTTCTGAAACTGAGTACTTTTCAAGACATCCTCCAACAACTCCTTCCAGAAGGCAAGATGAGCTTATACCGATTCCCTGGTCCTTGGGACTTCCGAAATACATTTCTCTGGAATAAGCAAGGTTAGCGGATAGCAGATCTGAGCAGCCACAAGACCAGCCATAATAAGGTCAGCTCCTTCATCGGAATCATAACTGAGATAACCACATTCCCCTTCTCCCATGTCCACCTCCTCTTGAAAGACATCACCAGGACTAGGCGGGAATGGCGACGATGGCGCGGAGGGATTCTTAAAATTTCCTCCTTCCTCTGTCCTGTCAACATCATCAAGCTTCCCTTTCATCTTCAGCGCAGGCAGATCCACAGCCAACAGCGGCTCGAAGGGAACAGCAGATGCAGAAGCAGCATTCTGATGATCGACGGGAGCAGGAGTGGATGTCGGCTGATCTGAAGCTTCCTTCTCCAGAGGCGGAACGACACTAGCAGAAGGAACAGTTGTCTCAATAGACAGAGAGTCAGCAGCCTTGATGTTACCCTTGGGAAGCCACCCCTTTGAGGCATGATGCACAATAGCTGAAGAGAGAAACTGGCAAGGCCACCATGGTGACAAGACTGATAGATGTGAAGCAGTCGCTTGAGGCTTATTGTATAGATCCAGCAAATTGATGGAGTCTTCAATGATCCTTTGTCAATCAGTAGTTCTTGGATAACTCCATGCTTCCATAAGCCTTGTTTTTTATTAGACCAATAGTCACCCTCGAACAGCCATGGATATTGCCATGCCTCGGGATTAACTGAAGAAGAATAAGCTTGAAAAATGTTCACTGTACGAATACAATTTGTTAACTCGCTTATAGTTCTCGATGCAAGGAATCCAAAAGGTAGAGATAAAACATCACCAGGCTGAGTTTGAGTGGACATTGAGGCTGACGTAGCGCGGCTGATGGATCCATGGCGGAAGACCCAATGTGGTGGGAGAGGACATGCAGTGGTGGACCGCCTTGCCTGCACACAGTGGACGGAGCACAACGATGTCGCACAGCTTGCCGTCCGAGCTCACCTACCGGTCGACAAGCGGGCTCATTTTCGTCAGGTGACGTCAGCCCACCCGGCCACTGCGGCAGTACAGTCAGTTCTTAGGGCAGGTGCAGCAGCTGGTCGAGGAGGCGAAAGTAGGTACCTGCGCGTCTGCTCGTACAGGTGGTGCCGCTGGTGGAGGCGGAGGTTCTGGGGGTGGACAGCAGCAGCAGCAGCGTCAGCCAGAGACCTTCTCGCCGCAGCAGCCTTGGGAGTGGGTTTCCCAGTGGTGTGTTCCTGGTGGTGTAGAGTATACTACATCACAAAAAACCTTGGTTTTTGAAGGCGGTTCGAAGGGGGGTACAGTTCAGGTGTTTTGGTTGGCGAAGTTCCGAAACGACATCGCGACCAGTCACGGAATGAAATCGGACCGCGTTTGTTTGTCGGAGTCGAAATCGAATTCGCGACTCCGGTACATTGTCGTTTATTTGGAGCGTGCCAAATTGGTTGTGAATTTGTAATTGGTTTTCTTAGCTTTGACTTCTGTAAAATGTGATTGCTGGAAAATATGCTGGCCATTTTATTACAAGATAAATGCATCACATTTGATACTTATTAAGGAGATAGGTACTGTCCAGATGGAATGCCTTCACCACATGGACGTGGCGGAGCAGCGCTTCAATCGGAATCACGGAGTACGCGTACATTCCTGTCGTCCACTTGAGGCGAAGGCATCCTGTTGCCGTATCCTCTCCGCTTGCATTCCAATATCTAATGTAAGCCAGCTCCTCCCTCTCTCCACGTATTTTTGCATGGAACAACAGAAGCAACCTTGCATGCCACTCCTCTCTCCGACCATACCTTACACCCTCCACTGCAACATCCGAGTACCATGGCCTCTCAAAATAGTCAGGGGTCGCTCGAACAAAGTGAGAAACTCTTGAGAAGCTGGCGTCGTCTGCTGCAGGGATTGCCAGCGATGCATGGGCCTGCATAACAATTGATGTTAGTCATGTATGATACGAGCCAGCCAAATGATGGTTGATTGCATAAACTTGCAACTACTTACTCGAATCTTGGTGACGCATCCTGCATAACGCATAAGCGCATCCTTGAGGGCAGCTTGGGCACCAGGGTGTTGCTTGGCCCACTTCCTTGCAAACCAGTTGGTGGAGGTGGGTTCTTGTGGTAACTCCACAAGGAGGAAGTATGACTCCTTGATAAGAGTCCTTGTGTCGGTCTCAATTGCCTGCCAACATATGCTATTGATATTATTACATTCTGCATTCATATCCATGCAATTCAAGCACTAAACAGATTTACCTGCCGCATGGTGGTGTCCCGGCCAGCAGGATCATCCACCGGCACCACATCCGGAATGCGCCTAGCATGGAACTTCATGATCTGCCCATCTACATTGCGCTTGTTGGACCGACGGTAGATCCTCTTTACCAACGGTCCGTGCAAGTGCTCAAACATGTTGGTGCTGAATTCAGTCACATGACCCGCGCGACGTATGGAGTCGATGTAGTGCGACATGAGATGTGTTTTCACAAGGCACCAAGAGGATGGCTGCTTTGGAAAGGCAGCCTGCAACTGCTCAACGAGCATGATGGGAGTGGGAGATGACAACACATGCAATCACGGAGTCTACTTATTTATACGGATTTCCTAATCCTGATCCTTTCCTATCAAAGTTTAGCAGCAACATCCTCACAAGATTGCCTACTACAAGAGCACATTTACAGTAGCCAAGCATTCGTCCCATGCAGAGGGGTTTACATGCGTGGTATTAGTACCGAGAGTTCATCTTCTTCAGCTCCCGGAGGGACCGCTCAGTGTGCCCCTGTGGCTGGGAGCACAGGATGTACCAGCCAAGATAGGCACGAACGGCATCCACCTGGGGCTGGCAAAGCAGGCCGGCAAAAACAAACACCATGACCTGCAAAGATTGTGGATAGCAGCAAAGGGGAGGGTGAGCATAGATGGTGTGAGGAGTAGGGACAAAGAGTGACAGCATGAGCAGACTGGTTGAGGGTTTAGGCCAGGACAAGCAACAGGGAATGGAGGAGGGGGCAGGGAGCAGGGTGTGTGTGTGGACCTTGTATTCGGGTTGTTGTGTGTATCGGGTGCAGCGTATCGCACAGGACGATAACATTCAAGGCTTTCATACCTGCATGACGGCCCTGTGCTCATAGGCCGCGACACATGCTCCGGTCTCGAAGTAGGCGCTCTCCGGCAGGCGCATGTGATTCAGGCGCGTGCAGTCTCGAATCAGTGACAGGCGCCTGCCCATACACATCAGTTCAGCGGTGGCACAAGGGCAGAAACATGTCAGTAAGAGGACAGTACTTATGGTTTGAGTAAATGTGACCAAGAGCAACGAATCCAATCCCCAAAACACTGACCTGTCTATCTGCTTCACACGCCGCTTCTTCATCTTGCGCACGACAGCCACAATGTGGCTCATGATGCCCAGGTCCGCCTGGTGCATGATGTCAGGCATCACCACGAGGTAGGGATTGCCCCACGCGGTCCCTGGGATATCCCACTTCCAGAGCACACACTGGAAATGGGGATGTGGTTTGGAATTAAGGAGAAATGTACTTGTGAGAGTGGATAGCTAACCTAAACCACATGTGGGGTGAGTTCAATGGGGCAGAGCACATCTGGCAATTCATGACGGGGCGGGCGAGTGCATAGACTACACAGTAGCCGGGGAAACAGGTCGCTCACCTCAACAGGGTAGGTAGAGTAGGCCTTGCACGGGTTGTCCTGGCTAGTTGTCGTCCCAGCCGCCTCGTTAACGATCCATTGCTGCTGTTCAGGCGTGCGTGGCGTGTTCCGTGCCTTGACAGCCCCCAGATGCTCCTGTTGTAGCACGGGGGTGAGGGATGGGATACAAAAGGTAAGGGTGGTAACTATATGGGTTCTATCAGGCGACCCTCAAACGAAAATGTATTTGAATGCGTGCACATGGCATGTGACCTCACCTTTGCAGCATAGCAGATGCTGCACGGCATCCGCGATCCATGTGAGAGTTTGCAAATGATCTTGCCGCTCTCGGGGTAGTCGCACACCCAGGTGTACAGCAGGGGCCGCACGGTTTGCCAATCACCGAAAGGGTCCCTGAGACGGAACCCGCTGCAAGGAACAGGTAGAGTGGCAACAGGAATTCGGGTTACGGCTTTTAGGGAGGAACGACGAGGGGCAAAGGGGCATGCTACATACAGAGACGCTTTGCATACTCTGCAGGTGGGGAGATGATGACATAGCAAGATGCAAACCGAGTACGGACCTTTCCATGCCATCAAGAAGCAGCTGCAGCACGGTGATGACGCAACGCTGGAAGAGCATCACCTTCTCCACGGCAGACATTGCAGACGGGGGGATAGGAAGGAGGGCAAGTAGTGTGTGCCCGGCTTTCCCCCATCGCTTGGCGTGGGAGATGTTGGCCAGCGTCATCATGAGCGGCAAGGCCTTCTTCCGGCCATTGTTGCTCATGTGCGTCACATCCGAATATAAGATGATCCCCCCCACAACTTCGGACCAACCGAAGTGTTCCTGCAATGCACGACAAAGCGGCAACGGACACACGGTAAAACACTCAAGATGCTCTTGACACATCAGCGCAGCGATGGAGGCATGAGCAAGGATTGGGTTTGGGGTGGGAATGTGGTATTTCCTTACCTGAGCATCATTCCACCACGTTCCTGTTTCAGGCGTGGTATAGCGACGGCCGCCTGCGTCAGGGTCCTCATCAACACACGCCTTGAGCTTGAAGCCGGGCGCGTTGTTGGGATGTCCAAACATTTCAGCGAATGCCTGGTGTACGGTGGCGAAGGCAGGTGAGAGGAGGGGCATGGTTAGTGGCGGTGAAGGTGGGTGTACGGTTAATACAAGGATAACTACGTATATGCAAACCCTGTTTGCCTCATCATCATTTCACGGCCTTGAATGCAGAGTCGGCTTACCTGGGCTGAGTTTTGGAAGAGCAAGCGCTGTGGTGGATGACCGGCAATCTCGAAGGTCGCCACCGACCATCCGCGATTGAGCCCTGCCAAGCGCTCCATCTCGAACCGCTCCGAGGTCAGAAGAGGCGCAAGGCCGGGCTCTACCACTAGCTGAAGCAGTCCGTTGATGTCAACCTCGGCCATTCCCATTCCGCCATTCACACGCCGAACGAAATGCAGCAGCTTCAACACGAGCGGATTGAGGGGCGTGGCATTGCTCTATCCGGAGATGATTGTTGGCGGCACGGCATGACTCCCTTCGGGCCGGCTCTCAGGATGGTCACTCGTGTCAGCCGCAGGAGTTCCTGGTTGTGGTTGATGTTCATCTTCAGGAGGCCCCTCGTTCACAGCCGAGGGAGTTTCGTCAACGTGAGCTTCAGGCACGCGTGGAGGACCGCTCACACTGATGGCGTTGGATGCGTTAGACGCTGTAGGTGAAGCGGGAGCGGCTGTAGCGTCCGACAGAATGTCGTGGACGAATAGCAGAGCGTGAAGACCGGCGGACGGTGCAGATCGCGTGGGCCTTGCCACGGCGGAAGGTCCTTGGCAAGGGGTCCGCCGTGAATTATGACCGCCATAAACTTGGGCGTTGGGGAACCATCTGTTGCAGAACTCGCAGACGACGCCTGGCAAAGAGCCCATGTGTTCCGGATCCGTTGTAGAGTCGAGAAATGGCCTATGAAGCAACTAGCTCGTATGAAGCTTGTGAACGCATTAAGTACACCGTTCAAGAAGGCTGTGACTGCAACACGGTCATCGCCAAAGCACGCACTGTCCATGGCGGCTTGTATCACTGCACGACTGGCACTTGAGGTTGGCGCTAATGTTTATGACTGGCTAACGATGTCGAGCCGCTTGGTCGTGACAATGCACGATACAGACCGCCCACAGCACGGGCCGTCTTCCCTACAAGGCGTGTCGCCCCCATTAAGAGCGACCACGACGTGAGCAAAGGAGAATGCACTGGATCTTAAGACGGTTGGGTGTGTGTGTGCGTCGCGAGCACGGTGAGAAGGACGTGCCTATTGATTCAAGAACTTGTTTTTTTTAACCGTGCGTGAGAGTCGAGGGGGATGAGGAAGAGTGGGAAGAGATCCGTTTGGATCTGTGAATCTGTTGCGAATCGATATAGGGGGGAAATTGCAGTCACGTAGGTGAGCTCAAAGTGGTACACACCTCTAGAGGCTTCATACAAACCAGGAAATGACAATGTACAGTTACATTTTAACTAGACACTCAAGTCATTGATAACTATTAAACAATCATATCCTAAGGCCTGCTCAAGAACAACCCCTACTTGACAACGATAGAGATAAAAAACCCTCCAAGTTCTCTAGTGTGGTCAGGAAACATACGGGAAGTACCTAAGAACCCCGTGCCCTAACGTATGATTGTTGCGTGTACCGAATATGTATATCGTCAGTTCTCACGAGGTTTAGTGTACCTCTACGCACCGTGCTGAATGAATATGCAAGAATGGATGACAATGTTGTACGATAATACAACGGTTTCAACGTCGGATGCAAGAATGGAGCACGATCCAACACCATACCACAACGGATTCACCATGTCGCGCAGCGCACAGGCCGGAACGCTGCATCGTCGCACTGTCTAAACATGGCTGTCGATAATGCATCACCGCTTGTGCGTTGGGCCTGTGCTTCATACCACTCCTTCTAAGCACCTTGTTTAATGTCCGTGCAAGAATGGATGACAGTCCAACACCATACCACAACGGATTCACCATGTCGCGCAACGCACAGGCCGGAACGCTGCATCGTCGCACCGTCTAAACATGGCTGTCGATAACGCATCACCGCTTGTGCGTTGGGCTTGTGCTTCATACCACTCCTTCTAAGCACCTTGTTTAATTTCCGTGCAAGAATGGATGACAATCCGGAACCATACCACAACTGATTCTCGTTTGTTACTATTGATCATCGTGTTGGAATGTCGTCCGCTGGCGATAAACCGTTGTGGCAAAGCCTACAAGTGCGCAGTACATCTGTCACAAGTAATACTTCTGGACGGTCGTTGTGTGTGTGACGTGAGACAAACCGACTACCTTACCCCAACCCCATACTAAACCATTTCCAACTAAGTGTTTGATGAATTTTATTGTTGTATGTTTGAATTTTATTTAGCTGCTATGTGCAACACTGTGCGTTCGCGACAACACTGTACTTTGCAGGGATTAGTATAATTTCGCACTTTTGGTTCCAAAACCGTTCTACCCTTTGTAGTGATTGATGCGTTGGCAACTTGTCAAACATATGTTATAGTCTGTTTAGGCTGTAGTGGTTTAGACAATAGGGGGTACAGCAATTCTAGGGTTTCCTATTTGTACCCATCTCATTTCTAGTTCATTCATTCCTCGTATTATTCTCACATGGTATAGAGCGGGCTCCCTAGTGGGACCGTTTTTTTTTAAGGGCCCACCACTACGACTTTTTTTTCCTTACCTGCCCGAAGCGCGCTTCGCTCCTGCCCTTAGCGCCCCGTCGCGCCCTGTAACGGCCCATTTGCGGCCTCTTCGCGCCCTTCGCGGCCCCTCTCACGGCCCTTCGCGGCCCCTTCGCGGCCCTTCGCGGCCCCTCTCGCGGCCCTTCGCGGCCCCTTTGCGGCCCTTCGCGGCCCCTCTCGCGGCCCTTCGCGGCCCCTTCGCGGCCCTTCGCGGCCCCCTCGCCGCCCTTCGCGGCCCCTTCGCGGCCCTTCGCGGCCCTCTCACGGCTCTTCGCGGCCCCTTCGCGGCCCTTCGCGGCCCTCCTTCGCGGCCCTGCGCGGCTCTTCGCCGCCCCGTCGTCGCCGCCCCTGCCGCCACTGTCGCGGCCACCTACCCTGCAGCAGCTTCCGTCGCCCCTGCTGCCGCCGTAGCGGCCCTGCTGCCGCTGCCGAACCTGCAGCCACCCAGCCGGCCCTGCTGTCCCGGCCCTGCCCTGCCGCCTCGCCGCGGCCCCTTGCCCTGCCGTCGCGCCCCGGCCCTCCACTCCCGCCACTGGTAAGCGCACCGCCGCACCCGCGCGCTGCTGCGAGCCGAGCCGCGCCGCTCTGCCGAGCCGCGCCGCCCTGCCGAGTCGCGCTACTGCTGCTGCCGCTAGGCCACTGCTGCTGCTTCTGCTGCTATGGCCAGCCCTAACGTCCTCACCTTTGATGCTGAGGGTAGAGCGGTCGATTTTGAGGTCTGGGTCGATGATCTGCAGCTGTTCCTGCAGTGCGATAGCAAGGATGGAGTCTCACTTTTTGACCTCACTTCTGGCGCCTCTGCTGCACCTGCTGCTGATGCTGCCAGTACTGTTCGCTCACAGTGGACCACGCGCGATGCTGCTGCACGTCTTGCTGTCCGTAGTCACCTACCGTCTGCAGAGCGCGCGCACTTTATCCAGTACAAGACTGCTTGCACTCTGTACGCTGCTGTTGTTGCGCGCTACTCCTCCCCTGCCACTGCTGCCCTTAGTCGCCTCATGCTGCCGTACCTGTTCCCTGACCTAGCCGCTTTTGCCACAGTCGCTGACCTCATTACGCACCTCCGCACTAGTGACACCCACTACCGCGCTGCGCTTCCTGCCGAGTTCTGCGCCAAGAACCCCCCCCCCTATGTACATCACTCTCTACTACCTCGTCACCCGGCTCCCTGACTCCCTTTGCTCGGTCAGGGACCACTTCCTCTCCCTTTGCCCCACCACGCTCACCGTTGACCTCCTCGAGGAGCGCCTCCTTGCAGCTGAGAAGAGTATAGTCGCTGTAGGAGCCTCTCGTGGTGACCCTCGTGCCCCTTTCTTTGAGGGGTGCTCCCTCGTCCCTCTTTTGCCCTCTGTTGTCTCTGCTGCTGCTGTCGACCTCGTTGGCACCGAGTCGGTCGGCGCTGCGTCTGCCCCTAGTGGGAAGCGCCGCTACGGCAAGGGCAAGGGGGGCAAGGGGGGTGGAGGGGATGGCGGGGGCGGCGGTGGTGGCGGTGGAGGAGGCGGAGGGGGTGGGGGTGGAGGTGGGAGTGGTGGCGGGAGTGGGGGCTTCGGTGGCGGCGGTGGAGGTGGAGGCGGCGGAGGCAGCGGGAGTGGGGGTGGAGGTGGCGGCGGCGGAGGAGGTGGGGGTGGCGGGGGCGGTGGTGGGCAGCGGGGAGGCTCTAGCGGTGGCCAGTGCCAGCAGCAGCAGCGCTCCCGTGAGACCCCGTCGCCTCAGCAGCTTCGTGAGTGGTACGCTGGGCGTGGGAGGTCTGGGGGTGCTGGTCCCTGCACCTACGTTCTTCGCACCGGCGACCGCAGTGGTGAGACGTGCGGCGGCCCGCACACCACACCACGCTGCTTCGGCCGCCTGACTGACGCCTGGCGTACACAGTTCCCTGGCTCCACTGAGATCCCTCGCTGGGATATTCTGCTTAAGTCGGGGGTTGCTATCTTTGATCTTGATTATGATGCTATCCTTGCTGCTATGTATGCTGTGTCTATTAGTGCTGAGGGTGACTGTTACCTGTGTGTTCCGCCCGACCCGGGCATTGAGGCTGCTGCTCTAGGTGCTAGTGAGTCTGCTGCTCCAGGTGCTGGTGAGTCTGCTCTCTTCGGTACCGCGTCGGCTCAGGTCTTGCACACTTTCACCCTTGACTCGGGTGCTTCCCGCTCCTTCTTTCGCGACTGCACCACACTCTCGCCGCTCAGTCGGCCGGTGGCAGTCTCTCTGGCTGACCCCTCTGGGGGACCAGTTGTGGCCCGTTCCTCCACTGTCCTCCCGTGTCCTGCGGCTCCGTGCGGCTCGCTGTCTGGTCTTCACCTCCCCTCGTTCTCTACAAACTTGGTGGCGGGTGCTGATCTTCAGGATGGGGGTGTTCACCAGTTCACCCCTGCCTACCAGCGTGTGACGCACTGCACGTGTGCTCGGACGGGCCGTCACCTGGCCACGTTCACCCGTCGGCCAGGGTCCAGTCTGTACACCCTTACCACTGAGTCTCCTCCTGGTCAGGTAGCCGCGTCGGGTCAGGTGTTTGCTGCAGCGTCCCGGTCTGGCCCTGAGTCTGCCCCCTGCTCGTGTCGCCTCCTGGCTCACGAGACTCTCCTTTGGCACCACCGCCTTGGTCACCCCTCCCTGCCTCGTCTTCGAGGCATGGCCTCCGGTGTCCTGGTCTCAGGTCTTCCTGAGTCCCTCCCACCCTTTCCTCCGGGGCCTGCCCCTACCTGCGTTCCCTGCGTCGAGGGCCGGCAGCGCGCCGCTCCTCACTCCTCCGAGTTTCCCCCGACAGAGGCTCCCCTGCAGACTCTTCACATGGACGTGTGGGGCCCAGCCCGCGTCCGTGGACAGGGTCACGAGCGTTACTTCCTGCTGGTTGCTGACGACTACTCGCGTTACACCACGGTCTTCCCCTTGCGCCGCAAGGGTGAGGTCACTGAGGTGTTGATCGACTGGATCCGCGCTGCTCGTCTCCAGCTCAGAGAGAGTTTTGGCTCGGACTTTCCTGTTCTGCGTCTGCACTCAGACAGAGGTGGAGAGTTTTCCTCCGACCTTCTGCGAGCTTTCTGTCGGGCGGAGGGCATCCGCCAGACGTTCACGCTTCCGGCCTCTCCACTGCAAAATGGGATTGCTGAGCGCCGCATTGGCATGGTCATGGATGTCGCTCGTACGTCCATGATCCATGCGGCTGCTCCCCATTTTCTGTGGCCGTTCGCGGTTCAGTACGCGGCGCATCAAATCAACCTCCAGCCCCGGGTCTCCATGCCGGAGACCACCCCCACTCTGCGGTGGACGGGGAAGGTTGGCGATGCATCTGCGTTCTGTGTCTGGGGATCTCGAGCTTTCGTCCGCGACTTGTCTGCGGACAAGCTGTCCTCCCGTGCCGTTCCCTGCGTCTTCCTTGGCTTCCCCCCTGACGCGCCTGGGTGGCAGTTTTACCACCCCACCTCGCGCCGTGTTCTGTCCTCTCAGGACGTCACGTTTGACGAGTCGGTTCCTTACTACCGTCTCTTCCCCTACCGCACTGCCCCCCTCCCCCCCCTGCCGCTCTCGCGCCAGGTACTCCTCCGGTAGACCCCCTCCCCCCTCAGGGTCCTGCCCCCTCAGGTGTGTCTCAGGTAGACGCAGTTCAGCCTGTTGAGGTCGCTGTTGACTCTGGTGCTGCTGAGTCTGGGGGTGCTGTGCCTGGGGTTGCTGAGTCTGGGGGTGCTGCGCCTGGGGGTGCTGTGTCTGGGGGTGCTGAGCCTGGAGGTCCTCCGAGTGTCCCGTCGCGACGGGAGCCACTCTCTCCACGGCATCTTCGTGAGTGGTACGCTCGGCGCTGTAGCCGTGCTGCTAGTGCTGGAGCTGCTGGTGGTGCTGCTGGAGGTGCTGCTGCTGCTGGAGGTGCTGCTGGTGCTGGAGGTGCTGCTGGTGCTGGAGCTGCTGGTGGTGCTGCTGGAGGTGCTGCTGGTGGTGCTGCTGGAGGTGCTGCTGGTGCTGGTGCTGCTGGAGGTGCTGCTGGTGCTGGAGCTGCTGGAGGTGCTGCTAGTGCTGAAGCTGCTGGAGGTGCTGCTGGTGCTGGAGCTACTGGAGCCGCTGGTCCTGGAGGTGCTAGTGCTGGAGGTACTGGCGCTGCTGGAGGTCCTGCTGGTGTTGGAGCTGCTGGTGGTGCTGGAGCTGTTGGAGCTTGTGGTGCTGGGGGAGTTGTAGCTGGAGACCCTGGAGCTGAGGGTGCTGGTGCTGTCTCTGCTGGTTGAGGAGGCACTGCGCGGCCGCGGCCGTACTTCGTTTCGCTCCTTCAGCAGGTTCTTGGCCTCCCACCTTCTACTGGTCCTACTCCTCCCCTACTGAGTCCACCGCCTGTCCAGTCGCAGTCACAGTTACAGCCAGCCTCTCCACTGCCTGGTCCTTCTCCTTACTCTGGACCGACTAGAGGTCTTACGGAGCGTCGTGAGCCTGAGTCTCGTCCTGAGTCGCCTGAGTCTCGTCCAGAGTCGCCTGTCCGCGCTGTCCGCACTGGTCGTCATGTTCCACGTGAGCGTCCTCCTCCTGTCCCTGGCACTCACTATATGACTCTGCGTCCTTCCACTGCTCCACAGCGTGTCCCTCTGCCGTCTCCTCCTGCGTCCTCTCTTCCTGACGGTCCGGACCCGGAGTCTGACTCCCTTCGTGCTGCCAGTCCTACTGTCACGCGTTTCCTCGCTACTGTTGTCACTGACCCTTCCTTTGAGTCCACTGCTGCGTCTGCTCTAGTGGCTGAGCTTGTTGACTTTGCTGCCGCCTGTTGTCTAGACTACGCCGCTAGCCTTGTTGCTGAGTCTGTGTCTGTCTGTCCTCCGTCCGTCGGGGGTGAGTGTGCTCTTGGCACGGACGTTCTTGAGGACAGACAGGAGGAGTTTGAGTGCTTTGCCGCTGCTTTACCTCATCTCGTGTCCATGCTGATTGCCCCTGAGGGAGACCCGGATGCACCAGACATCCTGACCCCGCGCTCTTACGCAGAGGCGATAGAGGGTCCCTACTCCTCTCAGTGGCAGTCAGCCATGGACGAGGTTTCCCCCACCTGGGGCAAACATTGTCAGTGGCATGTGGATTTTCAGGGTGAAGCGGCCGCCGGGTTCTCCGCCTGTCTTCAAGGCGCGTTACGTTGCACGAGGCTTCAGTCAGCGTGAGGGAGTTGACTTCTTCCAGACCTTCTCCCCTACCCCGAAGATGACCACTCTTCGGGTTCTGCTGCACGTCGCCGCTCAGCGTGAATACGAGCTCCACTCTCTTGACTTCAGCACTGCTTTCCTACATGGCAGCCTGCACGAGGAGATCTGGCTGCGCCGCCCACCTGGCTTCACTGGGTCGTTTCCTCCTGGTACCCAGTGGAGCCTCCGGCGGCCAGTCTACGGTCTCCGCCAGGCACCCCGTGAGTGGCACGACACACTGAGGACTACTCTTGCTGCTCTTGGGATTGCTCCTTCTACTGCTGACCCGTCGCTGTTTCTACGCACCGACACCACTCTGCCGCCGTTCTACGTTCTCGTGTACGTAGACGACTTGGTCTTTGCTACTGCTGACACTGAGGCACTCGCCCACGTGAAGTCGGAGCTGCAGAAGAGACACACGTGCACAGACCTGGGTGAGCTGACAAGCTATCTTGGCTTGCGGATCACCCGGGACAGAGCAGAGCGCACCATTACCTTGATTCAGTCACACATGGTGCAGCAGGTCCTTCAGCGCTTCCGCTTCACGTACTCCTCGCCACAGTCCACTCCTCTGCCTACCGGTCACTCGCTCTCAGCTCCACCTTCGGACGAGTCCGTGGAGCCGAGTGGCCCGTATCCAGAGCTTGTGGGCTGCCTCATGTACCTGATGACCTGCACTCGACCTGACCTAGCCTACCCTCTTAGCATCCTAGCACGCTATGTTGCTCCTGGCCGACACAGGAAGGAGCACATGGATGCTGCTAAGAGGGTGTTGCGCTACTTGTGCAGTACGTCGGGCATGGGGCTCGTGCTTGGAGGGCGAGGTCCAGTTGTCCTCACTGGTCACGCAGACGCTTCTTGGGCTGACGACTTAACTACGCAGCGGTCGTCACAGGGTTACACCTTCAGCCTTGGCTCCGGCTCTATTTCGTGGCGGTCTACCCGCTCGTCTTCTGTTCTCAGCTCCAGCTGTGAGGCTGAGATCTACACAGGGGCCATGGCTGCACAGGAGTTACGCTGGCTCACCTACCTGCTGACCGACCTTGGCGAGCCGCCTTGTTCTCCTCCAGTGCTGTACGTCGACAACAAGGCCATGATTGCCTTGTGTCAGGAGCACAGACTGGAGCACAGAACGAAGCACATCGCTCTGCGCTACTTCCTTGCTCGAGAGTTGCAGCAGCGTGGTCAGATTCGTCTTGCTTACGTGGCCACTCGGGCCAACACTGCTGATGTGTTCACCAAGGCGCTTCAGCCTTGTGATCATCAGCGTTTCTGTACTGTTCTAGGCCTTGTGCCTACTGTGCCTCACTTGCTTACTTCTTGACTCTGCTTGTACTGTGATCCTTATATATTTCTACCTGCATGTTTACACTTGCTAGGTTGTGATCACTGTACTTCTTGTTGTATTATCAAACTGCATGTGAACTGGTCTTGTGACCACTTGCTTGTGCTCGGAATTTGTGTGGTATCCTTGAGATCCACCGTGAGCTTGCTTTGCTTCTCTTGACTGGTCTTGTGACCTCTTGTTCTCCCCCACTTTGCCTATGGGGGTGTGTCAAACATATGTTATAGCCTGTTTAGGCTGTAGTGGGTTAGACAATAGGGGGTACAGCAATTCTAGGGTTTCCTTTTTGTACCCATCTCATTTCTAGTTCATTCATTCCTCGTATTATTCTCACACAACTGTGATTTGCCGACGCATCTCAAACGATTCCCCCCGCAACACAAGCACCAGCCAAGAGGTACTTCAGCCATTGAGCGGCTGAGATCGAGCGGTAGGTGGGTTTATGCTAGGGTGGCGACACGTACACCGTCCGATATAGCCTGATAGGGTTACAGTAATCTCTCTAGTCTCGCAACCCACCCCAACCACCCTCGTGCCCCACCCACCTGCTTCCGCCACTCTCTGGGCCAACACTTTGACGCTGCTCGCTGTTTCACACACGCGTTTCCAGATCGCCCGTGACTCACCAGTATACTAAGTCATGGGCCGTAGCTCTGTGCTTAGTGGCTACTATTTCAGTTTTAGTTGAAGCGGCGATTTTCGGAGAAAGATAACAGTGATAGACCGTCGATAATCCCATCGTGGGATTCAGGTGCGGTACCCCTTCGAAACCGGCTCGACCCTTCCGCGCGATAGAAATTTGCATTCCTACAACTACCATGACACGTGCAACACGTAAACAAGCAATGGAGGAGGAACAGGCCGGGCGCCGCGCGACAAGAAGGACGTCTAAACAGATCGATAGAGAGAGTGGTGGCGGCGCTAAATAAACTAATGCGTCCGTCGCGTGTGGCATTGGGCTGAAAAAAGTGGCGGCAAATAAGGTCGAGCGCGGTCAAGAGAAGTCCGGCAAGAAAGCGGAAGACAAGGGGAAGCAACCAACGCCACGCAAGCGTGTTTCTACAGTGAACAAAGATGCGGATGTTGCCTCTGCTGGAACCGAGCCGGGTCCGAGTAACGACGGCACCACTGGCGGCAACAAAGATCCGGGGCGAGGGAGCGCGAGTTTTGCAGTCCCGTCGGCGGAGAGAGAGGGATCGGCGACAGGGGGAAACCACGGAGGCGGTCCCCGCGCCGAGCATGCCGCAACCAAGGAGTCCGAGACGGAGGCATCGCAACACCATCTGACGCTGCTCCAACCGACCGTGGTCGAAGTTTCTGCAGCCGTGCTGGATAAGGACAAGGTGGGGGAGCACGAGACGATGGAGGATCCTAACCACAGCATCGCCGACGTCGGTGGATCTCCTCCTTCTGGTGAACGGGGGAGGCGTAGGCAGAGGAAGAGCGATGGGGAGGACGATTATGACACCGCCGTGCCCGGGGACCTCACCACGCGGGCGAAGAGGCGGCAGACGACAGGCAGTGCTGACGACGCCGGAGGCGCGGAAGTTGGGACAACGCAAGGCGCCAAGGAAGCTAGTGGCAAGGCGGGCGGTCAAGCATTGCGCCAGAAGGGCCGACCCGCAGCAAGAAAAACATCCGGCGGAAGGAGAGGCAAGAAAGCAGCGACGGGGACGAGGCCGAAACAGGGCGATGAAGACCCTGGTGATGCGGAGGAGGAGGAGGATGAGGAGGAGGATGCGGAGGAAGAGGAGGATGAAGAGGATGCGGAGGAGGATGACGCGGATGTTGGGGAGGATGAAAAATATGAGAATGATGGCGGGGAGGACGAAGAGGAGGAGGAGGAGGAGGAGGAGGACGAGGAGGATGAGGAGGAGGAGGAGGAGGAGGAGGAGGAGGAGGAGGAGGAGGAGGAGGAGGAGGAGAAGGAGGAGGAGGAGGAGGAGGAGGAGGCAGAGGAGGAGGAGGAGGAGGAGGAGGAGGAGGAGGAGCAGGGTGACGACGAGGAGGAGGATGAGGAGGATGAGGAGGAGGAGGAGGAGGAGGAGGAGGAGGAGGAGGAGGAGGAGGAGGAGGAGGAGGAGGAGGAGGAGGAGGAGGAGGCAGAGGAGGAGGAGGAGGAGGAGGAGGAGGAGGAGGAGGAGGAGGAGGTAGAGGAGGAGGAGGAGGAGGAGGAGGAGGAGGAGGAGGAGGAGGAGGATGTGGCGTCAGTGAAGGGACGGGGCGGGCGTGGCAGACGGGTGAGTGGTACAGGGAAGGTGGGGGGCCGGACTCGCCATTCCCGAAAATGCGGGGCAGTTGACGCCGCGCGCGGCGAAGCAGCGGGCAAACCGAAGGCGCGTAAGGTGAAGGTCGAAAGTGAAGGGGGTGGTAAAAAGCAAGGGAGCCAGGGAGCAAAAGGGGATGGAGGAGGAAAGGGTGGCCGCGCCAAAGGGGTTCCAGTGGGTACCGGCAAGAAAGAACCTGCCGGTAAACGTCGCAGCGTTCGCCAAAGCACCCCGCGGAAAGGTGGCAACGAGAAGGCGCAGGCTGCAAAAAAACGGAAGGGACAGCAGAAAGGTGAGCATTGTGGCCAATACAACTGGCGTGGTTGTTGTACTATCTGCTCTACTGTGCCAAATAACACTTTTTTTTCACATTGTTTCTCCCCTGCAGGGAAGGAGAAGGTCGACGAATCTGCCAAGCAAGGTAAAGCCTCTTGTCTCAAAACAGTACAACCCTAAACCCGATTTAGATTCAAACCTTTGATCTTATGCATGCATGTCTGGCCCTGTATTGAAACCGATTGACTCTAATTTCTTTATCCTACTCCCTCTACATCTCAGCCCCTCGCGTTACAGGCATTGGGCCACCGGTAAGCGTGCAACGGATGCAGCTAACGAAGGCTGCCGGAAGAGCGAGTGTTACACTGCTATCCACAGGAGCACCAAGGTTCTACACGCCATACTCCGGCCCAAGCAAAGTCGCTGCGACAGCACCCGGCGCGCCAAGAGGAGAGGAATCCGAATCCCCTCCACCAGCCCCCGTCACGCACTCCCCACTCGCCTCACCCTCGTACCCATTTCGGCAACTCCACGCTTCTCCTGTCCGGGGCAGGGCGGTCTCCCCCCTCGCCGGTCCTTCGCGCGGGCATCAGGCAGGCACTTATGCCAATCCCTTCCCTGAGCTCCCCTTTTCCCGCCAGCGTGATACTGTGAGGGCACATGGGACTGCTGCAGAAGACGTTGATCCCCTTGGCCAGAGGGGGGATTCTTCACACCCTTTTCCTCCGCTCATGGGTGCCCTAGGTGAAAGTGCGGAGCACGAGCAGTTTGTTACACGGGAGGAGTTCCAGGCGCTGCGGTCTGAGATGTACGCCATGTTTGCACAGCTCGGCCTGCGTCGTGGAGTACCTGCCAGCTATGTCGGCAGGTCGGCAGCCCTGCCTATGGCTGGTACCCGGCTGCCGATGAGTGCCGTGGACAAGGCACGAGTGCTAGTGTTGCAGGAGACAAACCCATTCCCGGTATGTGGCGGGCCAAATGGGGCGGGTTGGGGTTGACGTGGCAACCAGGGCGGGGCTGGGGCTGACGTGGCGGTTTCGAAGGGAACACGGGAGCGGCGCGTGACGAGGCGACGCGTATCAGGTGGGTGGGGGGTGACGTGGCATGGGGTGGGTGGGTGTGACGTGGCTCGTGAGGCGGGTTGTCAGTGGACGTCGCGGATGCAGGAGGGTGTGACGTGGCGGGATGTGAGAGTTGGGACTGACGTGGCGGTTTGGAATGGTACACGGGAGCGGCGCGTAACGAGGCGACGCGTGTCAGGTGGGTGGGGGGTGACGTGGCATGGGGTAGGTGGGTGTGACGTGGTAAGTGGGGCGGGTTGTTGGTGGACGTGGTGGATGCAAGTGGGTGTGACGTGGCAAAAGGTGAGGGTTGAGATATGACGTGGCGGTTTGAAAGGGTGCAAGGGAGTGGCGCATGACGGGGCGAGGCGTTTCAGGTGGGTGGGGGGTGACGAGGCTCTTGGTGGGGGGTGTGACGTGGCAAGTAGGGCGGGTTGTTGGCGGATGCAAGAGGGTGAGACGTGGCGGAATGTGAGGGTTGGGGCTGACGTGGCGGTTTGGAATGGTACACGGGAGCGGCGCGTGACGAGGCGACGCGTGTCAGGTGGGTGGGGGGTGACGTGGCACGTGGGGCTGGTTGTCAGTGGACGTCGCGGATGGAGGAGGGTGTGACGTGGCGGAATGTGAGGGTTGGGGCTGACGTGGCGGTTTGGAATGGTACACGGGAGCGGCGCGTGACAAGGCGACGCGTGTCAGGTGGGTGGGGGGTGACGTGGCATGGGGTGGGTCGGTGTGACGTGGCACGTGGGGCTGGTTGTTGGTGGACGTGGCAGATGCAGGAGGGTGTGACGTGGCAGGATGTGAGGTGAGTTTGTGACGTGGCGGTTTGGAATGGTACACGGGAGCGGCGCGTGACGAGGCGACGCGTGTCAGGTGGGTGGGGGGTGACTTGGCATGGGGTGGGTGGGTGTGACGTGGCAACAGAGTCTGGTTTTCAGTGGACGTCGCGGATGGAGGAGGGTGTGACGTGGCCGAATGTGAGGGTTGGGGTAGATGTGGCGGTTTGGAATGGTACACGGGAGCGGCGCGTGACGAGGCGAAGCGTGTCAGGTGGGTGGGGGGTGACGTGGCATGGGGTGGGTGGGTGTGACGTGGCAAGTGGGGCTGGTTGCTGGTGGACGTGGCGGAAGCAGGAGGGTGTGACGTGGCAAGTTCACACAGTCCATCCTGTGGTGACGCGGCCACAGTCATAACTGATGGTTTCTCTCTCCCATGTCGTGTTGTATACC
This sequence comes from Closterium sp. Naga37s-1, assembly GCA_947471745.1. NCBI lineage: Eukaryota > Viridiplantae > Streptophyta > Zygnematophyceae > Desmidiales > Closteriaceae > Closterium > Closterium sp. Naga37s-1. Next base: position 1,422,069 of record CANJKZ010000967.1, read on the forward strand.
CCACACCCCTGCGCAGAACAAAGCCTACTTAGTGTGCTCTCAGCTCATGTTTCTGAACCCCCCGGCGAAAATCCAGTACTACCCTGCACCGGAGGAAGTGTTCGAAGCGTTCGCTGTCCACTTGTCTGCAGAAGGGCTCGAGTCAATGAAGCTGCTGTGGTTGCACAACGACAAGTCTACCATGGGTGCCTTCAACCACCAGATGTCGTCAACAAGGTCAACAATCAACTCCACCCTAAGGCCAGCAGCATACACCGGCATGGGCCTCTCCGATTACGCCCATCTCGTGGATTGCCTGCCCACTGAGCTACACCCAAAGAAGTGGTTCAACGACGAGCAACTCCTGGACGAGTACAGAGATGGTATGCGCAACCCGGAAACACCCTATGCCCCACCATATGCCAGCTGGCAGCTACAAATCACCGTGCGGTGTTCCTCACCCTGACTCTCACCCCCCCACATGATTTCTCTGCAACCCCTTTCCAACGCATACCCTCCCTGCCAAAATGCAGAACAGTGGGCCCTCAACTGGCACTTTGACAAGGCCACCGGGACGCCCTTCAGCAGCCCCTTGTTTGCTTATGCGTTCAAGCTCTCCTTCAAAAGGGGCGGGGTCGTGTTCACCAAGTTCAAGAGCTGCATGGTGGCATGGGGCCTGTTTTCGATAAGGATGTAGATATGTGTTTGTACACCCATGCCTCATCCCCTAAACCCCTTGCCTGTATTTCATCTAACTCCCTGGTCGCTTAAGCGTTTGCGGTTCCGTAGATAGTGACGCCTGAAATCACCGCTTTCAATTGGCTCATATACCCGTAACCCCACCTCATACACCATCCACCCAATCCTACACCACATTGCAGATCGAGTGGCCCCTTCTGCAGGATAAGCGTCGCAAACGAATTCCGGCCCAGCCGGAACAAAACAGGCCGGACTACTTCCAGTGGTGTGATAAGGTCAAACAGATGATACAATTTGCTGTCGTGGAGCGGAGGATCCAACATGATCCGGCTCAGGGTGCGTTCATCTTCCCCAACAAGTTCCTCATCGACGATGGCGACCTTGGAGAGGTCGTCCTTGCCCACCGGGCGCTTGCAAGGCCCAGCAGTGCGTAGGCTATTTGACCTGGTGCTAAGACAGCTTGTTGCTAGACTGCTGAATAATGGTTGTTGTAAACCGGAATATTAAATGTAATTCTGAAATCCTCAATATCCAAAATAAAACAAAAACAAAATCTAGTTTTAAATAATTTGGTCACGAATTTGCACCAAAACGGATTGCGCCCGAATGTCATCCAGAAAAGCTCGCGTGCCAAATTGGAACTTGACCCGAGCCAAACCTTCGGTCGAAGATGTGTGTCGGAGCTCCTATCAAATGACTCCAACCGTCGGTCGAAATTGGGTCCGGATTTTTTTACGCGAAGACAATCCCAATCAAAATTCGTCCAAACTTGGCATAGGGTTTTTGTGATGTAGTCAAGGTGCCTGTGAGCCTGCTAGCACAGGTGCAGCTCCTGCGGAGGCTTTGCACACCTTCAGGATTTACTCATGCGCGTCTCGCTGCTTCTTCCGCGACTGCACCACAGTCACACCGCTCACTGCACCTGTCCCGGTCACTCTGGCTGACCCCTCTGGTGGCCTAGTCGTTGCACGTAGCTCCACTATTCTCCCGTGTCCGGCAGCCCCCTCTGGCTCCCTCACATGTCTCCACCTCCCCTAGTTCGCTACGAACTTGGTGAGTAACGCTGTCCTCCAGGACCAGTTTGTCACTGTCACTACTCCTGGGGGTGAGCTTGTGGCGATCTGTACGAACTCACGGACTGGCACCCACCTCGCCAGGTTCACTCGGACACCCGGGTCTGGCCTGTACACACTGACCGCTGAGTCTGCACAGGAAGCTGCGCCCGGTCAAGCCGCTGTGTCTTGCTCGTGTCGGTTACTCACGCACTCCTCTCTCCTCTGGCACCACCGTCTGGGTCACCCCTCCCTAGCACGTCTGTGTAGCATGCACTCCCGTCTCCTTGTCTCTGGCCTACTCATGTCCGTGCCCCCGCTCCCGCGGTCGCTTGCACTGCCGTGCCTTCCCTGCGTCAAAGGGCGGCAGCGCGCCAGCCTCCTCGTTTCCTCCGACCACTTCTCCTCTGCAGACTCTCCACATGGACGTGTGGGGCCCCGCCCGCGTCAATGGACAGGACCGAGAGCGCTACTTTCTGCTGGTTGTTGACGACTACACCCGCTACACCATGGTCTTCCCCTTGAAGAGCAATGCGGATGTCCGCAGTGTCTTGATCCCTTGGATCCGCGCTGTCCGTTGCCAGCTGAGCGCACGGTTCCAATAGGACCTCCAGGTCCTGCGACAGCACCCTGACCGAGGTGGTGAGTTTTCCTCCCGCCTCCTTGAGGACCTTTGTCGTGAGGAGAGCATCACCCAGCCGTTCACACTTCGGCCTCTCCACAGCAGAATAGGATTGCTGAGCACCATATTGGCTTGATCATAGTGGTTGCTCGCACCTCCATGATCCCTGCGGCTGCTCCTCTTTTTCTATGGCCGTTTGCGGTCCGATACGCCGCGCATCAGCTCAACCTCTAGCCCTGCGTTGTCAGAATGTTGTATTTGTCTAGCGTGCAGTGGGGTACTCTATAGCGAGTACAGCCCAAATTAGGGTTTCCTATATGTACTCAACTGCCTGCTAGTGCAACCCCTCTTTCTTGTTCTAAACTTCTGCCTACTATTTCTGACATGGTAACAGAGCGATTACGCTCCTGGCCTGTGGGCCCGCCTGCTTCCGCTGCCATACTGTCTGTCGCGCGCCCCGTGGCGCGCGACGTTCCTATTTTCTTCCCGCCACGCGCTCGGGGCGCGTGGCGGCGGTTTTCTGCCCGCCGTGCGCCCCGAGGCGCGTGGCGGTTTTCCGCTCCGTCACGGCGCCCCGGAGGCCCGCGCGCCACCCCCTCCCGTCGCCCGTCGTGGCGCTCTCGGGGGCCCGCGCGCCACCCCCTCCCGTCGCCCCGTCGCGGCGCCCTAGGGGCCCGCGCGCGGCCCCCTCCCGTCGCCCGTCGTGGCGCCTCGGGGGCCCACGCGCCTCCCCCTCCCGTTGCCCGTCGCGGCGCCCTGGAGGCCCGCGCGCGGGCCCCCCCCCCTCCCGTCGCCCGTCGTGGCGCCCCGGGGGCCCGCGCGTCCGCCCCTACCGTCGCCCGTCGTGGCGCCCCGGGGGATCCGCGCGCCGTCCCCCACGCTGCTGCCCGCGCTCCTGCCCCGTGCTGCCCGTTTTAGGGTTTGGGGGTGGCGAGTGTGGGGATGGCGGGTATGGGGGTGACAGGTGTGTGCCCCGTCCCCTGCTCCTCCTCCTCCTCCGTCTCCCACTGCTGCAGCTGCCGCTGAGGGGGGTGGGTGTGTGGAGCTGAAGGAGTGGTGCTAGGGGGGTGCCGTGGGAGTGGAGCTAGGGGTGCAGCAGTGGGTGAGTGAAAGGGGTGTGGGACAGCTTGGGGAGGTTGAGTGGAGGCAGCCGTCTTGTCGTCCGCAGCGCCAGTAGTCCGGAGGCTACAATCTTCGGTAGTCGCCAGTCGCCCGTGGGTTAGTTGCTCCAGCCGCCAGTAGTCCGGAGGCTACAATCTCCGGCGTAGCCGCGGAGCCAGTTACTCCTGAAGTCCGGGCCTTTGCTTCGGTCCCAATCCCAGCGGGCGCCTAGATCAAGAAGGAGACGAAGGGTGGGGAGACGGGCAGTGGGAGAGTAAGTGGCGAAGTAGTCAATGCCTTCACGTTGGGTGAAGCCCTTGGCACAATAACGGGCTTTGAAGATAGGGAGCTCCCCAGGCAGCTGTTTGACACGAAAGACCCATTTGCCCTTGACAATGGTCGCCAGGGGGGGGGACAGAGTCAACGTAAGAATGAGTTCTGGTGAACGCCTCACACTCGGCAATGATGGCAGCCATCCACTCAGTTGCATGAAATCCAGACACTGCCTCGTAATAGGTCTGAGGGGTGGGAATAGCGGCAGTGTCAACGGAGAGGAGAGTGGGAGAATTGGAGAAGTCGCCAATGGTGACACAGAGGAGGGGTGAAACGGGATGCACAGAGAAAAGCTCTTCGAACCGATCCTCGAGAAGATCGACGTTGTGGGAGGGAGAGAGACGAGTAAAGAGAGCAGAGTGGTTAAAATTGGACATTGCACGGGTCATAGAGCGGGTGAGACGCGGAGAAGGTGGGGGAGCTGGAGCAGAAGGGAGGGTGGCAGAAGGAGGTGATGAGGGAGAGGGCATGGGAGCAGAAGAGGAAGAGGGAGGAGGAGAGGTGCCGGAGATGACAGCAGAAGGGGGGGTAGAGGGGGCGGGGAGGGGAGGCGGAGCAGGGGGGGGATGAAGTGGAGAAGGAGAGGGAGCAGCAGAGGGCATCGGATCAAAATCAGACCAATGAAGAGAGGGAGGAGGAGGGGTGGGAGAGGGGGTGAGGAATGGAGAACGAGTCTCATCAAATATAACATCCTGGCTGCGAATGAGCTGCTGAGAAGAGGGAGCATAGAAAAGATAGCCAGGATAGTCAGAGTTGATGCCAATGAACGCACCGAGCTGCGTCTTGGGAGCGAGCTTCCCACCCTGACGTGCTCAATCGGCGGGATTGATGAGGACATGAGCGACACAGCCCCACACCCGAAGAGGGCGGGCGGAGGGCTGGCGGCCAGTCCAGAGCTGGAAGGGTGTAATGGAGGGGCGAAGGGGATGAGGGCGAAGGTTGGAAAGAAGAGTGGCATGAACAAGAGCGTAGCTCCAAAGAGAATATGGAGCAGAGGAATGAGTAAGGAGACAGCGGGTGATCTCCATAAGAGTGCGAATACGACGCTCGGCAACACCATTTTGTTCGGGAGAATGCGGAAGAGTGGAGGTTTGGCGAATGCCATGAGAGGAGCAGTAAGAAGTGTGGTTAAAGAACTCGCCACCACCATCAGAGTGGAGGCGTGCGACAGGACGGCCAAAGCGAAGGCGCGCCTGCTCAGCCCAGCGAATGATGAGGGAGGGGGCATCAGATTTGGCACGGAGGGGATGGATAGTGGCAAAGCGAGAATGGTCATCAACAAGAAGGAGAAAGTAACGATGACCTTGACGTGAGGCAATGGGAGAGGGACCCCAGAGGTCCATATGCACAAGATCAAGGGGTTTGGGGGCGGCAGAAGGGGAAGAAGGATGACGAGATTGGGAGAGCTTGGCTTGAACACAAGGGGTGCATGGAGGAGCGGGAGAGGGGGGAAGGGGCGGGAGAGAGGAAGGGAGATCATGAAGCAGCTTCGAATCGACCATGCTGCGAAGGAGAGGGAAATTGGGGTGGCCAAGGCGATGATGGAGAAGAAGGGTAGGTTGGGTGAGGGAGCGACAGTCGCAAGAGGAGACAGGAGGGGCAGAAGAAGAGGAAGTGTGATGGACAGAGGAGGGGACGGGAACACGAAGGGTGTAGAGGCGAGTAATAGGAGAAAGGGTGAAACGAGCGAGGTGCCGGTCGAGGTAATGAAGATCACAATAGAGTGCACCTGCGGGGAAGAGCGCTCGCACACCCAGGCGTTGGAGGGCAGGGAGAGATAAGAGGTTGTGACGGCAAGAGGGAACATAAAGGCCAGTAATAGCGCCAGAGGGAGAGGCAGGACAAGGAAGAGAGGAAGTGCCAGTGCAGATCATGGTCATGGTCTCCCCTGCCCCATCAATAGAAAGGGGACGAGGAAAAGTACGAAGGACACAGGCATCATGGAAGACAGAGTCAGTAGCAGCACTGTCAAGGACAAAATCCAAGGTGCGAGGAAGTGAGAGAGCGGCAACCGTAGGGCTGGGAAAGTGAGAAGGAGTGCTGTAAAGAGGTGGAGAAAATGGAACGACAAAGCGAGGGTCCATAAGAGGAGAAGCACCAAGGATGCTATCCTGAGACGGCATGGTCACACTGAAGACAGAGGCCAGAGAACCAATACCAGAGGTTACAGCGGCAGAAGAGCGGCGACGCTGATGGGACAGCGGAATCCAAGCAGAGGGGTGGAGAAGAGGGGAGGTCCAGCGGCAAGCAGGAGAGGTGCAAGGGGAGGAAGGGGCAGCGAAGGGAGCGGAGAGTAGGGAAGGCAAGGGTAGGAGAGGAGGTACGGCGGGAGAGGGGCGAGGGCGGAAGCGCAGAGGAAGAGAGGGAAGAGTGATAAGGGGCCCCATATGAGGAGGGGATAGTAATGGAGAAGATGTGGGGAGATAAAATAGGAGGAGGAATAGGGGCGAGGTAGTCTGCTCCTGAGCCGTTGAGGGGAGAAATAAGAGGAGGAGGGATAGCGGCGGAGTAGTCTGCTGCTGCGCCGCTGAGGGGAGAAACAAGAGGAGGAGGGATAGCGGCGGAGTAGTCTGCTGCTGTGCCGCTGAGGGGAGAAATACGAGGAGGAGGGATAGCGGCGGAGTAGTCTGCTGCTGCGCCGCCGAGGGGAGAAACAAGAGGAGGAGGGATAGCGTCGGAGTAGTCTGCTGCTGCGCCGCTGAGGGGAGAAACAAGAGGAGGAGGGATAGCGGCGGAGTAGTCTGCTGCTGCGCCGCTGAGGGGAGAAACAAGAGGAGGAGGGATAGCGGCGAAGTAGTCTGCTGCTGTGCCGATGAGGGGAGAAATACGAGGAGGAGGGATAGCGGCGGAGTAGTATGCTGCTGCGCCGCTGAGGGGAGAAACAAGAGGAGGAAGGATGGAGTAGTCTGATGCTGCGCCGCTGAGGGGAGAAACAAGAGGAGGAGGAAAGGTGTGGAAGAAGATTGGCGCCGAAACACAGACAGCTACCAGCTGCAGCAGAGAGGGAGAGAAGAGAGGCGGAGGAAGAGGTTAGAGGGTGGGGGGGGAATAGAGGGAGAGAGAAGAGGAGGAGGAGGGTGAAGGAGCGGAGTGTGGGGAGGAAGTAGGGTCACGATCACCAAGTGGCAACCAGTACCACGCAGCCAGTTGGCAGATGCGGAGGGGAAGGAGGTGGAGGAAGGGAGGAGAGGCACGGAGGGGAGGAATGTATGAAGAGAGGAGGAGGAGGGTGAAGAGGCGGAAGGGGTGAGGGGAGAAGGAGGAGGTGGTGCAAAAGCGGCAGAAGAAGGTGCACCACGAGGGAAGGGGAATGCGCCTGCAGGGAGGTGAGGCAGGACGCCAAGGGAGGGCGGCCGCGAGGAGGGAAGGGTGGCCAGGGAGAGGGAGGGCGGTGGGCAAGACGCGCGGGCGCGTCGACGGCGAGGAGGCCGCGCGCGTCGACGGCGGGAAGGCCGCGCGCGTCGACGGCGGGAAGGCCGCGCAGGTCGACGACGGGCAGGGCGCGCGACGCGGCGGTGGCCAGGGCGCGCGACGAGGCGGGGCAGGGGGAGGGCGACGCGACGACGGGACAGGGCGCGCGACTAGGCAGGGAGGCCTCGGGCGATGGATAGAATGTACCGCGAGTGAAAAAAAAGAAGAAATTTAAGGGCCGAAATAGTAGGGAAAATATCATTCGACAAGGTAAAAAAGGTGGCGCGCCGGATGCCTAAGGCCTAAACCGTGCTAAGAGATATAGATTGGGACAAAACGCCAAGGATTTGGCTCTGATACCATGTTAAAGCTAGGAATATGGAAGCCATGGCTAGGGAGAGAGAAGGTAGCGAGAGAATTGTTACTAGGAAAGAGTGTCAAGATACAAATGTAGGAAACCCTAATTGGACTTAGGGTGTGTTCAGTTTGTGCTAGAAACTAAGAAATGAACCTAAACTGAACCGAACGTGTAACTCACCCTAAACATGGCGAAATAACAAAAGAACACCACGATAAATGCCAGAGCGAACTCTAGCCTACTCCAACAGGTTCCAGCAGGACCTCCAGGTCCTGCGACAGCACTCTGACCGAGGTGGTGAGTTTTCCACCCGCCTCCTTGAGGAGGGCATCACCTAGCCGTTCACACTTCGGCCTCTCCACAGCAGAATGGGATTGCTGAGCACAATATTGGCTTGATCATGTAGGTTGCTCGCACTTCCATGATCCCTGCGGCTGCTCCTCTTTTTCTGTGGCCATTTGCGGTCCGATACGCCGCGCATCAGCTCAACCTCTAGCCCCGCGTCTCCGTGCCAGAGACCTCGCCTACACTGCATTGGACGGGGGAGGTTGGCAATGCGTCGGCGTTTCGGGTCTGGGGCTCACTTTCCCTTGTCCGCGATACCACCGCGGGCAAGCTTTCTTCTCGCACTGCGCTCTGCGTCTTCCTTGGCTTTCCCACCCTGCTGCTAACGACACAGCTGTTACTCGGCACTCACCGCGCTTGAAGACCCCTCCTGGTTTTTCGCCTCGGCCGTCTTCGCCGCTTCTGCAGCCTGTCTCTGTAGACTCTGGTGCTGCTGGAGGTGGTGACACTGGGGGTGCGGACTTTGGGGGTGCTGGTTCTGTGGGTGCTGGTTCTGAGGGTGCTGAGGTTCTACTGGTGGTGGAGTCGTGGGTGCTGCTGCTGGAGACTCTGGGGGTGGACGTCAGTGGCAGCCGAGTCAGCAGGAGAATCTCTCAACGCAGCAGCTTTGCGAGTGGGCTGTCCGGTGGGGCAGCTCCGGTGGCGGAGCTGTCGGTGCTGGTGCTGGAGGTGCTGGTGCTGGAGGTACTGGAGTTGGAGTTGCTGGAGGTACTGGTGCTGGTGCTGGAGACACTGGTGCACGTCGGCAGGAGTCTCTCTCGCCGCAGGAGCTTCGCGAGTGGGCTGTCCGGTGGGGCAGCTCCGGTGGCGGAGCTGTTGGCGCTGGTGCTGGAGGTGCTGGTGCTGGAGGTACTGGAGTTGGAGGTGCTGGAGGTGGTGGTGCTGGAGGTACTGGTGCACGTCGGCAGGAGTTTTTCTCGCTGCAGCAGCTTCGTGAGTGGGCTGTCCGGTGGGGCAGCTCCGGTGGCGGAGCTGGAGGTGCTGGAGGCATTGGTGCTGGAGGTGGTGGAGCTGGAGGTGCTGGAGGTACTGGAGTTACTGGTGCTAGAGGTGCTGGAGATGGAGGTTCTGGAGCTGGAGGTGCTGGAGGTGCTGTTACTGGAGGTACTATAGCTGGAGGTTATGGAACTGTGGGTACTGCGCAGTGGCAACAATTTTCTTGCCTCAGCCACAGTCGTCGCTGCCACCACCTGACTCGGCGCTTTGCCAGGTTCTTGGTCTTCCGTCTTCCGCTTGTCTTACTCCACCTCTACCGCGTCCTCCGCCTGACCAGTCACAGCCGCAGTTACAGCCTGACTCCCCACGGCCTGCTCTTTCTCCTTACACTGAGTAGACGGACTCCCTGACAAAACGTCGTGAGCGTGCGTCTCGTCCTGCCTCGCATGTTCGCACTGTTCGTCGTGCTCATCGTGTTCGTCCTCCACCAGTCCCCGTCACACACACTATGGCACTTCGTCCTTCCTCTGTTCAACAGCGTGTTGCCTTGCCGTCTTCTCTAGCGTCCTATTACTGTCACGCGTGTCCTGGCCACACTTGTCACTGACCCTTACTTTCAGTCTACTGCTGCGTCTGCTTGGTCACTGAGCTCATTGACTTAGCTGCTACATGTCATCTTGACTACTTTGTTGGGTCTTGTTACTGAGTCTGCGTCTGACACAGGCGATCTCGGGCCAGTACTCCTCTCGATGGCAGACAACCATGGATGCATAGATGGCTTCCTGGAAGTCCACAGGCACCTACGTTGATGGCATGTGGATTTTCAGGGTGAAGCGGCCGCCGGCATTCAAGGCGCGTTACGTTGCTCGAGGCTTCAGCCAGAGACAGTGGGTTGGCTTCTTCCATAAATTCTCTCCCACCCCGAAGATGACCACTCTTTGGGTATTACTGCATGTTGCAGCACTGCGTGACTACGAGCTCCACTCCCTTGAATTCAGCACAACTTTCTTGCATGGCAGCCTTTACGAGGAGATCTGGCTGCGCCACCCACCTGGGTGCCACAACACAACATATGAGGAGAGGAGGTGAAGATAGGGGGCGCATGTAGCGTGCAGCACAAAGGAAATAAGACCCTCCGCCTCCCTCGCATCTGGTCGGGTGGACTGGGCAGGAAGGGAAGCGGGTGGAAGGGAAGGGAGTCGGACGGGACGGGGGTTAGATGTGGGATGGGAGGGAATGGGTGGAATGGGAGAGGAGAGAATGAGAAGGGAGCGAACAAGGAAAATCCTTTACTTTCCTGAGGGTACCCAGTGGAGCCTTCGGCGGCCAGTCTACGGTCTTCGCGAGGCGCCCCGCGAGTGGCACGACACACTGAGGAATACACTTGCAACTCCTGGGTTTGCTCCTTCGACTACTGACCCGTCACAATCTCTGCACACCGACCCTTCTCTCCGGCCATTCTACATCATCGTGTATGTCGACAACTTGGTCTTTGCTATTGCTGATACTGAGGCACTGGCCCTTGTGAAGGCGGAGCTGCAGAAGAGACACACCTACACTGATCTCGGTGAGCGGTGGAGCTATCTTGGCCTGCAGATCACCCGGGACAGAGCACGACGCACCATCACTCTGACTCAGTCACACATGATGCACCAGGTCGTTCAGCGCTTCGGCTTTTAGTTCTCCTCGCCACAGTCCATTCACCTGCCTACAGGCCACTCGCTCTCAGCTCCACCTTCGGACGAGTTCGTAGAGCCGAGTGGTCAGTATCCAGAGCTTGTAGGCTGCATCATGTACATGATGACTTGCACTCTACCTGACCCCGCGTACCCTCTCAGCATCCTGGCGCGCTACGTTGCGCCCGGGAGACACGTCCAGAGCAATGGCGGGCTGCTAGGAGGGTGCTGCGTTACTTGTGCAGTACATCCGGCATGAGGCTTGTGCTTGGAGGACGGGGTCAAGTTGCTCTCACTGGACACTTAGACGCTCGAGAGTTACAGCAGCGTGGTCAACTCCGCCTTACTTACATGGCCTCACGGCCCATCACTTCTGATATTTACCAAGGCACTTGTGTTTGGTGATCATCAGCGGTTCTGCACTGCTCTAGGCCTTGGGCCTACTCTGCCTCGCTTGCTTACTACTTGACTTTGTCTTGTACTATGATCTATATATATTCTTGCATGCTTACTTCTGCTAAGTTGTGATCACTTTACTGCTTGTGCTTTTATAACTCAGCATGTGAATTGGCCTTGTGGCCACATGCTTGTGCTCAGACTGTGTGGTGATCTTGAGATCCACCCTGAGCTTTGTTTTACTTTGCTTCTTTGCTTGACTGGTCTTGTGACTGTCGGTTATTCTTGCTATCCCCCACTTTGCCTATGGGGGTGTGTGAAAATGCATTATGTGCTTGTAGGCTGTAGTGGGGTATAGCCCATATAGGGTACAACCTTTTTAGGGTTGCATACTTGTATCGCACTGCTGCTAATCACACATTCTTCCGATGTTCTCATTCTGACAAGTGGACCTCTGTGTCTCCACGCCGTCGGCGTAGGAAGAGTCGCAGTGACTGGTTAGAACAACTGGCTATGTTTCTCCAAGCACAAGCCCCATGTCGCCATGATCTATGAGTCCATGGCTACTATCCACTGAGAAGCCCACTGCCCTGATACTGCCTCACGGTACGTGCAAGGAGTCGGTATGTCAAGGGCGTCGGGGTCTCCCTCAGGAGCGTGAATGCGCAAGCACTAAGGAACTAAGCAAACCTACGATCACCTCTAGTAGTTCGTGCCAACCCCCATAGTCTAGCTCACTACCGTTGTAGAGTGACTCTCCGCACTCACCTTCGATCCGGAGGGCCGCCCGATAGAGTTCTAGTCTTGGCTCGATGACTTACAGCTGTTCTTAGTGAGCGAATCTAAGGACGGTATTTCGCTGTTTGGCCTCACGTCTGGAGCCTCTCCTGCCCCTCCCGACACAGCTGACAGTATGACTCGCTCACAGTGGCTTATCCGTGACGCTACTGCTCGCCTAGCCGTTCGCAATCACCTGCCTTTAGCCGAACGCGCTCACTTTGGCCAGCACAAGACTGCTAAAGCCCTGTATGACGATGTAGTCGCTCGTTACTTCTCCCCAGCCACTGCTGCTCTAGGCCGCCCTCTACTGCCCTACCTGTTCCCAGAGCTGTCCGCCTTTGCCACAGTCGCCGACCTCGTCACTCACCTTCGCACTATTGACGTCGGCTACCGATCCGCGCTTCCTGTCGAGTTCCTCAACAAGAACCCTCCTCCCATGTACATCACTCTCTACTTCATAGTCACCCGCCTCCCTGACTCTCTTAGCGCTGTCAGGGACCTCCTTCTCGCCCTTGACCCCACAGACCTCACTATCGCCCTACTCGAGAAGCACCTCCTTGCAGCTGAGACTAGCATAGTCGCTGTAGGTGCTTCTCGTGGCACTCCTCGCACTCCCTTCTTTGAGGGGTGCTCGCCCTCCCCCCTTCTCCCCTCCGTCGCCTCTGCTGCAGCTGTTGACTACCTTCGTGCTGAGGTGGTGGGAGCTGCGTCTGCCCCTAGTGAGAGGCGCCGCAGCGGCAGGGGCAGGGGAGGCTGGGGCAGTGGGGGTGGCAGAGGTGGAGGCGGCGCTGGAGGCGGTGGAGGGGGCGGCGGTGGCGGAGAGAGTGGAGGTGGTGTTAAAGTGAGTCTTAGAAGAGCCATGGCGGCCGATAGGTGAGTTAGGTTTGAACGAATAGTTGCACTAGAGAAAGTGTCGAGAGACATTTGCAAGATAGGGTTGGGAAACCCCAACTGAACCTAGGGCGTGTTCAATGCATGGATCAACTACAAAGTGAACCTAAGATGAACCAAAAGTGAAACTAAGTCTAAAAGTTGCCGAAAAATAATATAAGGCCAAAAAGAAACGCAAAGCGAACACTAGCCCACTCCAACACACCCCCAGGCTAGGTGAAGCTCTGAAACAGAACACCTAGCGAACCGGAACACCCCCAGAAGTGGCGAGACGAGAGAGATCGAGCGCGCGGGCATAGAAACGGTGCGGCGCACGAAGAAGGGCCTTGGTGAAGATGTCAGCAAGGTTGGCGTCGGCGGCCACCTTGCGAAGGCAGAGGAAACCAGACTGTACCCGATCGCGCACAAAGTAGTAGCGGACCTCTATGTGCTTGGTGCGGGCATGATGGACAGGATTTTCAATGAGATGAATCATGCTCGCACTGTCACAAGAAAGCGTCACAGACTGCTGAGAGTGACCAAGCTCAGCAAGGAGAAAGGAGAGCCAGCGAGCCTCATGAGCCGACAATGTGCCTGCGTACAACACAGCTTCACAGGTGGAAAGACAGATAGAGGATGAGCGAGTGGAGCGCCAGCTGATGAGACCACTGCCAAGAGTAAAACCATAACCCTGAGAGGAGCGGCGATCAGGGCGAGAATCAGCGTAGGAAGAATCACTGTAACCGGAAAGAACGGGGGGAGAAGAGCCACCAAGAGTAAGTGCAAGATCAGAGGTAGAGCGAAGATAGCGAAGAACGCGCTTGGCAGCCGCCCAGTGCACGTCAGTGTGGCGACCAAGGCCAACAAAACGAGAGAGGACACTGAGGGGATAAGCAAGATCGGGGCGAGTGCACATCATAGCATACATGAGTGATCCAACGAGCTCTGGATAGGGGCGCAATTCTGAGGAGGGAGCAGGGACGGCAGGGGCACTGAGCTGATGGTTAAACGGAAGGGGGGTGGAGACCGGTTTGGCTTGCGACATTTCGAACCGCTGGAGGATGGAGTGGATGTAGAACAATTGAGAGAGAGAGAGATGGTGCGGGCAGCACGATCGCGACGAATCTCCATGCCAAGTTAGTGACGAAGCTCGCCGAGATCCTTGCACAGAAGACGCGCATGCAGGGCCTTTTTAACAGCAGTCAAATCGCCAGAATCCTCAGCAAGCAGCACCAAGTCGTCCACATAAGCAAGAATATAAAGCCTGTGAGGGGAAGTGCGAATGAAAAGACTGGGGTCGGAGGTAGAGGTGAAGAAACCAAGAGAGTGAAGAGTGGAGGCGAGCTTGGCATGCCACTCGCGAGGAGCCTGCTTGAGGCCATACACAGGGCGCTTCAGCTCCCAAACAGTGCCTGGAGGAAAGGGGCGAGGAAAGCCAGCGGGGCGCTCAAGGAAAATGCGCTCATGAAGCTCGCCCTGAAGGAAAGCATTGGAGACATCCATAGAATGGATCTCCCAATCCCAGCGAGCACCTAAGTCAAGAAGGAGGCGAAGGGTGGGGAGACGAGAAGTGGGAGAGTAAGTGGCAAAGTAGTCAATGCCTTCACGCTGAGTAAAGCCTTTGGCGCAATAGCGGGCTTTGAAGAGAGGAAGCTCCCCAGGCAACTGCTTGACACGAAAGACCCATTTGCCCTTGACAATGGTGGCGCCAGGGGGGGGGACAGAGTCGAGTGAACGCCTCACACTCAGCAATGATGGCAGCCATCCATTCAGTGGCGTGAAAGCTAGAAACGGCCTCGGAATAGGACTGAGGGATGGGAATGGCGGTAGTGTCGGCAGAGAGAAGTGTGGGTGAATTGCTGAAGCCGATGGTGACACAGAGAAGAGGGGAGACAGGGTAAACAGAGAAGAGTTCCTCAAACCGATCTTCAAGAAGATTGGGGTCCTGAGAGGAAGATAGACGAGTGAAAAGAGCGGAGTGATGAAAATTGGACATTGTGCGGGTCATGGATCGAGTAAGGCGCGGAGAGGGTGGGGGAATGGGAACAGAAGGAACGGAAGCATCAGGAGGTGGCGATGGAGAGGGCATGGGAGTTGAAGAGGAAGAGGCAGGAGGAGAGTTGCCTGAGGTGATGGCGGAAGGAGGGGCGGAGGGGGCAGGCGGGAGAGGAGGAGCAGGTGCGGGGGGGAGGGGAGGTGAGGAGGGAGTAGCAGAGGGAGCAGCGGAGGGACGCGGATCAAAGTCAGACCAATGGAGAGAAGGAGTAGGAGGGGTGGGAGGGGGAGTGAGGAATGGAGAGCGAGAATCGTCAAAGATGACATCCTGGCTGCGAATGAACTGCTGAGAGGAGGGAGCATAGAAAAGGTAGCCAGGACAATCAGAGTTGATGCCAATGAATGCACAGAGCTGTGTCTTAGGAGCGAGTTTCCCACCCTGACGTGCCCGATCAGCTGGATTGACGAGGACATGAGCGACACAGCCCCACACCCGAAGAGGGCGAGCAGAGGGCTGGCGGCCCCTCCAGAGCTGAACGGGGATGAGGGCGAAGGTTGGAAAGAAGAGTTGCGTGAACAAGAGCATAGCCCCAAAGAGAGCGGGGAGCGGAGGCATGGGTGAGGAGACATCGAGTGATCTCCATGAGAGTGCGATTGCGACGCTCGGCAACACCATTCTGTTCAGGAGAGTGCGGGAGGGTCGAGAATTGGCGAATGCCGTGAGAGGAGCAGTAAGAGGAGAGAGAATGATTAAAGAACTCGCCACCACCGTCGGAGTGGAAACGCGCGACAGGACGCCCGAAGTGAAGGCGAGCCTGTTCAGCCCAACGAATGATGAGGGAAGGGGCGTCAGATTTGGCGCAAAGGGGATAGACAGTGGCAAAGTGAGAATGATCATCAACGAGAAGGAGAAAGTAACGATGGCCTTGTCGGGAGGCAGTTGGGGAAGGACCCCAAAGGTCCATATGCACGAGATCAAGAGGCTAGGGGGAGGCAGAAGGGGAAGAAGGATGAGGAGACTGAGAGAGCTTGGCTTGAACACAAGGAGTGCATAGAGGGGCGGGAGAGAGGAGGGAAGGTCATGAAGCAGCTTCAAATGGACCATGATGCGAAGGAGAGGGAAATTTGGGTGTCTAAGACGATGATGGAGAAGAAGGGTAGGTTGGGTGAGAGATCGACAGTCGCAAGAGGAAATGGGTGGAGCGGAAGCAGGGGAAGTGTGATGCGCAGACGAGGGGAGAGAAACACGGAGGGTATAGAGACGAGAGGCAGGGGAAAGGGTGAAACGAGCGAGATGCCGGTCCTGGTAATGAAGATCAGAGTAGAGTTCACCTGCGGGGAAACTCGCTCGCACACCAAGGGATTGGAGGGCGGAGCGGGAGAGAAGGTTATGACGACAAGAGGGAACATAGAGGCCAGTGATTGCGCCAGAGGGGGAGGCAGGACAGGGAAGAGAGGAGGTGCCGGTGCATGTCAGGGTCATGGTCTCCCCAGCTCCATGAATAAAGAGCGGGCGGGGAAAGGAACGAAGAACACCGGCATTACGAAAAACAGAGTTAGTAGCACCACTGTCGAGGACAAAGTCCAAGGTGCGAGGGAGAGAGAGAGCAGCAACCGTAGAGCAGGGAGAGGGAGAAACAACGCTAGGAGCAGAAGGAAGAAACGGCACGGCAAAGCGAGGGTCCATGAGAGGAGAAGTACCAAGAATGCTAGCATAAGAAGGCATGGTTACACTGTGAGCAGAGGGAAAAGCATCAGCACCAGGAGTCGCGACAGAAAGCGATGGCGGGGCAGGGGACTGGCGGCGCTGGTGAGACTGTAGAAACGAGACAGGAGGAGAGGTCCAGCGGGAAAAGGGAGAGGCGGTCCAAATGGGAGAGAGGGGAGCGGAGGACGCGTAGGGTAGGGGAAGGAGGGGTAAGGGATGAGGGACAGCAGCAGGAGGGAGAGGACAGTAGCGGCGAGGAAGAGAGGGAGTCGTAAGAATGGGCGCCATAGAAGGGGAAGGAGACAGAAGCAGAGCAGTGGAGGGGAGAAATGAGAGGCGGAGGAATATGGGCGGAGTAGTCTGCTGCTGAGCAGCTGAGGGGAGAAAAAAGAGGCGGAGGGATATAGGCGGAGTAGTCTGCTGCTGAGCAGCTGAGGGGAGAAATAAGAGGCGGAGGAATATGGGCGGAGTAGTCTGCTGCTGAGCAGCTGAGGGGAGAAAAAAGAGGCGGAAGAATGTGGGCGGAGTAGTCTGCTGCTGAGCCGCTGAGGGGAGAAATAAGAGGCGGAGGAATATGGGCGGAGTAGTATGCTGCTGCGCCGCTGAGGGGAGAAATAAGAGGCGGGGGAATATGGGCGGAGTAGTCTGCTGCTACGCCGCTGTGGGGAGAAGTAAGAGGCGGAGGAATATGGGCGGAGTAGTCTGCTGCTGCGCCGCTGAAGGGAGAAATAAGAGGCGGAGGAACAATGGCGGAGGAGTCTGCTGCTGCGCCGCTGAGGGGAGAAAGAAGAGGCGGAGGGAAAGTGGGAGAACGAGCACGACCACGGGGTAAGATCAGCAACCAGCTGCGGCAGATGGGGAGAGGAGAGAGGCGGAGGAGAGAGAGAGGTCAGGAGGGGAAAGGAGGGAGAGAGGAGAGGAAGAGGAGGGTGAAGGGGCGGATTAGGTGGAGAGGGGTCTTGATAGAGGGGAGAGGCAGTTAAGGCAGCGGCCAGGGGGTGGCTCGGGTGCGTAGGAGGGCAGGGCAGCGGGAGTACGAGCAGTAGCACTTCGACAGGGCAGAAGGGCAGCGCGCAGGGCAGTACGCTGCAGGGCGGCGCGCGACAGGGCAGGCTGCAGCACGACTCAGTGCAGGCAGCAGCACGGGCGGCAATAAGGGCAGCGGCGGGCGCCAAGATCGGGCACACGGCAGGGCAGTGCGCAGGCGCGTCGCGCAGCCGATAAGAAGCACAGGACGGCAGCGCGCGAGCAGCGCGTCAGGGCGGCGTGTAGGTGCAGCGCGGCGAGCTGCAAACAACGCAGCGCCCGTCGTACTAGGCAGGGGGATCGCGCGGCGCGCAGGGCAGAGGCGGGCGCGTCGCGCTAGGCAGAAGTGCACGCAACGTGCGGGGCAGCAGGGGCGCTCGGGGCAGTGCGCGAGGTAACGGGGGTGCGAGACAGCAGGGCACGTGCGGGGCAGCGCAATCGTGGGGGGAGTCTACGAGCTGGGCGCGACTACTAAGGGTAGATCCGCGGGGTGATGAGGAGTAAATTGCTAATGCTAGAATTTAGAAAGGAAATTGCATAGCTATAGATGGCGTGGAAATGGCCGATAGCCTAAAGATTACTACGAGATGTGAAGAATAGGGAGACGCCTAGGACATCGCTCTAGATACCATGTTAAAGTGAGTCTTAGAAGAGCCATGGCGGCCGATAGGTGAGTTAGGTGAGAACGAATAGTTGCATTAGAGAAAGTGTCGAGAGACATTTGTAAGATGGGTTGGGAAACTCCAACTGAACCTAGGGCGTGTTCAATGCAGAGATCAACTACAAAGTGAACCTAAGATGAACCAAAAGTGAAACTAAGTCTAAAAGTGGCCGAAAAATAATATAAGGCCAAAAAGAAACGCCGAGCGAACACTAGCCCACTCCAACAGGTGGGGATGGAGGTGCAGGTGGCGGCGGTGGTGGCGGCGGTGGGGGTGGTGGCGGCGGCAGTGGTGGAGGCAGTGGGAGTGGAGGCGGCGGCAGTGGTGGCGGCTGGGGTGGTACCAGCCAGAGGGGAGGCCTTGGCGGTGGTCAGAGGCAGCAGCAGCAGCGTCAGCGTGAGACCCCTTCGCCTCAGGAGCTACGTGAGTGGTTTTCTCAGCGTGGGGCGGCTGGGGGTAGTGGTCCTTGCCCGTATGTCATTCGCACAGGTGACCGCTCTGGTCAGACATGCGGGAAGCTTCACACCCAGTACCGCTGCTTCTCTCGTCTTACCGACGCCTTCCGTGCAGAGTTTCCCGACGCGGCTGAGCTCCCCCGCTGGGCAGAGCTGCTTAGGCAGGGTGTGGATATCTTTACTCTTGATTATGATGCTATCCTTGCTGCCATGTATGCATTGACTGTTAGTGCTGAGGGTGACTGTTACCTGTGTATGCCGCCAGACCCAGGTATAGAGGCTGTTGATCTAGGTGCTAGTGAGTCTGCTGCTCTGGGTGCTGGTGAGTTTGCTCGCTTAGGTACCGCGTCTGCTACGGCCTTGCACACCTTCACGCTTGACTCAGGTGCTTCACGCTGTTTCTTTCACGACAGTACCACAGCCACACCGCTCTCAGCACCTGTTGCTGTCTCTCTGGCTGACCCCTCTGGGGGCCTAGTCCTTGCACGTTCCTCCACTGTTCCGTCGTGTCCGGCGGTTCCGTCTGGCTCACTGTCAGGTCTCCACCTCCCCTCGTTCTCTACGAACTTGGTGAGTAACGCCGTCCTTCAGGATGCGTGGGTTGATACCTTCACCCCTGGAGGACAGTGTGTGGCGATCTGTACGTGCTCCCGGACTGGCAGGCACCTGGCCACGTTCACCCGTCGGCCTGGGTCGAGTCTGTACACACTGACTACTGCGCCTCCCCAGGTAGCTGCGTCTGCGTCTGCGTCAGGTCAGCTTGCGCCCCCCTGCTCGTGTCGCGCCTTGTCGCACCAGGCGCTCCTTTGGCACCACCGCCTTGGTCACCCCTCCGTGGCATGCACTCCTATCTCCTTGTCTCTGGTCTTCCCAAGTCTCTGCCTCCCCTCCCACCCTCGCCTGCCCCTCCCTGTCTTCCCTGTGTCGAGGGGCGGCAGCGCGCCACTCCTCCTCCTCCACATGGACGTGTGGGGCCCAGCCCGCGTCCGTGGACAGGGCCGCGAGCGCTACTTTCTGCTGCTTGACGACGACTACTCGCGTTACACCACGGTCTTCCCCTTGCGCAGCAAGGGAGAGGTCCCTGATGTTTTTATCCCTTGGATCCGCGCTGTTCGTCTCCAGCTCCGCGAGCGGTTCGAGACAGATCTTCCCGTCCTGCATCTGCACTCTGACAGAGGTGGTGAGTTTTCCTCCGACCTCTTGCGGGACTTTTGTCGTGGGGAGGGCATTCGCCAGACGTTCACGCTTCTGGCCTCTCCACAGCAGAATGGGGTTGCTGAGCGCCACATTGGCCTAGTCATGGAAGTCGCTCGTACCTCCATGATGCATGCGGCTGCCCCCCATTTCCTGTGGCCGTTTGCGGTCCGATACGCTGCACATCAGCTCAACCTCTGGCCACGTGTCTCCTTGCCGGAGACCTCGCCGACACTGCGTTGGACGGGAGAGGTTGGCGATGCGTCGGTGATCCGGGTCTGGGGATCTCGTGCCTTTGTCCACGATACCACCGCGGACAAGCTCTCCTCCCGCGCCATTCCCTGTGACTTTCTTGGCTTTCCCCCTGACGCGCCTGGTTGGCAGATTTACCACCGCTCTCTCAGGACGTCACGTTTGACGAGTCGGTTCCCTTTTACCGTCTCTTCCCCTACCGCACTGCCCCTCTCCCCCCCCCGCCGCTCTTCCTCGCACCAGGTCCTCCTCCGGTAGACCCCCTGCCTCCTCAGGGTCCTGCTCCCTCAGGTGTGTCCCAGGTAGACCCTGTCGAGCCTGTCGAGGTAGCTGTCGACTCTGGTGCTGCTAGGGGTGCTGCGTCTGGGGGTGCTGAGCCTGCAGGTGCGGGGCCTGGGGGTGCTGAGCCTGAGCGTGCGGAGCCTGGGGGTGCGGAGCCTGGGGGTGCTGAGACTGGGGGTGCTGAGCCTGAGCGTGCGGAGCCTAGGGGTGCTGAGCCTGGGGTTGCTGAGTCTGAGGGTGCGGAGCCTGGGGGTGCTGAGACTGGGGGTGCTGAGCCGGAGCGTGCTGAGCCTGGAGGTACTTTGTCTGCTGGAGGTCCCACGAGTGTCTCGTCACGGCGGGAGCCTCTCTCTCCACCCCAGCTGCGCAAGTGGTTTGCTCGGCGCTGGAGCCTCCGGAGTGGAGCTGCTGGAGCTGGAGGCACTGGAGCTGCTGGAGCTGGCGGTGCTGCAGCAGCTGGAGGTGCTCGTGCTGGAGGTGCTGCAGGAGCTGGAGCTGGAGCTGCTGGAGGTGCTGGAGCCACTGGTCCCAGAGGTGCTCGTACTGGAGGCACTGGAGCTGCTGGAGCAGGAGGTGCTGCTGGAGCCGGAGGTGCTGGAGCTGGAGCTGGAGGTGCTGCTGGAGCTGGAGTTGCTGCTGGAGGTACTGGAGCTGCTGGAGCTGGAGGTGCTGCTGGAGCCGGTGGTACTGCAGGCGTTGGAGCTGGAGACCCTAGGGCTGGAGGTGCTGGCCCTGGGGGTGCTGGTGCTGTCGGTGCTGGTTTTGGAGGCGCTGTGCGGCCGCGACCGTACTTCGTTCCGCTACTTCAGCAGGTTCTTGGTCTCCCGCCGTCTACTGGCCTTACTCCTCCTTTACTGTGTCCAGCGCCTGACCAGTCCCAGCCACAGTTACAGCCAGCCTCCCCACTGCCGGCTCCTTCTCCTTACACTGAGCAGCCCGGAGGTCTTACAGAGCGTTGTGAGCCTGCGTCTCGCCCTGCGTCGCCTGTTCGCGCTGTCCGCACTTGTCATCGTGTTCCGCGTGAGCGTCCTCCTCCTGTCCCCGGCACGCACCAGATGGCACTTCGTCCTTCCTCTGTTCCACAGCGTGTCCCTCTGCCTTCTCCTCCTGCGTCCTCCCTTGCTGACGGTCCGGACCCGGAGTCTGACTCACTTCGTGCTGCCAGCCCTACTGTCACGTGTCTGCTAGCCACTGTTGTCACTGACCCTTCGTTTGAGTCCACTGCTGCGTCTGCCCTTGTTGCTGAGCTT
This sequence comes from Closterium sp. Naga37s-1, assembly GCA_947471745.1. Lineage (NCBI taxonomy): Eukaryota > Viridiplantae > Streptophyta > Zygnematophyceae > Desmidiales > Closteriaceae > Closterium > Closterium sp. Naga37s-1. Next base: position 1,443,451 of record CANJKZ010000967.1, read on the forward strand.
GATGACTTTGCTGCCGCCTGTCGCCTAGACTTCGCCGCTAGTCTTGTTGCTGAGTCTGAGTCTGTTTGTCCTCCGTCCGTCGGGGTGAGTGTGCTCTTGGCACGGACGTCCTTGAGGACAGGCAGGAGGACTTTTAGTGTTTTGCAGCTGCTGTACCTCATCTCGTGTCCATGCTGATTGCACCTGAGGGAGACCTGGATGCACCAGACATCCCGACCCCGCGCTCTTACGCAGAGGCGATTGAGGGTCCCTACTCCTCTCAGTGGCAGTCAGCCATGGACGCAGAGATGGCATCTAGAAGTCCACAGGCACTTACGTTGACGACGTTCCCCCACCTGAGCGAACATCGTCAGTGGCATGTGGATTTTCAGGGTGAAGCGGCCACCGGGTTCTCCGCCTGTCTTCAAGGCGCGTTACGTTGCACGAGGCTTCAGTCAGCGACATGGAGTTGACTTCTTCCAGACCTTCTCCCCTACCCCGAAGATGACCATGTCAGAGGTCCATTGGTGATCCCCGATTGATCCTACGGAAGGGTTACATGGTCGCTGTCCTGGGGGGTTATGGGCGCACTGACCCGCTACTTAACAAGCCCTTTTATCCCAATGGTCTGGTGGTTGGGATTCTGACATGGTATCAGAGCGAAGGTCTCAGGTTCGAATCTCAGTGTGTGCACTTCGGGCATCCCTGTGTGGGGGGGTGTCAGAGGTCTATTGGCGATCCCAGATTGATCTTAGGGAAGGGTTACAGGCTCGCTGTCCTGGGGGGTTATGGGCGCACTGACCCGCTACTTAACAAGCCCTTTTATCCCAATGGTCTAGTGGTTGGGATTCTGACAGACCACTCTTCAGGTGCTGCTGCACGTCGCCGCTTAGCGTGACTACGAGCTTCACTCTCTTGACTTCAGCACAACTTTCTTACAGGGCAGCCTGCACGAGGAGATCTGACTGCGCCACCCACCTGGCTTCACTGGGTCGTTTCCTGCAGGTACCCAGTCGAGCCTCCGGCGGCCAGTCTACGGTCTCCGTCAGGCGCCTCGCGAGTGGCATGACACACTGAGGACGACACTTGCGGCTCTTGGGTTTGCTCCTTCGACTGCTGACCCGTCGCTGTTTCTGTGCACCGACACTTCGCTACCGCCGTTCTACATCCTCGTGTACGTCGATGACTTGGTCTTTGCCACTGCTGACACTGAGGGACTCGCCCACGTGAAGTCGGAGCTGCAGAAGAGACACACGTGCACAGACCTGCGAGAGCTGCGCAGCTCTCTTGGCTTGCAGATCACCCGGGACTGAGCACGGCGCATCATTACCCTGACTCAGTCACACATGGTTCAGCAGGTCCTTCAGCGCTTCCGCTTCACGTACTCCTCGCCACAGTCCACTCCTCTGCCTACCGGTCACTCGCTCTCAGCTCTGCCTTCGGATGAGTCTGTAGAGCCGAGTGGCCTATATCCGGAGCTTGTGGGCTGCCTCATGTACCTGATGACCTGCAGTCGACCTGACCTTTCTTACCCTCATAGCATCCTGGCACGCTACGTTGCGCCCGGGAGACACCGACCAGAGCACTGGGAGGCCGCTAAGAGGGTGTTGCGCTACTTGTGCAGTACGTTTGGCATGGGGCTCGTGCTTGGAGGTCGGGCTCGAGTTGTCCTCACTGGTCACGCAGACGCTTCTTGGGTTGACGACTTGGCTACGCAGCGGTCGTCACAGGGTTACACTTTCAGCCTTGGCTCCGGCTCTGTTTCTTGGCGGTCTACCCGCTCGTCTTCTGTTCTCAGCTCCAGTTGTGAGGCTGAGATCTACGCACGGGCCATGGCTGCACAGGAGTTACGCTGGCTCACCTACCTGCTGACCGACTTGGGCGAGGCGCCTAGTTCTCATTAGAGAGAGAGAGAGAGAGAGAGAGAGAGAGAGAGAGAGAGAGAGAGAGAGAGAGAGAGAGAGAGAGAGGCCGACTACATGACCCTCCACGAGACCTGCGCCTACTCGCAAATTGTCAACCCTAAGCGAGCGGACCTGGTCCTCGTGGACAGGGAATCGGCCGAGACCTTCGTGACTGACGTCACCATAACCGACCCTGTGCTGCAGCGTAGAGACACCCGTGCTGTGAAGCGCCCTGGCTGGGCAGCGGAGGATGCGGCAAGGACGAAGAGAGGGCTGTACGAGGGGTGCCCAGAGTTCGTGAGAGTGTTCGGGCTGGCGGTAGAAACCTATGGGGCCTTGGCACAAGACACCCAGCGGTTCCTACGCCTCCTAGGCACCCAGGCAGCCAAGAAGAAGCACAGGCAGGGGAGGTTGACCACGGTCGCCTCCAAGCTCACAGCACACTACCGACAGCGCTGGTCGGTAATGCTCCAGCGCGGCCAGGCCAATACCCTGCTGGCAAAGTCCAACAGGGCAACTGAGCGGGCACACCCCCAGGCCCCAGTCGACCCGTGGGAGCCACACCTTGGGGACCTCTGGCAGGTCCTTGAGGACGAGCTGGACTGGGGGCCGGACCTGGATGGGTGAGGGGGCTGGAGTAGAGGAGATGGAGGAGTGAGGAGGACCCCAGGCGGCGGTCCTTGGGGCTAGGCACTAGGTAGGCTACATGGCAGTCGTGGCCATCAGCAGGCAGGCTTAGGATGTGGCTGTTGTGGCTGTCCCTTGCTTGTGTGTTGGTGGTTGTCTGCCTAGATTGCATGTTTAGGCTTACCGGCTCACTTGTGCCATGCCTGTACCCTGCTGATTATCAATGAAGGACCGCTTGAGAGAGAGAGAGAGAGAGAGGACTCTAGCCTCTGCCCTCTGCCCTCTGCCCTCAGCCCTCTGCCCTTGGCTTTCTAGCTATATAAGGGGCCTTCTTGGCCTCTCTTCTTCATTGTGTGGCTCACCACCGTCGACCTTGATCACCCTTCTCTGCCTCGTGCCTTCGCTGCCGCTGACTCATGCACCACCGTCGACCTCGTCGTCGACGCCACCTTCGTTGCGCACCGGTCGAGGAGAAGCAGGACGGGAAGGGTGTTCCGTCGCCCACTGCGACCGGATGCCCAGCTCGGCGATCACCAAAGGGATCGTCCCGTACTCGCCATCCGCGTGGCGTCTCCTCGCGTCAGCCAAACGTGCCTCCAAGGTGTCCGCTACGCCCGCATCAACCACGGGGTCGACCATGGCGACTAACGCTGTTGCCGGCCTACGAACGACTTAGTAGGTGCAAAATTCTGCTCCTATCTGAAGGTATTTGCGGGGCCGTCCACGCTCATCGCACCATGCGGAGAGTCACTCTAGAACGGTAGTGAGCTAGAATACGGGGGTTGGCACGAACTACTAGAGGTGATCGTAGGTTTGCTTAGTTCCTTAGTGCTTGCGCATTCGCGGGAGAAATCCGCAAGAGTTTCCACTAGGCAAAGTCGGAATTACAGAATGATAGAACAAGAAAATGACAGAATGACTACATCAGGCACCTAGCAACCCTGCAGCTAGCCTGGTCGACCGCCAGCACAGCTTGGTCGACCGCCTGCCAGCGTTGCGTAGAGGAGCCGTGCCAGCACTGCGGAAAGGCGACCTGCCAACAGAGCAGGTCGACGGCGTGCCAACGCTGCAGCAGAGGGGCTGTCCAGCGTTGCCCTGTAGAACACAGCAGTGCGCACGCTCGCAGGTGCGCGCAGCGATTGGCCCGACTTGCCTTGTTGGGCATCCGTCGGCTATTGTCTGCGCCTGACGAGCCACATCGACTTCGGGATACCAGCCCGCAGTCGCCTTCGCCATCGCGACCTCGAGGACGTTCGCGTACCTCCGCAGAACTCGTCGAGCAGGTTACCCGGTCGACCTGGTCGACCACCAGGTGCTTCCGGTCGACCACCACTGCCTCTGGTCGACCACCAGGTCCCTCTGGTCGACCACCAGGTGCCCCTGGTCGACCACAACTCCCGTCGAGCTACCCCCTGGTCGACGGACCCCTTCCGTCGACCAGAACAGCCAGCGGTTGTCGCCGAGCTCCCCTCGTCGACCGCTACTCACTTGTCAGGTCGACGGACTGCTCCGTCGACCTCTCGGTCGAGCTGCATGTCGACAGACTGCTCCCGGTCGAGCTGCAGGTCGACAGACTGCTCATTCGACCTCCTGGTCGAACTGCCCCTTCTGGTCGACGGCCCACCCATCGCTCAGACCAGTCAAAAGCAGCTGTCGAGCTCCCTGGTCGACAGCAACCCCACAGCGGTCCCCTGCAGCTCGACGTCACCTGTCGAGCAGCTCTCCCACTGTGAACGGTCGGCTGCTACTCCCGTGCATCCGACCATGTCGTCGGCGTTGCCCAAGCGAGGGCGTGGCCAACATTCCATTCCTGTTAACAGTGAGGACGCTGAGAGTTGCCATAGCGGGCAGGGCAGGCGAGTGCGGTAGCAGCAGGACAGCACGCAAGCAGGGCAGGGCAGGGCGGCAGCCAGCAGGGCAGCTCACAGGCAGGGTAGCGCAGCTGCTAGCAGCGCATGGGCAGGGCAGGGCGCGCGGCTGCTGGCGACGCGCTGGCAGGGCAAGGCACGCGGCGGCGGGAGACGCGCCGGCAGGGCAGGGCGCTCAGCGGCGGGCGGCTCGCGAGCAAGGCAGGGCACACGGCGGCGAGCGGCGCGCTGGCAGGGCAGGGCACGCGGCGGCGAGAGGCGCGCGGGCAGGGCAGGGCACGCGGCGGCGAGCGGCGCGCGGGTAGGGCAGCGCGCGCGGCGGCGATCAGCGCGCGGGCAGAGTGGCGCGGCGCGGCGCGGCGGCGAGCAGCGCGCGGGCAGGGCACGCGGCGCGGTAGCGAGCGGCGCGCGGGCAGGGCAGGGCGTGCGGCGGCGAGCAGCGCGCGGGCAGGGCAAGGCGCGCAGCAGCGAGCAGCGCGCGGGCAGGGCAGAGCAGGGCGTGCCCGGCAGCGCAACGCAGGGCAGGGCAGGGCGGCGCGGCACTAACAGGCGCGACTCTTGGGGTAGCGCGGTTCGATGGGCCCTAAAAAAATCCGGTCCTAGGCTATGACCTGCTCTGAAACCATGTCAGGAGAATGAACGAGGAATGTGTGAACTAGCAGCATGTAGGAGTACAAGTAGTAAACCCTAATTGGGTTGTACCCCATATGGGCTACCCCACTACAGCCTACACAACATGCAGCATATATAGTTTGACACTTCAACCTTATACTTCAACCGGCAGACGCGAACGCTGGGTGAACGGCGGTTTTGCGATATTGTTGGGGAGTCGAAAACCCACAAAAAAAAAGGGGGGCTCCAACCTTAGACTGCAACCGGCAGACGCGGACGCTGGATGAATGGTGGTGCGCGATATTGTCGGGGAGTGGAAAATACAAAAACGTATGGGAGCAGCTGAAGCTTCGGATTTACCTGCTGGCGACGAGCGATGGGTGAAAAATCTGCAACGCGCCAGTGGGAGCTGCGTGGTACTTTGTTAAAACATCATCGGCGGGAGCAGCTTCGACGACGTAGTCTACAGCGTTGATGCCAGTAGGTTCTGTGGTCTCGGAATAACCCAAGGACAGTCCCTGGTTCTCGATTGAACCCACATGCTAGTGTCGGGTAACCGACGGAAACTAATGGTGACCGAGTGGGCAGCTATAGTACGTCCGAGTTTTTCGGAGGAGAACTGCACATGCAACCGCGGATTTTACGGGGTTGTTTTCGACCAACCATTACGGAGTTTTACGCGGGACTTATCGGTTTTACGGCGAAGAGCGCCGACATTTTCGTGGGATTTCTCGGCATTTGGTTAAACGCGTGCGACATCAACGTTCGAGCAACATCGAGGGAACTACACAGGATTTTCAAGGGGTACGAACGACTTACGACGAACTGAAGAAGGCGGTAGCAACAGTGCAAGGGGGGGAGAGATAGCTGCAATCTTTCATCTCTGCCCAGGAGCCCTCGGCAAATTGCGACAAAAAGCTCGGCGAGTCTGCACAAACCCGCCGGAGGAGCTGACGTCATCTGACTCGGATAATGAGTCCGACATTTTTGACCGGGGTGACACTCGACTCGGTTACTGCTTCGACAACCTTCGCCAAGTAACGTACACTAATTCGCCGCCTATCGCCTTCGTTCGCCACCTTCGTCGACAATCGTAACAATCCTGACTTCACGGCCAGAGGATTTCAGGACGCGACCCCCCCAACTCTACTAGCGACAACTCGCCAACTCGACCCGCCCATGACAAACGATTATACATTCGCCACGTCAAATGCTGCCAGCTGCTACTGCTGGAGATATCGCCTGATTCTGGCGATGTGAAGACAAAAAAACGTTCAGTTCGGGTACTCGAAACTTTCCGGTTCGGTTTCTGGGCTACATCTGCTGGTTCGCCCTCGAAGATTTTTTGGGGCACGTAATACCTGGTTTTCGCCATCGATTTTTCACACCGACACGTTTTCACCTAGACTTCTTCGCTCAACGCTCATTTTCAGTGGGACTTAATGTTGAGTGCAATACGTTGTTTGCACGACAACCTACCGCCTATTCGCCGACGTTGAAGGAAAGTGGGGTGTTTTGTTTTGAGGTAATTTGTATCGTCTGGAATGCGCATTTGTGTGCTTTTCATTTTGGCGTTTACGGTTTGTGAATCGCCTTAGCGGTTCATGAGTTATGTGCATTTTAGTGTGCAATTGCATTCATGAGTTTTCATGACTAATCTCGTGTGTTTCGTATGTGCATGCGAGGAGTTCCAAGTTTTCATGTGTGTTCGTGTTGTTTCATGATTGTGCGTGAAGTTTCGAGTGTTCATGGTCATTCGCGGGGCGTTCATGAGTGTTCATGTTCGTTCATGACTGTTTATGTTCCGTTCATGTTTGTTCATGTTTTCTGTCATGAGTTTTCATTTGTGTTCATGAGAGAGAGAGAGAGAGAGAGAGAGAGAGAGAGAGAGAGAGAGAAAGAGAGAGAGAGAGAGAGGCACCTTGCCTCTGCCCTCTCCCTTAGCCATCTGCCCCCTCTGTTCCTTAGTATAAGAGGCCCCTCTTGGCCTCTTGTCTCTCATTGTTCAGTGGTGTGGCTGAAATTTTCGCTCGCGTCGACCATCTTCGGCGGCCGACGCTCGACAGCGCGGCCTTCGGCCGCGCGCTAGGGAGGGCAAGGGAGAAGCAAACAAGCGACTATCAGCAAGACATACAACGGATGACAACAACTACTTCTACCTAAGACAACCATGAATCAAACCGGGGCGGATGGTACATCCGATCCGCCTGCAGGGCATGCAGAGTGCCCGTCATTGTCTGCCACACCGAGCGGACCACCAGAATGGCGGCGCCAATCGCGTCGGCTCCGGAACCTGCCCGCAGGTTCCTCTGTAAGTCCCGCACAGCCGCGTCCAGTTGCCCCACAGCCCCAACGCCTCCCTGCACGGGCGCGGCCAACACAGGCGCCAGGAGGAGGGCAATCTGGTCGGCCGCGTCAAGACAGTCGTCCCGCGGGCCATCAAGCAGGGACTCCGCCGGGACAGGCGGAAGAGACCCGTGCGCCAGGGACTGCACAATCAGAAGCGCACGAAGGCTCTCCGAGGGCCTCCATAACTGGCCGAGCGTCGCCTCCGGAACCTCGGCGCGCGGGGGAAGGAGCTCCTCCGCCAGAGAAGGGAGCTGTAGTCGAGGAAGTCCAGCCCCACCTCTACGAGCAGGGGCCGAGGGAGTCGGAAGTGACACCGCGGGCGTCGGAGCAACCACGGGGCGGGCGACCGGAAGGGGAGCTGAGGGCGTTGGAGCTGCACGCCGCGAGCTGTTCTGACTCGCCGGGCCGGCCTGACCATCGCGAAACGCCTCTGTCACAATCTGCCGCACGTCCACGATTGTTGCTGGCGCGTCCAGCCACCCGCCACGCCCGCGACCGTGACCTCCCCTCCAACCACCCTGGTGCGCATGCCAGTTCGCCTGCGGCTGTTGCCGGCGAGGGGAATCACGCCGTCGACGAGACACATCTCGCTCATCTCGGGGGGAGGGCGAATGAGGACGGGAGTTATGCTGCTGCACTGCCGGAGGAAGGGCATGGGCAGACGAGGAAGCGGCGGGGAGCGGAGGGGCAAACTTCCCGCCCGGCGCATCAAGGGACGCAGCAGGAGACGCCACGGGTATGTCAGAATAGCAGTGAGAAGTTTAGAAAAAGAAAGAGAGGTTGCACTAGCAAGCAGTTGAGTACATATAGGAAACCCTAGATTGGGCTGTACTCGCTATAGAGTACCCCACTGCAGGCTAGACAAATATAACATTCTGACACACCCCCATAGCCAAAGTGGGGTGTAATCAGCAGAGCAAGCAGTCATAGAGCAGGTTCACAATTGCAAGCAAAGCTAGAGGCATTCACAAAGGACAAGTGAGGAGGAGGAGGCGGGACTGTAAGATGAGAGGAGATAGGAGGCGACGGCTGAAGCTGCAGACACACGGGCAACAGGAGCGGCTGGCACAGTGGCTACCGGGACAGTGCCCCGGACTACTGGAGTAACTGGCTCGGCGGCTACGAAGAGCGGCAGGAGCAACGGACCCACGGGCGACAGGCGCAGCAGGCTCTCTGGGCTACCAGGACAGCGCCCCGGACTACAGGTGCTGCGGACGACAGGACGGCAGTCTCCACTCAACCTCCCCCAACTGTCCCACCCCCCTTTCACACACCCCTTGCTGAACCCCTAGCTCCGCTCCCACGTCACCCCCCTAGCGCCACTCCCCTCGGCTCCCACACACCCACCCCCCTCAGCGGCAGCTGCAGCAGTGGGAGATGAAGAAGGAGGAGGAGAAGGGGAAGGGTAGCACCCACACCGCTCACCCCCATGCCCGCCACCCCACACCCCCCACCACCGCGGAACACACGGCGGCACGGGAGCAATGGGCGGCACGGGGGGGGGGGGGGGGGGGGGGAGGGGGCGACGGGACAGCAGGGGCCGCGAGCGCCTAGCCAGGGCGCCGCGACAGACCAGCAGGGGCCGCGCGCGCCTTGCCAGGGCGCCGCGACGGACCAGCAGGAGCCGCGCGCGCCTGGCCAGGGCGCCGCGACGGAGTAGTAGGGGCCGCGCGCGCCTTGCCAGGGCGCCACGACTAACCAGTAGGAGCCGCGCGCGCCTGGCTAGGGCGCCGCGACGGAGTAGTAGGGGCCGCGCGCGCCTTGCCAGGGCGCCGCGACGGACCAGTAGGAGCCGCGCGCGCCTGGCTAGGGCGCCGCGACTGAGCAGCAGTGGCCGCGCGCGCCTCGTCAGGGCGCCGCGACGGGACGGCAGGGGCCGCGCGCGACACACCAGGGCGCCGCGACGGGACGGTCGGGGGACGCGCGCGTCGCTCCAGGGCGCCGCAACGGACGGGCAGGGGGCGCGCGCGTCTTCCCAGGGCGTCGCGACGGAGGGACGGGGGGGCGCGCCCGCCTCGCCAGGAAGAAAAAGGGCCGCGCGCCCCCCGGGCGCGCGCCACACAGGGAAACCGAAAACCGGCAAGAAGAAAGGGTAGCGCGCCCGGGGCGCGCGACAGCAGTAGAGCAGCGGAAGCATTAGGTGGTGGGCCCACCCACAGGATCGACCCAAGGGGATCGACCTGCTCTGAAACCATGTCAGAATAGCAGTGAGAAGCTTAGAACAAGAAAGAGAGGTTGCACTAGCAAGCAGTTGAGTACATATAGGAAACCCTATATTGGGCTGTACTCGCTATATAGTACCCCACTGCAGGCTAGACAAATATAACATTCTGACACCACAGGCGCAGGAGGAGGCGCCTCGCCAGACGCAGGTGCCACCCTAGCAACAGCCGCCGTCTCAACAGGCGACGGCAACACCGGAACGTGAGGCGCGGGAGAGGGCGCCGCGCCAGGAGCAGGAAGAGGCGCCACGTCAGCCGCAGGCGCCAGAACGAAGGCAGGTACAGGCGTCGGCGCCACCACGCGCGGGAGGACGGCCACACCCGCCAACTCTCGTCCAGAGTCGACTACCGTGGAGCACGCGTGAGCAGGAGAACCCGCGGCAGACATTGCCGCAACAGGGGCAACCGGCGCCGACTGCACCGGCGAGGCAACCACAGCAGACGCCACGCCAAACGACCGCGGCGAATACGACACCGGGGAACCGCCACCAACCGCCACAGGCATTACGAAGAGGCAGAGGCGGGCGGCAGCGAGCTGCGGGGCGTGGCCGAGGACGGGAGAACGGCTTCCAATGGGCGGCGAGGCTAGCTTTAACAAATGCGGATGACAACAACGCGGCGGAGGATGAAGCAGACGAGGCACAAGACCCCACTTTTATTGCCCAGCCAGCCGCTGAATCAACCACTGAAGGAAGTGGTGGGGATGAAGGTGAAGCTGCTCCAGGAGTTGAGAGTCAAGTGAATGTTGCAACAACTCCCCGAGCCGCATCTGCACAAGTTGGAATTGAGGGGGAATCAAACCCAGACGCACCCCCCACCACCGCACCACCAACACGCCAATTTTCGACAGAACAGCTGGCGAAGGACACTGTCCGCTTCAACGAAGTCCGCACTTGGGACCTGACACCACTACGCGACAGTCGTCAGCCCCCCCTCTCCCGCAAAATACCGCACGACATCCGCACCAGCTTCGCAAATGCGCTGCTGACACCCCTTCTGCACCTCGCACGCCACCCTGACTCAGTACCCGGTTGGCGCCTGTTTCTCTTTATCCCCCGCCAAATCCTTCGCCAGGCGAAACCAGGGAAGCCGGGTTGGCCCGCAGTGAAGTTGCGACTTCGCCGGTTTTTCAAGGGCGAATGGGAACAGTTGTACGAGGAAGTTGTGGCAGCGATCAACACCCCTCCAGCGCCACGTCACCAGCCGGACAACTTGGGAAAGCGCGCCAGAGCAGAGGGACTTGTTCGAAAGGGCAGCCTTCGGCGGGCTATCCTGGCCCTCGAATCTACACCCGTGGCAGATCCAACGCCCGAAACACTGGATTCACTCAAATCCAAGCACCCACTCGCGCCACCTGGACACATTGACTGGACACCAACGGACGAGGCCCACGTGGTGACCATCACCTCAGCTGCATTCGCGAAAATCCTATGCCGCTGCGAAAACGGTGTGGGGGGAGGGCCATCAGGGATGACGTTCGAACACCTCAGAGATGCAGCTATCGCCAACGCAGCCGTTACCACCCACCTCCACGCTCTCGTCTGCACAATACTCCGAGGGAAACTCCCCGAAGAGGTGTGCTCCTTGCTCACGTCCTCCCACCTCATCGCTCTCGCCAAGCCAAAGGGAGGGACTCGGCCCATAGCCGTAGGAGAGTGTGTCCTACGCCTCGCGGCAAAATCGGCACTTTCCTCACTAGCAGAAGCGGCACGAGCCCATTTCCTCCCACTCCAGTACTGCGTCGCCGTCCAGGGAGGTAGCGAAGCAATAATCCACGCCGCCAGATCGTACATGAGCACGCATTGCGACGCCACGATTCTTCAGGCGGATCTCTCAAACTCATTTAATAGCATCAGTCGCGAGGCAATCGTAGCAGGCCTACGCGGAAGTACGCTAGAAGGGATCCTCCCCCTAGTTCACTCCTCTTACGGCGCGCCGTCTGAGCTATTCCTTGACGCTGGCTTTAATAGTCCTCCCATATCCAGCATTACAGGGGTCCGTCAGGGCGACCCACTCGGGCCCTTGCTCTTCGCCGCGGGTATCCACTTGTCCCTCGCCGCGACCGCAGCCGCCTTCCCGACCGTGCTCTGCCTCGCATTCGCTGAGGATGTCACGTTCCTGGGCAAAGTGGTGGAGTGTACAGCGGCGTTCAACCACTTCACGAGCAGCCTCCGTAGCATGGGGCTCAGGCACAACGCCGGGAAATGTGCGGCGTGGAGCGCTGTTCGACCACCGGAAGGGGCCTTGCCGGAGGGGGTCCCATTCTGCCACGACGGGCTGCGTGTTCTGGGCAGTTTCATCGGCGCGCCAGATGGAGCAGCAGCATTTATTCGGGCACAGCTGCAAGCCATGACAACCCCACTCCCGCAGATAGCAGACCTGGAACCGCAGGCAGCGTCACTGCTGCTGACGAGGTGCATCTCGAGGCGGATGTCATACCTCGCGCGCACAACCCCACTCAGCCTTCTGCCTGAAGAAGAATGGTCACGGTGGGGCCAGAAGCTGCTCCACACACTGCTCGACGCCTGCGGCGTGCGCCATCCGAGGGGGGATGCGGAGGAACGACGCGTGTGGGACCAAGCTTCCCTCCCCCCAAGCTTGGGAGGCCTGGGGCTGGCGGACCCAGCGGTTGAAGGGCGCTACAGGTACCTAGCAAGCTTCGTCCAGGCGCACGGACTCCTAGCCTCACTGCCCCGCCCCGCAGGAGCTCACCTCTCCACCGCCTTGAACTGGACAGAGGAGGTGGACCCGGACCCGAACCAAATGCAAACCTGGCTCGGGGAGTGCAAGGAAAGCCTCACACAGGAGGGACGTGACCTGCTGGCGGCAGAAATGGCAGCGCCCAAGGGACAGCTACAGCACCGCCTTGCCCTCTTGGTCCAGGGCGGACGCAGTGCCGCTCAGGTTGCAGCATCACAGCATATGGAGCTGAACCCCCTTTGCGGGCACACTCAGCGGCTCTTGTCCCTCACAGGCTACGGCGCAGGGGACTGGCTGATAGCCATCCCCTACATGCCCTCCCTCCGCCTCGACCCCAACCACTTCTCGTTCGCCCTCCAGTTCCGCCTAGGACTGCCTCTCCCCGTCCCTAGCAACTGCGACTGCACAAAAAGAGTCGCCATAGCAGACAAGCGCCTCCCCAACCACCTCCTCTGCTGCGGCACAGGGCACGGACGGACCAACACACACAATGAGCTGCGGGACGAATGTGTGCGTATGGCTCAGGACGCGGGGTTCATCGTGCATAAGGAGAGTATGGCATTTAGCAAAAAGGCCGACCTGGCTATTCGGGACAGAAGCTGTGGGGCGGTGTGGCTGGGTGACATAACCATCACCGACCCTATCAGCAAAAGGGATGAGATGTCAGGAAGGGACGGGGATGGGCAGCAAGGGAGGCAGCAGATAAGAAAATTGGGCTATACCACGGCAGGGCTGAATTCGCAGGCTTTTACCCTCTGGCAGTCGAGACCTATGGCTGCCCATGTGCCGAGGTACAGGCTTTCCTGAAGCACGTGGCGGACAGAGCAGCACGCTTACACTTCAACGCGGACCCCTCAAGCTTCCAGGCCGCAAAGCTGCTGCACCAGTTCCGCCAGCGGTGGTCTGTCGCCCTGCAGAGGGCACAGGCTGTGAGCTTCCTCATCACGCTGAACCTTGCAGCCCAGAAGGAGAACCCTGCCTTAGGAGGCCCCGAGGGGGTCCTGGACCCGGGGGAGTGCTTTGCTACCCTAGAACCGGGCAATGGTAGCGAGTAGAAGACTTGGGGGGGGGGAAGGGGGTAGGGAAGAGAATAGTTAGACAAACTTGTTTGTTGCTTGCTTACTTGCCTTTGCTGTTTTCTCATTTCTATATCAATACAAAGGACCGTGAGAGAGAGAGAGAGAGATGGCTTGGGGTTAGTCCTTAGCCGTTTTTCACCCTCTCCTGCCTAGTCCTTAGTCCTTAGACGTTTCCAGGGCTGTTCCTCTAGTATAAAGCACCTAGTGAGGAGTCCTTTGAGCTCATTCTTCACTGGTGAGTTCAGTTTACTCCCCAAAACCGGCGGCTCGCGCCGGCCGCCTTCGGCGGCCGCAGCTCGCCGGCGCGGCCTTCGGCCGCGCGTGAGGGGTGGCAAGGACAAAGGGAACACGGACTATAGCATGGAGCAGTACAACATGCAGTACTAGACAACACACAACAACAACACCCCCAGGCGCGCCTCTGCCGCCATGGGGAAGCCCAAGGCCAGGCCAGCTACTAAGGGGGCCGACACGGGGAAAACCCCCGCTACTCGGCGAGTATCCAGCAAAGCCTCCCGTCCATCCAGCGAAGGTCGGATGCGGCTGCTGATACAAGGCCGAGAGGGGCCTCCTGAGCAGACTCAGCAAGCCGCATCATCGCCCCAAGGCCGGGCCCGAGCGTTGCACCAGGGGCGCCCTGGACAAGCCCGATCAGGGGGAGATAATGGAGCATCTCCGTTGCTGCGGACACCGCCGCCGACTGCTCCGATGGCATCATCCCCCCAACCTCGACACCCTGGCGCGCCAAACACACGTGGAGCTGGTCCAGTACGTATGACAGCAGCGTCAAACACGTCCCCACGTGCATTACGCGCTGCTCGACGTGGAGAGGAGTCGCAGCTACACGAGCAGCAACGCGAGGAGCTGATGGGACGGGAGGGAATAGCAGCACCTGGGGAGGTGGCGGAGGAACAGGAGACGGCGGGGGGAGAGGCGGCTGTGGCCGCGGCGGCAGTGGAAAACGGCGCAATGGTGACTGAGTCGGAGGCGGCTGCGGCGGTTGAGGCTGCGGCTGCTGCGGGGCCGGAGGGGGTTGCTGCTGCTGAGGCGACTGGGGCGGCGGTTGCTGCTGAGCTTGGTGGGCTTGACGCTGCCTCTGGCGGCGGCTCAGTTTCACCCTCTGCCATCCCCCAGGCGTTGCAACCAGGGGAGCTGGAACTGGCAGTAGATCCAGAGCAGACCGAGGAGTTGGCTCTGGCGGCGTCGCCGGAGCCTGTAACGGCGGCTGCACTGGCCGCAGCGGTGACAGCGGCGGCCGGGGAACAGGGCGGAGCCCTGGCCGAGGAGGATGCGCCGATTGCCGCTGCGAGCGCCGGAACGCCTGCTGCTGCCGAGGGCGCAAGCACGCAGGGGCACGGGCAGGAGGGGAGCAATAGACGGGGTCACGGACCCGCCGCGACTGCCTGCCGCCCGCGGGAAGACAGGGAAGAAGAAGCTTCGAGCCCAGCCAGCACCGAGGCGGCCCGGAGCAGGGCTGGGACCTGGTCCCCCGGGACCCCTCCTGGGCTGGCTTCTGCAAGGGCAGTTGCCACAAGTGCAAGCGCGTCAATCCCCATCTGTGGGGACAAACGGCGGCGACATGGAAGCGGAGAACGGCATTACGCAAGCAACCACAGCGAACAATACGGCAGGAAACGCAGCGGCAGGACCTTCAACGCAACAAACACCCCGCCGGGAAACACGGGGCCCGATGGAGAGAGTGGAGAGAACAATCACAGCAGCGGTTCCGGCTCAACAAACCCCACGACGTGAAACACGCAGCGTTACGAGAGCACAAGGCATTACCTGGGGCCAGCCAAGGGGTGGCCAGGCAACGCCGATGCTGGCGCCGTGGATCTCGGCGGGAAGACCGCAACAAGCTGGACGAGGCGAGCCAAACGCCGGTACCAGGGGCGGCGCAACGGCTCGCGGGGCGAGGGGAGGAGGACGAGGTGCCAGGGGGGGAAGGGGCGGAAGAAGCCCGATCGTTGGCGGCAGGGCTGCGCTCGTGAGATTGGGAACGTGGCGGGAACGCCACGAGCGACCGGAGCAAGCGGAGCCAGCGACGAATCAGAGCGAGGAGGATGTTGTCAACAGCGATGATGGGGATGACTTTGTAGCTGAGTCGGCTGCGACTTCGGAAGAAATCTCGCTCGAGGAGGAGGAAGATGTGCGCGGGACGAGAGAGGCTAGAGGTCAGAGGAGCAACGGGAGGAACGTGGTAAACCCTCAGGAGAGAAACCCACAAGGGACGGGAGTTAGGAACGAGGAGGAGAATGGAAACCAGAGCGAGCCTCGGGTGCGGTCACCGTCTGACCTGGCGGAAGACCAAGCCATCTGGCAGCAGGTAGCCACGTGGAACATGACTCCCTTACAGTGGGGAGACCAACCGTTCCTCGTGCGCCGCATGCCACCCAAGATCCTACAGAGCTACTCACTCTGCGTCCTCACGCCACTCATCCGTCTGTCCAAGATCCCCGACTGCCCAGGTGCCTGGGCGGTCCTACAGTACCTCCCGAGGCTGACTCTCCGTCCGGCCCCCAAACCTGTTGAAGGCAGCCGCTGGTCAGGCAATCGAGCAACGCCTGCACCAATTCCAACTCGGCAACTGGCAGGACCTCTTCAGGGATGCATGCGTCATCCCCGACAGTGAAAATTCGACAAGGCATGAGATGGATGAGGCTGGACTTTGCGCTAGAGCTGAGGGGTTGATGAAAAAAGGAAATATATCGAAGGCGGTGGCAGCTCTACGAACTACACCGCTGGCGGAAACCAGCCCAGCGACACTCGCATCACTCCAAGCGAAACATCCAGCTGCAGCCACTGTACTACCCGGGCTGGTAACCAGTTTCAACCACTCGACATTGAGCGTTACCACGGACGACCTACGCGAAATCCTCCAGAAGTGCCCGAATGGAGTGGGAGCGGGACCTTCAGGCACTTGCTTCGAACACCTTAGGGATCCCGCTCTCGCTAACGGTGAAATCCTAGCACTTCCCGCTCAGGTAGTCAACTACCTCCTTAGTACGTACCAGACCCAGGCGGTTAGGGACCTACTCCTACCATCACGACTGATCGCGCTTGAGAAGCCGGGCGGAGGAGTCCGTCCTATCGCGATAGGAGAGGCGATCCTGCGAGTGGTGGCGAAAGCGGCACTAAGGGAGCTGTCCCAAAATATTCGCGACTTCTTCCTCCCAGTCCAGTTCGGGGTTGCTGTAACTGGAGGTGCAGAGTGCATCATTCATTCCGTCCGTTCATTTCTTCGGGAGGACGAGACACGGGTGGCGCTACAACTAGATATTGAGAACGCGTTTAACAGTGTGGAACGCGCGGCATTCTTCACGGCACTCTCCCAATCAAGCCTGCTGCCGCTCCTACTGTTAGTCAGAACCTTGTATGGGGGACCGTCGCGACTCCTGGTCGATCAACTCTTCGGCGTGGACCACATCTCTAGCTCCCGAGGAGTGCGGCAGGGTGACCCTTTAGGCCCACTGCTCTTTGCAGCAGCGATCCAGCCGGCCCTGACCAGCACACCGACCCTGCTCCCCGAGGTGGCGGTGGTCGCCTACGCGGATGACATCACGATCGTCGGCCCGAAGGAGGTGGCGTACGAGGCGTTCAGTGCCATCTCCAGGGACCTAGCTGCGGTCGGCCTACGCTGCAACGTCGCAAAGTCATCTGCATGGAGTCAGACGATGACGGAGGAGGGCGACACCACACCAACGCTCGGACTGCAGCAGAGCCGGGAGGGAATCAAAGTCTTGGGTAGCCCAGTTGGCCTGCCGGCGTTCTGCACCAACCAAGTCCAAGCCCGGCTGGAAGAGGCGTCGCAAACACTGCCGCTGGTGGCGCAGCTTCACCCGCAGAGCGCCCTGCTCATCTTGTCAAGGAGCATCTCCCGCCGAGTGTCGTACATGCTCAGGACAACACCAGCAGACACCCTGGAGAGAGATAGGTGGAGAAGCTGGAGCGAGGCCTTGCTGGCGACGGCATTTGCAGCGGCAAAACTCCGGGCCCCGACGAGTGAACTGGAGCGGAGCCTACTGTGGTGCCAAGGAACACTATCAGTCAGGCTAGGGGGACTGGGGATAATAGACCCCACCTCAGAGGCACCTGCAGCCTATATTGCCTCAGTAATGGCGGCACAGCAACTGCTACGTGGGTTGAACCTCCCAGAGGCCTACCTCCTGAGCCGAGCGGCGAGGCTCCTGGATCATGGCTGGACCCCGGACCCACCAGGGGTCAACCCCTTGACTACACTAGAAGCAGCACTGCCCCCCACGGCACGAGGAGCGCTGCAGGCGTTTCGAGAGCAGCCGGCTGAGAAGAGCAGCCTTCAGCTCACACTGTCTCGGCACATCAATGAAGCACGGGCAGCAGAACTTCTGGCCCACACAATTGAGGATCGGCCGGGGAAGGACCGCGGGCACGCCATACGCCTCATCAGTCTGCAGGGGGTGGGGGCGGGGGACTGGCTCCATGCCGTACCAACATGAACTGACCTTACATTTTCCCCTGGTCAGTTCTCGTTGGCGCTCGGCTTCCGCCTAGGCATCTCCCTCCCTGTGACAGTGAAGTGCCCGTGCAAACGTGACAACTCTGACGTCAAAGACACGAGCTACCGAACCACCTTGTGCGCTGCGGGCATGGAGGTGATACAGTCCGTACCCACGATGCCCTGGTGTTCGCCCTACTGAGGATGGCGAAGGAGGCCGACTTCACAGTCTTCCACGAGACCACCGCCTTCTCCCCCCCAGTGATCCGGAAGAGGGGTGACCTAGCGATCCGAGATAAGGAATCCAATGAAACATGGGTGACGTGACAGACCCGGTCCTACAGTGCCGCGACAAGAGGACTAGAAAACCACCTGGGTGGGCGGCGAGGGAGGCCTCAGAGAGGAAACACAGGATATACGAGGGGCGGCCAGATTATGTGGGGTTCTTCGGCTTGGCAGTAGAAACCTATGGTGCCTTGGCCATGGACACACAGCAGTTCCTCCGCCTGCTTGCCACCTCAGCCGCCAAGAGGAAGTTTCGCCAGGGGAAGCTGACCACCACCACTGCTAGGCTGACTGCCCACTACAGACAGCGCTTCAGTGTGATGCTGCAACGCTCCCAAGCGACCTCGTTCTTGAACAAGTCAAACCTGGGAGACGATGCAGCCTTCTCACAGACCGCCAGGGACCCATGGGAGCCGAGCCTGGGAGACCTGTGGCAGGTGCTGGAAGATGACCTGGGCGGATGGTAGAAGACTGGAGAGTTGAACTGATGGCACCTGCGGGGGAAGAGGAGTGACATGGAGAAGTGACTGTTGCTGGGCGGCCTCAGGGGATGAGTGGAGAGGGGGAAGGTAAGGGGAGAAGTAGAGAGACACGGGGCAGCAGTGGCGGACTAAGGGATGGGTTGACCAAACAGAGGTCATATAGTGGGAGGACCGTGCCGCTGGACCTACCTTGGTAGCTTTTGCTAGCCCTAGTTTGCTTGCTGGCCTGTTTAGTTGCCTGTTTAGTTGCCTGGTTGCCTGTTCTCTGTGCTGTCTTGCTTGGTTGTGTGTGCCCCTAGGATATACCACTTGCTGGAACGTACCCTTGCCTTGCCTGTACCTTATAAGCATATCAATGAAGGACTGCTTGAGAGAGAGAGAGAGAGAGAGAGAGAGTGAGTGAGAGAGAGAGAGAGAGAGAGAGAGAGAGAGAGAGAGAGAGAGAGAGAGAGAGAGAGAGAGAGAGGACCCTAGCCTCTGCTCTCTTCCCTCTGCCCTCTTCCCACTGCCTCCCTAGCCTATATAAGAGGCCCTTTGGGGTCTCTCTTCCTCATTATTTGTGTGGTGGCTGCAATTTTTCGCTCGCGAGAGAGAGAGAGAGAGAAAGAGAGAGAGGACCCTAGCCTCTGCTCTCTTCCCTCTGCCCTCTTCCCACTGCCTCCCTAGCCTATATAAGAGGCCCTTTGGGGTCTCTCTTCCTCATTATTTGTGTGGTGGCTGCAATTTTTCGCTCGCGCGAGAGAGAGCGAGAGAGAGAGAGAGGACCCTAGCCTCTGCTCTCTTCCCTCTGCCCTCTTCCCACTGCCTCCCTAGCCTATATAAGAGGCCCTTTGGGGTCTCTCTTCCTCATTATTTGTGTGGTGGCTGCAATTTTTCGCTCGCACGAGAGAGAGCGAGAGAGAGAGAGAGGACCCTAGCCTCTGCTCTCTTCCCTCTGCCCTCTTCCCACTGCCTCCCTAGCCTATATAAGAGGCCCTTTGGGGTCTCTCTTCCTCATTATTTGTGTGGTGGCTGCAATTTTTCGCTCGCGCGAGAGAGAGAGAGAGAAAGAGAGAGAGGACCCTAGCCTCTGCTCTCTTCCCTCTGCCCTCTTCCCACTGCCTCCCTAGCCTATATAAGAGGCCCTTCGGGGTCTCTCTTCCTCATTATTTGTGTGGTGGCTGCAATTTTCCGCTCGCGCGAGAGAGAGCGAGAGAGAGAGAGAGGACCCTAGCCTCTGCTCTCTTCCCTCTGCCCTCTTCCCACTGCCTCCCTAGCCTATATAAGAGGCCCTTTGGGGTCTCTCTTCCTCATTATTTGTGTGGTGGCTGCAATTTTTCGCTCGCACGAGAGAGAGCGAGAGAGAGAGAGAGGACCCTAGCCTCTGCTCTCTTCCCTCTGCCCTCTTCCCACTGCCTCCCTAGCCTATATAAGAGGCCCTTTGGGGTCTCTTATCCTCATTATTTGTGTGGTGGCTGCAATTTTTCGCTCGCGCGAGAGAGAGCGAGAGAGAGAGAGAGGACCCTAGCCTCTGCTCTCTTCCCTCTGCCCTCTTCCCACTGCCTCCCTAGCCTATATAAGAGGCCCTTTGGGGTCTCTCTTCCTCATTATTTGTGTGGTGGCTGCAATTTTTCGCTCGCGAGAGAGAGAGAGAGAGAAAGAGAGAGAGGACCCTAGCCTCTGCTCTCTTCCCTCTGCCCTCTTCCCACTGCCTCCCTAGCCTATATAAGAGGCCCTTTGGGGTCTCTCTTCCTCATTATTTGTGTGGTGGCTGCAATTTTTCGCTCGCGCGAGAGAGAGCGAGAGAGAGAGAGAGGACCCTAGCCTCTGCTCTCTTCCCTCTGCCCTCTTCTCACTGCCTCCCTAGCCTATATAAGAGGCCCTTTGGGGTCTCTCTTCCTCATTATTTGTGTGGTGGCTGCAATTTTTCGCTCGCACGAGAGAGAGCGAGAGAGAGAGAGAGGACCCTAGCCTCTGCTCTCTTCCCTCTGCCCTCTTCCCACTGCCTCCCTAGCCTATATAAGAGGCCCTTTGGGGTCTCTCTTCCTCATTATTTGTGTGGTGGCTGCAATTTTTCGCTCGCGCGAGAGAGAGAGAGAGAAAGAGAGAGAGGACCCTAGCCTCTGCTCTCTTCCCTCTGCCCTCTTCCCACTGCCTCCCTAGCCTATATAAGAGGCCCTTTGGGGTCTCTCTTCCTCATTATTTGTGTGGTGGCTGCAATTTTTCGCTCGCGCGAGAGAGAGAGAGAGAAAGAGAGAGAGGACCCTAGCCTCTGCTCTCTTCCCTCTGCCCTCTTCCCACTGCCTCCCTAGCCTATATAAGAGGCCCTTCGGGGTCTCTCTTCCTCATTATTTGTGTGGTGGCTGCAATTTTCCGCTCGCGCGAGAGAGAGCGAGAGAGAGAGAGAGGACCCTAGCCTCTGCTCTCTTCCCTCTGCCCTCTTCCCACTGCCTCCCTAGCCTATATAAGAGGCCCTTTGGGGTCTCTCTTCCTCATTATTTGTGTGGTGGCTGCAATTTTTCGCTCGCGAGAGAGAGAGAGAGAGAAAGAGAGAGAGGACCCTAGCCTCTGCTCTCTTCCCTCTGCCCTCTTCCCACTGCCTCCCTAGCCTATATAAGAGGCCCTTTGGGGTCTCTCTTCCTCATTATTTGTGTGGTGGCTGCAATTTTTCGCTCGCGCGAGAGAGAGCGAGAGAGAGAGAGAGGACCCTAGCCTCTGCTCTCTTCCCTCTGCCCTCTTCTCACTGCCTCCCTAGCCTATATAAGAGGCCCTTTGGGGTCTCTCTTCCTCATTATTTGTGTGGTGGCTGCAATTTTTCGCTCGCACGAGAGAGAGCGAGAGAGAGAGAGAGGACCCTAGCCTCTGCTCTCTTCCCTCTGCCCTCTTCCCACTGCCTCCCTAGCCTATATAAGAGGCCCTTTGGGGTCTCTCTTCCTCATTATTTGTGTGGTGGCTGCAATTTTTCGCTCGCGCGAGAGAGAGAGAGAGAAAGAGAGAGAGGACCCTAGCCTCTGCTCTCTTCCCTCTGCCCTCTTCCCACTGCCTCCCTAGCCTAAATAAGAGGCCCTTCGGGGTCTCTCTTCCTCATTATTTGTGTGGTGGCTGCAATTTTCCGCTCGCGCGAGAGAGAGCGAGAGAGAGAGAGAGGACCCTAGCCTCTGCTCTCTTCCCTCTGCCCTCTTCCCACTGCCTCCCTAGCCTATATAAGAGGCCCTTCGGGGTCTCTCTTCCTCATTATTTGTGTGGTGGCTGCAATTTTTCGCTCGCACGAGAGAGAGCGAGAGAGAGAGAGAGGACCCTAGCCTCTGCTCTCTTCCCTCTGCCCTCTTCCCACTGCCTCCCTAGCCTATATAAGAGGCCCTTTGGGGTCTCTTATCCTCATTATTTATGTGGTGGCTGCAATTTTTCGCTCGCGCGAGAGAGAGCGAGAGAGAGAGAGAGGACCCTAGCCTCTGCTCTCTTCCCTCTGCCCTCTTCCCACTGCCTCCCTAGCCTATATAAGAGGCCCTTTGGGGTCTCTCTTCCTCATTATTTGTGTGGTGGCTGCAATTTTTCGCTCGCGAGAGAGAGAGAGAGAGAAAGAGAGAGAGGACCCTAGCCTCTGCTCTCTTCCCTCTGCCCTCTTCCCACTGCCTCCCTAGCCTATATAAGAGGCCCTTTGGGGTCTCTCTTCCTCATTATTTGTGTGGTGGCTGCAATTTTTCGCTCGCGCGAGAGAGAGCGAGAGAGAGAGAGAGGACCCTAGCCTCTGCTCTCTTCCCTCTGCCCTCTTCCCACTGCCTCCCTAGCCTATATAAGAGGCCCTTTGGGGTCTCTCTTCCTCATTATTTGTGTGGTGGCTGCAATTTTTCGCTCGCACGAGAGAGAGCGAGAGAGAGAGAGAGGACCCTAGCCTCTGCTCTCTTCCCTCTGCCCTCTTCCCACTGCCTCCCTAGCCTATATAAGAGGCCCTTTGGGGTCTCTCTTCCTCATTATTTGTGTGGTGGCTGCAATTTTTCGCTCGCACGAGAGAGAGCGAGAGAGAGAGAGAGGACCCTAGCCTCTGCTCTCTTCCCTCTGCCCTCTTCCCACTGCCTCCCTAGCCTATATAAGAGGCCCTTTGGGGTCTCTCTTCCTCATTATTTGTGTGGTGGCTGCAATTTTTCGCTCGCGCGAGAGAGAGAGAGAGAAAGAGAGAGAGGACCCTAGCCTCTGCTCTCTTCCCTCTGCCCTCTTCCCACTGCCTCCCTAGCCTATATAAGAGGCCCTTCGGGGTCTCTCTTCCTCATTATTTGTGTGGTGGCTGCAATTTTCCGCTCGCGCGAGAGAGAGCGAGAGAGAGAGAGAGGACCCTAGCCTCTGCTCTCTTCCCTCTGCCCTCTTCCCACTGCCTCCCTAGCCTATATAAGAGGCCCTTTGGGGTCTCTCTTCCTCATTATTTGTGTGGTGGCTGCAATTTTTCGCTCGCACGAGAGAGAGCGAGAGAGAGAGAGAGGACCCTAGCCTCTGCTCTCTTCCCTCTGCCCTCTTCCCACTGCCTCCCTAGCCTATATAAGAGGCCCTTTGGGGTCTCTTATCCTCATTATTTGTGTGGTGGCTGCAATTTTTCGCTCGCGCGAGAGAGAGCGAGAGAGAGAGAGAGGACCCTAGCCTCTGCTCTCTTCCCTCTGCCCTCTTCCCACTGCCTCCCTAGCCTATATAAGAGGCCCTTTGGGGTCTCTCTTCCTCATTATTTGTGTGGTGGCTGCAATTTTTCGCTCGCGAGAGAGAGAGAGAGAGAAAGAGAGAGAGGACCCTAGCCTCTGCTCTCTTCCCTCTGCCCTCTTCCCACTGCCTCCCTAGCCTATATAAGAGGCCCTTTGGGGTCTCTCTTCCTCATTATTTGTGTGGTGGCTGCAATTTTTCGCTCGCGCGAGAGAGAGCGAGAGAGAGAGAGAGGACCCTAGCCTCTGCTCTCTTCCCTCTGCCCTCTTCCCACTGCCTCCCTAGCCTATATAAGAGGCCCTTTGGGGTCTCTCTTCCTCATTATTTGTGTGGTGGCTGCAATTTTTCGCTCGCACGAGAGAGAGCGAGAGAGAGAGAGAGGACCCTAGCCTCTGCTCTCTTCCCTCTGCCCTCTTCCCACTGCCTCCCTAGCCTATATAAGAGGCCCTTTGGGGTCTCTCTTCCTCATTATTTGTGTGGTGGCTGCAATTTTTCGCTCGCACGAGAGAGAGCGAGAGAGAGAGAGAGGACCCTAGCCTCTGCTCTCTTCCCTCTGCCCTCTTCCCACTGCCTCCCTAGCCTATATAAGAGGCCCTTTGGGGTCTCTCTTCCTCATTATTTGTGTGGTGGCTGCAATTTTTCGCTCGCGCGAGAGAGAGAGAAAGAGAGAGAGGACCCTAGCCTCTGCTCTCTTCCCTCTGCCCTCTTCCCACTGCCTCCCTAGCCTATATAAGAGGCCCTTCGGGGTCTCTCTTCCTCATTATTTGTGTGGTGGCTGCAATTTTCCGCTCGCGCGAGAGAGAGCGAGAGAGAGAGAGAGGACCCTAGCCTCTGCTCTCTTCCCTCTGCCCTCTTCCCACTGCCTCCCTAGCCTATGTAAGAGGCCCTTTGGGGTCTCTCTTCCTCATTATTTGTGTGGTGGCTGCAATTTTTCGCTCGCACGAGAGAGAGCGAGAGAGAGAGAGAGGACCCTAGCCTCTGCTCTCTTCCCTCTGCCCTCTTCCCACTGCCTCCCTAGCCTATATAAGAGGCCCTTTGGGGTCTCTTATCCTCATTATTTGTGTGGTGGCTGCAATTTTCCGCTCGCGCGAGAGAGAGCGAGAGAGAGAGAGAGGACCCTAGCCTCTGCTCTCTTCCCTCTGCCCTCTTCCCACTGCCTCCCTAGCCTATATAAGAGGCCCTTTGGGGTCTCTCTTCCTCATTATTTGTGTGGTGGCTGCAATTTTTCGCTCGCGAGAGAGAGAGAGAGAGAAAGAGAGAGAGGACCCTAGCCTCTGCTCTCTT
The DNA here is from genome assembly GCA_947471745.1 of Closterium sp. Naga37s-1. Classification (NCBI taxonomy): domain Eukaryota; kingdom Viridiplantae; phylum Streptophyta; class Zygnematophyceae; order Desmidiales; family Closteriaceae; genus Closterium; species Closterium sp. Naga37s-1. The sequence continues at coordinate 1,467,978 of CANJKZ010000967.1, forward strand.
CCCTCTGCCCTCTTCCCACTGCGTAAGAGGCCCTTTGGGGTCTCTCTTCCTCATTATTTGTGTGGTGGCTGCATTTTTTCGCTCGCGCGAGAGAGAGCGAGAGAGAGAGAGAGGACCCTAGCCTCTGCTCTCTTCCCTCTGCCCTCTTCCCACTGCCTCCCTAGCCTATATAAGAGGCCCTTTGGGGTCTCTCTTCCTCATTATTTGTGTGGTGGCTGCAATTTTTCGCTCGCACGAGAGAGAGCGAGAGAGAGAGAGAGGACCCTAGCCTCTGCTCTCTTCCCTCTGCCCTCTTCCCACTGCCTCCCTAGCCTATATAAGAGGCCCTTTGGGGTCTCTCTTCCTCATTATTTGTGTGGTGGCTGCAATTTTTCGCTCGCGCGAGAGAGAGAGAGAGAAAGAGAGAGAGGACCCTAGCCTCTGCTCTCTTCCCTCTGCCCTCTTCCCACTGCCTCCCTAGCCTATATAAGAGGCCCTTCGGGGTCTCTCTTCCTCATTATTTGTGTGGTGGCTGCAATTTTCCGCTCGCGCGAGAGAGAGCGAGAGAGAGAGAGAGGACCCTAGCCTCTGCTCTCTTCCCTCTGCCCTCTTCCCACTGCCTCCCTAGCCTATATAAGAGGCCCTTTGGGGTCTCTTATCCTCATTATTTGTGTGGTGGCTGCAATTTTCCGCTCGCGCGAGAGAGAGCGAGAGAGAGAGAGAGGACCCTAGCCTCTGCTCTCTTCCCTCTGCCCTCTTCCCACTGCCTCCCTAGCCTATATAAGAGGCCCTTTGGGGTCTCTCTTCCTCATTATTTGTGTGGTGGCTGCAATTTTTCGCTCGCGAGAGAGAGAGAGAGAGAAAGAGAGAGAGGACCCTAGCCTCTGCTCTCTTCCCTCTGCCCTCTTCCCACTGCGTAAGAGGCCCTTTGGGGTCTCTCTTCCTCATTATTTGTGTGGTGGCTGCATTTTTTCGCTCGCGCGAGAGAGAGCGAGAGAGAGAGAGAGGACCCTAGCCTCTGCTCTCTTCCCTCTGCCCTCTTCCCACTGCCTCCCTAGCCTATATAAGAGGCCCTTTGGGGTCTCTCTTCCTCATTATTTGTGTGGTGGCTGCAATTTTTCGCTCGCACGAGAGAGAGCGAGAGAGAGAGAGAGGACCCTAGCCTCTGCTCTCTTCCCTCTGCCCTCTTCCCACTGCCTCCCTAGCCTATATAAGAGGCCCTTTGGGGTCTCTTATCCTCATTATTTGTGTGGTGGCTGCAATTTTTCGCTCGCGTCGACCGCCTTCGGCGGCCGACGCTCGACAGCGCGGCCTTCGGCCGCGCGTTTGGGGCGACAAGGGAGAAACGACACAAGAAACTAAAATCAAGGACATACACGCAATGGCTCCATCAACAGCCACATAGGACAACAAGCGGCAGCATCAACATGGGGCACGAAGAGGCGGATGCTACATCCGATCCGCCTGCAGGGCATGCAGAATGCCCGTCATCGTCTGCCACACCGAGCGGACCACCAGAATGGCGGCGCCAATCGCGTCGGCTCCGGAACCTGCCCGCAGGTACCTCCGTAAGTCCCGCACAGCCGCGTCCAGTTGCGCCACAGCCCCAACGCCTCCCCGCACGGGCGCGGCCAACACAGGCGCTAGGAGGAGGGCAATCTGGTCGGCCGCGTCAAGACAGTCGTCCCGCGGGCCGTCAAGCAGTGATTCCGCCGGAACAGGCGGAAGAGACCCGTGCGCCAGGGACTGCACAAGCAGGAGCGCACGGAGGCTCTCCGAGAGCCTCCATAACTGGCCGAGCGTCGCCTCCGGAACCTCGGCGCGCGGGGGAAGGAGCTCCTCCGCCAGAGAAGGGAGCTGTAGTCGAGGAAGTCCAGCCCCACCACCACGAGCAGGGGCCGAGGGAGTCGGCAGTGACACCGCGGGCGTCAGAGCAACCACGGGGCGAGCGACCGGAAGGGGAGCAGACGGCGTTGGAGCCGCACGTCGCGAGTTGTTCTGACTCGCCGGGCCGGCCTGACCGTCGCGAAACGCCTCAGTCACAATCTGCCGCACGTTCGCGATTGTTGCTGGCGCGTCCAGCCACCCGCCACGCCCGCGACCACGACCCCCCCTCCACCCACCCTGGTGCGCATGCCAGTTCGCCTGCGGCTGCCGTCGGTGAGGGGAATCACGCCGTCGACGAGACACATCCCGCTCATCTTGGGGGGAGGGCGAATGAGGACGGGAGTTACGCTGCAGCACTGCCGGAGGAAGGGCATGGCCAGACGCGGAAGCCGAGGGGAGCGGAGGGGCAGACTTCCCACCCGGTGCATCAAGGGATGCAGCAGGAGACACCACGGGCAGCGCCACAGGCGCAGGAGGAGGCGCCACGCCAGACGCAGGTGCCACCCCAGCAACAGCCGCCGTCTCAGCAGGCGACGGCAACACCGGAACGTGAGGCGCGGGAGAGGGCGCCGCGCCAGGAGCAGGGAGAGGCGCCACGTCAGCCGCAGGCGCCAGAACGAAGGCAGGCACAGGCGCCGGCGCCACCACGCGCGGTTGGACGGCCACACCCGCCGACTCTCGTCCAGAGTCGACTACCGTGGAGCACGCGTGAGCAGGAGAACCCGCGACAGACATTGCCGCAACAGGGGCAACCGGCGCCGACTGTACCGGCGAGGCAAGCGCAGCAAACGCCACGCCAAACGGCCGCGGCGAATACGGCAACGGGGAACCGCCACCACCTGCGACAGGCATTACGTGGAGGCAGAGGCGGGCGGCGGTGAGCTGCGGGGCGTGGCCGAGGACGGGAGAACGGCTTCCAACGGGCGGCGAGGCTAGCTTTAACAGATGCGGAAGTCAACAACGCGGCGGAGGATGAAGCAGATGAGGCGCAAGACCCCACCTTTATTGCCCAGCCAGCCGCTGAATCAACCACGGAAGGAAGTGGTGGGGATGAAGGTGAAGCTGCTCCAGTATAGAGAGTCGAGTGAATGTTTCAACACCCGCCCGAGCCGCATCTGCACAAACTGGAATTGGGGGGGAACCAAACCCAGACGCACCCCACACCACCACACCACCAACACGCCAATTCTCGCCAGAACAGCTGGCGAAGGACATGATCCGCTTCAACGAAATTCGCACCTGGGACCTGACACCACTACGCGACAGTCGTCAGCCACCCCTCTCCCGCAAAATTCCGCACGAAATCCACACCAGTTTCGCAAACGCGCTGCTGACACCCCTGCTTCACCTCGCACGCCACCCTGACTCAGTACCGGGTTGGCGCCTGTTACTCTTTATTCCCCGCCTAATCCTTCGCCAGGCGAAACCAGGGAAGCCTGATTGGCCCGCAGTGAAGTTGCGGCTTCGTCAGTTTTTCAAGGGCGAATGGGAACAACTGTACGAGGCAGCCGTGGCAGCGGTCAACTCCCCCCCAGCGCCACGTCACCAGCCGGACGAGTTGGGAAAACGTGCCAGAGCAGAAGGACTTGTTCAAAAGGGCAGCCTTCGGCGGGCCATCCTAGCCCTCGAATCTACACCCGTGGCAGATCCAACGCCGGAGATACTGGATTCACTTAAATCCAAGCACCCACCCACGCCACCTGGACACATTGACTGGACACCAACGGACGAGGCCCACGTGGTGACCATCACCTCAGCTGCATTCGCGAAAATCCTATGCCGCTGCGAAAACGGTGTGGGGGGAGGGCCGTCGGGGATGACGTTCGAACACCTCAGGGATGCAGCTATCGCCAACGCAGCCGTTACCACCCACCTCCACGCCCTCGTCAACACAATACTCCAAGGGAAACTCCCCGAAGAGGTGTGCTCCTTGCTCACGTCCTCCCGCCTCATCGCTCTCGCTAAGCCAGAGGGAGGGACTCGGCCCATAGCCGTAGGAGAGTGTGTCCTACGCCTCGCGGCAAAATCGGCACTTTCCTCACTAGCAGAAGCGGCACGAGCCCATTTCCTCCCACTCCAGTACTGCGTCGCCGTCCAGGGAGGTAGCGAGGCGATAATCCACGCCGCCAGATCATACATGAGCACGCACAGTGACGCCACGATTCTCCAGGCGGATCTCTCAAACGCGTTTAATAGCATCAGTCGCGAGGCAATCGTAGCGGGCCTACGTGGAAGTACGCTAGAAGGGATCCTCCCCCTAGTTCACTCCTCTTACGGCGCGCCGTCAGAGCTATTTCTCGACGTCGGCTTTAATAGCCCTCCCATATCCAGCATTACAGGGGTCCGCCAGGGCGACCCCCTCGGGCCCTTGCTCTTCGCCGCGGGCATCCACCCCTCCCTCGCCGCGACCGCAGCCGCCTTCCCGACCGTGCTCTGCCTCGCATTCGCTGACGATGTCACGTTCCTGGGCAAAGTGGCGGAGTGTACAGCGGCGTTCACCCACTTCACGAGCAGCCTCCGGAGCATGGGGCTCAGGCACAACGCCGGGAAATGTGCGGCGTGGAGCGCTGTTCGACCACCGGAGGGGGCCTTGCCGGAAGGGGTCCCATTCTGCCACGACGGACTGCGCGTTCTGGGCAGTTTCATCGGCGCGCCAGACGGAGCAGCAGCATTTATTCGGGCTCAGCTGCAAGCCATGACAACCCCACTCCCGCAGATAGCCGACCTGGAACCACAGGCAGCACCACTGCTGCTGACCAGGTGCATCTCGAGGCGGATGTCATACCTCGCGCGCACAACCCCACTCACACTTCTGCCCGAAGAGGAATGGTCACGGTGGGGCCAGAAGCTGCTCCACACACTGCTCGACGCCTGCGGCGTGCGCCACCCAAGGGGGGATGCGGAGGAACATAGCGTGTGGGACCAGGCTTCCCTCCCCCCGAGCCTGGGAGGCCTGGGGCTGGCAGACCCATCGGTGGAAGGGCGCTACAGCTACCTGGCAAGCTTTGTCCAGGCGCACGGACTCCTAGCCTCCCTGCCCGGCCCCGCAGGAGCTCACCTCTCCACCGCCCTGAACTGGACAGAGGAGGTGGACCCGGACCCGAACCAACTGCAAACCTGGCTTGGGGAGTGCAAGGCAAGCCTCACACAGGAGGGACGTGACCTGCTGGCGGCAGAGATGGCAGCACCCAAGGGACAGCTGCAGCACCACCTTGCCCTCTTAGTCCAGGGAGGACGTAGTGCCGCCCAAGTTGCAGCGTCACGGCATATGGAGCTGAACCCCCTATGCGGCCACACCTAGCGGCTATTGTCCCTCACTGGCTACGGTGCGGGGGACTGGCTAATAGCCATCCCCTACATGCCCTCCCTCCGCCTCGATCCTGACCACTTCTCATTCGCCCTCCAGTTCCGCCTAGGACTGCCTCTCCCCGTCCCTGACAACTGCGACTGCACAAAGAGAGTCAGCAGAAAAGCGCCTCCCCAACCACCTCCTCCGCTGCGGCACAGGGCACGGACGGACCAACACACACAACGAGCTGAGGGATGAGTGTGTGCGTATGGCTCAAGACGCAGGGTTCATAGTGCACAAGGAGAGCACGGCGTTTAGCCCGGTCGACAACAAGAAGGCCGACCTGGCCATTCGGGACAGAAGCAGTGGGGCGGTGTGGCTGGGTGACATAACCATCACCGACCCTATCAGCAAACGGGACGAGACTGCAAGGAAGGGACGGGGATGGGCAGCAAGGGAGGCAGCAGATAAGAAAATCGGGCTATACCACGGCAGGGCTGAATTTGCAGGCTTTTACCCGCTGGCAGTCGAGACCTATGGCTGCCCGTGGGATGAGGTGCAGGCTTTCTTGAAGCACCTGGCGGACAGAGCAGCACGCTTACACTTCAACGCGGACCCCTCAAGCTTCCAGGCCGCAAAGCTGCTGCACCAGTTCCGCCAGCGGTTGTCTGTCGCCTTGCAAAGGGCACAGGCAGTGAGCTTCCTTATCAAGATGAACCTGGCAGCCCAGAAGGAGAACCCAGCCTTAGGAGGCCCCGAGGGGGTCCTGGACCCGGGGGAGTGCTTTGCTACCCTCGAACCGGGCAATGGTAGCGAGTAGAAGACTTGGGGGGGGGGGGGGGGAGGGGGGAAAGGGGTAGGGAGGAGAATAGTTAGTCATACCTGGTTGTTGCTTGCTTGCTTGCCTTTGCTGTTTTCTCTTTTCTATATCAATACAAAGGTCCGTTCGAGAGAGAGAGAGAGAGAGAGAGAGAGAGAGAGAGAGAGAGAGAGAGAGAGAGAGAGAGAGAGAGAGAGAGAGAGAGGATCCTAGCCTCTGCCCTCTCCCTTTAGCCCTCTGCCCTCTCCTTTGTGAGCTATATAAGAGGCCTCTCTGGGCCTCTTCATCTCATTGTTCAGTTGGTGCATAAATTTTCCCTCGTTCGAGAGAGCGAGAGAGAGAGAGAGAGAGAGAGGATCCTAGCCTCTGCCCTCTCCCTTTAGCCCTCTGCCCTCTCCTTTGTGAGCTATATAAGAGGCCTCTCTGGGCCTCTTCATCTCATTGTTCAGTTGGTGCATAAATTTTCGCGCTTGGGACGGCAAGGAATAGCACATGCCAGTGGCAATAAGCAAGGACATACATGCAATGACATCTTCAACTACGGCCTAGGCAAGCATGACACCACTAGAGCAAGCGGAGCCCGCGTCTACATGCGGTGAGCTCCAAGGGCGTGAAGAACGCCCTTCAGGGAGCGCCACAGCTCCCGGACCACAAGCGTGCTTGCTCCGATCGCCGCGGCTCCAGATCCTGCACGCAAGTGCCGCCTCAAGCCCCGGACAGCCTCGTCAAGCTGCCCCGCAGCAGCAGCGCCACCCTCCGCGGGCGCAGCCAGCACGGGCGCCAGGAGCACTGCGAGCTGGTCTGCCGCGTCCAGGCAAGTGTCACGCTGGCGGCCACGGAAGGTCTCAGGAGGGATTACGGGGAGAGACGAATGAGCAACCACCTGAATCAGCAGCAGCGCGTGAAGACTCTCAGCGAGGCGATGGAGTTGGCCGAGCGTCGCCTCCGGAGCGCGAGTCTGCGGAGGCTGAAGCGCCTCCGCTAGGAACAGGAGCTGCTGATCTTCATCAGCGGGATGAGAATACTGCGCCGCCAACGCGCCGCCACCAGCGGCCACAAATTCCACCCCCGCAACAGGCGGAACCGGCGGCAAGCGAAGACGCGCTCCAGGGGTGGGCGCCGACGCGGAGCAGGAGCCGTTGGGATGTGCACCTGAGGGAGGGGTGCAGCGACAGGCGGCGGACTCAAGGGGAGCACAGGCTGGCGTGGAGCCTCATGGGCCGGCGAGGCACGCATCGAACTGCTCTGGCTCTGCGACGCCCTCTCCTCGCGTACCGCCATCGACACTTCCCGCTGAAGATCTGCCATCGTCACGGGCCGGCGGTAACCCCCACCGCCACCGCGCCCGCGGGGACCCCTCCAGTCCCCCTGACCACCGGGGTGAGCAGGCCAGTGAGACTGCTGCTGGTAACGCCGTGGAGAATCACGACGGCGACGAGACGACTTGCGCTCCTGGTGGGCCGCGGGGGAATGGGGGCGAGACAGGCAGCGGTCAGGTGACGGCTGACCTGCCGGGGCCACCGGCGTCACCGCAGGCGCGGATTGACCCGCCGCTGAGGGCGCAACCGACGGAGCCGGGCCGACAGTGGTGGCGGACGCCGCCTTCGGTGACGAAGCAGAAGCCGGAGCAGGCACGTCGGGGGCAGAAGCGTGCGGTGCAAAGGGGGCGCCAGGGACAGGAACAGGGGGATCAGCATCGGCCCCAGCAAGAGCAGACGCCGGCGGCTCGGCAAGGAGAGCCAGGGGACCAGGAGCAGCAGCCGGAACGGACGGAACAGCAACAGGGGCAGACGGGCCCGCATCTGGCACGGCAAGGGGATCCGCGGGTGCGTGGGGAAGAGTCTTTTCAGCGTCTGTTGTCACGGGCTTCGGAGCCGGCGGTACAGGGGGCTTCGTCGCCATGGTCGCCCTTTCGGGCCCCGACGGAGGCTTCGCGGCCACAGCCGACCAGGCGGCAACGCGCTCTGGCGATGGCTGAGACGAACCGGCAATCACCATCGCAGGCGAGAGAAGCTCACGGAGAGGGGCGCCAGGCAGCTAGCGGAGCAGGCGGAGGGCCGGAGAATGGGTATCAGGCAGTAGGTCGAAGGGCTTTAATCATGCTGGTTGCAGCTAATGAGGCCGAAGAGAGAGCAGATCCTACATATAGGGAAGAGGACTTGCCGGAAAGCGAGAATGAAGAATCGGATGAAGCAGAGATCACAAGGGCAAGGGCAGAGAGGAGAGGACCAGATACAGACCACGTACCCACGGCAGGAGCAGGGAGGCAAGAGGGACCGTCCGATGCGGATCGAAGGGACGTGATTCCAACCCTGCCTCAATCGGCGAGAACGAGCCGCGCTCACAGAAATCGGACCGCATCTTTCCGTCATGCAACTCGCAACACACCTCAGCACCCTCGCTATTTTTCGTCAGAGGAGCTGGCAGAGATGGACGATAAATTCGCTGACATCGCGAACTGGGATGTTTCTGCCCTTCGCGACAGCCGACAACCACCACTGTCACGACGTTTACCGCCAAACCTATGCCAGTTATTTTCGCTGGCACTCCTGACCCCGCTTCACCACCTCTCGCGAAACCCGGACTCCGAAGCAGGATGGCGACTGCTGCTTTTTCTCCCGCGACTAACTCTTCGCCAAGCCTCGCCAAAGCACCCAAACTGGCCACAAGTCAAGGCCCGGCTCCGGGCTTTCCAGCGTGGCGAATGGGCCCAGCTGTACGAGGACGCAGTAAACGCGGTCAACACCCCTCCGCCACCCCGACACCAACCCGATGCGACAGGTGTCTTGCGCCGAGCCGAGGGGTTGGCGAAAAGTGGCAGCCTGCGCCGAGCTGTGCTGGCGCTCGAGTCAACGCCCGTCTGCACACCCAGTCCAGAAATCCTGGACGAACTTCGCCAGAAACACCCGCCAGCAGGGGATTGTCCGCTGACCTGGCAGGAGATTGACACCCGAAAACTATGCATCCCCCACGGTGAATTCGCGAAGCTTCTGGGGCGATGCGAGAATGGTGTGGGGGCCGGACCGTCAGGTACAACATTTGAGCATCTTCGCGACGCGGCAGTAACCAATGCATCAGTCAGCACCCATCTGCACGCCCTCGTTAACACTATTCTGGGGGGAAACCTACCTGCCTCGGTAGCGGAGCTCCTGACAGCATCTAGACTTATAGCCTTGGCCAAGCCAGGGGGAGGGGCTCGGCCAATCGCTATTGGCGAATGCCTGACGCGGCTGGCTGCCGAGGCTGCGCTTTTGGTTATGGGCGAAGCAGCTCGGGAATATTTCCTGCCCCTACAGTACGGTGTGGCTATGCCAGGCGGGGCGGAGGCAGTAATCCACGCCGCCCGGGCATTCGTGGACGCCAATCCGAACAGCCTGGTACTGCAAACTGACATCGCGAATGCCTTCAATAGCATTTCGCGACATGCCATCGCAGCTGCGTTACAGGACCCCAGCTTGTCGCCACTGCTACCATTGGTCAAACTGACCTACGGTAACCCGTCTCAACTGCACCTAGACGCAAACTTTGCAAGTGAACCTCTGAGTAGTGAACGTGGCGTTCGCCAAGGCGACCCGCTGGGCCCACTCCTGTTCGCGGCTGGGATTCATCCCACACTTCGTGACACTGCAGCAGCACATCCCGAGGTACTTTGTTTGGCATATGCAGACGACGTGACATTTGTGGGTGAGCCATGCAACAGTAGCTGCCTTCACACACTTCACCACCAAGCTGGATTTGCTGGGCCTGAGACACAACCCGCACAAGTGTACGGCATGGAGCAGTGTGACATGCGACGCAACACAACTGCCCCCGGGGGTCCCGTTCTGCAAGGATGGTGTTCGGCTGCTTGGAAGTTTCATCGGGCCGGCTGACGGTGCAGCCGCGTTCTTGGCTGGGCAACTTGGGGAGATGACGAAACCGCTGCCTCTCATCGAGCGGGCCGACCCACAAGTAGCTTCACTACTGATCACGCGCTGCATCTCCCGGCGCGTGGCGTATCTTACACGGACGACTCCCCTCGACCTCCTCGCCCGGGATAAATGGACCCAGTGGGGCCGGGACCTCCTAACGGCTCTGCTCACTTCGTGCAACATACGTGTCCCCGCGGGTAGAATAGAGCAGTCACGGGTATGGGCCCAGGCGTCTCTCCCTCCGTCGCTTGGGGGAGTTGGCATCACAGACCCTTTGATAGAGGGAGTGTACGGTTTCGTCGCGAGCTTCACTCAGGCGACACTGTTCTTCTCCTCGCTCGCGCTAGCCCTGGAATCTGCACTGACACAACGCACGCAGCCATATGCTACAGCCTAGAGATGAGAGCACACCACTTCACACCTGGCTCGCTGAGTGCGAAACAGCCCTGCCAACCGACGCGCAGGAGCTGCTGGAACGAGAGAGATCACACCGCTCGGACGTCAAATTATAGCATGCGCTCGCCTTACAAGTCCACGGTAGTCGTTACGCGGTGCAGGTCCGGGAGACAAGGGGCATGAAGCCGAATCCGCTAGCGGGCCACACGCAACGGATGTTCTCTTTAACGGGATACGGCACCGGGGATTGGTTGACAGCAATACCCATAGCAGCGACACGGCGCATAGGGCCAGTACATTTCGCCAACGCCGTCAGATTTCGCCTTGGCTTGCCCTTTTCTACCCCCAAAAACTGTGACTGCGCAGACCACACAGCAATCACAGATCCCCGCCTCCCAAACCACCTCCTTCGCTGTGGCACAGGCAAGCATCGCATCAACACCCACAATGAGCTCAGGGATGCATGCATTAGCATGGCTCAGGATGCGGGTTTCATAGTACACAGTGAGTCGGCCGCATATTGTCCCATCGAGGAGCAGACGGCCGACTTCACCATGACGGACAGGAGCAGTGGAGCAGTTTGGGTGTGTGATGTGACTGTGACAGACCCCATCAGCACACGGGATCCAGAGGCACTGAAAGGCAGGGGATGGGCTGCAAGGGAGCAGGCCGACAAAAAGATTAAACACTACGCGAACAGACCAGAGACCGTTGGCTTCTTTCCGCTGGCGGTGGAGACCTATGGCTGCCCATGTGCCGAGGTCCCCGTCTTCCTGAAACTCCTGGCAGACACAGCGGCTCGGCGCTACTTCAACGCCGACTCTAACTCCTATCATGCTGCTAAGTTTCTACATCAGTTCAGGTAGGGGTGGTCGGTTGCTCTGCAGAGGGCACAGTCTGTGGGCCTACTGATGAAGATGGGTGAGGCGGCGGCAGCTGAAAACCCGCCAGTAGGGGGCATAGGCCATGAACTACATCTCGGTGATTGCTTTGCTGTTATAGAGCCCCTGGTGGAGCTCTAGAGGGGATAGGCTTGGGTTTGCACGTTTTAGAGGAAACATCCGTATTGTATGTGTGTACATGTTCTGACATATCAATATACGGACCATTAGAGAGAGAGAGAAGGAGAGAGAGAGAGAGAGAGAGAGAGAGAGAGAGAGAGAGAGAGAGAGAGAGAGAGAGAGAGAGAGAGAGGCATAGTCCTAGTCCTTAGCCTCTCCTTCTCCTTCCTCCCTAGTACTTAAGGCCTAGCTGCGTGCCTAGCATCTCATTATTCAGTTTGTGGTTGGTTTCTTTCTCCTAACCGAGCGGGGGAGAGAGAGAGAGAGAGAGAGAGAGAGAGAGAGAGAGAGAGAGAGAGAGAGAGAGAGAGAGAGGCATAGTCCTAGTCCTTAGCCTCTCCTTCTCCTTCCTCCCTAGTACTTAAGGCCAAGCTGCCTGCCTAGCATCTCATTATTCAGTTTGTGGTTGGTTTCTTTCTCCTAACCGAGCGGCTCGCGCCGGCCTTCGGCCGCGCATGAGGGGACGGCAAGGGAGAAAAGGGACATGCAACTATAATTCAAGACATACACGCAATGGTATCACCTACACCTGTCTAGGACAACACACGGCAACAACATGGCGCAGGATGAGGCGGACGCTACATCTGATCCGCGTCAAGAACAGCGAGAAGACCCGTCAGAGAGCGATGAAGCTCGTGCACCACCACTGTGGTTGCGCCGATCAAGTCGACTGCAGTCCCTGCGCGCAAAAACCGGCGCAGACCACGGACTGCCGTCCCAAGCTGTCCAACGCCCGCAACTCCACCCCGCGCGGGCGCAGCCAACATGGGCGCCAGGAGCTCGCCCAGCCGATCAGCGGCATCTAGGCACTCGTCCCGATGGCCACTCTCCAGAGGAACACCCTGGGCGAGAGCCGCGTGACCATACACCTGAATCAGGTGAACAGCCCGCAGGCCCTCAGAGAGGCGCCACAGCTGCCCCAGAGACGCCTCCGGCACCACAGCGGAAGGAGAGGGCCCCATCAGCGACTGCTGAGGTAGCGCAGCAGCCGGCTGAGCAGGAGTGACGGGCAGCAGAGATGGATACTGACCCGTCACAGGTCCCCCTGCCGCGGTCACAAACTCCATACCCGCCACAGGAGGAACCCACGGCAGGCGCATACGGTTCCCAAGAGCAGCAGCAGATGCAGAGGGAGCATGAGGAGGAGGAACGGCCGATTGGAGAAGAGAAGGCGCCGGCGCATAGGGCGCAGCTGGAGGAAGGGACGCATGCGTTGGAGCGACGCGAGGCGAATTGCTCTGGCTCGCCTGCCCGTTTCGCTCCTCGCGCACAGCAGCAGAAACAGCTCGCTGCAGATCGGCCATCGACACCGGCCGATCATACCCCTAGTCACCACCACGACCGCGCCCTCCCCACCAGCCACCGCGACCACCGCGGGACGCAGGCCAGTTCGCTTGGGAACCACGGCGCCGAGGAGAGTCGTGTCGCCGCCGCGACCTCTCCCGCTCGTCACGAGGTGCAGGGGAGTGTGGCCGATGCTGCCGGCTACATGGAGACGGCGGGCGCTGAGCAGGCGGGGCAGCAGCAAGCGGCGCAGGATCATGAACCGCCTGGACATCCGGGGTCTGCACGGGCGGTGGCACAGTCGGAGGGGCGGGAGCAACAGAGACCGCTACCTGGCCCGGGCCGTCAGTGGTGGCGGACACCACCGGTTGCGACGCCACGGCGCCAGCAGGGGCAGCGGCGACAATCGGGGCGTCAAGAACGGGGGCATCTGGTGGAGCAGGATCAGCAGCGGCAGTCCGTGCCGCAGGGTTCACAGGGACAGGCGGCGCAACAGCAGGAGCAGAGAGTGCAGGAGGGTCAGGAGCAGCCTGCGCCTCACACGACACGAGGCCCGGAGCCAGAGGCGCAGGGCAACCAGCGGCCAAGGGGGCTAGTTCCGGGGCAGGGGGGACTGGCGGCTTCATTGCAACACTCCCCGAGGCAGACACCGGCGGTGACCTTCCGCTCGCCTCTGACGCAGAGGCAGCGGGCCTTGGCAATGGCCACGAGTCGCCAGCAATCACCATCGCGAGGCGGGAGGAGACGAGGAGCAGAACGCGGGGAAGGGCGGCGAATCGAAGGCGGACCGGAGAACGCTTTCCAGGCGGCGGCACGACGGGCTTTAATACGACTCGACGAGAATAATGATCCGGAGGAGCGGAACGACCCCTCTTATAGGGAGGAAGCACAAGAGCCGAGCGAGGAGGAAGACGAGGAGGATGAGAGAGAACAAACGACGGGACGAAGTGCACGGAACCAGAGAGGATCGGAAGTGCAAGCAGGAGGCGGCCAGGGACCACAGGATGTGAATCCGACGGTCACCATTCCAACCCCGCCCTCAACTCGTACTTCAAGCCGCGGACGCACAAATCGAACTGCTAGGGGTCTGGCACATGCGGCTTGCCGGTCCCAAAATCCGCGCTATTTTTCGCCAGAGGAGCTGGCGAGGCAGACTGGAAAATTCGCCGAGGTGGCGGGGTGGGATATTTCGCCACTCTGCGATAGTCGCCAACCTACTCTGTTACGACGGCTACCGCCAAACTTGTGCGAGATCTTCTCGCTCGAAGTGCTGACACCACTCCTGCACCTCTCGCGAAACCCAGACTCCATCGGGGGCTGGAAGTTACTCTTATTTCTACCGCGCCTGACACTGCGACAGCGTTCGCCGAAACGACCTGATTGGCCCAAAATCAAGGCACGGCTCCGTGCTTTTCAACGCGGCGAGTGGCAGCAGCTGTACTTGGACACGGTTGAAGCTGTCAACACACCACCCCCGCCACGTCACCAGCCTGACGACGTGGGGACCATCAGCAGAGCGGAGGGCCTGGCAAAGAAAGGGAGTCTGGGCCGGGCCGTGTTGGCGCTCGAGTCAAGACCAGTCTGTACGCCCAGCCCAGAGACTCTGGAGGAACTCCGCTGAAAGCATCCCGCAGCCGACCCCGAACCCCTGACCTGGCCTGACATCACCGAGCCTCCCAACCTCGAAATTTCCTACGCGGATTTTTCAAAAATGCTCAGCTGATGTCAGAACGGCGTCGGGGCCGGCCCGAGTGGAATTACATTCGAACATCTTCGCGACCCGTCAGTAACCAATGCATCAGTCTCGACCCATCTGCACGCCTTAGTAAATACGATCCAGAGGCGAAATCTGCCGCTGCTAGTCGCGGAACTGCTCACATCATCACGTCTGATAGCTCTGGCCAAGCCAGAGGGTGGGGCCCGCCCAATAGCGATTGGAGAAAGCCTGACCCGCCTGACTGCAAAAGCTGCGCTGGCAGCCCTGGGCGAAGCGGCGCGGGGATATTTTCTCCCACTTCAGTATGGTGTAGCTGTGCCAAGAGGAGCGGAGGCAATCATCCACAGCGCTCGAGCATACACGGATGCTCACCCAAACTGCCTTACGCTACAAACCGATATTTCCAACGCCTTCAACAGCATATCGAGGCAAGCCATAATAACTGCTCTACAAGACCCGTCACTTTCACCCCTACTGCCCCTAGTCAAGCTGACATACGGCCACCCATCATCACTATACCTAGACACTAGCTTCAGTAGCGCGCCACTGAGAAGTGAACGCGGGGTGCGACAAGGGGATCCCTTAGGTCCGCTTCTGTTCGCGGCCGGGATCCACCCCGCATTAAGAGCTACGGCAGCAGCACATCCCGGCGTACTGTGCCTGGCATATGCCGATGACGTCAGTTTCTTGGGCGAACACCATGATACCGTAGCTGCCTTTTCGCACTTCACGAGCCAATTATCCCAAGTAGGTCTGCGACACAACCAGGGGAAATGTGTCGCATGGAGCAACCACACGATAGACCAGGAGATGCAGCTGCCGCCCGGGGTGCCGACTAGCACTGAGGGTGTCCGGCTTCTCGGTAGCTTCCTAGGAACACCAGAAGGTGCCGCATCCTTCCTATCCGCGCAGCTCCAGTCGATGTCCAAACCACTGCCACTGATAGAACGAATGGACCCGCAGGTCGCATCTCTCCTGCTCACTCGCTGCATCTCACGTCGAGTAGCGTATCTCACGCGAACGACCCCTCTGCATCTTCTGGACAGGGACATCTGGTCCCAGTGGGGTAGGGACCTGCTGGCCACCCTCCTTACAGCGTGCGGCATACGCTTTCCATCGGACGGAGAAGAACAGACCCGGGTTTGGGAGCAGTCATCACTCCCACCGTCACTAGGGGGCATAGGACTCACAGACCCCACGGTGGAAGGTACATTTTGCTTCCTTGCCAGTTTTACGCAAGCATCCCTCCTCCTTAGTGCCCTGCTGCTGGAGTCAGAAGTGGCCTTGACAGCGGCGAGGAATCACATGCTACTTCCGCGAGATAGCACCACCGCTCTGCACCGCTGGCTGGCCGAATGCGAGAGAACACTGCCGCAGGAGGCCAGGGACGTCCTAGACAAGGAGAGACTCGAGCCTTCAGATCTAAAGTTGCAGCACGAGCTCTGGGTGAGAGTGCAGGGGAGGAGATATGCCAAACATGTACAGGCAACCCGGCGCATGCGACTGAACCCATTGTCAGGCCATACCCAAGGATTCTTCTCTCTGACTGGCTACGGCACGGGGGACTGGCTGACTGCAGTCCCAATAGAACATACCCGCAGAGTAGGCCCTGAGCACTTCGCCAATGCCGTCCGCTTCAGACTGGGGCTTCCCTTCTCTACACCCAAAAACTGTGACTGCTCTAAGCATGTAGAGATCAAGGACCCACGGCTGCCGAACCACCTCTTCCGCTGCGGCACGGGCAAGCACAGAATCAACACTCACAATGTACCCTTTGGTTATATCAATACAAGGACCATTAGAGAGATAGAGAGAGAGAGAGAGAGAGAGAGAGAGAGAGAGAGAGAGAGAGAGAGAGAGAGAGAGAGAGAGAGAGAGAGAGAGAGAGCTGACCCGTGGAAGCCACAGCTGGGGGACCTGTGGCAGGTCCTGGAAGATGGGTATGCCCAGGACTGGAGCTGGGAGGAGTAAAGGCCGGAGAGGCCTATGAGGCGGCGAGGGTAGCCCGCAGCTGGGTGGATGGCCCTACAGGCGGAGAGGGGGCTTGGGTGCCTGCCTAGGACTAAGGCTATGAGCCTAAGGCAATGAATGCTTGCTTGCTGGCTTGCTTAGGATGGGTGCTTATATCCTAGGTGGTTAGTTTGCTTGCCAGGACTAGCTATCACCCTGCTTGTACCCTCCTATACATCAATGAAGGACCGCTTGAGAGAGAGAGAGAGACCCTTGGGTCCTAGTCCTTAGCCATTTCTTAGCCTAGTTCCTTAGCCTAGCCTAGTCCTTGGCCACTTCGGCCCAGTTCTCTAGTATATAAGGGCAAGGAGCCCATTTTCCTCCTCATTGTTTGGTGGTGACTTCATTCTCACTGCAAAAATCGGCGGCTCGCGCCGGCCGCCTTTGGCGGCCGGCGCTCGACAGCGCGGCCTTCGGCCGCGCGAGAGGGGTGGCAAGGAAATAGCAACAATCACCATTTGCGGTACATACAACATGCAGCAGTAGCTACGCCCAAACACCACGGGCAAGGTAAGTTGGACGGGGAAAGGATGGGGAACAAAAAGGCAAATGGCAAGGCCCAGAAGGGGGAGAACACGAAACGTGGTTCAACACGTAAAAACGCCGGCGGATCCAGCGGAGCAATGACGTGAGGGCAGGCACAAGCTGCAGGGGTGCTTCTTCGGCAGCCGTGGCGACCCTGCGGAAAGCCCTCGCGCCCGGCCCCTCGTTCTCGTCAGGATGCTCGGACTCCAGGGGCAAGCGGAGGAGCCTCCACAAGCCCTGCGCCGCAGCCTCACGGACAACACCCTGCTGCTGCTCGGCCAGCTGGGGATCCCGCAGCACGAAGTTCCGCGCCTCCAGACCAGCATGCAACTGCTCCAGCGCCGTCGCCACGTGGGAGAGGCACTCGCCAACACCAATCATGCGCCGCTCCCAACGGAGGACATCAAGGACGAAGTCGGACTTCATGTCCCAGTCCCAACCCCACGTCGTCCCGGACATCGGAGGAGACTCCCACAGCTCGCCGTTCCACCACTTCTCGTCGTCCTCAGGATCAGGTGCGTCGGGCGGAAGCGGGGGAGACTGTGCACGAGGCGAAGGCGGAGGGAAACGAGCGACGGGTGCGGGGTCAAGAGAAACAAGGGGATGCTGCCGCTGAGGAGGCTTAGACAGAGGATCAGCAGCGACACGCGTCTGAGCGGGAAGGGGGGGCACGAGATGTGCACCAGCGTGCGACACCGGCTGCGGAGGCACCGGAAGGGGAGGCGGGAGAGAGCCCGCTGCCGTTAGCGGTGCCGGCGTCAACGCAGGAGAGGCCACCAAAGGGGACGAGGCAGCTGGACCGGACGACTGCTGCTAGGATGACTGCTGAGACGACGGTGGAGGAGGCTGAGGAGGAGGTGGGTGCAGTACCAGCGGAGAGGGCGCCTGGAGATGCGGACCGACAATCTGTCGCTGCAGGGCAGGCGGTGGCCGAGGCGGTCGGCGACGACGAAAGGAACCACCACGGACCCGCAGATGAGGGTGGGTACGCCCGCGGGGCGAGCGATACACTGGCTCACGCGGATGAGAGGGGGCCCCAGCCCCCTCGCGCGCGACCAGGGCAGCGGCAGCTCAGAGTAGGATTGGCGCCAGCTCGTCCGGGGCCTCTGGCGGGTTGGGAACAGCAGAGTACCCTGCCGCGCGATCCCGCCGCGGACGTTTTCCCGTCATCACAGCAGCGCCTCGAGGCTCAGGAGGAGGGGGAGGTGGAGCGACAGGCGGTAGAGCAGGCAGATGACGAGGCTAAGGAGGAGGAAGCGGTGTTGGCGGCAAGCGCCGTGGAACGGAGAAGGCGGGCAGGAACAAGCCGGCAGAGAGTGCTTCAGGAACGAGCGGATGACCTAGCCGCGGGCCAACAGCCGCAAAACGCGGCGGCGAGGGCGGCCACCAGAGGCCGCGGACGAGGCCGAGGCAGGGGCGGGTGCGTGGGCGAGCTGGTGAGAGCGGTTGCAAGGGAGAAGGCCAGATCTGGAAACTGGCGGGAACTGCACGGGAGGCCAGAGGATATTGGGGAGGAACCAATGAATGAACCTGCACAAGAGGAGGGGTCAGAATATATGGAGGAACAAGAGGAGGAGTCAGAAGACGTATCTGTCGAGGCAGAGGATGGGATCCCCACAAATGGGGACGGGGGTAGACGACGTGGAGGCAGACAGGGACGGGAGGATCGAGAAAATCACGCGCAGGTGGGCGAATCAGAGGCCCAGGGGGCCAACGATGCTGCCAGCAAGGAGAGGGCACCCCTGAAGATCGCTGAGGATGAGAACGCGTGGCACAAGGTACTGGACTGGGATCTGGGACCTCTCCGGGCCAGCGCACAACCGTTCCTGGTCCGGAGACTCCTTCCAGAAATCCTGAAGGTGTTCATCCACTGCATGACCGTACCACTCCTGCGACTCTCGAAGCATCCAGACTGCCTCGGTGTGTGGCGGATGTTACAATTCCTCCCCAGGCTCACATTACAGGCGGAAATGGAGACAGCACCGGGAAACAGATGGCAGGCAGTCGAGGCTCGGCTTCGACAGTTCCGAGAAGAGGAGTGGGACGCACTGTACACCCAGGCCAGCACTTTCCCCCCAAACTCAAAACCGGACAGGCACGAACCGAACCCTGAATGAATCTGCGCCAGAGCAGAAGGGCTGGTACGGAAAGCCAACCTGGCGAAAGCGACAGCAGCACTACACACCTCGCCACAAGCCGAGCCCTCGCAAGCAACACTGGAAGCTCTTCTCTCTAAACACCCAACCCAGGAACTGGCGATACCGGAGGGGATCACGGGTTACGCAACTTGCGAGCTCGCAATAAGGGCGGAGACGTTTCGCGAAGTCCTGGCGAAATGCCCAAACGGGATAGGAGCAGGGCCATCAGGGACGTGCTTCGAGCACTTACGCGACCCTGCCTTAACCAACTGAGAGGTCTTCGCTCTCCTCCACAAGGTAGTCAATCGGCTACTAAGCACCTACCAGATCGAAGCGGTACAGGAGGTGCTGCTCCCATCCCGGCTAATCGCCCTGGAGAAGCCGGACGGAGGAGTCCGACCAATCGCGATAGGGTCCGACGAATCATAGACCCACTCTCAGAGGCACCTGCAGCATACCTGGCCTCACTGCAGGCAGCGCGGACTCTCCTACAGCACGTATCAGCAACTCCCAGCCACCCCCTGCAGCGCGTGGCGGCACTGGTGTCACCACACGGGGACGGAGCCACAGGTGAGGGCGGGACATCCATCAGAGACCTACGAAACAGACTCCCAGAAGCGGCAAGGGAGCTGCTGCGGGTGACGGACAGGGGCGGGGAGGGGAAAGGACGACTGCAAGAACACCTCTCCAGGCTGGTAAACATGGACAGGGCAGCGGAACTGGTAGGGGACACGCGGGTGGACAAGCCAGGCGAAGACAATGGCCACGTCGTCCGCCAGATCAGCCTGCAGGGAGTGGGAGCGGGGGACTGGCTCCATGCCATCCCCACACGGGTGGACCTTACGTTCTCACCAGGCCAGTTCGCAATGGCCTTGGGCTTTCGGCTAGGCCTCACCAGAGCAGTGACGGACAACTGCCCGTGCGGAAAGCGTCGGTCCAAGATAGGCGACAGAAGCCTCCCCAACCACCTGCTGAGATGTGCGGAGGGGAAGGATAGGACAAACACACACAACAGCCTGGTGTACGCGGCGCTACGGATTGCCAACGAAACTGACTATTTGACCGCCCATGAGACCACGGCCTTCTCGCAAATTGTTAACCCCAAGCGAGCGGACCAGGTCATCAAGGACAAGGAGTCAGGGGAAACCTATGTGACCAACGTCACGGTGACTGACCCAGTGCTGCAGCGTCGAGACACGAGGGCAGTGAAGCCGCCGGGCTGGGCGGCAGAGGACGCGGCAAGGGGGAAAAGGGGCATGTACGAGGGACGGCCGGAGTTTGTTGGCGTGCTTGGCTTGGCGGTGGAGACCTATGGGGCCCTGGCCAGGGACACCCAGAGGTTCCTACGCATGCTCGGGACATAGGCGGCCAAGAAAAAGTACAGACAGGGGAGGCTCACCACGGTTGCCTCCAAGCTCACTGCACATTACCGACAGCGCTGGTCGGTAATGCTACAGCGCAGCCAGGCCAATGCCATGCTGGCCAAGTCGAATAGGGCCACGGAACGGGCCTTCCCCCAGGCGCCAGCAGACCCGTGGGAGCCCCGCCTAGGGGACCTCTGGCAGGACCTCTGCCTTGCTTGCTTGGTTAGCCTGTTTTGTTCTCTAGATCTTGATTGCTTGCATGTTTAGACGGACTAGCTACCTCCTGCCATGCCTGTACTTCATGACCAACATCAATACATGACTGCTTAAGAGAGAGAGAGGCATAGTCCCTTAGTCCCTTAGCCTCTCAGCCCCACCTACCCCTAGTACTTAAGGCCTTGGGCCTGGTGTGTGGCTCATTATTTGGCTGCGAGTTCATTTCTTCTAACCCAGCGGCTCGCGCCGGCCGCCTTTGGCAGCCGACGCTCGACAGCGCGGCCTTCGGCCGCGCGTGAGGGGACGGCAAGCACAACCCAAGCATCATTACTACACTATGCAACGGCATACAAGCATGGCAGTGAGACCTACCTACTAGCACAGACATGGACCACGAACAAGCGGATGCTACATCTGATCCGCGTCAATCACAGCAAGCAGCCCCGACATCGAGCGATGCAGCTCACGCACCAACACCGTGCCTGCGGCGATCGCCCCGGATCCAGTCACTGCATGCAAAAACCGGCGCAGCCCACGTACGGCCGAACCCAGCTGCCCGACCCCCGCAAGCCCTCCCCGCGCGGGCGCAGCCAGCACGGGCGCCAGCAGCTCAGCGAGGCGATCAGCGGCGTCCAGACATTCGTCTCGAGGGCCGCCCACCAGTGAGTCGCTCTGGGAAAGAGCGTCGTGACCGTACACCCGGATCAGATGTACGGCCTGCAGAGCCTCAGAGAGGCGCCAGATCTGACCCAGGGTCACCTCTGGAACCTCAACCGTGCGCTGAGGCCCCAGCAGCGCCTGGTACGGGTGCGCGGCACCTGCAGATGGGGGAGGGGGATCCGCAGGCAGTAGGGACGGGTATTGCGCGGTCACTAGCCCCCCTGCCGCGGTCACAAACTCTACCCCCGCCACTAGGGGTACCAACGGCAGCCGAATGTGACTCCGGGGAGCCGGGGTCGAGGTGGAGGGAGCAAGAGGAGGAGGAACAGCCACATGAGGACGAGGAGCTGCCTGGGCGGGGGGCGCAGCTACAGGGAGTGCTGCTGGGGCCGGAGCGACACGCGGGGAGTTGCTCTGGCTCGCCTGCCCGTTCCGCTCCTCCCGCACAGCAGCAGACACCACACGCTGCAAATCCGCCATCGTCACCGGTTGCTCATATGCCCAGCCGCCACCGCGCTGACGCGGCCCCCACCAGCCGCCTCGCCCGCCGCGGGGTGCCGACCAGTTCGCCTGAGAACCACGGCGTCGAGGAGAGTTGTGGCGGTGCCTCGACGTCTCACGCTCGTCATTCGGCGCATGGGACTGAGGCCGCTGCTGACGACGACCAGGAGACGGCGGACGCGGTGCAGGGGGGACCGCCACAGACGGCGTGGGGGGAGCAGCCACAGGCGGCGCAGAAGGAGCAGCCACACGCGGTGCAGACGGACCCGCCACAGGTGGAGCAAGGGGAGCACTCACTAGCGGGGCAGGAAGATCCGTCACATGCAGAGCGAGGGGAGCAGCCATAGGCGGTGCAGGATGAGCAGTCACAAGGGGCGCAGGAGCAGGTCGCGCCAGCACTGGCGGAGGCGGCACCAGTGTTGCCGCAGACGGGGGAGCAGGAGTGGCGAGGAGCGCCGCCGGGCCCAGGACGTCAGTGGTGGCGGACTCCACCGATTGTGCCGCCACGACGCCCTCAACAATCGCCTGCACGACACCCACAGGCGGAGCGGGCAGGTCGGCAGCCGGAGGAGCGCCAGGCGGAGAGACTGCCGCAGTTGGCACAACGTGAGGGACAGCAGGCGCGACGGGAGGAGACGCCGACGGCTCCGGAGCCTGAAGACCGCCCTCGCCAGGCTGAGACACTAACGCCTCGCGTGGCGACAGTTCGGGGCGAGGAAGGCTTCCAGCGTCTTCTTTCACGGGCTTCGGAGCAGGCGGCAGTGGGGCCTTCGTCGCCATGGTCGCCGTTCCGGAGGCAGATGGTGGCCTTTTGTACGCAACTGACGCAGCGCTAGCGCGCAATGGTGGATAGTCGGTCGCTCCAGCAATCACCATCGCGGGGCCGAGGAGGACGAGGCAGAGGGAGAGTAGTAGCTAGCGGAGCTGGAGGGGGACCGGAGAACGGCTTCCAGGCGGCTGGACAGCAGGCTTTAACAGCTCTAGAAGTGGCTAATGAAGAGGAGGAAAGAGGGGACCCTACTTATAGGGAGGAGCCGCTGCCTCTGAGCAAGAGTGACGAGGAAGAAAACGCAGAACGTTTGAGGCTAAGGCCTGAGAGGCAAGCTACTGGGGACGAGACGGGCGAGGCAGTAGGAAGGCAAGCAGCAGATCGGACAGTTACAATTCCAACCCCTGGGCAGAACGGAGCATCGAGGCGTTTATTGAGAAATCGTGTAGCGCGCAATGAAACTGCAACACCGAATCGCCCAGATTCCCCCCGCTACTTCTCGCCATAAGATTTGGCGAAACGAACAGACCTGTTCGCGGCCGTCGCTGATTGGGACGTGGCAGTACTGTGCGACAGTCGTCAGCCAACCCTGTCACGCCGATTGCCGCCCAATTTGTGCCAGCTGTTTTCACTGGTGTTACTCACCCCCCTCCTCCACCTCTCGCGAAATCCAGATTCTGTCGCAGTGTGGCGACTCCTCCTCTTTCTCCCGCAGCTCACACTTCGCCAGACATCGCCAAGACGACCAAAGTGGCCCGAAGTCAAAGCTCGACTCAGAGCTTTCCAGTGTGGCGAATGGGAGCAGCTGTATTCGGACGCAATCGAAGCCATCAACACCCCACCATCTCCACGTCACCAGCCTGACGAGGCGGGAGTACTCAGCAGGGCGGAGGGCCTGGCAAAGCGCGGAAGTCTACGCCAAGCCGTGCTGGCCCTCGAGTCAACGCCGGTCTGCACGTCAGGCCCTGAAATTTTGGAGGAACTTCGCGCGAAACACCCGCCATCCGACAACAGGGAGCTGACCTGGCCGACAACACCTGGCCCGAACCTCCAAATCAGTCAAGCTGATTTCGCCAAACTCTTGGGCCGATGCAAAAATGGTGTGGGGGCTGGACCGTCAGGAACCACATTTGAACACCTGCACGACGCATCCGCAACCAACGCATCGGTCTGCACCCACCATGCCCTAGTCAACACTCTGATGGCGGGCAAATTACCCGAGCCAGTAGCGGAGCTGCTGACAGCCTCGCGCCTAATCGCGCTGTCCAAACCGGGGAGGGGGAGGGAGGGGGGTTCGGCGAATGCCTGTTCGCGGCCGAGATACACCCGGCTCTCCGCGAAACTGCTGAGGAACATCCCGAGGTGCTCTACTTGGCGTATGCAGACGACGTCACATTTTTGGGTGACGAAGCAGACACTGTAGCAGCCTTCACGCTCTTCACCAGGAAGCTGGCACAACTGGGGCTTAAACACAACCCGCAGAAATGTGCTGCCTGGAGCACAAGCGGCGATGTGTCAACGCAGCTGCCTCCGAGGGTCCCGTTTTCGAAGGACGGGATACGCTTACTTGGTAGCTTCCTAGGGCCGGCCACTGGCGCCGCCAAATTCCTAGCGGGGCAACTAGATGAAATGGTGAAGCCGCTGCCACTTTTAGAACGAGCCGATCCCCAAGTAGCCTCCCTGCTGCTCACCCGCTGCATTTCTAGACGAGTAGCCTACCTCGCCAGAACTACACCGCTGAACCTCCTCCCACGTGATACCTGGGCACAGTGGGGAAGAGACCTCCTAGCCGCGCTCCTGACATCGTGCGGGATTAGAGTACCAACGTGTAGCGCTGAGCAGTCGAGGGTGTGGGCGCAAGCATCGCTACCATCATCCCTAGGCGGGCTGGGAATCACGGACCCACTCGTAGAAGGCGTCTACGATTTCGTAGCCAGCTTCACACAGGCGGTACTGTTCTTTTCCTCCCTCACGCTAGCACCAGACACCGCCCTGACACAAGCATACAGCCACATGATTCTTCCTCGTGATGTCAACACCCCGCTTCATTCCTGGCTCACGGAGTGCGAGACAGCCATGCCCACAGACACAAGTGAAATACTCGATAAGGAGAGGCTCTCACGCTCGGAAATTAAGCTCCAGCACACGCTAGCCCTCAAAATCCAGGGTAGTAGGTACGCGATGCAAGTCCAGGAAACGAGACGCATGAAGCTGAACCCGCTTTCCGGTCACACACAGAGGATGTTCTCACTCACAGGCTACGGCACAGGGGACTGGCTGACGGCGGTACCAGTAGCTACGTCACGGTGTATAGGCCCGGTACATTTCAGCAACGCCGTGCGTTTCCGGCTCGGTCTCCCATTCTCTACTCCGAAGAATTGCGATTGCGCAGACCACACAGCTATCACAGACCCGCGCCTCCCCAACCACCTCTTCCGCTGCGGCACGGGTAAACACCGTACGAATACCCACAACGAACTGCGTGACGCATGCATCAGCATGGCGCAAGACGCGGGGTTCATCGTTCAC
Source organism: Closterium sp. Naga37s-1 (assembly GCA_947471745.1). Taxonomy (NCBI): domain Eukaryota; kingdom Viridiplantae; phylum Streptophyta; class Zygnematophyceae; order Desmidiales; family Closteriaceae; genus Closterium; species Closterium sp. Naga37s-1. Next base: position 1,493,034 of record CANJKZ010000967.1, read on the forward strand.
AGGGAATCCAACGTCTATTGCCCCATCGAGGAGCAGACAGCTGACTTTACCATGACGGACAGAAGTAGTGGGGCGGTGTGGGTGTGCGACGTGACTATCACGGACCCTGTTGTTGATTGTGTAGGTGGTTGTAGTATTTTGCTCTAGCTGGTTGTGGGCAAAGGGTTTGGGCAAAATGTGGTGGTTAGACTTGTTGCGGGCTGGAATTGAACTTGCACCCAACAAGCACCAACAAACCTTCGCTATCCACTACAACACCTTTGGTGTTGCTAGTTTGGCACTTTGGGTTGTTGGGGATTGTTGTGGGGCGAGGGTTGGGTTGGTAGGGTTTGACCAACTCGTCACTTTTAAGATCTGAACTCTTGCTGAAGCCATTCCTAGATCTAATCCATGGCTGCCAAGTAATTTCGCCAGGATACCCCGTCGCACTTAAATCGTGATAGCGATCGGCCTAGATCTTGGTTGACGGCGCGCTTTACCATTCTGGAAAGTAGAGATAAAGACCTTTCCAACGCGTACCACCTCATGTTTTAGGTTACGCGAGCTGCACGCAATGGTTCGCCGAAGTCGGCGGACTTAATCTCTTGTTACGCTCTCCAGATTAGCGCGCTTTCCATCACCTGTTAGTACAAGGGACCCAGAGGCACAGAAAGGCAGGGGATGGGCGGCCCAGGAGCAGGCGGACAAGAATATAAAGCACTACGCAAACCAGCCAGATACGGTGGGCTTCTTCCTGTTATAGTCACCGTAGGCCTCAATGTGCCTAAAACGAAAGGTAGAGTGCACAGTCGGATTTCTGCACAGGGGCTTCAAACATTCATAGCGATCTGGTCACAGCTCCAAATGCCCTCATTCAACTTGGATCTGGAGCGTCCTAATGTGCCCTACGATAGGCAATTTAGATCGCACAATTTCATTAAGAACTGACGACGCAACATCAGTTTGAACGAACGGCACTATGGCAGCAGCTTAGTCTTAGAACACACAATTGGAAGAGCTAGGAAGAGTTACGAGTTGGGAATGACTCCCAGCTCCTACAAACCCCAAGAGCCGAGGTACAGTGATGTGGAACAGTGCCACACTGTCCCCAACCAAGAAGGGTCTCGAAACTACCCTTCACAAGGGCCCTCCCCAAAGAGAATGTTACACTACACAAAGTAATGTAACTATCTTCACTATCTTGAGGTGTACCCTTTTCCGCGAGCTTCAAAATCACTCGAGGCTTGACACCAAGGCTCTGGTTCTTCATCACAAACTCATGCTTCAGTTCTTGATGGGTCTGCTGCACACACCTGCGACACGCCGAACGCTCGACATAGGACAATAGAAACCGCGCACGAGGCACACGACAAAATAGAAACCGCGCGCGAGACACAAATGACCGCATTAACATGCGGCTAGCGATAACTCGCTATTGACTCGACACACACATACTCGACATCAGGACCCATCATACACACACTATTATAAGCATGAAATATATATCTATTTCATGCACTCATACCATTCCATGCACATACGCATGCACGCACACGGACAACAAGCCGAGTGCAAACCGTAGGGTTGCACCAACACTTCCCACTCGCAGTGGAGACCTACGGCTGCCCTTGTGCCGAGGTTCCTGTGTTCCTGAAACTCCTTGCAGACACGGCAGCTCGGCGATACTTCAACGCCGACTCAAAATCATTTCATGCCGCGAAGTTTCTGCACCGGTTCAGGCAGAGGTGGTCGGTTGCACTACAGAGGGCAGAATCTGTGGGTTACCTGCTCAAACTAGGGGAGGCGGCTGCTGCAGAGAACCCGCGAGTAGGGGGGATAGGGCAGGAATTGTACGTGGGGGACTGTTTTACCGTCCTAGAGCCTCTTCTTGAGCTCTAGGTGACTTAGAGTGATTAGTTTGTTTAGGCTCCTTTGCATGTTAGTACTTTGCTGTTTTCCATTGCATGTGTGTACCCTCCTGGCTTATCAATATACGGACCATTAGAGAGAGAGAGAGAGAGAGAGAGAGAGAGAGAGAGAGAGAGAGAGAGAGAGAGAGAGAGAGAGAGAGAGAGAGAGAGAGAGAGAGAGATATCAAATCATTCTATGCTGCAAAGTTCCTACACCAGTTCAGGCAACGCTGGTCGGTGGCCCTTCAACGGGCCCAATCTGTGGGTCTCCTGCTCAAACTAGGGGAGGCTGCGGCAGTAGAGAACCCGCCTGTGGGGGGGATAGGGGACGAGTTGCACCTTGGGGACTGCTTTGCAGTCATTGAGCCCCTAGTGGAGTTGTAGAGAGGTCTTGTGGTACTTGTGCTTTGCTTGTTAGATTACCAATACCGCCGTGACCTGCATGTCTGTACTTTGCTGCTATATCAATACACGGACCATTAGAGAGAGAGAGAGAGAGAGAGAGAGAGAGAGAGAGAGAGAGAGAGAGAGAGAGAGAGAGAGAGAGAGACTCTTCTCACTGACAGGGTATGGCACGGGGGACTGGTTGACGGCCATCCCACTAGAACCGACCCGTCGCATCGGCCCTGTGCACTTCTCTAACGCAGTCCGATTCAGGCTCGGGCTACCCTTCTCTACACCTGCAAGGTGAAACTGCTCGAAGCGCGTAGAGATCAAGGACCCGCGGCTGCCAAACCACCTATTCCGCTGTGGCTTGGGCAAGCACAGGATTAATACCCACAACGAGCTGCGGGATGCATGTATAACAATGGCACAAGACGCGGGCTTCATAGTACACAGAGAGTCGGCCGCTTACTGCCCAATAGAGGAGCAGACCGCGGACTTCACCATGCTTGACAGGAGCTCGGGAGTAGTTTATGTGTGTGACGTTACAATCACGGACCCCATTAGCACCCGGGATCCCAACGCTACTAAGGGGAGGGGATGAGCAGCAAGGGAGCAGGCCAACAAGAAAATCAGCCACTATGCCAACCTCCCTGACACAGTCATCTTCATCCCCCTGGCGGTTGAGACATACGCCTGCCCCTGTGCCGAAGTCCCCACGTTTCTGAAATTGCTGGCGGATACAGCTGCTAGGCGTCACTTCAACGCCCTACCAACCTTCTACCATGCAGCTAGGTTCCTCCACCTCTTCAGGCAGCGATGGTCGGTGGCTCTCCAACGAGCCCAATCCGTGGGATACCTAATGAAGTCCTGCCAGGCGGCGGTAGCTGAGAACCCACCGGTGGGGGGAGTGCAGGCCGAGCTACACCTGGGGGATAGTTGTATGGTGCTGGAACCGCAAATGGAGGTGTAGAAAGGAACTCCGTGTAGTTATTTATTGGTTGCTTTCTTATTCCTAGTCATTGATCCATACTTTGCATGTTTGTACCTTTCCACTATATCAATGCACGGACCATTAGAGAGAGAGAGAGAGAGAGAGAGAGAGAGAGAGAGAGAGAGAGAGAGAGAGAGAGAGAGAGAGAGAGAGAGAGAGAGGACCCTAGCCTCTGCTCTCTTCCCTCTGCCCTCTTCCCAGGCTATATAAGAGGCCCTTTGGGGTCCCTCTTTCTCATTATTCGTGTGGTGGCTGCAATTTTTCGCTCGTTCGAGAGAGTGAGAGAGAGAGAGAGAGAGAGAGAGAGAGAGAGAGAGGACCCTAGCCTCTGCCCTCTTCCCACTGCCTCCTTAGCCTATATAAGAGGCCCTTTGGGGTCCCTCTTTCTCATTATTCGTGTGGTGGCTGCAATTTTTCACTCGCGTCGACCGCCTTCGGCGGCCGACGCTCGACAGCGCGGCCTTCGCCCGCGCGTTTGGGGCGACAAGGGAGACACGAGACAAGAGAATATAATCAGGAACATACACGCAATGGCTCCAGCTACAGCCGCATAGGACAACAAGCGGCAGCATCAACATGGGGCACGAAGGGGCGGATGCTACATCCGATCCGCCTGCAGGGCATGCAGAATGCCCGTCATCGTCTGCCACACCGAGCGGACCACCAGAATGGCGGCGCCAATCGCGTCGGCTCCGGAACCTGCCCGCAGGTACCTCCGTAAGTCCCGCACAGCCGCGTCCAGTTGCCCCACAGCCCCAACGCCTCCCCGCACGGGCGCGGCCAACACAGGCGCTAGGAGGAGGGCAATCTGGTCGGCCGCGTCAAGACAGTCGTCCCGCGGGCCGTCGAGCAGAGATTTCGCCGGAACAGGCGGAAGAGACCCGTGCGCCAGGGACTGCACAAGCAGGAGCGCACGGAGGCTCTCCGACAGCCTCCACAACTGGCCAAGAGTTGCCTCCGGAACTTCGGCCCGCGGGGGAAGGAGCTCCTCCGCCAGGGAGGGAAGCTGTAGCCGAGGAAGCCCAGCTCCACCACTGTGAGCAGGGGCTGCGGGAGCCGGCAGTGACACCGCCGGCGCTGGAGCAACCACGGGGCGAGCGACCGGAAGGGGAGCAGACGGCGTTGGAGCCACACGCCGCGAGCTGTACGGACTCGCTGGGCCGGCCTGACCGTCGCGAAATGCCTCATTCACAATCTGTCGCACGTCCGCGATTGTTGCTGGCGCGTCCAGCCACCCGCCACGCCCGCGACCGCGACCTCCCCTCCAACCACCCTGGTGCGCATGCCAGTTCGCCTGCGGCTGCCGCCGGCGAGGGGAATCCCGCCGTCGACGAGACACATCACGCTCATCTCGGGGGGAGGGCGAATGAGCACGTGAGTTACGCTGCTGCACCGCCGGAGGAAGGGCATGGGCAGACGAGGAAGCCGCGGGGAGCGGAGGGGCAGATTTCCCGCCCAGCGCATCTTGGGACGCAGCAGGAGACGCCACGGGTAGCGCCACAGGCGCAGGAGGAGGCCCCTCGCCAGACGCAGGTGCCACCCCAGCAACAGCCGCCGTCTCAGCAGGCGACGGCAACACCGGAACGTGAGGCGCGGGAGAGGGTGCCGCGCCTGGAGCAGGAAGATGCGCCACGTCAGCCGCAGGCGCCAGAACAAAGGCAGGTACAGGCGCCAGCGCCATCACGCGCGGTTGGGCGGCCACACACGCCGACTCTCGTCCAGAGTCGACTACCGTGGAGCACGCGTGAGCAGGAGAACCCGCGACAGACATTGCCGCAACAGGGGCAACCGGCGCTGACCGCACCGGCGAGGCAAGCGCAGCTGATGCCACGCCAAACGGCGGCGGCGAATACTGCACCGGGGAACCGCCGCCAACCGCCACAGGCATTACAAGGAGGCAGAGGCGACGGCAGCGAGCTGCGGGGCGTGGTCGAGGCCGGGAGAACGGCTTCCAACGGGCAGCGAGGCTAGCTTTAACAGAAGCGGATGTCAACAACGCGGCAGAGGATGAAGCAGAAGAGGCACAAGACCCCACCTTTATTGCCGAGCCAGCCGCAGTATCAACGACCGAAGGAAGTGGAGGGGATGAAGGTGAAGCTGCCCCAGGAGTTGAGAGTCGAGTGAATGTGGCAACAACCCCCCGAGCCGCATCTGCACAAATTGGAATTGGGGGGTAACCAAACCCAGACGCACCCCTCACTACCAGACCATCAACCCGCCAATTTTTGCCAGAGCAGCTGGCGAAGGACATGACCCGCTTCAATGAAATTCGCACCTGGGACCTGACACCTCTACGCGACAGCCGTCAGCCCCCCCTCTCCCGCAAAATTCCGCACGAAATCCGCACCAGTTTCGCTAACGCGCTGCTGACACCTCTGCTGCACCTCGCACGCCACCCTGACTCCGTACCGGGTTGGCGCCTGTTACTCTTTATTCCCCGCCTAATCCTTCGCCAGGCGAAACCAGGGAAGCCTGATTGGCCCGCAGTGAAGTTGCGACTTCGTCAGTTTTTCAAGGGCGAATGGGAACAGTTGTACGAGGCAGCCGTGGCAGCGGTCAACTCACCTCCAGCGCCACGTCACCAGCGGGACGAGTTGGGAAAGCGTGCCAGAGCAGAAGGACTAGTTCGAAAGGGCAGCCTCCGGCGGGCTATCCTGGCCCTCGAATCTACACCCGTGGCAGATCCAACGCCTGAGGTACTGGAGTCACTTAAATCCAAGCACCCACCCGCACCACCAGGACAGATTGACTGGACACCAACGGACGAGGCCCACGTGGTGACCATCACCTCAGCTGCATTCGCGAAAATTCTGTGCCGCTGCGAAAACGGAGTGGGGGGAGGGCCGTCAGGGATGACGTTCGAACACCTCAGGGATGCAGCTATCGCCAACGCAGCCGTTACCACCCACCTCCACGCTCTCGTTAGCACAATCCTCCGAGGGAAACTCCCCGAAGAGGTGTGCTCCTTGCTCACATCCTCCCGCCTCATCGCTCTCGCCAAGCCAGAGGGAGGGACTCGGCCCATAGCTGTAGGAGAATGTGTCCTACGCCTCGCGGCCAAATCGGCACTTTCCTCACTGGCAGAAGCCGCACGAGCACATTTCCTCCCACTCCAGTACTGCGTCGCCGTCCAGGGAGGTAGCGAGGCGATAATCCACGCCGCACGATCATACATGAGCACACACAGTGACGCCACGATTCTCCAGGCGGATCTCTCAAACGCATTTAATAGCATCAGTCGCGACGCAATCGTAGCGGGCCTACGTGGAAGTACGCTAGAAGGGATCCTCCCCCTCGTCCACTCCTCTTACGGCGCGTCGTCAGAGTTATTTCTCGACGCCGGCTTTAATAGCCCTCCCATATCCAGCATTACAGGGGTCCGCCAGGGCGACCCCCTCGGGCCTTTGCTCTTCGCCGCGAGCATCCACCCGTCCCTCGCCGCGACCGCAGCCGCCTTCCCGACCGTGCTCTGCCTCGCATTCGCCGACGATGTCACGTTCCTGGGCAAAGTGGCGGAGTGTACAGCGGCGTTCACCCACTTCACGGGCAGCCTCCGTAGCATGGGGCTCAGGCACAACGCCGGGAAATGTGCGGCGTGGAGCGCTGTTCGACCACCGGAGGGGGCCTTGCCGGAAGGGGTCCCATTCTGCCACGACGGACTGCGCGTTCTGGGCAGCTTCATCGGCGCGCCAGACGGAGCAGCGGCATTTATTCGGGCTCAGCTGCAAGCCATGACAACCCCACTCCCGCAGATAGCCGACCTGGAACCACAGGCAGCATCACTACTGCTGACGAGGCGGATGTCATACCTCGCGCGCACAACCCCACTCACCCTTCTGCCCGAAGAGGAATGGTCACGGTGGGGCCAGAAGCTGCTCCACACACTGCTCGACGCCTGCGGCGTGCGCCACCCAAGGGGGGATGCGGAGGAACAACGCGTGTGGGACCAGGCTTCCCTCCCCCCGAGCCTGGGAGGTTTGGGGCTGGCAGATCCATCGGTAGAAGGGCGCTACAGCTACCTGGCGAGTTTTGTCCAGGCGCACGGACTGCTAGCCTCCCTGCCCGGCCCCGCTGGAACTCACCTCTCCACCGCCCTGAACCGGACAGAGGAGGTGGACCCGGACCCCAACCAGCTGCAAACCTGGCTTGGGGAGTGCAAGGCAAGCCTCACACAGGAGGGACGTGACCTGCTGGCGGCAGAAATGGCTGCACCCAAGGGACAGCTGCAGCACCGCCTTGCCCTCTTAGTCCAGGGCGGACGAAGTGCCGCTCAAGTTGCAGCGTCACGGCATATGGAGCTGAACCCACTATGCGGCCACACCCAGCGGCTATTGTCTCTCACAGGCTACGGTGCGGGGGACTGGCTGATAGCCATCCCCTACATGCCCTCCCTCCGCCTCGATCCTGACCACTTCTCATTCGCCCTCCAGTTCCGCCTAGGACTGCCTCTCCCCGTCCCTGACAACTGCGACTGCACCAAGAGAGTCGCCATAGCAGACAAGCGCCTCCCCAACCACCTCCTCCGCTGCGGCACAGGGCACGGACAGACCAACACACACAACGAGCTGAGGGACGAGTGTGTGCGTATGGCCCAGGACGCGGGGTTCATAGTGCACAAGGAGAGCACGGCGTTTAGCCCGGTCGACAACAAGAAGGCCGACCTGGCCATTCGGGACAGAAGCAGTGGGGCGGTGTGGCTGGGCGACATAACCATCACCGACCCTATCAGCAAACGGGACGAGACTGCCAGGAAGGGACGGGGATGGGCAGCAAGGGAGGCAGCAGATAAAAAAATCGGGCTATACCACGGCAGGGCTGAATTTGCAGGCTTTTACCCGCTGGCAGTCGAGACCTATGGCTGCCCGTGCGATGAGGTGCAGGCTTTCCTGAAGCACCTGGCGGACAGAGCAGCACGCTTACACTTCAACGCGGACCCCTCAAGCTTCCAGGCCGCAAAGCTCCGCCAGCGGTGGTCTGTCGCCTTGCAAAGGGCACAGGCAGTGAGCTTCCTTATCAAGATGAACCTGGCAGCCCAGAAGGAGAACCCAGCCTTAGGAGGCCCTGAGGGGGTCCTAGACCCGGGGGAATGCTTTGCTACCCTAGAACCGGGCAATGGTAGCGAGTAGAAGACTTGGGGGGGGGGGGGGAGGGGAAAGGGGTAGGAAGGAGACTAGTTAGACATACCTGTTTGCTTGCTTGCTTGCCTTTGCTGTTTTCTCTTTTCTATATCAATAGAAAGGACCGTTCGAGAGAGAGAGAGAGAGAGAGAGAGAGAGAGAGAGAGAGAGAGAGAGAGAGAGAGAGAGAGAGAGAGAGAGAGAGAGAGAGAGAGAGGGCCTTGGGTTCTGGTCCTTAGCCGTTTTTAGACTAGTTCCCTAGTATATAAGGCCTAGGTGACCCTTTTCCTCCTCATTATTCACTGGTGAGCTCATTCTGCTCTCCAAAAAATCGGCGGCTTTCGTTCGAGAGAGAGCGAGAGAGAGAGAGAGAGAGAGAGGAATAGCCTCTGCCCTCTGCCCTTAGCCTCTGCCCTTGCCTCTCAGCCCTATTTAAGGCCGTGCTAAGGCCCTTCTCTTCATTGTTAGTTTGGCGGCCGGCAAGTGCAGGCATACACAGTGGTTCATAATCAAAAGCAGTACAAGCATGGCATTCCCTACGTCAGCCTAGACAAGCAAGGCGCCAATGGGGCAACCGGAGCCCGCGCCTACATGCGGTGAGCTCCAAGGGCGTGAAGAACGCCCGTCAGGGAGCGCCACAGCTCCCAGACCACAAGCGTGCTTGCGCCGATCGCCGCGGCTCCAGATCCTGCGCGCAAGTGCCGCCTCAAGCCCCGGACAGCCTCGTCGAGCTGTCCCGCAGCAGCAGCGCCACCCTCCGCGGGCGCAGCCAACACGGGCGCCAGCAGCACCGCGAGCTGGTCCGCCGCGTCCAGGCAAGAGTCACGCTGGCGGCCACGGAAGGTCTCGGGAGGGATCACAGGGAGAGACGAGTGGGCCAGCACCTGAATCAGCAGCAGCGCGTGGAGACTGTCAGCGAGGCGGTGGAGCTGTCCGAGAGTCGCCTCGGGAACACGGGTCTGCGGAGGCTGGAGTGCCTCCGCCAAGAACTGGAGAGGCTCATGAGCATCAGCTGGGAGAGCAAACGGAGCCGCCAACGAGGCACCACCCGCGGCCAGAAACTCCACTCCCGCTACGGGCGGAACCGGCGGCAGAGATAGACGAGAGCCGGGAGCAGGCGCCGATACAGCGGGAGAAGGAGCTGGCAGCGCCAGGATCTGAGGAGGAGGCGCAGCAACAGGCAGCGAGTTCGGGGGGAGCGCAGCCGGACGAGGAGCCTCGTGGGCCGACGACGCGCGCAGCGAACTGGTCTGGCTATGCGCCACCCTCTCCTCCCGAACCGCCCTTGAAACTTCCCGCTGAAGATCCGCCATCGTCACGGGCGGGCGATACCCCCCACCCCCGCCACGAGCACGGGGACCCCTCCAATCCCCCTGACCCCCGTGGTGAGCAGGCTAGTGTGGCTGTTGCTGGTACCGCCGTGGAGACTCACGCTGGCGACGAGACGATTTGCGTTCCTGTTGGGGAGCGGGGGAATGGGGGCGCGACGAGCGACGGTCAGGTGATGGAGGGCGCGACGGGTGGCCTGCCGGAGCCACCGCCGTCACAGCAGGGGCGGACTGACCCGCTGCGGGCGCAACCGACGGAGCCGGTTCGTCAGTGGTGGCGGACGCCGCCTTTGGTGACGAAGCAGAGGCAGGCGCAGGCAAGCAGGGGACAGAAGCGGTCGGCGCAACAGGGGCACCAGGGACAGGTACAGGGGGCTCAGCAACACCCCCAGCAGGGGCAGACGCCGACGGCTCGACAAGGGGAGCCGGTGGGCCAGGTGCCGCAGGCGGAGCAGACGGAACAGCAGCTGGAGCGGACGGGCCAGTCTCTGACCCGGCAAGGGGATCCGCGGGTGCGTGGGGAGGAGTCTTTTCAACGACTGCTGTCACGGGTGTCGGAGCCGGCGGTAGAGGGGGCTTCATCGCCATGGTCGCCCTTCCGGGCTCCGCCGGAGGCTTGGCAACCACAGCCGACCAGGCGGCAACGGGCTCTGGCGACGGCTCAGATGAACCGGCGATCACCATCGCAAGAGCGGGAAGGCCGCGGGGCTAGAAGACAACCTGTAAGCGGGACAGGCGGAGGACCGGAGAACGGGTATCAGGCAGCGGCAAGAACAGCTTTAACTAACTTGGAAGCGAATGCTGAGGACGACGAGCTTAACGACGCTACATATAGGGAGGAAGCCCTCCCTGAGAGCGAGGACGAAGAAACGGAAGAGGAAAGCAGTGCGAGGGAGAGACCAGGGAGAAGAGAGGCAGCGGTGGAGCAGACTTCTTTGCAAGTACCACAGATGGCTCGAGCACCGTCCGATGTCGATCGGACGACTACAATTCCAACATTGAGCCCACCAGTAAGGCCGAGCCGCGCTGGACGAAATCGAAACACCGCTGCGGGTGGTGCGACACGCCCTTCACCACCAATTCCCCGCTACTTTTCACCAGACGAACTAGCGGAGCGGACAGACCTGTTCGCTGCCATCGTGACTTGGGACACCGCAACTCTTTGCGACAGTCGTCAGCCCTCACTGTAGAGGCGTTTACTGCCCAATTTGTGCCAACTGTTTTCGCTAGCACTCCTGACACCGTTACTGCACCTATTGCGAAACCCCGAGTCTGAAACGGCCTGGCGCCTGCTGCTGTTTCTCCCGCGTCTGACACTTCGCCAGACCTCGCCGCAGCGACCGAACTGGCCACGTGTGAAAGCCCGGCTCCGGGCTTTCCAGCGTGGCGAATGGGAGCAGCTGTACCAGGACGCGTTGGACGCAGTCAACTCACCTCCACCGCCAAAACACCAACCTGACACGACCGGAGTCATCAGTCGCGCGGAGGGCCTAGCGAAACGTGGCAGTCTGCGTCGGGCCGTGCTGGCCCTGGAGTCAACGCCAGTTTGCACTCCCAGCCCGGAAATTTTGGAAGAGCTGCGACAGAAGCACCCTCGTGCTGAACACGAGGCGGTGACATGGCCCATGCCGCAGGGGTCAAAGCTGTCAATCCCCTACCCCGACTTCGCCAAAATCCTGGGAAGATGCAAAAATGGGGTGGGAGCCGGACCGCCAGGCATGACATTCGAGCACATACGCGACGCGGCAATTACCAATGCAATGGTCAGCACCCATCTGCACGCCTTGGTTAACACCATGCTAGGTGGAGAATTACCAGGCTCGGTCGCGAACCTACTGACTGCGTCACGACTCATAGCCCTCGCCAAGCCGGGAGGAGGAGCAAGGCCAATCGCGATTGGCGAATGCCTGACGAGGCTGGCAGCCAAGGCTGCCCTACAGGCCATGGGAGAGGCGGCCCGCGAATTTTTTCTACCTCTACAATTCGGGGTGGCAGTGCCAGGTGGTGCAGAGGCCGTAATCCACGCAGCCAGGGCATACTTGGATGCCCGCCCGGATAGCCTGATCCTGCAGGCAGATATTTCGAACGCGTTCAACTGCATTTCGCGTGAAGCCATCGCCACTGCGCTACAGGAGCCCGCCCTCTCGCCATTGCTGCCGCTAGTGAAATTCACGTACGGTAACCCGTCGCAACTGCTCCTGGACACCAACTTCAACTCCGAACCACTGACAAGTGAACGAGGCGTTCGCCAGGGTGACCCCCTTGGCCCACTTCTGTTTGCAGCAGGAATACACACCACCCTCCTCAAAGTTGCAGAAGCACACCCCGACGTGCTTTGCTTGGCATATGCGAACGACGTCACCTTTCTGGGTGACACAGTCCACACTGTAGCGGCTTTCAACACTTTCACTGACAAGCTGGCACCGCTGGGCCTTACGCACAATCCGCAGAAGTGCGCAGCCTGGCGATCAAGTGCAGTTGAGGCCGCTCAACTCCCGCATGGAGTGCCGCTTTCAAAGGACGGCGTGAGGCTCTTGGGTAGTTTCCTGGGGCCGGATAGTGGAGCAGCTAAGTATCTAGCGGGTCAACTCGACGAGATGGCGAAGCCGTTACCCCTTCTTGAACAAACCGACCCCCAAGTAGCGGCACTGCTCATCACGCGATGTATCTCTCGTCGGGTAGCTTACCTCACTAGGACGACGCCCTTACATTTTCTCCCCCGCGAAAAATGGAGCCAGTGGGGAAGGGACCTCCTCACCGCCCTGCTCACATCATGCGACATACGCGTCCCCACGTGTAGGACTGAGCAAGCGCGAGTCTGGGACCAAGCGTCGCTGCCGCCATCGCTGGGAGGCATAGGCATCACTGACCCCCTGATAGAGGGGATATACGGTTTCTCGGCGAGTTTCACACAGGCGGCGCTGCTTCTCTCCTCCCTCACGCTAGACCCACGAAACGCACTGGCACTAGCGCAGAATCACATGCTACTGCCGCGGGACACCGACACGCCCTTACACACGTGGCTCACAGAGTGCGAGACGGCCCTGCCCCTAGATGCGCGAGAGATCCTGGAGAAGGAGCGGCTCGAACGGTCTGACGTGAGGCTCCAACACGTGCTCGGTCTTAAGGTCCACGGAAGCAGATACGCCGTGCAGGTCCAGGCTTCAAGGCGTATGCAGTCGAATCCGCTCAAGGGTCATACGCAGCGGATGTTCTCTTTGACGGGTTGCGGCACCGGCGACTGGCTCACTGCAATCCCCATTGAACCCGCACGGCGGATAGGTCCAGTACACTACGCCAATGCCGTACGTTTCCGACTGGGGCTGCCGTTTTCAACCCCAAAGAACTGTGACTGCGCCGACCACACGGCTATCACTGACCCCCGCCTCCCGAATCACCTACTCCGCTGCGGCACAGGCAAACAACGCATCAACACACACAACGAACTGCGGGATGCCTGCGTTAGCATGGTGCAAGACGCCGGGTTTATAGTTCACAGAGAGTCGGCCGCATACTGCCCTGTCGAGGAACAGACGGCCGACTTCAGTATGACGGACAGAAGCAGTGGGGCGGTTTATATCTGTGACGTCACCGTCACGGATCCCATCAGCACCAGGGATCCCGAGGCACAAAAGGGCAGAGGGTGGGCGGCCAGGGAGCAAGCTGATAAAAAGATTAAGCACTACGCCAGCCGCCCTGAGACGGTTGGCTTTTTCCCGCTAGCCGTAGACACCTACGGCTGCCCATGCGCAGAGGTACCCACCTTCCTCAAACTCCTAGCGGACACGGCGGCTCGGCGACACTTCAACGCCGACTCCAAATCATTCTACGCCGCCAAGTTCCTACACCAGTTCCGTCAGAGATGGTCGGTAGCTCTTCAGAGGGCCCAGTCCGTGGGGCTCCTACTTCAGCTGGGTGAGGCGGCGGCGGCAGAAAACCCTCCGGTTGGAGGCATAGGGCAGGAGATGCACCTTGGGGAGTTCTTCGCGGTGGTTGAGCCTTTTCTGGAGCTCTAGAGAGGATGGTGGTGTGTTAGTGGTGTGGCATGTTTGCTTTGTTTGTTCGGTTGTCAATTTGGCTAGCTAGACCTTGCACTATACCCTGCATGTTTGTACTTTCAACCTATATCAATACACGGACCATTAGAGAGAGAGAGAGAGAGAGAGAGAGAGAGAGAGAGATAGAGAGAGAGAGAGAGAGAGAGAGAGAGAGAGAGAGAGAGAGAGAGAGAGAGAGAGAGAGAGAGAGAGAGAGAGGGCCTTGGGTTCTGGTCCTTAGCCGTTTTTAGCCTAGTTTCTTAGCCTAGTCTAGTCCTTAGCCGTTTTTAGACTAGTTCCCTAGTATATAAGGCCTAGGTGACCCCTTTCCTCCTCATTATTCACTGGTGAGCTCACTCTGCTCTCCAAAAAATCGGCGGGTCGCGCCGGCCGCCTTCGGCGGCCGACGCTCGACAGCGCGGCCTTCGGCCGCGCGTGAGGTGTGACAAGGACATCAAGGGGAAAACACTATAAAGGCACGGATTACACCATGCAGTGGTAACTGCCTAACACACCTACAGGCAAGGTAAGTCCCCAGCAATGGGGAGGAAAAAATAACAAACAAAGGCGGCAGCGGGTACAACAACGCCTACGGGGAGGGAGCAATCAGGAACATCCGCCGATCCATCCAGCGGAGCGCAACCGCGAGGGCGGGTACTATCTCAAGGGGCGCCTCCTCGGCGGCCATGGCTACCCTGCGGAAAGCAGTCGCTCCAGGCCCTTCATTCAGCGACGGGTCTTCAGGCTCAAGGGGCAGGCACAGCATCGTCGACATCGCCTGAGCAGCGGCCTCCCTCACCAACCCCTGCTCGAACTCGCTCAGCTGCGGGTTCCGTGAGGCAAGGTTCCGCCGCCCAATCGCATGGTTCAGCTGCTCCAACACCGTCACCACGTTCGACAAACAACGCCCTACACCGCGCATCCGCTGCTCCCACCGGCAAAGGTCAAAGTAGCTCGGCTCCTCTCCCCACTGCCGGCCCCACACGTCCAGGTCCGGCTGCACGCCCCAAGGTGGGTAAGGCTCCCAGTGAGGGTCGGGATCAGGAGCGGTTGGTGGACGCTCAGGCGAATCCCATCCACGCGGGTAAGGGCGACGGGGAGGGGGGAACCGGAAGGCAGTCTGCGGGACGGTTGGCACGAGGGGATGCTGACGCCGAGGTTGCTGCCACGGGGGTGGCGCCGGCGGAGCAGGGTCTTCAACAAGCGTCTGAGGAGGAGCGACGGGAAGCGCAACTGGTACAGGATGCGCCGTCTGGGGCGGCGCGGACTCGATCGGCGGCGGCAGCGGCGGCGCTGGGGTCTCCGCCGGTGCCGGCGTTGACGGCTGCGGCAGCGAGGGCACAGGCGCGGAGGCAGTTGACTGCGCCAACGGCTGAAGGGCCGTCCCCGACGCTGACGAAGTCTGCTGCAGCGACGTCACAGACTGGGACATTGGGGGCGGGAGCTGTAGTGGCTGGGACTGCGCAGCCTGGTTTGGAGGGGACTGACCCAGTGGTCGGACCGCCGGCGGCCCATACTGGCGCTGGGGACGAGGAGGGCGGCGGCGGCGGAAGGATTGCCCGCGAGGCCGTAGTTGGGGAGGTGCTCGTCCCCGAGAAAACCGGAACATCGGCTGGCGAGGAGCCGGTGAGGGAGGAGGAGGCTGGACCACAGTGCCGCCAACCCCGGCCGCAACTACATCCGCGGCGGCTCGGAGCAGGGCTGGGACTTGCCCGCCCTGGACCCCTTGCGGGATGGGAGAGGCAAGAGGACTTGCCGGACGGTCCGGCTGCGGAGGAGGTCGCCGCTTGCCTGTCATCCGGCCGGCCGATGAACGTGGCGGAGCAAACCCGTGAGGAGGATGCAGACTTGGCGGAGGGAGCGGACCACGAGGAGGAAGTGCTACGCCGTGCGGAGGCAGAACGCAGGCGGAGGACTGGAACGAGCCGCCAGCGAGCACTGCAGGACCAGGCCGACGATCGCGCGGCAGGCCTACAGCCGTCAAACGCGGTGCCGAGGGCGGCGGGTAGAGGCAGGGGGAGAGGGCGGACCAGGGGGAGAGGCAGCCGAGATCTGGCGGGAGCTATGGCGAGGGAGAAAGCCAGATCTGGTTTCTGGCGGGAACGACATGGGAGGCCAGAGGAACAGGGTGAGGAGCCAATGAATGAAGAAGATGGGGAGGAAGGGTCAGACTATATGGCATCACAGGAGGCGGAATCAGAAGATGCCTCGCTGGAGGCCGAACGGGGGGTGCCCATCCCAGCCACAGAGAGGGGACAGGGGTCTGGACAGGGACGGAGGGAGGGAGGTGCTGACGTGGGGGAATCCGCACCGCAGCAGCCCAACGAGGCTGCCAGCAAGGAACGTAATCCCACCATCATCGTGGATGATGAGGCCACATGGCAGAGAGTTCATGCATGGGATTTGGGACCTCTGCAATCCAGCGCACAACCCTTCCTCGTCCGGAAACTTCCGCCGGAAATCCTTAAAACCTACAGCCACTGCCTCACGCTCCCACTCCTCCGGTTGGCAAAGTTTCCGAGCTGCCCGGCAACATGGCGGATCCTACAGTTTCTACCGAGGCTGACACTTAGGGCGAGCCTGGAGAAAACCCCTGGGAAGAGGTGGGCGGGAGTGGAGAAGCGTCTGCTGCAATTTCGCGAGGAGGATTGGGACTCACTGTATACGCAGGCTAGCGCCTTCCCGGCAAACTCCAAACCCAGCAGGCACGAGCCGGACCCAGAGGGCATCTGTGCCAGGGCAGAGGGGTTGGTTCGGAAAGCAAACTTGGCGAAAGCAGTGGCAGCGTTACGAACTACACCGCTGGCGGAAACGTCGCACGCGACACTGGAGTCACTTTGCTCAAATCACCGAAGGGCAGACTCGGCGATACCAGAGGGAACGGAAGGTTACACCACCTCTGCGCTCGCGATCGGGGCGGATTCTTTTCGTGAAGTCCTGGCGAAATGCCCGAACGGAATTGGGGCTGGCCCATCCGGCACGTGTTTCGAGCATCTCTGTGACACAGCTCTAACAAATGGGGTAGTCTTCACGCTGCTCCTCAAGACTGTGAACCACCTGCTTAGCACGTACCAGAACGAGCAGCTCCAGGACCTCCTGCTCCCCGCCAGATTGATAGCACCGGAGAAACCAGACGGCGGCGTGAGGCCCATAGCCATAGGCGAGGCAATCCTACGCATCACGACCAAGGCCGCGCTCAGGGAATTGTCCGCGGAAACCCGCGCCTATTTTCTACCCGTGCAGTTCGGCGTGGCCGTCCCGGGGGGGGCAGAATGTGTGATTCACACCACGCGCACACTCCTCGCGGAGGACCCGTCTCGGATCGCCATTCAGCTGGACATAGAGAACGCGTTCAACTCAGTTGAGCGCGGCTGCTTCATCGAGTCGCTTCAATGGACGAGCCTCGTCAAGCTCCTCCCCTTCGTACGCACCCTCTACGGCAAACCGTCGAAGCTCCTCCTCGACAGTGGGTTCACAGCGACATCAATCGACAGCGCGCGCGGGGTACGACAGGGGGACCCGCTCGGACCTATGCTCTTTGCCGCGGCGATTCAGCCGGCCCTACTCACGACGGCGGTAGCAGTTCCCACCGTCACCATGATGGCTTATGCCGACGACATCACGGTCATCGGCGATCCGGCGGGGGCAACACGGGCGGTGAACATGCTACGCAACAAACTAATGGATTTGGGACTGCGGTGCAACCTGGCCAAGTCCACGGCGTGGAGCCCATCGGGGGGCACAGACGACTTACCGGAAGGACTGGTAGCGGCAGTAGACGGTATGAAGGTCTTGGGTAGCCCGATCGGCACGCTGGCGTATAGCAGACGGGTGGTGAGGGCGACACTAGAGACCACGGCGGCACCGCTTGGCCTCATCGGCAAGCTCCACCCCCAACACGCACTGCTGCTGCTGACACGGTGCATTTCCCGTAGGGTCTCCTACCTGCTGCGAACCACACCAGCGGATGTGCTCCCACGGAGGGAATGGAGGGAGTGGAGCGAGAAGCTACTATGGACGGCGCTCAAAGCTGCACACCTACACACGCCGGCTAAGGAGATAGAGCAGAGCCTCGTGTGGAGGCAGGCGTCGTTGCCGATCGCCCTGGGGGGGCTCGGCTTGGTTGACCCACTCTCGGAGGCACCTGCAGCATTCCTGGCTTCGTTGAGCGCGGCGCAGGCTTTGCTGCTGCAAGGAGCCATCACGAAGGACCACCCCCCTGCAGCGAGTGGCGGCGCTGTTGTCGCCGCACGAGGAGGGGGGCGTGAGTGGGGGGAGAACAACCCTTCAGGACCTGCGGAACAGACTTCCCGAATCGGCGCGGGGAATCCTAAGGGAGGCCGGCCAGAGGAGGGAGAGGAAGGGCCACCTGCAGGAGAGACTGTCCAAGCAAGTGAACCTGGACAGGGCAGCGGAGCTGGTGGGCGACACGCGGATTGACAAGCCGGGGGTGGACAACGGCCACGTAGTCCGCCTGATTGCTCTGCAGGGGACGGGGGCAGGAGACTGGCTGCACGCAATCCCCACGCGCGCGGATCTGACCTTCTCCCCCGGCCAGTTTGCCATTGCCCTCGGCTTCCGGCTGGGGCTGGCCCTGGCGGTGACAGAGCAGTGCCCCTGCGGCAAGCCACGGTAAAAAATCGAAGACCGTAGCCTACCCAACCATCTGCTGCGGTGCGCGGAGGGGAAGGACAGGACTAACACGCACAACAGCTTGGTATACGCTGCCCTACGGATGGCCAGGGAGGCCGACTACATGACCATCCACGAGACCTGCGCCTACTCGCAAATAGTCAACCCTAAGCGAGCGGACCTGGTCCTCGTGGACAGGGAGTCGGCCGAGACCTTCGTGACTGACGTCACCATAACCGACCCCGTCCTGCAGCGTAGAGACACCCGGGCTGTGAAGCGTCCTGGCTGGGCAGCAGAGGATGCGGCAAGGACGAAGAGAGGGCTGTACGAGGGGTGCCCAGAGTTCGTGAGGGTGTTCGGGCTGGCGGTAGAAACTTATGGGGCTTTGGCACAAGACACCCAGCGGTTCCTACGCCTCCTAGGCACCCAGGCGGCCAAGAAGAAGCACAGGCAGGGGAGGCTGACCACGGTCGCCTCCAAGCTCACAGCACACTACCGACAGCGCTGGTCGGTGATGCTCCAGCGCGGCCAGGCCAATACACTGCTGGCAAAGTCCAACAGGGCAACTGAGCGTGCATACCCCCAGGCCCCAGTCGACCCGTGGGAGCCACGCCTTGGGGACCTTTGGCAGGTCCTTGAGGACGAGCTGGACTGGGGGCCGGACCTGGATGGGTGAGGAGGCTAGAGTAGAGGAGCGGTTGGAGGTGAGAGGACACGAAGAGGTGGTCCAGGGGGCTAGGCACTAGGTAGGCAGCTCTGAGCAGCAGGCTGGACACAGGAGTATGTGGTGGTGGTTGTTGTTGGTGTCACTTGTTTGTCAGCTGGTTTGCATGCCTAGACTGCATGTTAGGCCCTGCTGATTCCTATGTGCCTTGCCTGTACCCGGCTTATTATCAATGAAGGACCGCTTGAGAGAGAGAGAGAGAGAGAGAGAGAGAGAGAGAGAGAGAGAGAGAGATAGAGAGAGAGAGAGAGAGAGAGAGAGAGAGAGAGAGAGAGAGAGAGAGAGGCACCTTGAATCTGCCCTCTCCCTTAGCCCTCTGCCCTCTCTGTTCCTTAGTATAAGAGGCCCCTCTTGGCCTCTTGTCTCTCGTGGTTCAGTGGTGTGGCTGATTTTTTCGCACGTTCGAGAGAGCGAGAGAGAGAGAGAGAGGACTCTAGCCTCTGCCCTCTGCCCTCTGCCCTCAGACCTCTGCCCTTGGCTTTCTAGCTATATAAGGGGCCTTCTTGGCCTCTCTTCATCATTGTGTGGCGGCAGTAAATTTTTCGCACACGTCGCCCGGGTATCCTGGTTGACCAGGAAACTAGCGACCCCCGCGGCCCCCTGTCGTCCCCCGCGGCCCCCGCGGCTCCCCCACGGTCCCGCGGTCCCGCGGCCCCCGGTCGTCCCTCGCGGCCACCGCGGTTCCGCGGTTCTCTCCCGCGGCCTCTCGAGGCCCCGCGGTCTCCCGCGGCCTCCCGCGGCCTCCCGCGGCCTCCCGCGGCCTCCCGCGGCCCCGCGGTCTCCCGCGGCCTCCCGCGGCCTCCCGCGGCCCCGCGGTCTCCCGCGGCCTCCCGCGGCCTCCCGCGGCCTCCCGCGGCCCCGCGGTCTCCTGAGGTCGGCTGACACTACTCCCGTTGACAGGCTGAACCACCGCCGAGGGAGCCACAAACTGGGCCGGGCCGCCAGTGGTGGCGGACGTCGCCTACGGTGACGTCATAGATGCCGGAGCAGTCGCGTCGGGGACAGCAGCGAGCGGGGCCACGGATACGCCAGGGGCAGGGGGATCAGCAGCAGCCCCAGCAGTGACAGACGCCGGCGTCCCAACAAGGGGAGCCAGGGGAGCCAGGGGAGCAGGATCCGCAACAGGAGCGGATGGGGCAGGAATTTGGGCAGGCGGGCCAGACTCCGCCACGGCAGATTGATCCGCGGGTGCGAGGGGAAGAGTCCTTTCAGAGGTTGTTGTCACGGGCTTCGGAACCGGCGGTAAGGGGGACTTCGTCGCCATGGTCCCCTTTTCGGGGTCCGACTGGGGCTTGGCGACCACAGCCGACCAGGCGGCAACGCGCTCTGGCGACGGCACAGGAGCGCCAGCAATCACCATCTTCGGGACGCGGAGGTCGCGGGGCTAGGAGGCAGGCTGGTAGCGGGACGAGCGGAAGACCCGAAAACGGGTACCAGGCAGCGGCACGGAGGGCTTTAAACGCTCTGGAGGCAACTAATGACGAGGAAGAATTAAGGGACAATTCTTATAGAGAAGAGTCCCTCCCCTCGAGCGAGGATGAGGAGCCTGAGGATGGAGGTGGGACGAGGGAATCTTCTGGGGGAAGGGCAGCGGAGATAGAGCACCCAGGAATGCAAACACCACAAGGGGCTCACAAGCCGTCCGATGCGGATCGAACGGCTGAAATTCCAACATCGAACTCCCCCGTGACGACAAGCCGCGCTCGACAAAATCGAGCCGCTCCAGGCGAGGCCGTGGCGCGCCCTTCTGCACCAAATCCCCGCTATTTTTCGCCCGACGAGTTAGCGAGGCGTATGGATCTGTTCGCTGACATCGTGAATTGGGACATCGCGGCACTAAGCGACAGTCGTCAGCCTTCGTTGTCGCGGCGTTTACCGCCAAACCTGTGCCAGTTGTTCTCGCTGGTGGTGCTGACACCGTTACTACACTTGTCGCGAAACCCCTAATCCGAGTCGGGTTGGCGCCTGCTGCTGTTTCTCCCGCGCCTAACACTTCGCCAAACCTCGCCGCAGCGACCAAACTGGCCGGGGGTTAAGGCTCGGCTTCGAGCCTTCCAACGTGGCGAATGGGAACAGCTGTACAGGGACGCGGTGGATGCAGTCAACATTCCACCACCGCCACGACACCAGCCTGATGCGACAGGAGTTATCAGCCGTGCGGAAGGTCTGGCGAAACATGGCAGTCTGCGCCGAGCCGTGCTGGCCCTGGAGTCAACGCCCATCTGCACTCCCGGCCCGGAAATCTTGGAAGAGCTGCGCCTAAAGCATCCACCTGCCGCACACGAGGCAGCGACATGGCCCATGCCACGGGGGTCAAAGCTGTCAATTCCCCACCCTGACTTCGCCAAAATGTTGGGAAGATGCGAGAATGGAGTGGGAGCCGGACCGTCGGGCATGACATTCGAGCACCTGCGCGACGTGGCGATTACCAACGCAATGGTCAGCACCCATCTGCACGCCTTGGTAAACACCATCTTGGGGGGAAGTTTGCCAGGCTCGGTCGCAAACCTTCTGGCTGCGTCACGCCTCATAGCCTTGGACAAGCCTGGGGGAGGAGCTAGGCCAATCACGATTGGCGAATGTTTGACCAGGCTGGCAGCCAAGGCTGCCCTGTCAGCCATGGGAGATGCTGCCCGCGAGTTTTTTCTACCACTACAGTACGGGGTGGCAGTGCTAGGTGGAGCAGAGGCAGTAATCCACGCAGCCAGGGCATTCTTGGATGCCCGCCCCAACAGCCTGGTCCCGCAGGCCGACATTTCGAACGCGTTCAACAGCATCTCGCGAGACGCCATCGCCACTGCGTTACAGGGCCCCACCCTCTTGCCACAGCTGCCGTTAGTAAAACTGACACACGGTAACCCGTCGCAACTACTCCTGGACGCCAATTTCAACTCCGGTCCACTAAAAAATGAACGCGGCGTTCGTCAGGGTGACCCACTTGGCCCGCTACTGTTCGCAGCGGGGATACACACCACACTCCGCGAAACTGCAGAGGCACACCCCGAGGTGCTTTGCTTAGCGTATGTGGATGACGTCACATTCCTGGGTGACACAGCACACACTGTAGCGGCATTCCAAGATTTCACCGACAAGCTGGCGCACCTGGGCCTTACGCACAATCCGCAGAAGTGCGCGTCTTGGAGCTCAACTGCAGTCGAGCAAGCTCAACTCCCACCTGGAGTGCCGTTCTGTAAAGACGGCGTGCGGCTCCTAGGTAGCTTCCTGGGGCTTGATAGTGGTGCGGCTAGGTTCCTGGCGGGTCAACTCGACGAGATGGCGAAGCCGTTATCCCTTATCGAGCGAGCCGACCCCCAAGTAGCAGCACTCCTCATCACGCGCTGTATCTCGAGACGCGTAGCTTACCTCACTGGGACGACACCTTTACGCCTTCTTTCCCGCGATAGATGGAGCCAGTGGGGAAGAGACCTCCTCACCGCTCTGCTCACATCGTGCGACATACGTGTCTCCACGTATAGAGCCGAGCAGGCGCGTGTCTGGGATCAAGCGTCGCTGCCGCCGTCACTAGGAGGCATAGGCATCACGAACCCCCTAATCGAAGGGATTTATGGATTCACGGAGAGTTTTTCCCAGGCGGCGTTGTTCCTCTCCTCTCTTGAACTAGATCCAGGGAACGCTTTGGCGCAGGCGCGGAATCACATGCTACTGCCGCGGGATGACAGCACACCGTTACACGCGTGGCTCACAGAGTGCGAGGCGGCCCTGCCTCTAGATGCACGAGAGATCCTGGAGAAGGAACGCCTCGTGAGGTCCGACGTTAGGCTTCAACACGTGCTCGGACTCAAGGTCCACGGAAGCAGATACGCCGTGCAGGTCCAGGCGACAAGGCGCATGCAGCTGATCCGCTCTCGGGTCACACGCAGCGGTTGTTCTCATTGACCGGTTACGGCACAGGCGACTGGCTCACCGCTATCCCCATTGCCCCCACGCGGCGGATAGGTCCAGTGCATTTCGCCAACGCAGTGCGTTTCCGCCTAGCCCTGCCGTTTTCAACCCCAAAGAACTGTGACTGCGCTAACCACACTGCTATCACTGACCCCCACCTCCCGAATCACCTTCTCTGCTGCGGCACAGGCAAACACCGCATCAACACCCACAACGAACTGCGGGATGCCTGCATTAGCATGGCGCAAGACGCGGGGTTTATAGTTCACAGTGAGTCGGCCGCATACTGTCCCGTCGAGGAGCAGACGGCCGACTTCACCATGACGGACAGAAGCAGCGCGGCGGTCTATATCTGCGATGTAACCATCACAGACCCCATCAGCACCAGGGATCCAAAGGCACAAAAGGGCAGGGGGTGGGCGGCTAGGGAACAAGCGAACAAAAAGATCAAGCACTATGCCAACCGACCGGAGACGGTTGCCCATGCGCGGAGGTACCCATCTTCCTCAAGCTCCTAGCGGACACAGCGGCTTGGCGACACTTCAACGCCGACTCCAAATCCTTCTATGCCGCCAAGTTCCTGAGAAACTGAACGAGAATGAATTGACTAAGGGAAAGTTGGGTACAAAATGCAAACCATAGAAAACTGTACCCCATATGTGCTACCCCAATATAGCCTACAGTAGCTATGTCATATAAATCTAACACACCCCCATAGGCAAAGTGGGGGAGAACAAGGGGTCACAAGACCAGTCAAGCAAAGCAAAGCAAGCTCAGGGTGGATCACAAAGTCACCACACATTCCGAGCACAAGTTCAAGGCCACAAGGCCAGTTCACATGCAGGATTACATATATATATAAGGCTAGACAAGCAAGAGCAGGTGTATATATATATGCAACAGTACAGACAAGGTCAAGGGGTGAGCAAGTGAGGCAAGGTATGCACAAGACCCAGCTGAGTACAGAAGCGCTGATGATCACAAGGCGCAAGTGCCTTGGTGAAGATATCAGCAGTGTTGGCCTGAGATGCCACGTACGCAAGCCGCAGCTGACCACGCTGCTGTAGCTCACGAGCAAGGAAGTAGCGGAGAGCAATGTGCTTCGTTCTGTGCTCCAGTCTCTGCTCTCGACACAAGGCCAGCATGGCCTTGTTGTCTACGTACAGCACTGGAGGAGAACGAGGCGGCTCTCCGAGGTCAGTCAGCAGGTAGGTGAGCCAGCGAAGCTCCTGTGCAGCCATGGCCCCGGCGTAGATCTCAGCCTCACAACTGGAGCTGAGAACAGAAGACGAGCGGGTAGCCCGCCACGAAACAGAGCCGGAACCAAGGCTGAAGGTGTAACCCTGTGACGACCGCTGCGTAGCCTGGTCGTCAGCCCAAGAAGCGTCTGCGTGCCCAGTGAGGACCACTGGACTCTGCCCTCCAAGCACAAGCCCCATGCCCGACGTACTGCACAAGTAACGCAACACCCTCTTCGCTGCAGCCATGTGCTCCGGTCTGTGTCTCCCAGGAGCAACATAGCGTGCGAGAATGCTAAGAGGGTATGCGAGGTCAGGTCGTGTGCAGGTCATCAGGTACATGAGGCAGCCAACAAGCTCTGGTACGGGCCACTCGACTCTACGGACTCATCCGAAGGCAGAGCTGAGAGCGAGTGGCGAGTAGGCAGAGGAGTGGCCTGAGGCGAGGAGTACGTGAAGCCGAAGCGCTGAAGGACCTGCTGCACCATGTGTGACTGAGTCAGGGTAATGGTGCGGCGTGCTCTGTCCCGGGTGATCTGCAAGCCAAGGTAGCTGCGCAGTTCACCCAGGTCTGTGCACGTGTGTCTCTTCTGCAGCTCGGACTTCACGTGGGCGAGTCCAGCAGTGTCAGCTGTGGCGAAGACCAAGTCGTCGACGTACACGAGGATGTAGAATGGCGGCAAAGAAGTGTCGGTGCGCAGAAACAGCGACGGGTCGGCAGTAGAGGGAGCAAACCCAAGAGCCGCAAGTGTAGTCCTCAGTGTGTCGTGCCACTCACGCGGTGCCTGGCGGAGACCGTAGACTGGCCGCCGGAGGCTCCACTGGGTGCCAGGAGGAAAAGACCCAGTGAAGCCAGGTGGGCGACGCAGCCAGATCTCCTCGTGCGGGCTGCCCTGCAAGAAAGCAGTGCTGAAGTCAAGAGAGTGCAGCTCGTAGTCGCGGTGAGCAGCTATGTGCAGCAGTACCCGAAGAGTGGTCATCTTCGGGGTGGGAGAGAAGGTCTGAAAGTAGTCAACTCCCTGCCGCTGACTGAAGCCACGAGCCACGTAACGCGCCTTGAAGACAGGCGGAGAACCCAGCGGTCGCTTCACCCTGAAAATCCACATGCCACTGACGATGTTCGCCCCAGGCGGGGGAACCTCGTCAACGTAGGTGCCTGTGGACTTCCAGGAAGCCATCTCTGTGTCCATAGCTGCCTGCCACTGAGAGGAGTAGGGACCCTCTATCGCCTCCGCGTAAGAGCGCGGAGTCGGGATGTCAAGTGCATCCGGGTCTCCCTTTGGGGTAAGCAGTACGGACACGAGATGAGGTGAAGCAGCAGCCAAACACTGGAACTCCTCCTGCCTGTCCTCAAGAACGTCCGTGCCAAGGGCACACTCACCCCCGACGGACGGAGGACAGACAGACTCAGACTCAACGACAAGACTAGCAGCGTAGTCTAGACGACAGCGAGCAGCAAAGTCGACGAGCTCAGCAACTAGGGCAGACGCAGCAGTGGACTCAAAGGAAGGGTCAGTGACGACAGTAGCAAGGAGACGCGTGACAGTAGGACTGGCAGCACGAAGAGAGTCCGACTCCGGGTCGGGAAGAGCAGGAAGAGAGGACTCAGGAGGAGAAGGCAAAGGGGCACGCAGAGGAGCAGTGGACGGACGCAGAGACATCTGGTGCGTGCCAGGGACAGGAGGAGGACGCTGACGCGAACCACGACCACTAGAGCGAGCAGGACGGACAGGCGACGCAGGGCGAGACGCAGGCTCACGACGCTCAGCCAGACCTCCAGTAGGACCAGTGTAGGGAGAAGGAGCGGGCAGTGGGGAGGCCGGCTGTAACTGTAACTGTGACGGGACAGGCTGTGGACACTCTAAGGGAGGAGTAGAAGGCGGGAGACCAAGAACCTGCTGAAGGAGCGGAACGAAGTACGGCCGAGGCCGCGCGGTGACTCCCGACACGGCAGGGACAGCACCAGTACCCCCAGCGGCAGCACCAGCGCCAGCAGCACCTCCAGCTCCAGTACCTCCAGCAGCACCAGTAGCACCCCCAGCAGGACCGCCTCCAGGACCGACAGCAGTAGCCTCAGCGTCAACACCCTCAGCAGCTCCAGCTCCAGTCGTACCCGCAGGCCCAGCAGCTCCAGTACTCCCAGTACGAGCACCTCCGGGACCCGCGGCACCAGCACCCTCAGCAGCCGAAGAACCTCCAGCTCCAGCAGCACGCCTCCAGCGCCGGGCAAACCACTCGCGCAGCTCCTGTGGAGAGAGTGGCTCCCGCCGAGACGAAGCACCCGGAGAACCTCCAGGCTCAGCACCGCCAGACGCCACACGAGCAGGCCCAGCTCCCTCAGGCTCCGCACCCCCAGGCTCAGCACCTCCAGGCGTAGCACCCCCAGGCTCAGCACCTTCAGGCTCAGCACCCCCAGGCTCAGCACCCCCAGTAGTAGCACCCCCAGGCCCACCACCCCCAGGCTCAGCACCCTCAGGAGTAGCACCCTCAGGCTCAGCACCCCCAGGCGTAGCACCCACACGCTCAGCACCCCCAGAGTCAGCACCCCCAGGCTCAGCACCCTCAGCAGCACCAGAGTCACCAGTAACCTCGACAGGCTCGACGGCGTCTACCTGGGACACACCTGAAGGGGTAGGACCCTGAGGGGGGAGGGGGTCTACCGGGGGGGGACCTGGCACAAGGAAGAGCGGTGGCGGGGGGAGGGACGGAGTGCGGTAGGGGAAGAGGCGGTAGTAGGGGACCGACTCGTCAAACGTGACGTCCTGGGAGGACAGAACACGGCGAGAGGTGGGGTGGTAGAACTGCCACCCTGGCGCGTCAGGGGGGAAGCCAAGGAAGACGCAAGGAGCAGCACGAGGGGACAGCTTGTCCGCAGACAAGTCGCGGACAAACGCCCGAGATCCCCAGACACGGAACGCAGACGCATCGCCAACCTTCCCCGTCCACAGCAAAGCTGGGGAGGTCTCCGGCATGGAGACCCTGGGGTGAAGGTTGATCTGATGCGCCGCGTACCGAACCGCAAACGGCCACAGAAAATGGGGGGCAGCCGCATGCATCATGGACGTACGGGCGACGTCCATGACCATGCCAATGCGGCGCTCAGCAATCCCATTTTGCTGTGGAGAGTCCGGAAGCGTGAAGGTCTGGCGGATGCCTCGTGCACGACAGTAGGCTCGCAGAAGGCCAGAGGAGAACTCTCCACCTCTGTCAGAGTGCAGACGCAGAACAGGAAAGTCCGAGCCGAAGCTCTGCCTGAGCTGGAGACAAGCTGCGCGGATCCAGTCGATCAACACCTCAGTGACATCACCCTTGCTGCGCAAGGGGAAGAGTGTGGTGTAACGCGAGTAGTCGTCAACCACCAGCAGGAAGTAGCGCTCGTGACCCTGTCGACGGACGCGGGCCGGGCCCCACACGTCCATGTGAAGCGTCTGCAGCGGGGCCTCTGTCGGAGGAAACTGGGAGGAGTGAGGGGCAGCCCGCTGCCGCCCCTCGACACAAGGGACGCAGGTAGGGCCTGGCCCCGGAGGAAGGGGAGGGAGGGACCGGGGAAGACCAGAGACAAGGACACGGGAGGCCATGCCTCGGAGACGAAGCAGGGAGGGGTGACCAAGGCGGTGGTGCCAGAGGAGAGTCTCGTGCGACAGGAGGCGACACGAACAGGGGGCAGACTCAGGACCAGACCTGGACGCTGCAGCAAACACCTGACCCGACGCAGCTACCTGACCAGACGCAGTGACTGGAGGAGACGCAGTGGTCAGTGTGTACAGGCTCGACCCCGGCCGACGTGTAAACGTGGCCAGGTGTCGGCCTGTCCGAGCGTCCGTGCAGTGGGTCACCCGCTGACTCGCAGGAGTGAACTGGTGAACCCCCGCATCCTGTAGGTCAGCACCACTCACCAAGTTCGTAGAGAACGAGGGGAGGTAAAGACCAGACAGGGTGCCAGAGGGGGCCGCCGGACACGGGAGGACAGTGGAGAAGTGAGCAAGGACAGGACCCCCAGAGGGGTCTGCCAGAGAGACTGCAACTGGCCGGCCAAGCGGCGTGAGTGTGGTGCGGTCTCGAAAGAAGGAGCGAGAAGCCCCCGAGTCAAGGGTGAAGGTGTGGGAGGCCGAAGCCGACGCAGTACCTGAGAGAGCAGACTCACCAGCACCTGAGGGAGCAGACACACGAGCACCTAGAGCAGCAGCCTCGCTAGCACCTAGAGCAGCAGCCTCGCCAGTACCTAGAGCAGCAGTCTCAATGCCCGGGTCGGGCGGAAAACACCGGTAACAGTCACCCTCATCACTAATAGTCACAGCATACATGGCAGCAAGAATAGCATCAAAGTCAAGGTCAAAGACAGCTACACCCGCCCTAGACAGCTCGCCCCAGCGGGGGATCTCAGTGGCCTCAGGGAACTGGTGACACCAAGCGTCCGTCAGGCGGCCAAAGCAGCGCTGGGTGGAGTGCGCACCCCCGCACTGCTCACCCGCGCGGTCGCCGGTGCGTAGGACGTAGGTGCATGGACCAGTACCCCCACCCCGCTGGCGTGCAGCGTACCACTCACGGAGCTGCTGAGGGGGGGGGATGTCACGAGTGCGCTGCTGCTGCTGCTGCTGGCGCTGACCACCACCGGAGCCGACCCTCTGCGCAGCGCCACCCCGACCAGCTCCACCTCCTCCGCCGCCGCCTCCTCCACCGCCGCCACCTCCGCCACGTCCGCTCCCACCGCCACCGCCGCCGCCGCCTCCGCCTCCACTGCCGCCACCGACACCTCCACCCCCGCCACCACTCCCACCACCACCCCCACCCCCTCCACTGCCTCCACCGCCACCTCCGCCACCCCCGCCAACCCCTCCAGCACCCTTGCTCCCCTTGCCCTTGCCGGTGCGGCGTCTCCCGCTCGGGGCAGACGCAGCGCCGACCGACTCGAAACCAACGAGGTCGGCCGCAGCAGCAGAGGCAACAGAGGGCAAAAGGGGGGAGGGGGAACACCCCTCAAAGACGGGGGTGCGAGGGTCACCACGAGAGGCTCCTACAGTGACTATGCTATTCTCTGCTGCTAGGAGGGCCTTCTCGAGGAGGTCAACGATGAGAGTGGTGGGGCAAACTGAGAGGAAGTGGTCCCTGACTACGCGAAGGGAGTCAGGGAGCCGGGTGACTATGTAGTAGAGGGTGATGTACATGGGGGGGGGGGTTCTTGGCGCAGAATTCAGCAGGAAGCGCAGCGCGGTAGCGAGTATCACTAGTGCGGAGGTGCGTAATGAGGTCAGCGACTGTGGGAAAGGCAGCAAGGTCAGGGAAGAGGTACGGTAGCATGAGGCGGCTCAGTGCAGCAGTGGCAGGGGAGGAGTAGCGCGCAACTACAGCGTCGTACAAGGTGTGAGCACTCTTGTACTGGCTAAAGTGCGCACGCTCAGAGGTAGGCAGGTGGCGACGCACAGCAAGACGTGCAGCAGCATCGCGTGTGGCCCACTGTGAGCGAACAGTGGCGTCGGCATCAGCAGCAGGGGCAGGAGAGGCACCAGAGGTGAGGTCAAAGAGGGAGAGACCGTCTGCCCTATCGCACTGTAGGAAAAGCTGCAGGTCATCTACCCAGACGTCAAAGTCAATGGCCCGACCCTCAGCGTCAAAAGCGAGGACACTAGGGGTAGCCATGACAGCAGTGGACTAGCAGCGCGAACAGTAGGGTAAGAGCAGTGCAGTGACAGAGGCGCTGCTCTTACCGGACAGGGCGGCTCGGGCGGCTCGGCGGCTCGGCGGGTCGGCAACTCGGCGGCTCGGGCGGCTCGGGCGGCTCGGCGTTACGACGGCTCGGCAGCAACTGCGGCTCGGCGACTCGGCGACTCGGGCGGCTCGGGCGGCTCGGCGGTACGGCGGTTCGGCAGCAACTGCAGCTCGGCGGCTCGGCGACCCGGTGGCTCGGGCGGCTCAGGTGGCGCGGCGGCTCGGGCGGCTCGGGTGGATCGGGCGGCTCGGCAGTAGCTCGGCGGCGCCGGCGGCTCGGTGGTGACGGCGGGGCCGCGTGGGGACGGCGGCGGGGCCGGGTGGAGCGGCGGCGAGGCCGGGTGGAGCGGCGTCGGGGCCGGGTGGAGCGGCGTCGGGGCCAGTAGAGGCGGCGCCGGGGCCGGGAAGGACAGCTCCGGGGCCGCAGGGGTAGGCGACGGGGCCAGCAGAGGCGGCGCCGAGGCAGGGAAGGGCGGCGCCGGGGCCGCAGGGGTAGGCGACGGGGCCGCGAGGGCGGCTAGGAGGGGGGGGGTCGCGAGGGCGGCTTGAAGAGGCCGCGAGGGCGGCTAGAAAGGGCTGCGAGGGCGGCTAGAAAGGGCCGCGAGGGCGGCGTGAAAGGGCCGCGAGGGCGGCGCGACACGAAGGAGCCGCGAGGGCGGCGGATCGGGGCCGCGAGGGCGGCGCGACGCGGCCGCTAGGGCGGCGCGACGTGAAGGGGCCGCGAGGGCGACGCGACGGGGCCGCAAGCGCGACGCGACGGGGCCGCTAAGGCGGCGCGACAGGGTCGAGAGAGGGGAGCGCGACTCGGGCAGTGGAGAGCGCGCTCCGGGCAGGAAAAAAAATGTGGTGGGCCCTAGGAACAGTTCCCACAGGGGAACCTGCTCGATACCATGAGAAACTGAACGAGAATGAATTGACTAAGGGAAAGTTGGGTACAAAATGCAAACCCTAGAAAACTGTACCCCATATGTGCTACCCCACTATAGCCTACAGTAGCTATGTCATATAAATCTGACAGTTCCTACACCAGTTCCGACAGAGATGGCTGGTGGCCCTTTAGAGGGCTCAATCCGTGGGGCTCCTTCTCAAGTTGGGTGAGGCAGCGGCGGCAGCGTGGGCGGAGGCCCGGAAAATGCGTTCCAAATAGCAGGGCGAGCGGCTTTAACGAACTTATTGACTACGAATGAGGAGGAAGAGCGAGCAGACCCAACTTATAGAGAAGAGGCACAGGCTCCAAGTGACAGCAGTGAAGATGGCGATGGGGAGGAGAGGGAAGGAGATGGAAGCAGACACAACAGGGCCCAGGGGAGGGAAGCAGAGCAGCCTGGAGGCGTAGGAGGACCGCACGATGGCAATCGGGCGGCTGTAAATCCAACCCAATCCCCATCCCAAGCATCGAACCGCACACGAGGACCACGAGCCGCACATTGCTTGCCCAATCTGTCATCCCTGCCCTCAAACCTGCGCTATTTCTCGCCAGAGGAGTTGGCGAGGCACACTGACAGGTTCGCAAACGTCGCGACCTGGGATCTAGCACCCCTGTGCGATAGTCGCCAGCCACCGCTGTCACGGCGATTACCGCCGAAACTATGCCAGTTGTTTTCGCTGGCCCTACTGACCCCACTCCTACACTTGTCGCGACACCCCGAATCCATCGCAGCGTGGCGTCTCCTGCTATTTCTCCCGCGCCTGACTCTTTGCCAAGCATCACCGAGACATCCTGACTGGTCAAAAATCAAGGCCAGGCTTCGCTCGTTTCAGCGTGGCGAATGGGAGCAGCTATACTCTGACGCCACGCAAGCAGTCAACACACCGCCACCGCCCCGTCACCAACCTGACGACACCGGTGTCATCAGCAGGGCGGAGGGACTGGCAAAGCACGGCAGCCTTCGCCGTGCGGTCCTGGCACTGGAGTCAACGCCGGTGTGCACGCCGAGTCCACGAGTCCTGGACGAGCTACGCGACAAACACCCTCCGGCAGGGTCCAAACTGCTGACCTGGCCAACTGACACCCAGGCGACAGAACTGGCAATTTCCCACGCGGAATTTGTCAAGTTGCTGAGCCGATGCGAGAATGGTGTGGGGGCTGGCCCGTCTGGTACAACCTTCGAACATCTGCGCGATGCGGCCATTACCAATGCATCGGTCAGCACCCAGTTACACGCCTTGGTTAACACTGTGCTGGGCGGCAAATTACCAGAGCCAGTAGCAGAGCTACTCACGGGGTCACGCCTCATCGCCTTAGCCAAACCAGGAGGAGGGGCACGTCCTATAGCTATTGGTGAGTGCCTGACTAGACTCGCAGCAAAGGCCGCTCTGACAGCCATGGGAGAAGCAGCACGCAGTTACTTCCTCCCATTGCAGTATGGCGTGGCGATACCGGGCGGCGCAGAGGCAATAATCCACACGGCGCGAGCTTTCGTTGACGAACGGCCAAACTGCCTAGTATTACAGACAGACATTTCCAGTGCTTTCAACAGCATTTCTAGGCATGCAATAGTGACAGCGCTACAGGACGAAGCCCTCTCACCTCTACTGCCCCTAGTAAAACTCACCTACGGTCAACCCTCGCTGCTGTACCTAGACGCCGGCTTCGATAGTGGTCCGCTTAGGAGCGAGCGTGGCGTCAGGCAAGGAGACCCCCTCGGACCATTCCTTTTCGCAGCCGGAATCCACCCCGCACTACGCATGACGGCAGCCGCATACCCAGGTGTACTCTGCTTAGCATACGCCGATGACGTCACGTTCCTAGGTGACGCGGACGAGGCAACTGCTGCATTTTCTCACTTCACCAGGCAGTTAGCGCTAGTAGGCTTGCAACACAACCCTGCGAAATGCGCAGCATGGAGTCCTACACGCAACGCCAGCGAGTTACAATTGCCCAGCGGGGTACCCTTTAGCGACGACGGCGTTAGATTACTAGGCAGTTACCTCGGCACTACAGACGGCGCCGCTTCATTCCTGGACGAGCAACTTCGCATAATGGCCAAGCCACTACCGATTCTGGAGCGCACAAACCCTCAGATAGCGTCGCTCCTACTCACACGCTGCATCTCACACGCTGCATCTCACGTAGGGTGGCATACCTCACACGGACGACACCGATCAACCTCCTATCAAGCAACGTATGGACAAAGTGGGGCAGGGACTTGCTAGCCACACTATTAGCTTCATGTGGCATCCGTTTCCCCACGAGCGACGACGAACAGCATCGAGTTTGGGAGCAGTCGTCCCTACCGCTGTCACTAGGCGGAATAGGTCTGGCCGATCCCACAGTGGAAGGTATCTATGGTTTCCTAGCGAGTTTTACCCAGGCAACGCTCTTACTCACCTCACTACCCCTCGAGCCCGACGACATCCTGTCCGCCGCCAGAAACCATATGCTACTGGCACGGGAGAGCACCTCCCCCCTTCATGCATGGCTGACGGAATGCGAAGCTAAGATCCCTAGAGAAGCACTTGAGATACTGGAGAAGGAGAGGATGGAGCCGACAGGGGTGAAACTGCAGCACGCCATGGCGGTACAGGTGCAGGGGAGCAGGTATGCCAGACAAGTACTGGAGTTTCGACGCATGGGCCTAAACCCATTGTCCGGGCACACGCAGCGCCTGTTCTCTCTGACAGGTTACGGTGCCGGTGACTGGCTCCTCGCCATCCCCATTGCGACGAACAGGAGATTGGGCCCAGAACACTTCTCCAACGCCCTCCGTTTCAGGCTAGGACTGCCCTTTTCCACGCCGGCTAAGTGTGACTGTTCCAAACACACCGCCATCACAGACCCCAGGCTACCAAACCACCTCTTCCGCTGCGGGACAGGCAAGCATCGGATAAACACGCACAACGAGCTGCGCGACGCCTGCATCAGCATGGCGGAAGACGCAGGATTTATTGTACACGGGGAATCAGCAGCCTACTGCCCCATTGAGGAGCAGACGGCAGATCTCACGATCCGGGACAGAAGCTCAGGGGCGGTCTATATCTGCGACGTTACAATCACAGATCCCATCAGCACAAGGGACCCTGAGGCGGTAAAAGGGCGCGGATGGGCGGCGAGAGAACAGGCAGACAAGAAAACCAAGCATTACGAGGCAAGGCCGGACTCGGTGGGCTTCTTCCCTCTGGCGGTTGACACCTATGGCTGCCCCTGTGCAGAGGTCCCAACCTTTCTGAAGCTGTTAGCAGATACGGCGGCTCGGCGACACTTCAACGCCGACCCTCACTCCTTCCAGGCCGCAAAGTTTCTGCATCAGTTCCGGCAAAGGTGGTCCGTAGCACTCCAGAGGGCCCAGTCGGTGGGGTACCTCATGAAGTCAAGCCTGGCCGCAGTGGCAGAAAACCCGCCTGTGGGGGGTGCCCACACGGAACTGTCCCTTGGGGACTGCTTCGCCGTGCTAGAGCCCCTCATAGAGTTCGGTTAGGGGGTGTCCGGGAGTGAAGGGGGGAGCATAGGTAGGCTGGTAGTGTGGAGTTTGTGTGTTTGTTTGTTTGCTGTTGTTTTGTTTGCTTAATTTAGTTAGACATATCACATGCATGCATGTACCTTTCTTGCTCTATTAATACACGGACCATTAGAGAGAGAGAGAGAGAGAGAGAGAGAGAGAGAGAGAGAGAGAGAGAGAGAGAGAGAGAGAGAGAGAGACCATGCTATTAGGATTCTAGTCCTTGGTCTTTCACCGCCCTCGTAGGACTTAGCATAGCTTAGGTTTCAAACCCCACATCCTTCTCTCCTAGTGTTGCTCCTAGTGCAGCTTATAATGAGTACACAATCCCTTTTAAGCCTCACTCTGCCACTTTCTCCTCTCATTAGTGACTGGTGAGTTTTTCACTCCCAACCCAGCGGCTCGCGCCGGCCGCCTTCGGCGGCCGACGCTCGATAGCGCGGCCTTCGGCCGCGCGTGAGGGGAGGCAAGGAACAGAGGCAAAACAATCACTATAAGGCAAGCAACAACGAGCAGTGCAACAACAAACACACAATCCCCCGAGGTGTGCTAATCCCACCATCGGGATGACGAGGGGAGCGCCGACGTCCACCCCGGCCCCCAAGACTACGACTCCGCCATCAACACCAGGCGCCCCTGCATCCAGCGGAGTGCATACGAGCTCGCAGTAGCGAGCCTAAGGGCGTTCTCCTGCTCTGCCGCAGCCGACAGCGCGCGAAGGGCAACGGCCCCAGGACCGTCATCCTGGCCAGGCACGCCAGGCACACGGGGGAGTTGGAGGAGATCCCACAGCAGGGACGCAGCCGCACGGTCCACCCGCAACTGCTGCACCTCACTCAGGATCGGGTCGCGCGCGACAGGGGGTCGGGCCTCAGATGCGTCATGCAGCTGATTCAGCACGGTCGCGAGGTAACCAAGGCACCGTGAGAAAGTCCTCACCCGCTGCAGACGGCGCTCCAGCAGAAGAGGCGATGACTCAGCCCACCCGCGACCAACAGGCGGTTCCACATCAGATGACGCCACACATCCGTCCCACCAATCCACATCAGGGTCCGACACAAGGCTCGAACGAGGGCCAGACCACACCCCAGCCCCAGCATCTTCCCCCTCAAAGTCGTCGTCAGGTACGTAAGCAGTCGGAGGGCCTGCCGCTGCAGCTGCTGCTGCGGAGCCTGCTGTGGCTGAGACTGAGCCGGAGCCTGGTGCATCTGCCGCCGCCGCTGCTGCTGCTGCTGCTGCTGCATTGCAGGCGAAACACCCCGCGGCAGAAGTGCCCATCCCAGACTGGTCAACGGGATACTCCACGTCACCTCTATCAGTCAGCCAAGAAACACTTCGCGGGGTACTGTCGAAATGCCCAAACGGGATTGGTGCGGGACCCACAGGCACCTGCTTCGAGCACCTGAAAGACCCAGCCCTTAACAACGAGGAGGTGCAGGATCGAATTCTCAATCGAAACTTCTCACTAAAACTGAACAGAAGGCGTTTTTATACTCGGAAAATACAAGGATAAACGAGATAAAACGAACCTTCGGGAACACGCCCTTCCCGATACTACAATCACAAGTGCGCACAAGCACGCAAGGCTATTGGCACTTGGGATTACGCCCAGATTACACCGTATACACCACTGTCGGCGCTGTCGGTGCCGTATAATAGATATGTCGGTGGGAAAAGTAGGAAATAAGAGAAATAAATAGAAGGCTCTAGAAAATAGAATAGTAGGCCGATTGAGATGAAATAAAGACCAAAATAAAGACGAGAAAAGGTAGAATAAGATAAAGGAAAAATATAATAATGAGAAATATTATAACGGGGACGTCCTCTCACACTTCCCCCCCTCAAAGCTGGGTGGTAGAAGGAACACCCTGCTTGACGAGGTAGTCCTGGAGAGGACGACGGGCGTTATCCATGTCGTGTTCAGGTACCCAGCTATCCTCGGAAGGATCATAGCCTTTCCAACGAATCAAGAGCTCCAAGGTGCCGTTACGTCGTCGTCGGTGCGCCAGAACGGCTTCGACTTCGTACTCAGGTTCCCCATTAACGATCACTGGCGGTGGCGGCGGCTGCTGGCGACCTTTGAAGACCGTATTCGGGTCCCGATATGGCTTGAGAAGTTGAACATGGAAGGCATTGTGAATCTTCCAGGTAGCTGGTAAACGCAAGCGGAAGGTTACTGGAGTGACCTGCGCCTCGACGAGAAAAGGTCCGCAGAAGCGAGGTCGGAGCTTAGACGGAAGATGGCTGATGTCGAGATTGCGTGTATCCAGAAGCACTTGATCGCCAATCTTGATTGAATGATCGTTGCGACTCCGATCAGTGAGCTTCTTTTGTTGCTGGTGGATAGTCCAAAGTCGTTTATGCGTGCGCTCCCACAACTGGTGCATAGCGGTAATAAAATCATCTGCGGGTTGCACCGTGGCGGGTACTGTCGGTTTTTTAGGCGTGAGTGGGTTACGACCGTAACAGAGGAAGAAAGGAGTTTGCCCTGTTGCGGCGTGCGTGGCGTTGTTATACGCACACTCGAGAACCGGCAGGTGCGCATCCCATTTAGAGATATCGTCCTTACACGCTGCTCGCAGAAGCTGTTCGACAATCTGGTTGAGGCGCTCTGTCTGACCATCCGTTTGGGGATGATAGGCTGATGACATGGCGAGTTTGGTCCCCATGAGCGACATGAGCTCCTTCCAGAATTTACTCGTGAATTTCGGGTCTCGGTCGGAGATCAGCGTGGTTGGAATGCCATGTTGCGAGATGACGTAGCGGAAGAATAAATGCGCTGTCTCCTCGGTGCGAGCTGTTGTGTGTGTTGGGATGAAGTGTCCCATTTTGGAAAATTTGTCGATGACAACCAGGATGGCGTCGTAACCAGCTTTGGTAGGTGGTAACTGATAAGAAACAAGGAAATGAATGAACTATGAATGAATTGGGTACAAGTACTAACCCTAATTGGGTTGTACCCCTTATGGGCTACCCCACTATAGCCTACACAATATGCATGAGCTATAATATTCTGACACACCCCCATAGGCAAAGTGGGGGAGAACAAGGGGTCACAAGACCAGTCAAGCAAAGTAAAGCAAAGCAAGCTCAGGGTGGATCACAAAGTCACCACACATTCCGAGCACAAGTTCAAGGCCACAAGGCCAGTTCACATGCAGGAGTACATATATATATAAAGGCTAGACAAGCAAGAGCAGGTATATATATATGTAACAGCACAAGCAAGGTCAAGAGGTGAGCAAGTGAGGCAAGGTAGGCACAAGGCCCAGCTGAGTACAGAAGCGCTGATGGTCACAAGGCGCAAGCGCCTTGGTGAAGATATCAGCAGTGTTGGCCTCAGAGGCCACGTACGCAAGACGCAGCTGACCACGCTGTTCCAGCTCACGAGCAAGAAAGTAGCGGAGAGCAATGTGCTTCGTTCTGTGCTCCAGTCGCTGCTCCCGACACAAGGCCAGCATGGCCTTGTTGTCGACGTACAGCACTGGAGGAGAACGAGGCAGCTCTCCGAGGTCAGTCAGCAGGTAGGTGAGCCAGCGAAGCTCCTGTGCAGCCATGGCTCCTGCGTAGATCTCAGCCTCACAACTGGAGCCGAGAACAGAAGACGAGCGGGTAGCCCGCCACGAAACAGAGCCGGAACCAAGGCTAAAGGTGTAACCCTGTGACGACCGCTGCGTAGCCTGGTCGTCAGCCCAAGAAGCGTCTGCGTGCCCAGTAAGGACCACTGGACTCTGCCCTCCAAGCACAAGCCCCATGCCCGACGTACTGCACAAGTAGCGCAACACCCTCTTCGCTGCAGCCATGTGCTCCGGTCTGTGTCTCCCAGGAGCAACATAGCGTGCAAGAATGCTAAGAGGGTATGCAAGGTCAGGTCGTGTGCAGGTCATCAGGTACATGAGGCAGCCAACAAGCTCTGGGTACGGGCCACTCGACTCTACGGACTCATCCGAAGGCAGAGCTGAGAGCGAGTGGCGAGTAGGCAGAGGAGTGGCCTGAGGCGAGGAGTACGTGAAGCCGAAGCGCTGAAGGACCTGCTGCACCATGTGTGACTGAGTTAGGGTAATGGTGCGGCGTGCTCTGTCCCGAGTGATCTGCAAGCCAAGGTAGCTGCGCAGTTCACCCAGGTCAGTGCACGTGTGTCTCTTCTGCAGCTCGGACTTCACGTGGGCTAGTCCAGCAGTGTCAGCTGTGGCAAAGACCAAGTCGTCGACGTACACGAGGATGTAGAACGGCGGCAAAGAAGTGTCGGTGCGCAGAAACAGCGACGGGTCGGCAGTAGAGGGAGCAAACCCAAGAGCCGCAAGTGTAGTCCTCAGTGTGTCGTGCCACTCACGCGGTGCCTGGCGGAGACCGTAGACTGGCCGCCGTAGACTCCACTGGGTGCCAGGAGGAAAAGACCCAGTGAAGCCAGGTGGGCGACGCAGCCAGATCTCCTCGTGCAGGCTGCCCTGCAAGAAAGCAGTGCTGAAGTCAAGAGAGTGTAGCTCGTAGTCACGGTGAGCAGCTACGTGCAGCAGTACCCGAAGAGTGGTCATCTTCGGGGTGGGAGAGAAGGTCTGAAAGTAGTCAACTCCCTGCCGCTGACTGAAGCCACGAGCCACGTAACGCGCCTTGAAGACAGGCGGAGAACCCGGCGGTCGCTTCACCCTGAAAATCCACATGCCACTGACGATGTTCGCCCCAGGAGGGGGAACAGCGTCAACGTAGGTGCCTGTGGACTT
This sequence comes from Closterium sp. Naga37s-1, assembly GCA_947471745.1. Taxonomy (NCBI): domain Eukaryota; kingdom Viridiplantae; phylum Streptophyta; class Zygnematophyceae; order Desmidiales; family Closteriaceae; genus Closterium; species Closterium sp. Naga37s-1. Next base: position 1,532,146 of record CANJKZ010000967.1, read on the forward strand.
CCAGGAAGCCATCTCTGCGTCCATAGCTGCCTGCCACTGAGAGGAGTAGGGACCCTCTATCGCCTCCGCGTAAGAGCGCGGAGTCGGGATGTCAAGTGCATCCGGGTCTCCCTCAGGGGTAAGCAGTACGGACACGAGATGAGGTGAAGCAGCGGCCAAGCACTGGAACTCCTCCTGCCTGTCCTCAAGGACGTCCGTGCCAAGGGCACACTCACCCCCGACGGACGGAGGACAGACAGACTCAGACTCAGCAACAAGACTGGCGACGTAGTCTAGGCGACAGCGAGCAGCAAAGTCGACGAGCTCAGCAACTAGGGCAGACGCAGCAGTGGACTCAACGGAAGGGTCAGTGACAACAGTAGCAAGGAGACGCGTGACAGTAGGACTGGCAGCACGAAGAGAGTCCGACTCCGGGTCGGCAAGAGCAGGAAGAGAAGACTCAGGAGGAGAAGGCAAAGGGGCACGCAGAGGAGCAGTGGACGGACGCAGAGACATCCGGTGCGTGCCAGGGACAGGAGGAGGACGCTGACGCGAACCGCGACCACTAGTGCGAGCAGCACGGACAGGCGACGCAGGGCGAGACGCAGGCTCACGACGCTCAGCAAGACCTCCAGTAGGACCAGTGTAGGGAGACGGAGCAGGCAGTGGGGAGGCCGGCTGTAACTGTAACTGCGACGGGACAGGCTGTGGACACTCTAAGGGAGGAGGAGGACCAGTAGAAGGCGGGAGACCAAGAACCTACTGAAGGAGCGGAACGAAGTACGGCCGAGGCCGCGCGGCGACTCCAGACACAGGAGGGACAGCACCAGCACCCCCAGTGGCAGCACCAGCACCAGTAGCAGCTCCAGCTCCAGAACCCCCAGCAGCACCAGTAGTACCCCCAGCAGGACCGCCTCCAGGACCGACAGCAGTAGCCTCCGCGCCAACACCCGCAGCAACTCCAGCTCCAGAAGTACCCGCAGGTCCAGCAGCTCCAGTACTCCCAGTACGAGCACCTCCGGGACCCGTGGCACCAGCTCTCTCAGCAGCAACAGAACCTCCAGTACCCGCAGCACCTCCAGCTCCAGCAGCTCGCCTCCAGCGCCGGGCAAACCACTCACGCAGCTCCTGGGGAGAGAGTGGCTCCCGGCGAGGAGGAGCACCCGGAGAACCTCCAGGCACAGCACCACCAGGCGTAGCACCCCCAGGCTCAGCACTTCCAGGCGTAGTACCCCCAGGCTCAGCACCCCCAGACGCAGCACCCCCAGGCTCAGCACCTCGAGGCGTAGCACCCCCAGGTTCAGCACCCCCAGACGCAGCACCCCCAGGCCTAGCACCCCCAGTCGTAGTACCCACACGCTCAGCACCCCCAGAGTCAGCACCCACACGCTCAGCACCCCCAGAGTCAGCACCCCCAGGCTCAGCACCCTCAGCAGCACCAGAGTCACCAGCGACCTCGACAGGCTCAACAGCGTCTACCTGGGACACACCTGAAGGGGCAGGACCCTGAGGGGGGAGGGGGTCTACCGGGGGGGGACCTGGTACAAGGAAGAGCGGTGGCGGGGGGAGGGACGGAGTGCGGTAGGGGAAGAGGCGGTAGTAGGGGACCGACTCGTCGAACGTGACGTCCTGGGAGGACAGAACACGGCGAGAGGTGGGGTGGTAGAACTGCCACCCTGGGGCGTCAAGGGGGAAACCCAGGAAGACGCAAGGAGCAGCACGAGGGGACAGCTTGTCCGCAGACAAGTCGCGGACAAACGCCCGAGATCCCCAGACACGGAACGCAGACGCATCGCCAACCTTCCCCGTCCACAGCAAGGCTGGGGAGGTCTCCGGCATGGAGACCCTGGGCTGAAGGTTGATCTGATGCGCCGCGTACCGAACCGCAAACGGCCACAGAAAATGGGGGGCAGCCGCATGCATCATGGACGTACGGGCGACGTCCATGACCATGCCAATGCGGCGCTCAGCAATCCCATTTTGCTGTGGAGAGTCCGGAAGCGTGAAGGTCTGGCGGATGCCTCGTGCACGACAGTAGGCTCGCAGAAGGCCAGAGGAGAACTCTCCGCCTCTGTCAGAGTGCAGACGCAGAACAGGAAAGTCCGAGCCGAAGCTCCGCCTGAGCTGGAGACGAGCTGCGCGGATCCAGTCGATCAACACCTCAGTGACATCACCCTTGCTGCGCAAGGGGAAGACTGTGGTGTAACGCGAGTAGTCGTCAACCACCAGCAGGAAGTAGCGCTCGTGACCCTGTCCACGGACGCGGGCCGGGCCCCACACGTCCATGTGAAGCGTCTGCAGCGGGGCCTCTGTCGGAGGAAACTGGGAGGAGTGAGGGGTAGCCCGATGTCGTCCCTCGACACAGGGGACGCAGGTAGGGCCAGGCCCCGGAGGAAGTGGAGGGAGGGACCGGGGAAGACCAGAGACAAGGACACGGGAGGCCATGCTCCGGAGACGAAGCAGGGAGGGGTGACCAAGGCGGTGGTGCCAGAGGAGAGTCTCGTGAGACAGGAGGCGACACGAGCAGGGGGCAGACTCAGGACCAGACCTGGACGCTGCAGCAAACACCTGACCCGACGCAGCTACCTGACCAGACGCAGGGACTGGGGGAGACGCAGTGGTCAGTGTGTACAGGCTCGACCCCGGCCGATGTGTAAACGTGGCCAGGTGTCGGCCTGTCCGAGCGTCCGTGCAGTGGGTCACCCGCTGACTCGCAGGAGTGAACTGGTGAACCCCCACATCCTGTAGGTCAGCACCACTCACCAAGTTCGTAGAGAACGAGGGGAGGTAAAGACCAGACAGGGTGCCAGAGGGGGCCGCCGGACACGGGAGGACAGTGGAGAAGTGAGCAAGGACAGGACCCCCAGAGGGGTCTGCCAGAGAGACCGCAACTGGCCGGCCAAGCGGCGTGAGTGTAGTGCGGTCTCGAAAGAAGGAGCGAGAAGCCCCCGAGTCAAGGGTGAAGGTGTGGGAGGCCGAAGCCGACGCAGTACCTGAGAGAGCAGACTCACCAGTACCTGAGGGAGCAGACGCACCTAGAGCAGCAGCCTCGCTAGCACCTAGAGCAGCAGCCTCACCAGTACCTAGAGCAGCAGTCTCAATGCCCGGGTCGGGCGGAAAACACCGGTAACAGTCACCCTCATCACTAATAGTCACAGTATACATGGCAGCAAGAATAGCATCAAAGTCAAGGTCAAAGACAGCTACACCCGCCCTAGACAGCTCACCCAAGCGGGGGATCTCAGTGGCCTCAGGGAACTGGTGACGCCAAGCGTCCGTCAGGCGGCCAAAGCAGCGCTGGGTGGAGTGCGCACCCCCGCACTGCTCACCCGCGCGGTCGCCGGTGCGCAGGACGTAGGTGCACGGACCAGTACCCCCACCCCTCTGGCGTGCAGTGTACCACTCACGGAGCTGCTGAGGGGAGGGGACGTCACGAGTGCGCTGCTGCTGCTGCTGCTGCTGCTGGCGCTGACCACCACCGGAGCCGACCCTCTGCGCAGCGCCACCTCGACCAGCTCCACCTCCTCCGCCGCCTCCTCCTCCACCGCCGCCACCTCCGCTCCCTCCGCCACCGCCGCTGCCGCCTGCGCCTCCACTGCCGCCACCTACACCTCCACCCCCGCCACCACCCCCACCGCCACCCCCACCTCCTCCACCGCCTCCACCGCCGCCTCCACCGCTCCCGCTAGCTCCTCCAGCGCCCCTGCCCCCCTTGCCCTTGCCAGGGCGGCGTCTCCCACTAGGGGTAGACGCTGCCCCAACCGACTCCAAACCAGCGAGGTCGGCCGCAGCAACAGAGGCAACAGAGGGCAAAAGAGGGGAGGGGGAACACCCCTCAAAGATGGGGGTGCGAGGGTCACCACGAGAGGCTCCTACAGCGACTATGCTCTTTTCTGCTGCTAGGAGGGCCTTCTCGAGGAGGTCAACGGTGAGAGTGGTGGGGCAAACTGAGAGGAAGTGGTCCCTGACTACGCGAAGGGAGTCAGGGAGCCGGGTGACTATGTAGTAGAGGGTGATGTACATGGGGGGGGGGGGTTCTTGGCGCAGAACTCAGCAGGAAGCGCAGCGCGGTAGCGAGTGTCACTAGTGCGGAGGTGCGTAATGAGGTCAGCGACTGTGGGAAAGGCAGCAAGGTCAGGGAAGAGGTACGGTAGCATGAGGCGGCTCAGTGCAGCAGTGGCAGGGGAGGAGTAGCGTGCAACTACAGCGTCGTACAAGGTCTGAGCACTCTTGTACTGGCTAAAGTGCGCACGCTCAGAGGTAGGTAGGTGGCGACGCACAGCAAGACGTGCAGCAGCATCGCGCGTGGCCCACTGTGAGCGAACAGTGGCGTCAGCATCAGCAGCGGGGGCAGGAGAGGCACCAGAAGTGAGGTCAAAGAGGGAGAGGCCGTCTGCCCTATCGCACTGTAAGAAAAGCTGCAGGTCATCTATCCAGACTTCAAAGTCAATGGCCCGACCCTCAGCGTCAAAAGCGAGGACACTAGGGGTAGCCATGACAGCAGTAGACTAGCAGTGCAAACAGTAGGGTGAGGGCAGTGCTGTGAGAGAGGCGCTGCTCTTACCGGACAGGGCGGCTCGGGCGGCTCGGCTGCAGGGCGGCTCGGCGACTCGACGGCTGGGCGGCTCGGCTGCTGGGCGGCTCGGCTGCTCGGCTGCTGGGCGGCTCGGCTGCTGGGCGGCTCGGCGGCTGGGCGGCTCGGCTGCTGGGCGGCTCGGCTGCTGGGCGTATCGGCGGCTGGGCGGCTCGGCTGCTGGGCGGCTCGGCTGCTGGGCGGCTCGGCGGCTGGGCGTCTCGGTTGCTGGGCGGCTCGGCGGCTCAGCGGCTGGGCTGCTCGGTTGCCGGGCGGCTCGGCGGCTGGGCTGCTCGTAGGAGTAGGCGTGGGGGCCGTAGGAGCAGGCGCCGGGGCCGTAGGAGCAGGGGCCGGGGCCGCTAGGGCGGCGGATCGGGGCCGCGAGGGCGGCGGATCGGGGCCGCGAGGGCGGCGGAGTAGGGGCCGCGAGGGCGGCGGAGTAGGGGCCGCGAGGGCGGCGGATCGGGGCCGCGAGGGCGGCGGATCGGGGCCGCGAGGGCGGCGGAGTAGGGGCCGCGAGGGCGGCGGATCGGGGCCGCGAAGGGCGGCGGATCGGGGCCGCGAGGGCGGCGGAGCGGGGCCGCGAGGGCGGCGGATCGGGGCCGCGAGGGCGGCGGAGTAGGGGCCGCGAGGGCGGCGGAGTAGGGGCCGCGAAGGGCGGCGGAGTAGGGGGGGGGGGGCCGCGAGGGCGGCGGATCGGGGCCGCGAAGGGAGGCGGCCGGCGCCGCGAGGGTGGGGCCGCGGGGTCGCTAGGGTAGGGCGACAGAGCCGCGAGGGCGGCTCGAAGGGACCGCGAGGGCGGCGCGAAGGGGCCGCTAGGGCGGCGCGAGAGAGGGGAGCGCGACTCGGGCAGGGGCTGAGTGCGCTCCGGGCAGGAAAAAAAAAAACGGTGGGCCCTAGGAACAGTTCCCACGAGGGAACCTGCTCGATACCATGATAAGAAACAAGGAAATGAATGAACTATGAATGAATTGGGTACAAGTACTAACCCTAATTGGGTTGTACCCCTTATGGGCTACCCCACTATAGCCTACACAATATGCATGAGCTATAATATTCTGACAGTAACCCGGTGATGAAGTCCAAGCTAACCACTTGCCAATGCTATTCAGGGACTGGAAGAGGCTGTAGTAACCTGGCTTTCTTCTGTTTGCTGCTCTTCATCCGTTGGCATGTGTCGCACGAGGTGACGAATTTTTGTACTTCATCCGCCATGTGGGGCCAATAATAATGCTTCGCAATACCGGCAAGCGTCTTGTTACTACCGAAGTGGCCCGCGTAGAGAACATCATGATATTCTTCGAGTAGTAACTGGCGTAAAGGAGGGTAATTAGGTACCCATATTTTTGTGGATCCCTTGCGGTATGCGATGTCTTGATCCCAATGCAGAAGATGGCGCTTTTCTGCTACAGAGACTTCGAGGTCGATGGTGTATCAATGCATGAAGATTCCCTTCAAGAGTGGGTTCATGCCATCGACGTGTAGGGCGGCAACGTGTGCAGGGCGACTGAGTGCGTCGGCCTTGTTCTTATGCCCCGGCTTATATACGATGTCGTAATGGAAGTGGGTTTCGAGGAAGTCGATCCACCGGACCTGCCGCCTGGAGAGTGTTGGTTGGGTTTTTATATACTTGAGTCTGCAGTGGTCGGTGTAGACGGTGGTCTTTCTTCCTTCGAGATAACACTTCCATGCCTTAAATGCGTTGACGATGGCGAGTGTCAGATTTATATGACATAGCTACTGTAGGCTATAGTGGGGTAGCACATATGGGGTACAGTTTTCTAGGGTTTGCATTTTGTACCCAACTTTCCCTTAGTCAATTCATTCTCGTTCAGTTTCTCACGGTATCAAGCAGGTTCCCCTGTCGGAACTGTTCCTAGGGCCCACCACATTTTTTTTCCTGCCCAGAGCGCGCTCTCCACTGCCCGAGTCGCGCTCCCCTCTCTCGACCCTGTCGCGCCGCCTTAGCGGCCCCGTCGCGTCGCGCTTGCGGCCCCGTCGCGTCGCCCTCGCGGCCCCTTCACGTCGCGCCGCCCTAGCGGCCGCGTCGCGCCGCCCTCGCGGCCCCGATCCGCCGCCCTCGCGGCTCCTTCGTGTCGCGCCGCCCTCGCGGCCCTTTCACGCCGCCCTCGCGGCCCTTTCTAGCCGCCCTCGCGGCCCTTTCTAGCCGCCCTCGCGGCCTCTTCAAGCCGCCCTCGCGACCCCCCCCCTCCTAGCCGCCCTCGCGGCCCCGTCGCCTACCCCTGCGGCCCCGGCGCCGCCCTTCCCTGCCTCGGCGCCGCCTCTGCTGGCCCCGTCGCCTACCCCTGCGGCCCCGGAGCTGTCCTTCCCGGCCCCGGCGCCGCCTCTACTGGCCCCGACGCCGCTCCACCCGGCCCCGACGCCGCTCCACCCGGCCTCGCCGCCGCTCCACCCGGCCCCGCCGCCGTCCCCACGCGGCCCCGCCGTCACCACCGAGCCGCCGGCGCCGCCGAGCTACTGCCGAGCCGCCCGATCCACCCGAGCCGCCCGAGCCGTCGCGCCACCTGAGCCGCCCGAGCCACCGGGTCGCCGAGCCGCCGAGCTGCAGTTGCTGCCGAACCGCCATACCGCCGAGCCGCCCGAGCCGCCCGAGTCGCCGAGTCGCCGAGCCGCAGTTGCTGCCGAGCCGCCGTACCGCCGAGCCGCCCGAGCCGCCCGAGCCGCCGAGTTGCCGACCCGCCGAGCCGCCGAGCCGCCCGAGCCGCCCTGTCCGGTAAGAGCAGCGCCTCTGTCACTGCACTGCCCTTACCCTACTGTTCGCGCTGCTAGTCCACTGCTGTCATGGCTACCCCTAGTGTCCTCGCTTTTGACGCTGAGGGTCGGGCCATTGTCTTTGACGTCTGGGTAGATGACCTGCAGCTTTTCCTACAGTGCGATAGGGCAGACGGTCTCTCCCTCTTTGACCTCACCTCTGGTGCCTCTCCTGCCCCTGCTGCTGATGCCGACGCCACTGTTCGCTCACAGTGGGCCACACGCGATGCTGCTGCACGTCTTGCTGTGCGTCGCCACCTGCCTACCTCTGAGCGTGCGCACTTTAGCCAGTACAAGAGTGCTCACACCTTGTACGACGCTGTAGTTGCGCGCTACTCCTCCCCTGCCACTGCTGCACTGAGCCGCCTCATGCTACCGTACCTCTTCCCTGACCTTGCTGCCTTTCCCACAGTCGCTGACCTCATTACGCACCTCCGCACTAGTGACACTCGCTACCGCGCTGCGCTTCCTGCTGAATTCTGCGCCAAGAACCCCCCCCCCCATGTACATCACCATCTACTACATAGTCACCCGGCTCCCTGACTCCCTTCGCGTAGTCAGGGACCACTTCCTCTCAGTTTGCCCCACCACTCTCACCGTTGACCTCCTCGAGAAGGCCCTCCTAGCAGCAGAGAAGAGCATAGTCGCTGTAGGAGCCTCTCGTGGTGACCCTCGCACCCCCGTCTTTGAGGGGTGTTCCCCCTCCCCCCTTTTGCCCTCTGTTTCCTCTGCTGCTGCGGCCGACCTCGTTGGTTTCGAGTCGGTCGGCGCTGCGTCTGCCCCGAGCGGGAGACGCCGCACCGGCAAGGGCAAGGGGGGCAAGGGTGCTGGAGGGGTTGGCGGGGGTGGCGGAGGTGGCGGTGGAGGCAGTGGAGGGGGTGGGGGTGGTGGTGGGAGTGGTGGCGGGGGTGGAGGTGTCGGTGGCGGCAGTGGAGGCGGAGGCGGCGGCGGCGGTGGCGGTGGGAGCGGAGGTGGCGGAGGTGGCGGCGGTGGAGGAGGCGGCGGCGGAGGAGGTGGAGCTGGTCGGGGTGGCGCTGAGCAGAGGGTCGGCTCCGGTGGTGGTCAGCGCCAGCAGCAGCAGCAGCAGCAGCAGCGGCAGCAGCGCACTCGTGACATCCCCCCCCCTCAGCAGCTCCGTGAGTGGTACGCTGCACGCCAGCGGGGTGGGGGTACTGGTCCGTGCACCTACGTCCTACGCACCGGCGACCGCGCGGGTGAGCAGTGCGGGGGTGCGCACTCCACCCAGCGCTGCTTTGGCCGCCTGACGGACGCTTGGTGTCACCAGTTCCCTGAGGCCACTGAGATCCCCCGCTGGGGCGAGCTGTCTAGGGCTGGTGTAGCTGTCTTTGACCTTGACTTTGATGCTATTCTTGCTGCCATGTATGCTGTGACTATTAGTGATGAGGGTGACTGTTACCGGTGTTTTCCGCCCGACCCGGGCATTGAGACTGCTGCTCTAGGTACTGGTGAGGCTGCTGCTCTAGGTGCTAGCGAGGCTGCTGCTCTAGGTGCTCGTGTGTCTGCTCCCTCAGGTGCTGGTGAGTCTGCTCTCTCAGGTACTGCGTCGGCTTCGGCCTCCCACACCTTCACCCTTGACTCGGGGGCTTCTCGCTCCTTTCGAGACCGCACCACACTCACGCCGCTTGGCCGGCCAGTTGCAGTCTCTCTGGCAGACCCCTCTGGGGGTCCTGTCCTTGCTCACTTCTCCACTGTCCTCCCGTGTCCGGCGGCCCCCTCTGGCACCCTGTCTGGTCTTTACCTCCCCTCGTTCTCTACGAACTTGGTGAGTGGTGCTGACCTACAGGATGCGGGGGTTCACCACTTCACTCCTGCGAGTCAGCGGGTGACCCACTGCACGGACGCTCGGACAGGCCGACACCTGGCCACGTTTACACGTCGGCTGGGGTCGAGCCTGTACACACTGACCACTGCGTCTCCTCCAGTCACTGCGTCTGGTCAGGTAGCTGCGTCGGGTCAGGTGTTTGCTGCAGCGTCCAGGTCTGGTCCTGAGTCTGCCCCCTGTTCGTGTCGCCTCCTGTCGCACGAGACTCTCCTCTGGCACCACCGCCTTGGTCACCCCTCCCTGCTTCGTCTCCGAGGCATGGCCTCCCGTGTCCTTGTCTCTGGTCTTCCCCGGTCCCTCCCTCCCCTTCCTCCGGGGCCAGGCCCTACCTGCGTCCCTTGTGTCGAGGGGCGGCAGCGGGCTGCCCCTCACTCCTTCCAGTTTCCTCCGACAAAGGCCCCGCTGCAGACGCTTCACATGGACGTGTGGGGCCCGGCCCGCGTCCGTCGACAGGGTCACGAGCGCTACTTCCTGCTGGTGGTTGACGACTACTCGCGTTACACCACAGTCTTCCCCTTGCGCAGCAAGGGTGATGTCACTGAGGTGTTGATCGACTGGATCCGCGCAGCTCGTCTCCAGCTCAGGCAGAGCTTCGGCTCGGACTTTCCTGTTCTGCGTCTGCACTCTGACAGAGGTGGAGAGTTCTCCTCTGGCCTTCTGCGAGCCTACTGTCGTGCACGAGGCATCCGCCAGACCTTCACGCTTCCGGACTCTCCACAGCAAAATGGGATTGCTGAGCGCCGCATTGGCATGGTCATGGACGTCGCCCGTACGTCCATGATGCATGCGGCTGCCCCCCATTTTCTGTGGCCGTTTGCGGTTCGGTACGCGGCGCATCAGATCAACCTTCACCCCAAGGTCTCCATGCCGGAGACCTCCCCAGCTTTGCTGTGGACGGGGAAGGTTGGCGATGCGTCTGCGTTCCGTGTCTGGGGATCTCGGGCGTTTGTCCGCGACTTGTCTGCGGACAAGCTGTCCCCTCGTGCTGCTCCTTGCGTCTTCCTTGGCTTCCCCCCTGACGCGCCAGGGTGGCAGTTCTACCACCCCACCTCTCGCCGTGTTCTGTCCTCCCAGGACGTCACGTTTGACGAGTCGGTCCCCTACTACCGCCTCTTCCCCTACCGCACTCCGTCCCTCCCCCCGCCACCGCTCTTCCTTGTGCCAGGTCCCCCCCCGGTAGACCCCCTCCCCCCTCAGGGTCCTGCCCCTTCAGGTGTGTCCCAGGTAGACGCCGTCGAGCTTGTCGAGGTTACTGGTGACTCTGGTGTTGCTGAGGGTGCTGAGCCTGGGGGTGCTGACTCTGGGGGTGCTGAGCGTGTGGGTGCTACGCCTGGGGGTGCTGAGCCTGAGGGTGCTACTCCTGGGGGTGCTGAGCCTGGGGGTGCTGGGCCTGGGGGTGCTACTACTGGGGGTGCTGAGCCTGGGGGTGCTGAGCCTGAGGGTGCTGAGCCTGGGGGTGCTACGCCTGGAGGTGCTGAGCCTGGGGGTGCGGAGCCTGAGGGAGCTGGGCCTGCTCGTGTGGCGTCTGGTGGTGCTGAGCCTGGAGGTTCTCCGGGTGCTTCGTCTCGGCGGGAGCCACTCTCTCCACAGGAGCTGCGTGAGTGGTTTGCCCGGCGCTGGAGGCGTGCTGCTGGAGCTGGAGGTTCTTCGGCTGCTGAGGGTGCTGGTGCCGCGGGTCCCGGAGGTGCTCGTACTGGGAGTACTGGAGCTGCTGGGCCTGCGGGTACAACTGGAGCTGGAGCTGCTGAGGGTGTTGACGCTGAGGCTACTGCTGTCGGTCCTGGAGGCGGTCCTGCTGGGGGTGCTACTGGTGCTGCTGGAGGTACTGGAGCTGGAGGTGCTGCTGGCGCTGGTGCTGCCGCTGGGGGTACTGGTGCTGTCCCTGCCGTGTCTGGAGTCGCCGCGCGGCCTCGGTCGTACTTCGTTCCGCTCCTTCAGCAGGTTCTTGGTCTCCCGCCTTCTACTGGTCCTCCTCCTCCCTTAGAGTGTCCACAGCCTGTCCCGTCACAGTTACAGTTACAGCCGGCCTCCCCACTGCCCGCTCCTTCTCCCTACACTGGTCCTACTGGAGGTCTGGCTGAGCGTCGTGAGCCTGCGTCTCGCCCTGCGTCGCCTGTCCGTCCTGCTCGCTCTAGTGGTCGTGGTTCGCGTCAGCGTCCTCCTCCTGTCCCTGGCACGCACCGGATGTCTCTGCGTCCGTCCACTGCTCCTGTGCGTGCCCCTTTGCCTTCTCCTCCTAAGTCCTCTCTTCCTGCTCTTCCCGACCCGGAGTCGGACTCTCTTCGTGCTGCCAGTCCTACTGTCACGCGTCTCCTTGCTACTGTCGTCACTGACCCTTCCTTTGAGTCCACTGCTGCGTCTGCCCTAGTTGCTGAGCTCGTCGACTTTGCTGCTCGCTGTCGTCTAGACTACGCTGCTAGTCTTGTCGTTGAGTCTGAGTCTGTCTGTCCTCCGTCCGTCGGGGGTGAGTGTGCCCTTGGCACGCACGTTCTTGAGGACAGGCAGGAGGAGTTCCAGTGTTTGGCTGCTGCTTCACCTCATCTCGTGTCCGTACTGCTTACCCCTGAGGGAGACCCGGATGCACTTGACATCCCGACTCCGCGCTCTTACGCGGAGGCGATAGAGGGTCCCTACTCCTCTCAGTGGCAGGCAGCTATGGACACAGAGATGGCTTCCTGGAAGTCCACAGGCACCTACGTTGACGAGGTTCCCCCGCCTGGGGCGAACATCGTCAGTGGCATGTGGATTTTCAGGGTGAAGCGACCGCTGGGTTCTCCGCCTGTCTTCAAGGCGCGTTACGTGGCTCGTGGCTTCAGTCAGCGGCAGGGAGTTGACTACTTTCAGACCTTCTCTCCCACCCCGAAGATGACCACTCTTCGGGTACTGCTGCACATAGCTGCTCACCGCGACTACGAGCTGCACTCTCTTGACTTCAGCACTGCTTTCTTGCAGGGCAGCCTGCACGAGGAGATCTGGCTGCGTCGCCCACCTGGCTTCACTGGGTATTTTCCTCCTGGCACCCAGTGGAGCCTCCGGCGACCAGTCTACGGTCTCCGCCAGGCACCGCGTGAGTGGCACGACACACTGAGGACTACACTTGCGACTCTTGGGTTTGCTCCCTCTACTGCCGACCCGTCGCTGTTTCTGCGCACCGACACTTCTTTGCCGCCGTTCTACATCCTCGTGTACGTCGACGACTTGGTCTTTGCCACAGCTGACACTGCTGGACTCGCCCACGTGAAGTCCGAGCTGCAGAAGAGACACACGTGCACAGACCTGGGTGAACTGCGCAGCTACCTTGGCTTGCAGATCACCCGGGACAGAGCACGCCGCACCATTACCCTGACTCAGTCACACATGGTGCAGCAGGTCCTTCAGCGCTTCGGCTTCACGTACTCCTCGCCTCGGGCCACTCCTCTGCCTACTCGCCACTCGCTCTCAGCTCTGCCTTCGGATGAGTCCGTAGAGTCGAGTGGCCCGTACCCAGAGCTTGTTGGCTGCCTCATGTACCTGATGACCTGCACACGACCTGACCTCGCATACCCTCTTAGCATTCTCGCACGCTATGTTGCTCCTGGGAGACACAGACCGGAGCACATGGCTGCAGCGAAGAGGGTGTTGCGTTACTTGTGCAGTACGTCGGGCATGGGGCTTGTGCTTGGAGGGCAGAGTCCAGTGGTCCTCACTGGGCACGCAGACGCTTCTTGGGCTGACGACCAGGCTACGCAGCGGTCGTCACAGGGTTACACCTTCAGCCTTGGTTCCGGCTCTGTTTCGTGGCGGGCTACCCGCTCGTCTTCTATTCTCGGCTCCAGTTGTGAGGCTGAGATCTACGCCGGGGCCATGGCTGCACAGGAGCTTCGCTGGCTCACCTACCTGCTGATTGACCTCGGAGAGCCGCCTCGTTCTCCTCCAGTGCTGTACGTAGACAGCAAGTCCATGCTGGCCTTGTGTCGAGAGCAGAGACTGGAGCACAGAACGAAGCACATTGCTCTCCGCTACTTCCTTGCTCGTGAGCTACAGCAGCGTGGTCAGCTGCGGCTTGCGTACGTGGCCTCTCAGGCCAACACTGCTGATATCTTCACCAAGGCACTTGCGCCTTGTGATCATCAGCGCTTCTGTACTCAGCTGGGTCTTGTGCCTACCTTGCCTCACTTGCTCACCCCTTGACCTTGTTTGTACTGTTGCATATATATATACACTTGCTCTTGCTTGTCTAGCCTTATGTATATATGTAATCCTGCATGTGAACTGGCCTTGTGGCCTTGAACTTGTGCTCGGAATGTGTGGTGACTTTGTGATCCACCCAGAGCTTGCTTTGCTTTGCTTGACTGGTCTTGTGACCCCTTGTTCTCCCCCACTTTGCCTATGGGGGTGTGTCAGATTTATATGACATAGCTACTGTAGGCTATAGTGGGGTAGCACATATGGGGTACAGTTTTCTAGGGTTTGCATTTTGTACCCAACTTTCCCTTAGTCAATTTATTCTCGTTCAGTTTCTCAGCGAGGGCCTCTTTGTCATGGATGGGGTAATTGAAATCTGCCCCGTGAAGTTTTTTACTGAGGTATGCAATGGGTTGCAGTCCCTTCCCCTGATCCTGCATGAGTACTGCGCCCACTGCTTGATCGCTAGCATCGGCCTCGATGACATAATCAAGTTCGGGGTCTGGCAAAATAAGGACAGGTGCGGACGTGAGTGCGGTTTTAAGTTGTTCCACGGCTTCCTGGTGCTTCGCCTCCCACTGATATGGTGTATTCTTCTTCAACAGGTTCGTTAATGGTGCGGCAATCTTGGCGTAGTTCGGTACGAACCGGTTGTAGTAGTTGGCGAATCCAAGGAACTGCTGTAACTCCTTTACGTTCTTAGCGGTCTTCCACGTTCGCACTGCTTCGATCTTCTTAGGATCCACGTGAACTCCTTGAGCGCTCACCATATGTCCAAGGAACTGGACTTTCTTCAACGCAAACTCGCTCGTGGATAGTTTCACGTAGAAGCGTTCTCGTCGAAGAATTTCAAACACGCGTCGCAGATGCTCAACGTGCTGCTTCATGTCTTTCGAGTAGATCAGGATGTCATCCAAATATACCACCACGCACTCGTCCAGAAGGGGCCGAAGGATGTGGTTCATTTCTGCTTGAAACGTGGCTGGTGCGTTGGTGAGTCCGAACGGCATCACGAGATACTCGTATGACCCATACCGAGTTCGAAAGGCAGTTTTGTGGATAGAGTTGTGTCAGAATGTCATTGTTCTCTAGCCTGCAGTGGGGTACTCTATAGCGAGTACAACCCCTTAGGGTTTCCTATATGTATCCTGCTGCTTTCTAGTGAACCCCCTCTTCTTCTTCATTCTAAACTTCTCTACCTTCTAATTTTGTCATGCTATCAGAGCAGGTCGATCCCTTTGGGTCGATCCTGTGGGTGGGCTCACCACCTCACTGCTTCCGCTGCTACTGCTACTCTCTGTGTCGCACGCCCTGTGGCGTGCGACGGATTTTTCATCCCGCCGCGCGCTCGGAGCGTGCGGCGGTTTTCTGCCCGCCGTGCGCCCCGAGGCGCGCGGCGGTTTTCTGCCCGCCGTGCGCCCCGAGGCGCGCGGCGGTTGTCTGCCCGCCGTGCGCCCCGAGGCGCGCGGCGGGTTTCTGCCCCGTCACTCCGCGCGTCGCTCCCGGGAGGCGCTGCGACGGGCGACGGGGACCCGCGCGTCGCCCCCCGTCGCCCGTCTTGGCCTGCGCGCGGCTCGTACAGCCTGCGCGCGGCCCGTACGGGCTGCGCCAGGCCCGCGCGCGGCCCGTACGGGCTGCGCCAGGCCCGCGCGCGGCTCGGGCCGCCTGCGCGCGGTTCGGGCGGCTGTGCCAGGCCCGTGGGCGGCCCGTTCTTCGCTGCCCCTGCGCTGCCCGCTGCCCCCCGTGCTTCTGATGGCGCCCCACCCCTGCTGCTGCCCGTTCTCCTGAATTAGGGTTTGGGGGTGGGGGGTATGGGGGTGCAGCTTCTGTGTGCCGTCCCCTGCTCCTCCTCCTCCTCCGTCTCCCAGTGCTGCAGCTACCGCTGAGGGGGGTGGATCTGTTGGAGCCGTCGGAGTGGTACTAAGGGGGGTGAAGGGGGAGTGGAGCTAGGGGTGAAGCAGGGGGTGTGTGTCAGGGGGAGTGGGACTGTTTGGGGAGGTTGAACTGAGGTTGCCGTCGTGTCGCCAGCAGCACCTGTAGTCCGGGGAGTTGCTCCGGTAGCCCAGTCGCAGCCAGCTGTGCCAGTCGCCCGTGGGTCCGTTGCTCGTCTGCCGCTACTTTTAGCCGCGGAGCCAGTTACTCCTGTAGTCCGGAGCGTTGTTCCGGTAGCCGCTGTGCCAGTGTGACTCCTGTTGCCCGTGTGTCTGCAGCTTCAGCCGTCGCCTCCTATCTCCTCTCCTCTCACTCTCGCCTCCTCCTCCTCACTTGCCCTCTGCGATAGCCTCTAGCTTTGCTCATAATTGTGAACTTTAAACTATTGCTTCTTGTACTTGTGCTCAGAATGTGTGGTGACATTGTGATCCACCCTGAGCTTGTTCTGCTTTGCTTGCTCTGCTGATTACACCCCACTTTGGCTATGGGGGTGTGTCAGAATGTCATTGTTCTCTAGCCTGCAGTGGGGTACTCTATAGCGAGTACAACCCCTTAGGGTTTCCTATATGTATCCTGCTGCTTTCTAGTGAACCCCCTCTTCTTCTTCATTCTAAACTTCTCTACCTTCTAATTTTGTCAAGTTGTACGCCATACGAATTTGCCAGTATCCCGATTTGAGGTCGAGCTTGGAGAATACCGTAGCACCGCGGAGTTGATCGAGTAAGTCGTCGATCCGTGGTATCGGGCATTTATTTTTTATAGTCTGCTTGTTCAAGGCTCGGTAGTCGATGCACATTCGCAGACTTCCGTCCGGCTTCGGAGTGAAGAGAACTGGAGCTCCGTACGGCGAAGTCGAAGGTCGAATCAGCCCTTTCTCCATGAGATACTCTATTTGTTTTTTCATATCGGCAAGCTCTGTCGGACTCTGCCGGTATGGTGCTTGGAACGTCGGCTTGGATCCTGGCTCTTCCACGATCTCGTGTTGATGTGTTCGGTATGGCGGTAGTTGATCAGGTAAATCGTCGGGGAGAACGTCCTGGAACTCTTCAAGAATTTTCTTAACTGTTGGAGGAAGTTCCTCGATCTGCTTCTCTCTGCTGTCTGCTTCATTGACTATCGCCATAAATCCCGCCGTGGTCCGTTTGACGTCCTTTTCAAAGCGTGCGAGTGTCTCGACCGGAATATTTCCCGTGTCGTCCCATTTGGGAAGGCTGATTTTCCTCCCGTTGTTGTTGATGTTGGCCGTCCGGTTAACCCAGTTGATCTCGGGGTTTATTTTTTTAAGAAAGTCTCTCTTGAAGATTACGTCGAGTCCTTTAATATTTGTGACGGGGAGAGCAGGCTTCCATCGAAGGGGTCCAATCTGGAGTAGTAACCGTGTTTCCCTGTAGATAGGTAGCTTACTGCCGTCCACCATCGTTGCCGAGAAGCTTGAGGACTTGATTTCACCTCCGAGTCGATCGATTGCTTTTTTGTCATAGACGCTGTGCGATGCCCCGCTGTCCACGAGTGCTTGGAGGCGCTGTCCGTTGCAGATCACCTCGAGGAGGAGTGGTGAGCGTTGCTCGGAGTACCCAAAAATAGTCTCATTAAAAGTATCATAGGGTACATCCCAACATTCAGTACACACTGTGGTTCCACTGTTTGCTCCTGGACTAACAGCTGGCCTGGGCTGCGTGGAGAAAGGCTCCTCTCCAACGCCAGGAGTAGAGGTAGTAACCGTACAGGTTGACCCTGAGGGGGTGGATCCGGTCGATGCCTGCGATCCACTAGATGCATCCTGGAGGGGTTTTCGGAGTTTCCGCAGCTTCATTTGAACTCCCAGCTGCCTCCTCAGCTGCTTCAGCTCCATCGACTTCTTCCCTAGGGAGCGGGGAGTCGTCGCGGGCTGGTTCCGGGAGAGGACGTTGACGCCGTGAAAAGGCCTGCTCCTTTCCACACTCCTTAATTTTTTCCCCAGCTCCGTAGGCACCGGTACCTCTTCTTTAATTATCTGCTTTCTCTGCAGTTCTTCCCGGATTTTTTTTATGGCTCCGGACCCGCAAAAATCATCAGTCTTCATTAAAGCATATTTGAAAGATAACTTTAGCGAATTCTGTTTTTTTCCGGGGTCGAATTGGAGAGTTCCCGTCTTGGTCGAGTCTTTTTTCGCGAAGGTTTTCTTTTCCTCGGCGAATTCCTCTGACAAATTTCGGTCAAGGGGCTTGGGATTTCGCCACTGATTCTCCAAATCTCGCGCCCAATGCTGTCCTTCAATTTCGATTTGGTCAAGATTGCGCTGACGCTTTCGGATCTGCTTTTCCTCGCCAGCACGATCCGCAATCACTTGCGAGATCTGTTTTTGTCTTTAGTTTCGCCACTCCCTCGAGCTCGGAATGCCGCACGTGCAGATTTCATGTCAAAACATTCGATAATCCGATGTCCGTTTCCACCGCAAAATCGCAACACGTTTTGTTTTTTTGCAGGACGTGACATCGCGTCGAATTTGTCGACTTCCATGGGGTCGGCGAACGTGGTTGAAGCCGAGCGATCCCCTTGTCGTGATCCGACGACGTGGGGTTGTCGTGTTCCGGCGTTGACCAAGTCAAAACGCTCCTCGGCCGATACGATTTCGCTGTAGCTGCTGCAATTAGCTGCTGCAACCTGGCGGCAAATGTCGGTTTTCAGCCCCGCAATGTAGGACATAATTTTTTCACCCTCGGTAATGTCGGGAATGCGATTATAAAATTCCTCCATCTGCTGCGTGTATTGCGCGAAACTCCCGAATTGCCGGTGGTGATGTACTTTTTTGCGCGCAATATAAGTGGAATTAATCGGCTCAAAACGTTTGAGAAGGTCTGCCCGGAACTACTGCCACGTGGCTTCGCCCTGGAAAATCCTACTGTTGCTTCCGAGCCACTCGAGAGCTGGACCGCGCATCAACGTTGTTGCGAGACGATTTTTTTCGCCGTCGTACTCCGTCGTCGACCATCCGATCGCCCCGAAATAAATTTCGATCGTTGCGAGCCATCGTCTGACGTCAGATTTCTTGTCGCTGGGGTCGAACGATTCCGGCGAGTTTCGGAAACTCGAACTGACGCTGCGACTGCTGTGAAGTCGCCGAAGCAGAAATATTCATGGTCGAGAGGAGCTGCGTAACGCGCTGCAGTTCGTTTCGCAGCTGCTCGTTCTCCAATCGCGACTGTTCGGTCGTCGCTCGCATCTACGCCTCCATCTTGGCGATTTGCGCGAAGAGCTGCTGCGTAACGTCGTTGGTCGCCGGTGAACCCTGTCAGATTTATATGACATAGCTACTGTAGGCTATAGTGGGGTAGCACATATGGGGTACAGTTTTCTAGGGTTTGCATTTTGTACCCAACTTTCCCTTAGTCAATTCATTCTCGTTCAGTTTCTCATGGTATCGAGCAGGTTCCCCTGTGGGAACAGTTCCTAGGGCCCACCACATTTTTTTTCCTGCCCGGAGCGCGCTCTCCACTGCCCGAGTCGCGCTCCCCTCTCTCGACCCTGTCGCGCCGCCTTAGCGGCCCCGTCGCGTCGCGCTTGCGGCCCCGTCGCGTCGCCCTCGCGGCCCCTTCACGTCGCGCCGCCCTAGCGGCCACGTCGCGCCGCCCTCGCGGCCCCGATCCGCCGCCCTCGCGGCTCCTTCGTGTCGCGCCGCCCTCGCGGCCCTTTCACGCCGCCCTCGCGGCCCTTTCTAGCCGCCCTCGCGGCCCTTTCTAGCCGCCCTCGCGGCCTCTTCAAGCCGCCCTCGCGACCCCCCCCCTCCTAGCCGCCCTCGCGGCCCCGTCGCCTACCCCTGCGGCCCCGGCGCCGCCCTTCCCTGCCTCGGCGCCGCCTCTGCTGGCCCCGTCGCCTACCCCTGCGGCCCCGGAGCTGTCCTTCCCGGCCCCGGCGCCGCCTCTACTGGCCCCGACGCCGCTCCACCCGGCCCCGACGCCGCTCCACCCGGCCTCGCCGCCGCTCCACCCGGCCCCGCCGCCGTCCCCACGCGGCCCCGCCGTCACCACCGAGCCGCCGGCGCCGCCGAGCTACTGCCGAGCCGCCCGATCCACCCGAGCCGCCCGAGCCGCCGCGCCACCTGAGCCGCCCGAGCCACCGGGTCGCCGAGCCGCCGAGCTGCAGTTGTTGCCGAACCGCCGTACCGCCGAGCCGCCCGAGCCGCCCGAGTCGCCGAGTCGCCGAGCCGCAGTTGCTGCCGAGCCGCCGTACCGCCGAGCCGCCCGAGCCGCCCGAGCCGCCGAGTTGCCGACCCGCCGAGCCGCCGAGCCGCCCGAGCCGCCCTGTCCGGTAAGAGCAGCGCCTCTGTCACTGCACTGCCCTTACCCTACTGTTCGCGCTGCTAGTCCACTGCTGTCATGGCTACCCCTAGTGTCCTCGCTTTTGACGCTGAGGGTCGGGCCATTGACTTTGACGTCTGGGTAGATGACCTGCAGCTTTTCCTACAGTGCGATAGGGCAGACGGTCTCTCCCTCTTTGACCTCACCTCTGGTGCCTCTCCTGCCCCTGCAGCTGATGCCGACACCACTGTTCGCTCACAGTGGGCCACACGCGATGCTGCTGCACGTCTTGCTGTGCGTCGCCACCTGCCTACCTCTGAGCGTGCGCACTTTAGCCAGTACAAGAGTGCTCACACCTTGTACGACGCTGTAGTTGCGCGCTACTCCTCCCCTGCCACTGCTGCACTGAGCCGCCTCATGCTACCGTACCTCTTCCCTGACCTTGCTGCCTTTCCCACAGTCGCTGACCTCATTACGCACCTCCGCACTAGTGATACTCGCTACCGCGCTGCGCTTCCTGCTGAATTCTGCGCCAAGAACCCCCCCCCCCATGTACATCACCCTCTACTACATAGTCACCCGGCTCCCTGACTCCCTTCGCGTAGTCAGGGACCACTTCCTCTCAGTTTGCCCCACCACTCTCACCGTTGACCTCCTCGAGAAGGCCCTCCTAGCAGCAGAGAATAGCATAGTCGCTGTAGGAGCCTCTCGTGGTGACCCTCGCACCCCCGTCTTTGAGGGGTGTTCCCCCTCCCCCCTTTTGCCCTCTGTTGCCTCTGCTGCTGCGGCCGACCTCGTTGGTTTCGAGTCGGTCGGCGCTGCGTCTGCCCCGAGCGGGAGACGCCGCACCGGCAAGGGCAAGGGGGGCAAGGGTGCTGGAGGGGTTGGCGGGGGTGGCGGAGGTGGCGGTGGAGGCAGTGGAGGGGGTGGGGGTGGTGGTGGGAGTGGTGGCGGGGGTGGAGGTGTCGGTGGCGGCAGTGGAGGCGGAGGCGGCGGCGGCGGTGGCGGTGGGAGCGGACGTGGCGGAGGTGGCGGCGGTGGAGGAGGCGGCGGCGGAGGAGGTGGAGCTGGTCGGGGTGGCGCTGCGCAGAGGGTCGGCTCCGGTGGTGGTCAGCGCCAGCAGCAGCAGCAGCAGCGCACTCGTGACATCCCCCCCCCTCAGCAGCTCCGTGAGTGGTACGCTGCACGCCAGCGGGGTGGGGGTACTGGTCCATGCACCTACGTCCTACGCACCGGCGACCGCGCGGGTGAGCAGTGCGGGGGTGCGCACTCCACCCAGCGCTGCTTTGGCCGCCTGACGGACGCTTGGTGTCACCAGTTCCCTGAGGCCACTGAGATCCCCCGCTGGGGCGAGCTGTCTAGGGCGGGTGTAGCTGTCTTTGACCTTGACTTTGATGCTATTCTTGCTGCCATGTATGCTGTGACTATTAGTGATGAGGGTGACTGTTACCGGTGTTTTCCGCCCGACCCGGGCATTGAGACTGCTGCTCTAGGTACTGGTGAGGCTGCTGCTCTAGGTGCTAGCGAGGCTGCTGCTCTAGGTGCTCGTGTGTCTGCTCCCTCAGGTGCTGGTGAGTCTGCTCTCTCAGGTACTGCGTCGGCTTCGGCCTCCCACACCTTCACCCTTGACTCGGGGGCTTCTCGCTCCTTCTTTCGAGACCGCACCACACTCACGCCGCTTGGCCGGCCAGTTGCAGTCTCTCTGGCAGACCCCTCTGGGGGTCCTGTCCTTGCTCACTTCTCCACTGTCCTCCCGTGTCCGGCGGCCCCCTCTGGCACCCTGTCTGGTCTTTACCTCCCCTCGTTCTCTACGAACTTGGTGAGTGGTGCTGACCTACAGGATGCGGGGGTTCACCACTTCACTCCTGCGAGTCAGCGGGTAACCCACTGCACGGACGCTTGGACAGGCCGACACCTGGCCACGTTTACACGTCGGCTGGGGTCGAGCCTGTACACACTGACCACTGCGTCTCCTCCAGTCACTGCGTCTGGTCAGGTAGCTGCGTCGGGTCAGGTGTTTGCTGCAGCGTCCAGGTCTGGTCCTGAGTCTGCCCCCTGTTCGTGTCGCCTCCTGTCGCACGAGACTCTCCTCTGGCACCACCGCCTTGGTCACCCCTCCCTGCTTCGTCTCCGAGGCATGGCCTCCCGTGTCCTTGTCTCTGGTCTTCCCCGGTCCCTCCCTCCCCTTCCTCCGGGGCCAGGCCCTACCTGCGTCCCTTGTGTCGAGGGGCGGCAGCGGGCTGCCCCTCACTCCTCCCAGTTTCCTCCGACAGAGGCCCCGCTGCAGACGCTTCACATGGACGTGTGGGGCCCGGCCCGCGTCCGTCGACAGGGTCACGAGCGCTACTTCCTTCTGGTGGTTGACGACTACTCGCGTTACACCACAGTCTTCCCCTTGCGCAGCAAGGGTGATGTCACTGAGGTGTTGATCGACTGGATCCGCGCAGCTCGTCTCCAGCTCAGGCAGAGCTTCGGCTCGGACTTTCCTGTTCTGCGTCTGCACTCTGACAGAGGTGGAGAGTTCTCCTCTAGCCTTCTGCGAGCCTACTGTCGTGCACGAGGCATCCGCCAGACCTTCACGCTTCCGGACTCTCCACAGCAAAATGGGATTGCTAAGCGCCGCATTGGCATGGTCATGGACGTCGCCCGTACGTCCATGATGCATGCGGCTGCCCCCCATTTTTTGTGGCCGTTTGCGGTTCGGTACGCGGCGCATCAGATCAACCTTCACCCCAGAGTCTCCATGCCGGAGACCTCCCCAGCTTTGCTGTGGACGGGGAAGGTTGGCGATGCGTCTCCGTTCCGTGTCTGGGGATCTCGGGCGTTTGTCCGCGACTTGTCTGCGGACAAGCTGTCCCCTCGTGCTGCTCCTTGCGTCTTCCTTGGCTTCCCCCCTGACGCGCCAGGGTGGCAGTTCTACCACCCCACCTCTCGCCGTGTTCTGTCCTCCCAGGACGTCACGTTTGACGAGTCGGTCCCCTACTACTGCCTCTTCCCCTACCGCACTCCGTCCCTCCCCCCGCCACCGCTCTTCCTTGTGCCAGGTCCCCCCCCGGTAGACCCCCTCCCCCCTCAGGGTCCTGCCCCTTCAGGTGTGTCCCAGGTAGACGCCGTCGAGCCTGTCGAGGTTACTGGTGACTCTGGTGCTGCTGAGGGTGCTGAGCCTGGGGGTGCTGACTCTGGGGGTGCTGAGCGTGTGGGTGCTACGCCTGGGGGTGCTGAGCCTGAGGGTGCTACTCCTGGGGGTGCTGAGCCTGGGGGTGCTGGGCCTGGGGGTGCTACTACTGGGGGTGCTGAGCCTGGGGGTGCTGAGCCTGAGGGTGCTGAGCCTGGGGGTGCTACGCCTGGAGGTGCTGAGCCTGGGGGTGCGGAGCCTGAGGGAGCTGGGCCTGCTCGTGTGGCGTCTGGCGGTGCTGAGCCTGGAGGTTCTCCGGGTGCTTCGTCTCGGCGGGAGCCACTCTCTCCACAGGAGCTGCGTGAGTGGTTTGCCCGGCGCTGGAGGCGTGCTGCTGGAGCTGGAGGTTCTTCGACTGCTGAGGGTGCTGGTGCCGCGGGTCCCGGAGGTGCTCGTACTGGGAGTACTGGAGCTGCTGGGCCTGCGGGTACGACTGGAGCTGGAGCTGCTTAGGGTGTTTATGCTGAGGCTACTGCTGACGGTCCTGGAGGCGGTCCTGCTGGGGGTGCTACTGGTGCTGCTGGAGGTACTGGAGCTGGAGGTGCTGCTGGCGCTGGTGCTGCCGCTGGGGGTACTGGTGCTGTCCCTGCCGTGTCTGGAGTCGCCGCGCGGCCTCGGCCGTACTTCGTTCCGCTCCTTCAGCAGGTTCTTGGTCTCCCGCCTTCTACTGGTCCTCCTCCTCCCTTAGAGTGTCCACAGCCTGTCCCGTCACAGTTACAGTTACAGCCGGCCTCCCCACTGCCCGCTCCTTCTCCCTACACTGGTCCTACTGGAGGTCTGGCTGAGCGTCGTGAGCCTGCGTCTCGCCCTGCGTCGCCTGTCCGTCCTGCTCGCTCTAGTGGTCGTGGTTCGCGTCAGCGTCCTCCTCCTGTCCCTGGCACGCACCGGATGTCTCTGCGTCCGTCCACTGCTCCTCTGCGTGCCCCTTTGCCTTCTCCTCCTGAGTCCTCTCTTCCTGCTCTTCCCGACCCGGAGTCGGACTCTCTTCGTGCTGCCAGTCCTACTGTCACGCATCTCCTTGCTACTGTCGTCACTGACCCTTCCTTTGAGTCCACTGCTGCGTCTGCCCTAGTTGCTGAGCTCGTCGACTTTGCTGCTCGCTGTCGTCTAGACTACGCTGCTAGTCTTCTCGTTGAGTCTGAGTCTGTCTGTCCTCCGTCCGTCGGGGGTGAGTGTGCCCTTGGCACGGACGTTCTTGAGGACAGGCAGGAGGAGTTCCATGTTTGGCTGCTGCTTCACCTCATCTCGTGTCCGTACTGCTTACCCCTGAGGGAGACCCGGATGCACTTGACATCCCGACTCCGCGCTCTTACGCGGAGGCGATAGAGGGTCCCTACTCCTCTCAGTGGCAGGCAGCTATGGACACAGAGATGGCTTCCTGGAAGTCCACAGGCACCTACGTTGACGAGGTTCCCCCGCCTGGGGCGAACATCGTCAGTGGCATGTGGATTTTCAGGGTGAAGCGACCGCTGGGTTCTCCGCCTGTCTTCAAGGCGCGTTACGTGGCTCGTGGCTTCAGTCAGCGGCAGGGAGTTGACTACTTTCAGACCTTCTCTCCCACCCCGAAGATGACCACTCTTCGGGTACTGCTGCACATAGCTGCTCACCGCGACTACGAGCTGCACTCTCTTGACTTCAGCACTGCTTTCTTGCAGGGCAGCCTGCACGAGGAGATCTGGCTGCGTCGCCCACCTGGCTTCACTGGGTCTTTTCCTCCTGGCACCCAGTGGAGCCTCCGGCGACCAGTCTACGGTCTCCGCCAGGCACCGCGTGAGTGGCACGACACACTGAGGACTACACTTGCGGCTCTTGGGTTTGCTCCCTCTACTGCCGACCCGTCGCTGTTTCTGCGCACCGACACTTCTTTGCCGCCGTTCTACATCCTCGTGTACGTCGACGACTTGGTCTTTGCCACAGCTGACACTGCTGGACTCGCCCACGTAAAGTCCGAGCTGCAGAAGAGACACACGTGCACAGACCTGGGTGAACTGCGCAGCTACCTTGGCTTGCAGATCACCCGGGACAGAGCACGCCGCACCATTACCCTGACTCAGTCACACATGGTGCAGCAGGTCCTTCAGCGCTTCGGCTTCACGTACTCCTCGCCTCAGGCCACTCCTCTGCCTACTCGCCACTCGCTCTCAGCTCTGCCTTCGGATGAGTCCGTAGAGTCGAGTGGCCCGTACCCAGAGCTTGTTGGCTGCCTCATGTACCTGATGACCTGCACACGACCTGACCTCGCATACCCTCTTAGCATTCTCGCACGCTATGTTGCTCCTGGGAGACACAGACCGGAGCACATGGCTGCAGCGAAGAGGGTGTTGCGTTACTTGTGCAGTACGTCGGGCATGGGGCTTGTGCTTGGAGGGCAGAGTCCAGTGGTCCTCACTGGGCACGCAGACGCTTCTTGGGCTGACGACCAGGCTACGCAGCGGTCGTCACAGGGTTACACCTTCAGCCTTGGTTCCGGCTCTGTTTCGTGGCGGGCTACCCGCTCGTCTTCTGTTCTCGGCTCCAGTTGTGAGGCTGAGATCTACGCCGGGGCCATGGCTGCACAGGAGCTTCGCTGGCTCACCTACCTGCTGACTGACCTCGGAGAGCCGCCTCGTTCTCCTCCAGTGCTGTACGTAGACAACAACGCCATGCTGGCCTTGTGTCGAGAGCAGAGACTAGAGCACAGAACGAAGCACATTGCTCTCCGCTACTTCCTTGCTCGTGAGCTACAGCAGCGTGGTCAGCTGCGGCTTGCGTACGTGGCCTCTCAGGCCAACACTGCTGATATCTTCACCAAGGCACTTGCGCCTTGTGATCATCAGCGCTTCTGTACTCAGCTGGGTCTTGTGCCTACCTTGCCTCACTTGTTCACCCCTTGACCTTGTTTGTACTGTTGCATATATATATACACCTGCTCTTGCTTGTCTAGCCTTATATATATATGTAATCCTGCATGTGAACTGGCCTTGTGGCCTTGAACTTGTGCTCGGAATGTGTGGTGACTTTGTGATCCACCCTGAGCTTGCTTTGCTTTGCTTGACTGGTCTTGTGACCCCTTGTTCTCCCCCACTTTGCCTATGGGGGTGTGTCAGATTTATATGACATAGCTACTGTAGGCTATAGTGGGGTAGCACATATGGGGTACAGTTTTCTAGGGTTTGCATTTTGTACCCAACTTTCCCTTAGTCAATTCATTCTCGTTCAGTTTCTCAAACCCATCCTGTTCAGAAACCACGCGAGGGGGTTCATTCGAAAAGCGCGGAACTGGTGCTTACCAGAAATCGGCGTCGAATTGGTCGCCGCCGGCGGTTTTTCGAGGCGATTTTTTCCGCGACCGCTGCTTAGCCGAGAGTTGTCGAGTGAGAACGGCTCTGATTACCAAGTGTCACAGGATCGAATTCTCAATCGAAACTTCTCACTAAAACTGAATAGAAGGCGTTTTTATACTCGGAAAATACAAGGAAAACGAGATAAAACGAACCTTCGGGAACACGCCCTTCCCGATACTACAATCACAAGTGCGCACAAGCACGCAAGGCTATTGGCACTTGGGATTACGCCCAGATTACACCGTATACACCACTGTCGGCGCTGTCGGTGCCGTATAATAGATATGTCGGTGGGAAAAGTAGGAAATAAGAGAAATAAATAGAAGGCTCTAGAAAATAGAATAGTAGGCCGATTGAGATGAAATAAAGACCAAAATAAAGAGGAGAAAAAGGATAATAATATAAAGGAAAATATAATAATGAGAAATATTATAACGGGGACGTCCTCTCACATGCTGATTCTGCTACGCGGCGTAGTGAACCACCTCCTAGGGAACTACCTCCCGCAACCTCTTCGCGACTTCCTGCTGCCCTCCAAACTGATAGCGCTAGAGAAGGCGGGAGGCGGCGTCAGGCCTATTGCAATCGGCGAAGCTATTATGCGTGTGGCGGCGAAGGCAGCGTTACGGGAGCTCAACAGTCAGATTAGAGACTTCTTCTTACCTGGAACAGTTTGGGGTAGGAGTGCAAGGAGGCGCAGAACTCATAATACACACAGTCCGGGCGCTACTATTGGAGGACAAGAAACGAGTGGCCATAGCGCTAGATGTAGAAAATGCATTTAACAGTGTAGAGCGCGGCAGCTTCTTCTCTGCTCTAAAATGGTCGGCCCTGGACAGCTTGTTACCGCTGGTCCGCACACTATATGGCGGGCCGTCAGAGCTGCGACTAGACACATCATTTGGCGACTGCAGAATCACCAGTACGCGGGGAGTCCGACAAGGAGACCCCCTAGGCCTGCTACTTTTCGCAGCAGCAATACAGCCCTTGCTACTCCAGGCAGCTATCACCACACCGTCGGTCACTGTAGTCGCCTATATCACAATCATAGGGCGCCCGGAGGAAGCAGTGCAGGCCTTCGACGCACTCAAGGCGGGACTGGCAGGTTGCGGCTTGAGATGCAACGTGCAAAAGTCAGCGGCATGGGGACACAGCATAGCTAACGAGGGGGTGGTCCTGCCAGAAGGGATTACGGCAGCGGAGGGAGGCATCCGCGTCCTGGGGAGCCCCGTGGGGACGGCGGACTATGCAGCTAACATCTTGCGTACAGCGCTAACGCAAGCGGCCGAGTCAACTGACTTAATAGAGCAGATGCACCCGCAGCACGCGCTATTGCTACTCTCTAGATGCATCTTTTGGAGGGCGTCCTACCTATTGCACACAACACCTGCGGACCTGTTGCAACTTGAGGAATGGCGCTCCTGGAGTGAGCATCTGCTGCAGTGCGCCATCCATGCGGCGGGGCTACACTACCCAGCTGCTGAATTGGAACAGAGCCTGCTGTGGAGGCAGGCAACACTCCCCATCAGCCTGGGCGGTTTGGGCATCATAGACCCAGTATCGGAAGCCCCAGCAGCATACCTCGCCTCAATCAGCGCGGCACATCGTCTGGTCCAGCAAGTGAACATCCCGCCAGACCACTCACTGACTCGAGTACGGATGTTACTGGCACCAGGATACATACCTGAAGGGGAGGAGGCGTCGCCGCTAACGGACATGGAGGCACGCCTGCCGCCGGACGCCAGGCTAGCGTTGAACGACTACCGGACCTAATCCAGAGACCAGACGCACCTGCAGCTGACGCACCTGCAGCTGCTGCTTTCACGCCACATCAACAGGGCAGGGGCGGCCGAGTTGCTGGCGGACACCAGGATCGATCGGCCAGGAGAAGACAACGGCCACCTCATCCTCCTGCTCAGCCTTCAGGGAGTGGGGGCCGGGGATTGGCTGCACGCGGTCCCCACACGGGCGGATCTTACCTTTGCACTAGGGCAGTTCGCATTGGCACTCGGCCTCCGCCTAGGGATGGAGCTACCAGTCACGGACAAGTGCCCATGTGGTCGGGAGCGCTCAGACATCAAGAACCTGAGCCTACCAAACCATCTGCTACGTTGTGGGGAGGGGGGGGACAGAACAAGGACGCATAACGCTTTGGTATACGCTGCCCTGCGGATGGCGCAGGAGGCCAAGCTCATGACACTATACAAAACCACAGCCTTCTCATCCCCAGTGGCGCAGAAACGTGCCGACCTCGTCGTCAGGGACCCGGAGTCAGGGGGGACATGGGTCACAGATGTGACAGTGACCAATCCTGTCCTGCAGGAGGCCAGATGGAAACAGGGGTGGGCTGCCGAGGAGGCCAGCATTAAGAAACACAAGCTGTACACAGGCAGACCGGGCTGCGTGGGGTTCTTAGGGTTGGCGGTGGGGACTTACGGGGCATTAGCGCGTGACACACAGAGGTTCTTTCGCCTCCTGGCGACACACGCAGCCAAGAGAGGGTTCGCCAGGGCCCTCAGACGACAGTGGCGGCGAGACTCAACGCACACTACCGCCAACGCTGGTCCGTCATGCTGCAAAGGTGCCAAGCGACCTCGCTCCTCACTAAATCCAATAGGGCGACCGAAGCCACTTTCTCAGACTCTCACCGACCCTTGGGCACCACGGCTAGGGGACCTGATGCTCACCTTGGAGGACCAGCTAGAAGGGGTGATGGGGGCTGCCAACGAGCATGGGGAGGGGCGGGCTCCGGCCAGAGCGGCTTGAGTCAGCACGGGTAAAGGGGTAACCGGGTGAGAGGGCAGGGGGGCGCTATAAGGCAAGAGGAATACCGTGGTGAGGGTTTATGAGGTGCTTGGGGCTGGTTTGGTTACATGGCTGAGCACTCGAACATATCCTCGTCCACCATGCCTAGCTAGACTCTTAGCATCATTCCCAAGCTACTGGCTTCCTTGCATGCCTTGCCTAGCTAGTTACCACCCCGGCCATGCTTGTATTTTATGAATTATATTAATGAAGGATGGCTTGAGAGAGAGAGAGAGAGAGAGAGAGAGAGAGAGAGAGAGAGAGAGAGAGAGAGAGAGAGAGAGAGAGAGAGAGAGAGAGAGAGAGAGCGACGCGACCTGCTGGCGGCAGAAATGGCAGCGCCCAAGGGACAGCTGCAGCACCGCCTCGCCCTCCTGGTCCAGGGGGGGCGCAGCGCCGCACAAGTAGCAGCATCACGGCACATAGAGCCAAACCTCCTATGCGGCCACACGCAGCGGCTCCTGTCCCTCACATGCTATGGGGCCGGGGACTGGCTGATAGCCATCCTCTACATGTCCTCCCTCCACCTCAACCCGGAGCACTTCTCGTTTGCCCTCCAGTTCCGCCTAGGACTGCCCCTCCCCGTCCCTAGCAACTGCGACTGCACAAACAGAGTAGCCATAACAGACAAGCGCCTCCCCAACCACCTCCTCCGCTGCGGCACAGGGCACGGACGGACCAACACGCACAACTAGCTGCGGGACGAGTGCGTGCGGATGGCTCAGGACGCGGGGTTCATTGTGCACAAGGAGAGTACGGCGTTTAGCCCGGTCGACAACAAGAAGGCGGACCTGGCTATGCGGGACAGAAGCAGTGGGGCGGTGTGGCTAGGGGACATAACCATTACCGACCCTATCAGCACAAGGGACGAGACGGCAAGGAAGGGAAGGGGTTGGGCAGAAAGGGAGGCGGCAGATAAGAAAATAGGGCTATACCACGGCAGGGCAGAATTTGTAGGCTTTTACCCTCTGGCAGTCGAGACCTATGGCTGCCCATGCGACGAGGTGCAGGCTTTCCTGAAGCACCTGGCGGACAGAGCAGCACGCTTTCACTTCAACGCGGACCCCTCAACCTACCAGGCCGCAAAGCTGCTGCACCAGTTCCGCCAACGGTAGTCCGTCGCCTTAAAGAGGGCACATGCAGTGAGCTTCCTCATCAAGATGAACCAGGTAGCCCAGATAGAAAACCCTGCTTTAGAAGGGCCTGAGGGGGTCCTGGACCCGGGGGATTGCTTTGCTACCCTAGAGCCGGGCAATGGTAGTGAGCAGATGACTTGGGGGGGGGGGGGGAAGGGGGGGTAGGGATGGGGATAGTTGGACATTCCTGTTTGTTGCTTGCTTGCTTGCCTTTGCTGTTTTCACATTCTTATATCAATACAATGGACCATTCGAGAGAGAGAGAGAGAGAGAGAGAGAAAGAGAGAGAGAGAGAGAGAGAGAGAGAGAGAGAGAGAGAGAGAAAGAGAGAGAGAGAGAGAGAGAGAGAGAGAGAGAGAGAGAGAGAGAGAGAGAGAGAGAGAGAGAGAGAGAGCTTACTGCCCGATAGAAGACGCGGGCTTCATAGTACACAGAGAGTCGGCTGCTTACTGCCCGATAGAAGAGCAGACCGCGGACTTCACCATGCGTGACAAGAGCTCGGGAGCAGTGTATGTGTATGACGTTACAATCACCGACCCCATTAGCACCCAGGATCCCAATGCTACTAAGGGGAGGGGATGGGCAGCAAGGGAGCAGGCCGACAAGAAAATCAGCCACTATGCCAACCTGCCTGACACAGTCAGCTTCATCCCCCTGGCAGTTGAGACATACGGCTGCCCTTGTGCCGAAGTCCCCAAGTTTCTGAAATTGTTGGCGGACACAGCTGCTAGGCGTCACTTTAACGCCTTACCAACCTCCTACCATGCAGCTCGGTTCCTCCACCTCTTCAGACAGCGATGGTCGGTAGCTCTCCAACGTGCACAATCCGTGGGATACCGCCAGGCAGCGGTAGTTGAGAACCCACCGGTGGGAGGAGTGCAGGCCGAGCTTCACTTGGGGGATAGTTGTGTGGTGTTGGAACCTCTAATGGAGGTGTAGAGAGGCACCAGGTGTAGGTAGTTGGTGGTTGCTTGTTTATCCCTAGACATGGATTCCATACTTTGCATGTTTGTACTTTTCCACTATATCAATGCATTGGTTTGCTTGCCTTGCCTTGCCTTGCCTTGCCTTGCCCCACCCGGCCGTCCTGTCTGTTTGCAGATATCATTCCCGCTACATGTACCTGCCTTGCATGTTTAGCTGCTTCAATGCCTAGACCTGTCTAGCTACTATCCCTGCCATGCCTGTACCCTTATGAACCTATCAATGAAGGACTGCTTGAGAGAGAGAGAGAGAGAGAGAGAGAGAGAGAGAGAGAGAGAGAGAGAGAGAGAGAGAGAGAGAGAGAGAGAGAGATAGAGAGAAGGTAGGAAAAATGGAACCATTGATAGGGGGGAGTACTAGCAAAGTAAGTCTATGAGTGCTTGGCAACGGGCCTCGATGGGAACCATCAAGAAAGTTATTAAAAAAAGAAAAGAAAAGAGAAGAAGAAGAAGAAGAAGAAGAAGAAGAAGAAAAAAAAAAAAAAAAAAAAAAAAAAAAAAAAAAAAAAAAAACCTCGGTTCTCGTGCATGCAAAGGGGTTATCCCACTCGAGCGTTCAACGCTTGCTTGGATTAAAAAGAAAACGAAAAAAAATGTGCTAACTGTCATATGTTGGATCTTCGTATAGTACCACGTGCAGGCCTTCCGACGCATGCCTTGGGGCAACAGGACGACCCTTTTGAATACGCGGTGATGGATGACAATTTCCGTCATGCGAGGGCGCTTGCGATCCGCCTTGGCTTGGTGGCGTACATGGTGTACCAACAGCCTCATTTTATCAATTATTGAACGAGGCTACTGAATGCCATAGAAACAAGGACCGCCACAACCATTTCAGTGCCCCAATCATGCTGGAACACATGTCCATATGGATTTTACGCGATCAGCCATCATGGACCTCCTTCAAACCGGAGCAGCAATCGAGGTGCCAGAATCGGAGTTGGTATGCGTTAGTCCCCTCAACGTCGTCGAGCAGCGAGACAAGTGTTGTCTCATCTTAGATTTACTCAAGGTTAATAACAAGCTCAGCATTACGAAGTTCAAGTACGAAGGACTCACTCGCGTGGCGGAACTAGCACATCCGGGGGACTGGATGTTTTTAATTAATCTCAAGTCGGGTTACCACCATGTTGACATCCACGCATCCTGTTGGAAATTCTTGGGCTTTCAATTCGAGGAGCGTTCATACTGTTTCAGATCACTTCCGTTCGGACTAGCGACGGCGCCTTTCGTCTTCACTCAATTGATCAAACAGTTGGCACGTCGATGGCGAGCAAAAGGAGTCCGCGTCATTCCATATGTGGATGACATCCTCTTTCTGTGCCACACAAAAGCTGAGGCTTAAGACGTTTGCACTCGTACGGTCACCGACCTAAGAGAAGCGGGTCTTGTAATCAATGCCAAAAAGTCTCATCTCCATCCGACCCAGCAGCTACGATTTCTAGGATTGGAGCTCGACACCCAGCGTGGACAATTTTCTGTCGGCACTGAGCGATGCAGTGCTCTGCAATCAACCATTGCTTCATCATGGAAGCAGGACGTGCACAACACAATCCCCGTACGGCACGTTGCACGTGTTACAGGCATGCTCGCCTCCATGACCCTTGCCCTTGGGGCGACAGCACGAGCATTCAGTCATGGCTTATTACAAACCATCAATGATGCCTCGTCATGGAATAGCAGGGTCTCGCTGTCCCCGAGTGCTTGTGAAGAGTTGGAGTTCTGGTCAATCGAGTAAGACCACTTCAATGGTGCCCCATTTCACGTTCGTGGCAGCTACGACGCAATCATCCATGTCGATGCCAGCACGCACAGTTGGGGGGGCACACTCGACACATTCTCCACAGTCACTCATAAGGCCTGCTCGAACATGTCCCCAGCATTACTTTGCACGTCCAGTACTCGTCGTGAGTAAGAGGGGGTACTCTGGGCACTTCAAACTTTCATCGACTTCATCCAGAACAAGCACGTGCTCGTGCGTGTCAACAACCAGGGTGTATTCTTCATTCTAAAAAGGTGTGGATCACGCAACAGCTCCCTCTCTACGACATGCAAAGCCATCATCCGCACCTGCATGACTCATCGAATTCGCTTGATCATGGAATGGATCCCTCGCGAGCTTAATACGCTTGCAGATGAGCTCTCGAAGATTATCGACCGAGATGACTACACCTTGAAGTAACCATGGTTTAACCCAATTGCTCAAAATGATGCTGCAAACGCGTGCGGAATCTACGATCAAGACGTACGAACCATACTGGCATCAGTTCCGTTCGTTCTGCATCAAGGCTAAGCTACCATTCATGGCGGCACGAGATATGACACTCGCGTTGTACCTCGTCTACGCCATCCGCCACCAAGCCACCTTCTCAGTGGTGCAACTCACTTGCTCGGTAGTTGGTTTCGCCCACCGCATGATTGGGGCCGCTTGCCCAACCATCGGCCCAATGACATCTCAAGTTCGAGATTCTGCGAAACGTCACTGCCGTCGGCCCTACTGGACCAAAGAACCAGTGTCTCTTCACCAAGTGCACGCCATGGCCGCACACTTCATTAGCTCGAACGACCCGTCCACCTTTCAAAAAGGACTCATACCGTTTCTCATGTACGCCGGTTTCCTTCGGTATTCGGATCTCGCCTCCATCTGCTGGAACGATATCCAGTTCGAAGACGATGTCATGTGGCTACTTATCCCGCGCTCAAAGACGGATCAAGAAGGGAAGGGCGCATGGGTGCCTATTGCCGCAAGTCAGGGACCCTTCTGCCCCGTTCGATGCACCAAGCGCTTCATCCAACTGGCAGGATATGATCCTTCCACACCAGGGCCATGAATGTGAGTTTTTGGTTCGGCTACAAGATGCTCTCTCCCAATCAAATCACCATCGTACACCACCATTCGCAATTGGTGCAAGGAAGCTTTTCTCGCCATCGGCCTCGACAACCATGCTCTTGGTACCCACTCCTTTCGCAAAGGAGCAGCAACTGTAGCGGCAAACGCAGGAATCGAGGATCGACTCTTCAAACAGTTAGGCCGATGGCGCAGCGAAGCGGCCAAGGAAATGTACGTCACGGCCACCGCCGACCGATTGATTGACGCCTCTTGTAACCTCCAATCAACAGCTCATGCGCCATCACCAGCACAACATTCCAGGGCCCTCAAGCGCTACCGTCAGGCACCCTTGCACATGTCTCAGCGTGACCCATTGTAATGAGAACGATGCCAATTGCTACAAGAAGCAAGCTTTCTCAATATTTATCATTTTAAAGCGTTTATCGCTTTCAAATTTTCGTATTGTGAAAGCGAAGCGGATTGTAAAGCAATTTTTGTGCATCGTCGAAGGGCGCTAATCGCCTTTTCCGAATATAAATTGTGGGTTGGAGGTCATTTCTTCCTCCACCCACGTCTCTCATTTTACAATCGCTCAAGTTCATTTCCCACCCACCCCGCCCAGGCTAGTCGTCTTTGGACAGTAGTATTTCTTACACATTTTTGTATTCGTCATTATATTAGTAGTATTGCTAGGAACCATTGTACTTGAGCCCATTGTAATGAGAACGATGCCAATTGCTACAAGAAGCAAGCTTTCTCAATTCTGTAGATTCAGCACCTGGTCTTGTTGCCGTACCTCCCTCTGTCTGTAGTCCAAAGGCTGGAGGTGGAGTAGGGGTAGTGCCGGGAGATCCATTAGAGGAGCTCCTTTCCTTCTGCATTGCCATGCCTTTCATTTTTGTAGGAGTTTAAACAGAGTTGAGTCTTGCCATGTTAGCTCTGATACCATGTTGGGCTGAGAAAAGCTCTTAGGATCGTTTCAAAGCTAAGACTCATAGTACTGATGTAGTTGCGGAAGCGTTCTAGTGAACTGGTTGAACCACCTTGAGCTGGTATGTGAGAACAAGATGAGTTAATTATAGCAAAGTAATACAAAGCTTTTACCGTAATCACCCAGACATACCACCCTAGGGTGTTATGATAACTACAGCAAAAAAAAAGGGGTGGGGGGGGGGGGGGGGGGTGGGGGGGGGTCTTCTCATCGGAAAAAGCTTCATAACACCCGGGTCTTTTTATATGACATTTTTTAGTGTGAGGATTTTGATGCAAAGACAACTTCGGTGTTTTCAGAATTGGTTTAACATCACATGTGGGTTTTGGCGAGAACCTTTTCACCCCCCTTGAAATTACCAGGTGGCACCTTTTTTGCCACTTGCTTGCGAACTATCTACCAGCGTGGCAGCAGCGTAAAAGAGGGAGAGGGGTGATTTCGGCAGATTCTTTCGAAATTACCTTGTACTTTCATCGAGAAAGTGATTTCTGCGATGTTCTGCAGCACTCGCTAACAGCTATACTGTCATACCCCGGATAAGCCCCCATGGGCGGGTATAATAAAGCAGGGTTTTTTAGGGGGGTGGGCTTATAATTGAGTCAAATTTATAAGCGCAGGCGCTTATAAAATGACATAAACATATTTAATATTTTCCAACACCAAACTGTAGATCTCGTGCTTGCCTTTCAATCGAGTCGAAGCTACATGGGGCCTTCAGTGAAATTCTCGCGCGCGCTGGGAGATACACTCAACCTGACTCACAAGGTGCCCCTGACAGCTCATGCTGACTAGACTCGCATCCAGTGCAGGGTTCGAATGTGTTGCAAACCGAATTTGCAACACATCCGCCTGCTAAAGTAAACATCGTTACAGTGTTTTGAACCAATTTCAAAATGTATAGTTTACATGCGCTTATAATAAAACAAGTTTTTTCAGGGGGTGCGCTTATAATTGAGGAGCGGA
The DNA here is from genome assembly GCA_947471745.1 of Closterium sp. Naga37s-1. Taxonomy (NCBI): domain Eukaryota; kingdom Viridiplantae; phylum Streptophyta; class Zygnematophyceae; order Desmidiales; family Closteriaceae; genus Closterium; species Closterium sp. Naga37s-1. Next base: position 1,567,892 of record CANJKZ010000967.1, read on the forward strand.
TATAAGCGCCATATGCCAATTAAAAGCACCTGGCGCTTATCTTAGGGTGGCGCTTATATCCGGGGGGTGACGGTAGTTAGAAACTTTGTAATAATGGGGGGTTGTTATAGAAAATCACCCCAAAAGGGGGGTATAGTAAAAACGAGGTCCGCTATAGCACCCACCCCGCACAAGCCACCCGGGGGGTCTTCAATTTCGGCGGGTGGTATGTCCGGGTGATTACGGTATATGATTACAAGGAATATGAAAGATTTAACTAACTGCTGCTGTTACTGCTGTTGCGGTTCGATAAAGCGACAACTCGGGTAACTGCTCCATAACGAGTCAGTTATGTGTCCTTGCTGTCGTGCTGCTTTCGGCGAGTCAAAGGTCGCTGACCTTTGACCTTCGCTTAACCTCTTGTTGTTGCATTTTGTCAACCTCTTCGGTTGACTCGCTATTGCTTCGCTGTAGTTCGTCTCGCTTACAATTCAGTGTTTCGACACATCAAAAGCGCAAACTATGTCAGAATGAGAACGAAGGAATCATTGAACTAGCAAGCAGATGGGTACAAGTAGGAAACCTAGAAGTGTTGTACCCTATATTGACTACCCCACTACAGCCTACACAGACTATAGCATATATGTTTGGCACACCCTCATAGGCAAAGAGGGGGAGAACAAGAGGTCACAAGACCGGTCAAGAAAGGCAAAGCAAGCTCAGGGTGGATCACAACGTCACCACGTAGTCTGAGCACAAGCAAATGGCCACAAGGCCAGTTCACATGCAGAGTTATATAAAGGAGAACAAGCAATACAGTGATCACAACCTAGCAAGTGTAAGCATGCAGGTATATGTATAGAGATCACAGTACAAGCAGAGTCAAGAAGTAAGCAAGTGAGGCACAGTAGGCACAAGGCCTAGAACAATACAGAAACGCTGATGATCACAAGGCTGAAGCGCCTTGGTGAAGACATCAGCAGTGTTGGCCCGAGTGGCCACGTAAGCAAGACGAAGCTGACCACGCTGCTGCAACTCTCGAGCAAGGAAGTAGCGTTGAGCGATGTGCTTCGTTCTGTGCTCCAGTCTGTGCTCATGACACAAGGCAATCATGGCCTTGTTGTCGACGTACAGCACTGGAGGAGAACGAGGCGGCTCTCCCAGGTCGGTCACAGGTAGGTGAGCTAGCGTAACTCCTGTGCAGCCATGGCCCCTGCGTAGATCTCAGCCTCACAGCTGGAGCTGAGAACAGAAGACGAGCGGGTAGACCGCCAAGAAACAGAGCCGGAGCCAAGGCTGAAGGTGTAACACTGTGACGACCGCTGTGTAGCCAAGTCGTCAGCCCAGGAAGCGTCTGCGTGACCAGAAAGGGCAACTCGAGCCCGTCCTCCAAGCACGAGCCCCATGCCCGACGTACTGCACGAGTAGCGCGACACCCTCTTAGCAGCATCCATGTGCTCCTTCCTGTGTCAGCCAGGAGCGACATAGCGTGCTAGAATGCTAAGAGGGTAGGCAAGGTCAGGTCGAGTGCAGGTCATCAGGTACATGAGGCAGCCCACAAGCTCTGGATACGGGCCACTCGGCTCTACGGACTCGTCCGAAGGTGGAGCTGAGAGCGAGTGACCGGTAGGCAGAGGAGTGGACTGTGGCGAGGAGTACGTGAAGCGGAAGCGCTGAAGGACCTGCTGCACCATGTGTGACTGAGTCAAGGTAATGGTGCGCTGTGCTCTGTCCCGGGTGATCCGCAAGCCAAGATAGCTTGTCAGCTCACCCAGGTCTGTGCACGTGTGTCTCTTCTGCAGCTCCGACTTCACGTGGGCGAGTCCCTCAGTGTCAGCAGTAGCAAAGACCAAGTCGTCTACGTACACGAGAACGTAGAACGGCGGCAGAGAGGTGTCGATGCGCAGAAACAGCGACGGGTCAGCAGTAGAAGGAGTAAATCCAAGAGCAGCAAGAGTCGTCCTCAGTGTGTCGTGCCACTCACGGGGTGCCTGGCGGAGACCGTAGACTGGCCGCCGGAGGCTCCACTGGGTACCAGCAGGAAACGACCAAGTGAAGCCAGGTAGGCGGCGCAGCCAGATCTCCTCGTGCAGGCTGCCCTGTAGGAAAGCAGTGCTGAAGTCAAGAGAGCGAAGCTCGTAGTCACGCTGAGCGGCGACGTGCAGCAGAACCCGTAGAGTGGTCATCTTCGGGATAGGGGAGAAAGTCTGGAAGAAGTCAACTCCCTCTCGCTGACTGAAGCCTCGTGCAACGTAACGCGCCTTGAAGACAGGCGGAGAACCCGGCGGCCGCTTCACCCTGAAAATCCACATGCCACTAACGATGTTCGCCCCAGGAGGGGGAACCTCGTCGACGTAGGTGCCTGTGGACTTCCAGGAAGCCATCTCTGTGTCCATAGCTGTCTGCCACTGAGAGGAGTACGGACCCTCTATCGCCTCTGCGTAAGAGCGCGGGGTCGGGATGTCAGGTGCATCCGGGTCTCCCTCAGAGGCAATCAGCATGGACACGAGATGAGGTAAAGCAGCGGCAAAGCACTCAAACTCCTCATGTCTGTCCTCAAGGACGTCCGTGCCAAGAGCACACTCACCCCCGACGGACGGAGGACAGACAGACTCAGACTCAGCAACAAGACTAGCGGCGTAGTCTAGACGACAGGCGGCAGCAAAGTCAACAAGCTCAGCAACTAGAGCAGACGCAGCAGTGGACTCAAACGAAGGGTCAGTGACAACAGTGGCCAGGAAACGTGTGACAGTAGGACTAGCAGCACGAAGGGAGTCAGACTCCGGGTCCGGACCGTCAAGAAGAGAGGACGCAGGAGGAGACGGCAGAGGGACACACTGTGGTGCAGTGGACGGACGAAGTGTCATATAGTGAGTGCCAGGGACAGGAGGAGGACGCTCACGAGGAACGAGACGACCAGTGCGGACAGTGCGAACAAGCGACTCTGGACGAGACTCAGGCGACGCAAGACGAGACTCAGGCGCACGACGCTCCGTAAGACCTCTAGTCGGCCCAGAGTAAGGAGAAGGACCAGGCAGTCGGGAGGCAGGCTGTAGCTGTGACTGTGACTGGACAGGCGGTGGACCCAGGAAGGGAGGAGAAGGACCAGTAGAAGGCGGGAGGCCAAGAACCTGTTGAAGGAGTGGAACGTAGTACGGCCGCGGCCGCGCAGCGCCTCCAGAAACAGCAGAGACAGCACCAGTACCCTCAGCTCCAGGGTCTCCAGCTACAACTCCCGCAGCACCACCAGCTCCAGTACCTCCAGCAGCTCCAGCTCCAGCAGCACCTCCAGCAGCAACAGCTCCAGTACCTCCAGCTCCAACTCCTGCAGCAGCTCCAACACCAGCAGGACCTCCAGCAGCGCCAGTACCTCTAGAACGAGCACCTCCGGGACCAGTGGCTCCAGCACCTCCAGCAGCTCCAACACCAGCAGGACCTCCAGCAGCGCCAGTACCTCCAGCACTAGCACCTCCAGGACCAGCGGCTCCAGCAGCTCCAGCACCAGCAGTACCTCCAGCAGCTCCAGCACCAGCAGCACCTCCAGCAGCAGGCCCCCCAGCTCCAGCAGCCCGGCTAGAGTGCCGAGCGTACCACTCACGAAGCTGCTGTGGAGAGAGGGGCTCCCGCCGCGACGGGACACTCGGAGGACCTCCAGACTCAGCACCCCCAGACTCAGCACCCCCAGGCTCCGCACGCTCAGGCTCAGCACCCCCAGGCTCCGCACCCTCAGACTCAGCAACCCCAGGCTCAGCACCCCCAGGCCCCGCACCCGCAGGCTCAGCACCCCTAGCAGCACCAGAGTCAACATCTACCTCAACAGGCTCGACAGGGTCTACCTGGGACACACCTGAGGGGGCAGGACCCTGAGGGGGGAGGGTGTCTACCGGAGGAGCACCTGGTGCGAGGAAGAGCGGCGGGGGGGGGAGAGGGGCAGTGCGGTAGGGAAAGAGACGGTAGTAAGATACCGACTCGTCAAACGTGACGTCCTGAGAGGACAGAACACGGCGCGAGGTGGGGTGGTAAAACTGCCACCCAGGCGCGTCAGGGGGGAAGCCAAGGAAAACGCAGGGAACAGCACGAGAGGACAGCTTGTCCGCAGAAGTATCGCGGACAAAAGCTCGAGATCCCCAGACACGGTACACAGACGCATCGCCAACCTTCCCTGTCCACCGCAGTGTAGGTGTGGTCTCCGGCAAGGAGACACGAGGCTGAAGGTTGATCTGATGCGCAGCGTACTGAACCGCGAACGGCCACAGAAAATGGGGAGCAGCCGCATGGATCATGGACGTACGAGCGACGTCCATGACCATGCCAATGCGGCGCTCAGCAATCCCATTCTGCTGTGGGGAGGCCGGAAGCGTGAACGTCTGGCGGATGAACTCGGCACGACAGAAAGCCCTTAGAAGGTCGGAGGAAAACTCACCACCTCTGTCTGAGTGCAGACACAGAACAGGAAAGTCCGAGCCGAAACTCTCTCTGAGCTGGAGACAAGCAGCGCGGATCCAGTCGATCAACACCTCAGTGACCTCACCCTTGCGGCGCAAGGGGAAGACTGTGGTGTAACGCGAGTAGTCGTCAACGACCAGCAGGAAGTAACGCTCGTGACCCTGTCCACGGACGCGGGCTGGGCCCCACACGTCCATGTGGAGAGTTTGCAGAGGAGCCTCTGTCGGCAGAAACTCGGAGGAGTGAGGAGCGGCGCGCTGCCGGCCCTCAACACAAGGAACACAGGTAGGGGCAGGCCCCGGAGGAAGGGGAGGGAGGGACCGGGGGAGACCTGAGACAAGGAAACGGGAGGCCATACCTCGAAGACGAGGTAGGGAAGGGTGACCAAGGGGGTGGTGCCAAAGGAGAGTCTCGTGTGACAGAGGACGACACGAGCAGGGGGCAGACGCCGGACTAGACCTGGACGCAGCAGCAAACACCTGACCAGACGCAGCTACCTGACCAGACTCAGTAACAGGAGGAGACGCAGTAGTCAGTGTGTACAGGCTTGACCCAGGCCGACGGGTGAACGTGGCCAGGTGGCGGCCCGTCCGAGAGCAAGTACAGTGGGTCACACGCTGACCTCCCGGGGTGAACCGGTCAACCCACACGTCCTAGAGGTCAGCTCCACTCACCAAGTTCGTAGAGAACGAGGGGAGGTGGAGTCCCGACAGTAAGCCCGACAGGGCCGCAGGACACGGTAGAACCGTGGAGGAGTGCGCAAGGACTGGGAACCCAGAGAGGTCAGCCAGAGAGACTGCAACCGGCCGACTAAGCGGCGTGAGTGTGGTGCTGTCACGAAAGAAGGAGCGTGAAGCACCTGAGTCAAGTGTGAAGGTGTGCAAGGCCTCAGTAGGTGCAGTACCAGAGAGAGCGGACTCAACAGTACCTGGAGCAGCAGACTCACTAGTACCTGGAGCAGCAGACTCACTAGCACCTAGAGCAGCAGCCTCAATGCCCGGGTCGGGCGGAACACACAGGTAACAGTCACCCTCAACAATATCAGTCACAGCATACATGGCAGCAAGGATAGCATCGAAATCAAGATCAAAGATAGCAACATTCTGCTTAAGCAGATCACCCCAGCGAGGGAGCTCAGCGCCGTCAGGAAACTGGGCACGCAAGGCGTCAGTCAGACGACCAAAGCAGCGTTGCGAAGTGTGCGGCAGTCCGCACGTCTCCCCACGGCGCCCGCCTGTGCGAAGAACGTAAGTACAGGGACCAAGACCCCCAGCCCTCCCACGCCCAGCGTACCACTCACGAAGCTGCCGGGGCGAAAGGGTCTCACGGGAACGCGGCTGCTGCTGGCGCTGGCTACCGCTAAAGCCTCCACGCTGTGCAGCGCCACCTCTGCCAGCACCACCACCGCCTCCACCTCCACCGCCGCTGCTGCTGCCTCCTCCACCTCCACCGCCGCCCCCACTCCCGCCACCACCCCCACCTCCACCGCCACCCCCTCCGCCCCCTCCACCACCTCCACCGCCACCCCCTCCGTCCCCTCCACCACCCCTGCCCCCCTTGCCCTTGCTGTTGCGGCGCCTCCAACTAGGAGCAGACGCAGCCCCGACCTCCTCAGTGCCAACGAGGTCGACAGCAGCAGCAGAAGCAACAGAGGGGAGAAGGGGGACGGGGGAGCACCCCTCAAAGAAAGGGGCGCGAGGGTCGCCGCGAGAAGCACCTACAGCAACTATACTCTTCTCAGCTGCAGTAAGGCGCTCCTCAAGCAGGTCGACGGTGAGCTCAGTGGGGCAAAGGGAGAGAAAGTGGTCCCTGACTGAAGAAAGGGAGTCAGGGAGACGGGTGACTAGGTAGTAGAGGGTGATGTACATGGGGGGGGGGGTTCTTGGCACAGAACTCAGTGAGTGTCACTAGTGCGGAGGTGAGTAATGAGGTCAGCGACTGTGGCAAAGGCAGCAAGGTCAGGGAACAGGTACGGCAGCATGAGGCGGCTGAGAGCAGCAGTGGCAGGGGAGGAGTAGCTCGCGACAACAGTGTCATACAGAGACTTTGCAGTCTTGTACTGGCCAAAGTGCGCGCGCTCGGCAGACGGCAGGTGACTACGAACAGCAAGACGAGCAACAGCGTCACGAGTAGTCCACCGCGAGCGAACCGTACTGTCAGCAGTGGCAGCAGGTGCAGGAGAGACACCGGACGTGTGATCGAACAGGGAGACTCCGTCCTTGGAGTCACACTGAAGAAAGAGTTGTAAATCGTCTACCCAAACCTCGAAGTCAACAGCACGACCCTCAGCATCAAAGGTAAGAATAGTAGGACTAGCCATAGCGGCAGAAGCAGCAGTAGCAGCAGTAACAGTAGCAGCAGCGGTAGCAGTAGAAACAGCATGGGCAGGGCAGTGCGGCTCAGTAGGGCGGCGCGGCTCGGTAGGGCGGCGCTGCTAGACTGGGCGGCGCGGCTCGGCTGGCGGCGCGGCTCGGCTGGGTGGCGCGGCTCGGCAGGATGGCGCGGCTCGGCTGAGCGGCGCGGCTCGGCTGGGCGGCGCGGGTGCTTACCAGGGGCGGGTGCAGGGCAGGGCCGCAGCTGGAGATTAGGTCAGGGCCGCGACTGGGGCGGCAGCAGGGCAGGGCCGCGACTGGGCGGCGATAGAGCAGGGCCGCGACTGGGGCGGCTGCAGGGCAGGGCCGCGACGGTGAGGCCGCGACGGTGAGGCCGCGACGGCGGCTGCAGGTGCGTCGGCGGCAAGGCAGGGCCGCGACAGGTGCTGCAGGCGCGACGGCGGATGCAGGGCAGAGCGCGACGACGGGGCCGCGACGGTGGCAGCAGACGCGTCGGCGGAGACGGGAGGGCCGCGACAGCGGCTGCAGGTTAGGGGCCGCGACTTGGGGCAGCAGGGCAGGGCCGCGACGTAGGGCGGCAGGAGAGGGCCGCGACGGGCGGCAAAGCAGGGCCGCGACGGGCGGCGAATTAGGTCGCGACGGGCGGCGACAAGGCAGGGCCGCGACGGGCGGCTCAGGCAGGGTCGCGACTAGCGCGACAGCAGGGCAGGGCGCGCGACGGCGCAGGAGAGGCAGGCGCGACAGCGAGCTTCGGGCAGGTAGGAAAGTTTCAGTGGTGGGCCCTAAAAAAAACGTTCCTACGAGGGAACCTGCTCTGATACCATGTCAGAATGAGAACGAAGGAATCATTGAACTAGCAAGCAGATGGGTACAAGTAGGAAACCTAGAAATGTTGTACCCTATATTGACTACCCCACCACAGCCTACACAGACTATAGCATATATGTTTGACAAACTACATGTTTTCAATACCCCTAACCTGAAATAGGGTCGTGCATCAAATGCCTCATCATCTTCAACAGAATGAGACAGGCAGAGGAGCTGGGAGGAAGGATGATGGGGGAGACGGGGAAACCAGGAGAGGGTGGGTGGAACAGGGAAGGGCAGGATAATTGGGTGGGGTCGGTGTAAGTTGTTACAGGTCAACCAGGAAGCAGAATCAGTCCTTATGTGAAAGATATGAGGAGTTGAGTGAATTACGTATCGATGTAGATAAACAATGCTATGTATGGTTACGGTGAATCCATACTGCGCAGCATGAGTGTGAAAGACAAGCACAATCTGTGTACTAATGCCAGTGAGAGGCATCAGCAATAACCAGCGGCTCAGAGCCAAGTTTGCCTCCCAGGCCCCATGCACAGACTGCATGGCGTGCGCAGTGAGAAGCATTACTGCATGTGCGATTGGAATGGATTGATTGACTGGTTGTTAGGAACCCTGCGCATGAACAACAACACGCATCGCATGTAGGAAAATATTGCAAGCTAGATGTGTGTTGTGCAAACAAAGGCATGTCTGCACATGCACAAATGCACACATGGGCACATGCACACATGAACACATGCACACATGGGCACATGCATACATGGGCACACGCACACATGGGCACATGCACACATGGGCACACGCACACGCACAAAAGAGAATGCACAGAAACACGAGCATATGCAAGCGCACCTGGTGGCAGTTGCAAGAACGGCACACTCGCTCGCCGCCCTCCGATCTCCACCTTCCGGCCTACGCCCTCCGATCTGCACCCTCCGATCTGCACCCTCCGATCTGCACCATCCGATCTGCACCCTCGAATCTGTAAACTCAAATCTGCACCTTCCGATCTCTGCACCCTCGAATCTGTAACCTCAAATCTGCACTGTCTGATTCGCACCCTTTATTCTGCACCTTCCGATCCGCGCCCTCCAATCTGCACCCTCCAATCTGCACCCTCCAATCTGCACCCTCCAATCTGCACCCTCCAATCTGCACCCTCCAATTTGCACCCTCTGTTCTGCACGGACCAGCCTTCTACTGTCAGGACCACCGCAAGGTGCATTCTACCATCACACCAACGCCTTCCAATGGCCTTTCGCATTTTTACATTCCGCACTTTAAAGCACTTGCTCCTACATGCTCCCAGCCCCCACCGAATTGTCATTCTCGCCCCTCTTCCCACTGGTCCTCTACCCACAGTGCTCCCCTCACTCCGCTGCTCCCCTCACTCCGCTGCTCCCCTCACTCCGCTGCTCCCCTCACCCCGCTGCTCCCCTCACCCCGCTGCTCCTCTCACCCTGCCGCGCATTGCAGGCGCCCATTCGCACCACACAGCTCGCCGCCGTGCCCTTTCCCCCATTTATCTATCCCAGAATATCCCACCTATTCCATTCATCCCTCACTGCTCGCCCTAAACCAATGACCATGATCCCCCGGCCCCATCCATGCATGCCGGGAATCCGCCTCCCCCACCACCCCCACCTCCCATACCATCGCCACCACTCCCACCACCCGCGCCACAGCCCCCACCATTGTCACCATCGCCCCGAGCAACCCTGGTTGCAAGGCTGAACCACACAGCGAGCATGCTGAACCACACAGCGAGCATGCTGAACCACACAGCGAGCATGCTGAACCACACAGCGAGCATGCTGAACCACACAGCGAGCATGCTGAACCACACAGCGAGCATGCTGAACCACACAGCAAGCATGCTGAACCACACAGCGAGCATGCTGAACCACACAGCGAGCATGCTGAACCACACAGCGAGCATGCTGAACCACACAGCGAGCATGCTGAACCACACAGCAAGCATGCTGAACCACACAGCGAGCATGCTGAACCACACATCGAGCATGCTGAACCACACAGCGAGCATGCTGAACCACACAGCGAGCATGCTGAACCACATAGCGAGCATGCTGAACCACACAGCGAGCATGCCGAGCCTTGAAGTGTAACCCTGCCCTGTCGATCTTGAACCCACCGGTTTACGCACCGAGCCCGAACTGGTTTACGCACCGAGCCCGAACCCTCGGCAGTCACTCAGCATGCGCGCATTTGCACCACAGCCAACCCCACCATCCCCTTGCTCCCCACAGCACCAATCGCCATATAGCACGAGCCCACTCGCCCCACACTGCTCGCCGCACCACCCTGCTCGCCATCGCCATCGTCTGTCCCCGAGGCAGTCACTCCGCGCCGTCACCGGCACGGCGCGGCACGAGCATGATGATGCACGCTCCTCCCACCGCCTTTTGAGTCGTCTCAGAAGTCAGCGCCTGTCCCCTCTGGCTGTCACTCCGCGCCATCAGCGGCAGGCCAGGGCACGAACAGGATGATACACGCCCTCCGCACCACCACCGCACAGAGGGGAATTTCCAGTCGACTCAAACATCAGCGGCAGGGCGAGGCACGAACACGATGATAAACGCACCCCCCACCGCCACTGCCGCACCCACCATCGTCACCACTGCTAAGCCAATTTACCCTAGGCTGTCACTCCGCGCCGTCAGCGACAGGGCGAGGCACGAACATGATGATACACGCTCCCCCCACCGCCACCGCCGCCCCCACCAAGTCCCACACGTCCGGAGCCGTCCGATCGACGGCCCAGCCCCACAGCAGCGCGAGCAGGATGAAGATCCCACCGTACGCTGCGTACGTGCGCGCGAAGGAAGCATCCTAGAAGGTGGCGACTAATCCGTAACCGAAGAGGATCGCGGCGCCGAGGAAGCACCAGGCCCAATGCCAGCCGTTGATTCGCCACTGCCACACGAACCAACCGCCGGCGATCTCGAGGATCCCCGCCGCGACGAAGAGCGCGAGCGACTTGAGAACGTCGAGCGGCGCGTACTTCATGCCGCGATGCCCCACCGCAATGCGGCAATGCCGCCGCTGCGTGCGTGCGAGCGTGCGTGCTGGACCGGACACGATCTGCGTGCGGGTTAGGTCAGGGCGATGACGAATTGGACGGCGTGATTTCTTTGTCGATTCAAAAGGCGACTCGAGGACGTCGAGCGGCGCGTACTACTCCATGCCGCAATGCCGCCGCTGCGTGCGTATTACGCCACCAAAGAAAACGCGGGTTAGGTCAGGGCGAATCCTAATGGAACAACGTCACGCCATACTGTCTGTTACTCGTAGGAGCCATTCTTTGATGCGGGACGCGCTACGAAAGTAGTATCCCTTGGTATTTCTTCTTCGGCAGGTATTCCTTGAGATTGACTAGCTTGGCCGATCCATGCCAAGTTACGAACCGCTTGCAACCGCGCTGCAAGGCGATCCCGTGAAAGATCGCACCCAAAACTTGGGCTCAAATCCTGGCCAAGTCACGAACTTTAGAAAGATTCAATTGTGCCAAGGTGTCACGAACTAGATGCCCAGTTGCTGCGAAGAGTGGCAGGTTCCAATTTTCATCTCAATTTGAAACTTTGAGGACATAACTCGACTCAAAGTCGAGCCAGGACTCATTCGGCTTGCGGTGCGGATCGGGATCGTGTCACACTGTCTGGCGCGTGTCTCAGAAAGCACGTCACTTTGAGGTGTAACCAGGTTTGCACGCACCCACGGCTCAATTCCGGTGACGTTCTGACTGACCCAGCGAACCATCTCTCGTTCTGCACGACCTCTAGCGCTGCATTGCATGGCATAATCACGCCACGACTCGAGCAGTTGAGCGAACAATGTAGCTTTTCTCGCTTCGCTTTCTCTCCGCATGCACGTGCCACGTGGCGTCCCAGACTGGATTCATTTGCAGGTTCTGCGAATCCATATTGGACGCCACGGTCTCAGCCAGCCTGGCACCGGCGGGAACCGAAGCGTCACGAGCCAGGTGTGAATCAAGAAAACAGGAATGAAATGACTAAGTGAAAGTTGGGTACAAAAGGCAAACCCTAGGCAACTGTACCCCATATGTGCTACCCCACTATAGCCTACAGTAGCTATGTCATATAACTCTGACACACCCCCATAGGCAAAGTGGGGGAGAACAAGGGGTCACAAGACCAGTCAAGCAAAGCAAAGCAAGCTCAGGGTGGATCACAAAGTCACCACACATTCCGAGCACAAGTTCAAGGCCACAAGGCCAGTTCACATGCAGGATTACATATATATATAAGGCTAGACAAGCAAGAGCAGGAGTATATATATATGCAACAGTACAAACAAGGTCAAGAGGTGAGCAAGTGAGGCAAGGTAGGTACAAGACCCAGCTGAGTACAGAAGCGCTGATGATCACAAGGCGCAAGTGCCTTGGTGAAGATATCAGCAGTGTTGGCCTCAGAGGCCACGTACGCAAGTCGCAGCTGACCACGCTGCTGTAGCTCACGAGCAAGGAAGTAGCGAAGAGCAATGTGCTTCGTTCTGTGCTCCAGTCTCTGCTCTCGACACAAGGCCAGCATGGCCTTGTTGTCTAAGTAGAGCACTGGAGGAGAACGAGGCGGCTCTCCGAGGTCAGTCAGCAGGTAGGTGAGCCAGCGAAGCTCCTGTGCAGCCATGGCCCCGGCGTAGATCTCAGCCTCACAACTGGAGCCGAGAACAGAAGACGAGCGAGTAGCCCGCCACGAAACAGAGCCGGAACCAAGGCTGAAGGTGTAACCCTGTGACGACCGCTGCGTAGTCTGGTCGTCAGCCCAAGAAGCGTCTGCGTGTCCAGTGAGGACCACTGGACTCTGCCCTCCAAGCACAAGCCCCATGCCCGACGTACTGCACAAGTAGCGCAACACCCTCTTCGCTGCAGCCATGTGCTCCGGTCTGTGTCTCCCAGGAGCAACATAGCGTGCAAGAATGCTAAGAGAGTATGCAAGGTCAGGTCGTGTGCAGGTCATCAGGTACATGAGGCAGCCAACAAGCTCTGGGTACGGGCCACTCGACTCTACGGACTCATCCGAAGGCAGAGCTGAGAGCGAGTGGCGAGTAGGCAGAGGAGTGGCCTGAGGCGAGGAGTACGTGAAGCCGAAGCGCTGAAGGACCTGCTGCACCATGTGTGACTGAGTCAGGGTAATGGTGCGGCGTGCTCTGTCCCGGGTGATCTGCAAGCCAAGGTAGCTGCGCAGTTCACCCAGGTCTGTGCACGTGTGTCTCTTCTGCAGCTCGGACTTCACGTGGGCGAGTCCAGCAGTGTCAGCTGTGGCAAAGACCAAGTCGTCGACGTACACGAGGATGTAGAACGGCTGCAAAGAAGTGTCGGTGCGCAGAAACAGCGACGGGTCGGCAGTAGAGGGAGCAAACCCAAGAGCCGCAAGTGTAGTCCTCAGTGTGTCGTGCCACTCACGCGGTGCCTGGCGGAGACCGTAGACTGGCCGCCGGAGGCTCCACTTTGTGCCAGGAGGAAAAGACCCAGTGAAGCCAGGTGGGCGACGCAGCCAGATCTCCTCGTGCAGGCTGCCCTGCAAGAAAGCAGTGCTGAAGTCAAGAGAGTGCAGCTCGTAGTCGCGGTGAGCAGCTATGTGCAGCAGTACCCGAAGAGTGGTCATCTTCGGGGTGAGAGAGAAGGTCTGAAAGTAGTCAACTCCCTGCCGCTGACTGAAGCCACGAGCCACGTAACGCGCCTTGAAGACAGGCGGAGAACCCGGCGGCCGCTTCACCCTGAAAATCCACATGCCACTGACGATGTTCGCCCCAGGCGGGGGAACCTCGTCAACGTAGGTGCCTGTGGACTTCCAGGAAGCCATCTCTGCGTCCATAGCTGCCTGCCACTGAGAGGAGTAGGGACCCTCTATCGCCTCCGCGTAAGAGCGCGGAGTCGGGATGTCAAGTGCATCCGGGTCTCCCTCAGGGGTAAGCAGTACGGACACGAGATGAGGTGAAGCAGCAGCCAAACACTGGAACTCCTCCTGCCTGTCCTCAAGGACGTCCGTGCCAAGGGCACACTCACCCCCGACGGACGGAGGACAGACAGACTCAGACTCAGCAACAAGACTAGCAGCGTAGTCTAGACGACAGCGAGCAGCAAAGTCGACGAGCTCAGTAACTAGAGCAGACGCAGCAGTGGACTCAAAGGAAGGGTCAGTGACAACAGTAGCAAGGAGACGCGTGACAGTAGGACTGGCAGCACGAAGAGAGTCCGACTCCGGGTCAGGAAGAGCAGGAAGAGAGGACTCAGGAGGAGAAGGCAAAGGGGCACGCAGAGGAGCAGTGGACGGACGCAGAGACATCCGGTGCGTGCCAGGGACAGGAGGAGGACGCTGACGCGAACCACGAGCACTAGTGCGAGCAGCACGGACAGGCGACGCAGGGCGAGACGCAGGCTCACGACGCTCAGCAAGACCTCCAGTAGGACCAGTGTAGGGAGAAGGAGCGGGCAGTGGGGAGGCCGGCTGTAACTGTAACTGTGACGGGACAGGCTGTGGACACGCTAAGGGAGGAGGAGGACCAGTAGAAGGCGGGAGACCAAGAACCTGCTGAAGGAGCGGAACGAAGTACGGCCGAGGCCGCGCGGCGACTCCAGACACAGCAGGGACAGCACCAGTACCCCCAGCGGCAGCACCAGCGCCAGCAGCACCTCCAGCTCCAGGACCTCCAGCCGCACCAGTAGTACCCCCAGCAGGACCGCCTCCAGGACCGACAGCAGTACCCTCAGCGCCAACAACCTCAGCAGCTCCAGCTCCAGTCGTACCCGCAGGCCCAGCAGCTCCAGTACTCCCAGTACGAGCACCTCTGGGACCCGCGGCACCAGCACCCTCAGCAGCCGAAGAACCTCCAGCTCCAGCAGCACGCCTCCAGCGCCGGGCAAACCACTCGCGCAGCTCCTGTGGAGAGAGTGGCTCCCGCCGAGACGAAGCACCCGGAGAACCTCCAGGCTCAGCACCGCCAGACGCCACACGAGCAGGCCCAGCTCCCTCAGGCTCCGCACCCCCAGGCTCAGCACCTCCAGGCGTAGCACCCCCAGGCGTAGCACTCCCAGGCTCAGCACCCCCAGGCTCAGCACCCCCAGTAGTAGCACCCCCAGGCTCAGCACCCTCAGGCTCAGCACCCCCAGTAGTAGCACCCTCAGGCTCAGCACCCCCAGGCGTAGCACCCACACGCTCAGCACCCCCAGAGTCAGCACCCCCAGGCTCAGCACCCTCAGCAGCACCAGAGTCACCAGTAACCTCGACAGGCTCGACTGCGTCTACCTGGGACACACCTGAAGGGGCAGGACCCTGAGGGGGGAGGGGGTCTACCGGGGGGGGACCTGGGACAAGGAAGAGCGGTGGCGGGGGGAGGGACGGAGTGCGGTAGGGGAAGAGGCGGTAGTAGGGGACCGACTCGTCAAACGTGACGTCCTGGGAGGACAGGACACGGCGAGAGGTGGGGTGGTAGAACTGCCACCCTGGCGCGTCAGGGGGGAAGCCAAGGAAGACGCAAGGAGCAGCACGAGGGGACAGCTTGTCCGCAGACAAGTCGCGGACAAACGCCCGAGATCCCCAGACACGGAACGCAGACGCATCGCCAACCTTCCCCGTCCACAGCAAAGCTGGGGAGGTCTCCGGCATGGAGACCCTGGGGTGAAGGTTGATCTGATGCGCCGCGTACCGAACCGCAAACGGCCACAGAAAATGGGGGGCAGCCGCATGCATCATGGACGTACGGGCGACGTCCATGACCATGCCAATGCGGCGCTCAGCAATCCCATTTTGCTGTGGAGAGTCCGGAAGCGTGAAGGTCTGGCGGATGCCTCGTGCACGACAGTAGGCTCGCAGAAGGCCAGAGGAGAACTCTCCACCTCTGTCAGAGTGCAGACGCTGAACAGGAAAGTCCGAGCCGAAGCTCTGCCTGAGCTGGAGACGAGCTACGCGGATCCAGTCGATCAACACCTCAGTGACATCACCCTTGCTGCGCAAGGGGAAGACTGTGGTGTAATGCGAGTAGTCGTCAACCACCAGCAGGAAGTAGCGCTCGTGACCCTGTCCACGGACGCGGGCCGGGCCCCACACGTCCATGTGAAGCGTCTGCAGCGGGGCCTCTGTCGGAGGAAACTGGGAGGAGTGAGGGGCAGCCCGCTGCCGCCCCTCGACACAGGGGACGCAGGTAGGGCCAGGCCCCGGAGGAAGGGGAGGGAGGGACCGGGGAAGACCAGAGACAAGGACACGGGAGGCCATGCTTCGGAGACGAAGCAGGGAGGGGTGACCAAGGCGGTGGTGCCAGAGGAGAGTCTCGTGAGACAGGAGGCGACACGAACAGGGGGCAGACTCAGGACCAGACCTGGACGCTGCAGCAAACACCTGACCCGACGCAGCTACCTGACCAGACGCAGTGACTGGAGGAGACGCAGTGGTCAGGGTGTACAGGCTCGACCCCGGCCGACGGGTAAACGTGGCCAGGTGTCGGCCTGTCCGAGCGTCCGTGCAGTGGGTCACCCGCCGACTCGCAGGAGTGAATCGGTGAACCCCCGCATCCTGTAGGTCAACACCACTCACCAAGTTCGTAGAGAACGAGGGAAGATAAAGACCAGACAGGGTGCCAGAGGGGGCCGCCGGACACGGGAGGACAGTGGAGAAGTGAGCAAGGACAGGACCCCCAGAGGGGTCTGCCAGAGAGACTGCAACTGGCCGGCTAAGCGGCGTGAGTGTGGTGCGGTCTCGAAAGAAGGAGCGAGAAGCCCCCGAGTCAAGGGTGAAGGTGTGGGAGGCCGAAGCCGACGCAGAACCTGAGAGAGCAGACTCACCAGCACCTGAGGGAGCAGACGCACCTAGAGCAGCAGCCTCGCTAGCACCTAGAGCAGCAGCCTCACCAGTACCTAGAGCAGCAGTCTCAATGCCCGGGTCGGGCGGAAAACACCGGTAACAGTCACCCTCATCACTAATAGTCACAGTATACATGGCAGCAAGAATAGCATCAAAGTCAAGGTCAAAGACAGCCACACCCGCCCTAGACAGCTCACCCCAGCGGGGGATCTCAGTGGCCTCAGGGAACTGGTGACGCCAAGCGTCCGTCAGGCGGCCAAAGCAGCGCTGGGTGGAGTGCGCACCCCCGCACTGCTCACCCGCGCGGTCGCCGGTGCGGAGGACGTAGGTGCACGGACCAGTACCCCCACCCCTCTGGCGTGCAGTGTACCACTCACGGAGCTGCTGAGGGGAGGGGATGTCACGAGTGCGCTGCTGATGCTGCTGCTGCTGCTGGCGCTGACCACCACCGGAGCCGACCCTCTGCGCAGCGCCACCCCGACCAGCTCCACCTCCTCCGCCGCCTCCTCCTCCACCGCCGCCACCTCCGCTCCCTCCGCCACTGCCGCTGCCGCCTCCGCCTCCACTGCCGCCACCGACACCTCCACCCCCGCCACCACCCCCACCGCCACCCCCACCTCCTCCACCGCCTCCACTGCCGCCTCCACCGCCCCCGCTAGCTCCTCCAGCGCCCCTGCCCCCCTTGCCCTTGCTAGGGCGGCGTCTCCCGCTAGGGGTAGACGCCGCACCGACCGACTCAAGCCCAACGAGGTCGGCCGCAGCAGCAGAGGCAACAGAGGGCAAAAGGGGGGAGGGGGAACACCCCTCAAAGATGGGGGTGCGAGGGTCACCACGAGAGGCTCCTACAGCTACTATGCTCTTCTCTGCTGCTAGGAGGGACTTCTCGAGGAGGTCAACGGTGAGAGTGGTGGGGCAAACTGAGAGGAAGTGGTCCCTGACTACGCGAAGGGAGTCAGGGAGCCGGGTGACTATGTAGTAGAGGGTGATGTACATGGGGGGGGGGGGTTCTTGGCGCAGAACTCAGCAGGAAGCGCAGCGCGGTAGCGAGTGTCACTAGTGCGTAGGTGCGTAATGAGGTCAGCGACTGTGGGAAAGGCAGCAAGGTCAGGGAAGAGGTACGGTAGCATGAGGCGACTCAGTGCAGCAGTGGCAGGGGAGGAGTAGCGTGCAACTACAGCGTCGTACAAGGTCTGAGCACTCTTGTACTGGCTAAAGTGCGCACGCTCAGAGGTAGGCAGGTGGCGACGCACAGCAAGACGTGCAGCAGCATCGCGCGTGGCCCACTGGGAGCGAACAGTTGCGTCAGCATCAGTGGCGGGGGCAGGAGAGGCACCAGAAGTGAGGTCAAAGAGGGAGAGGCCGTCTGCCCTATCGCACTGTAAGAAAAGCTGCAGGTCATCTATCCAGACGTCAAAGTCAATGGCCCGACCCTCAACGTCAAAAGCGAGAACACTAGGGGTAGCCATGACAGCAGTAGACTAGCAGCGCAAACAGTGGGGTGAGGGCAGTGCTGTGAGAGAGGCGCTGCTCTTACCGGACAGGGCGGCTCGGGCGGCTCGGCTGCAGGGCGGCTCGGCGACTCGGCTGCTGGGCGGCTCGGCTGCTGGGCGGCTCAGCGGCTCGGCTGCTGGGCAGCTCGGCGGCTCTGCTGCTGGGCGGCTCGGCTGCTGGGCGGCTCGGCGGCTCGGCTGCTGGGCGGCTCGGTGGCTCAGCTGCTGGGCGGCTAGGCTGCTGGGCGGCTCGGTGGGGCCGCTGAGAGGGCGGCGTCCGGGGCCGCTGGGAGGAGGCGGCGGGGCCGCTGAGAGGAGGCGGCGTGGCCGGAAAGGTAGGTGGCGGGGCCGCGTCAGGGGCCGCGACAGGGGCCGCGTCAGGGGCCGCGTCAGGGGCCGCGGCAGGGGCCGCGTCAGGGGCCGCGGCAGGGCCGCGTCAGGGCGCCGCGTCAGGGGCCGCGTCAGGGCGCCGCCAGGGGCCGCGGCAGGGGCCGCGTCAGGGCCGCGTCAGGGCCGCGGCAGAGCCGCGTCAGGGCCGCGTCAGGGGCCGCTTCAGGGCCGCGGCAGGGGCCGCAGCAGGCCGCGTCAGGGCCGCGTCAGGGGCCGCGGCAGGGCCGCGTCAGGGCCGCGGCAGGGGCCGCGTCAGGGCGCCGCGTCAGGGGCCGCGTCAGGGCGCCGCCAGGGGCCGCGGCAGGGCCGCGTCAGGGCCGCGTCAGGGCCGCGGCAGAGCCGTGTCAGGGCCGCGTCAGGGGCCGCTTCAGGGCCGCGGCAGGGGCCGCGGCAGGCCGCGTCAGGGCCGCGTCAGGGGCCACGGCAGGGCCGCGTCAGGGCGCCGCCAGGGGCCGCGTCAGGCCGCGTCAGGGCCGCGTCAGGGCGCCACCAGGGGGCGCGTCAGGGGCCGCGATAGGGCGCCGGCAGGGGCCTCGTCAGGGCGCCGCCAGGGGCCGCATAGGGGGCGCGTGGGAGGCGGCGTAGGGGCCGCGTAGGGGCAGCGTAGGGGCCGCTAAAAAAAAAAATTTAGGGCAGGGCGCAATGTGCGCGGGCGGCTAAATAAAAAAAAATTTTCTTATGGTGGGCCCTTAGGAAGGAACGGTCCCATGTAGGAACCCGCTCTATACCATGTGAATCAAGAAAACAGGAATGAAATGACTAAGTGAAAGTTGGGTACAAAAGGCAAACCCTAGGCAACTGTACCCCATATGTGCTACCCCACTATAGCCTACAGTAGCTATGTCATATAACTCTGACACCAGGAACGTGCGACGCGAGGTTCATGGTGGTTCGGATTGGCCCGAACGCGCGGCAGGCTTGCGTATGGGAAATGTCGACCGCTCTGCGGCCCTACCAAATTCAGAGAGCTTGCGGCTCTAGCATGCGGCTGGGCGCGCACACGAACGAGGGTGGCGCCTCAGGGGGCATGCGGCAGTGGGAACGGACCGGCGGCTCAGAAGGGCTTTGCGGGATGCACCAAGCGTCTCAGCTGCGCTGAGTCGCTCACACTATACGCTCACAGACGATTCGCTCGGTCAGACACACGTCGTTCCGCTGATAGGTGCATTGTGTTCCTGTCCGTAAGCCGTCGTGAGGCGATGATTGAGTCGACTCGGAATATCAAATCAGCTTCGGACACACAGGAAGCCGCTGTGACGCGATTTCGTGTGGACTCGGGAATCAAATCAGCTACTGTATTGGACAGGAATCGTTGCGAGGCCAGGAAGCAGTAGCAGGGTGGAAGGGCGGGGCGTGAATGCGCACTGCGTGGGGGGGAGGCGCGTGAGTGCGCGCTGCGTGGGGGGGAGGCGTGTGCTGGGTAGGCGCGTGAGTGCGCGCTGCGAAGGGGGGAGGCGCGGGGAGGGGGAAGCGCGTGATTGTGCACTGCGCGCCGCTGCAGGAGCAAGGGGGGGGGCGGCGGAGGAGCAGGAAGCGCCAAGGACAGGGAGTGCGGGAAAGCTCAGATAGGGGCAGGGCAAGAGGGCGGGGCGGCAGCAGCCTGCCTGAAGCAGAGCCGAGGAGTGGGGATGGGTGGGCGTTGGTGGGGAGCGGTGGTGGGACGCCTAAGTCTCATGCAGCGAAGCAAGTCGCCCCTGAGGTACAGCCACAGCCGCAATCCCTGGCTGGGTGGGCGGGCTGGGGGAGCCAAGGGGGTTGCGGGGACGGAGGGGTTTGGGGGGGCGGGCCGATGGGCGCACCAGGGGGTGTGCGGGCGGGGGGAGTTGCGCCAGGCAGGGGAGGGGGGTGGGGGTCGCTGCTGGCTGTCTGTGCTGCAGGGGCGGCTGGGTGTGCGGTGATGGAGTTGGGGGTGGAAAAGGGGAAAGAAGCTGCTGGCGTGATGGCGGATGCATGGAGGCATCTGCACGGGGATTGGCTGCTGCTACGGGTGGAGTGTGCTGACATGGCTGGTCTTAGTGCTAGTATCAAATCCGATGATAGCGGATCAGTCTTGAATAACCGTGAATCTGGTGGTGCAGTTGGTGCAGGTGGTGGGAATCAGAGCAACGGGAGCAACAGCAGCGTTGTTTCACACACCAGCAGTGAAATTGCTGGTGGCAAGTCCAGTGATGGCGCTGTGAGCAGAAAGCGAGTGGTGGTGCTGGGGTCGGGGTGGGGCGCAGTGAGCTTCCTTAAAGCCATAGACACGCATGGGTATGATGTGACGCTCATCTCACCCCGCAACTTCTTCCTCTTCACGCCGCTGCTGCCAAGTGTCACCACGGGAGTGGTCGAGGGCAGGAGCATCGCCGAGCCAATCAGGCGCATCCTGTTGAGGGTGAGTGTCTAGTTAAGTGCTCGCAACTAATTATCACCGATGGTACGCTTAAATGGTTCTTTTGGTAAGCGTATGTAGTGAACTGGCTGCTCTCCCTTCCTTCACTCTGCATCCCTCCCTGCTGGCAGCTCGGCAGCTCAGCTCGCTTCCTCGAGGCGGAGTGCATGGGCATTGACTCTTCATTCGAGCTGCAATTGGCTGTTCTCCCCACCCACCCTGCCCTTATACCAGACACGCGCCTCCAAGGCCCTCTCCTGCCACGCCCCTGTTGCCCTGCCCGCTGCCAGCCTGCCCCGCTTACACGCCCGCTTTCATCCGTCCTCCCCCAAACCCCCTCTCCCCTAGCAGCACGGCAGCTCAGCATGCTTCCTCGAAGCTGAGTGCATGGCCATCGACCCCGCCTCCAGGACCCTCTCCTGCCGCGCCCCTGCTGCCCTGCCCGCTCCGCTGCCAATGCCGACTGTGGCAAAGGTTGGAGGTCAGGAGGAGGGTGACGGGGAGACGACACGAGGAGGAGCTGAAAGAAAATGTGGTGGCGCTGTTGATGGAAACGTAGCTGCTGCTGGGGGTAACACGGAAGGAGGTGGCGGCGAGAGTGGCGGCGAGAGTGGCGGCGGGTGTGGCGGGGCGAGGGAGGTGCGCTTCACAGTGCCGTACGACATGCTGGTGGTGGCCGTGGGAGCCGTCCCCAACACGTTTGATGTTCCTGGCGTGCAGCAGCACTGCCATTTCTTAAAGGCAAGTACTGGGCTCCAAGCACGGGGCACTGGGGCACTGTGAAAGCACTCTGGCTCTAGGTGAGGGAGGTGCGCTTCACAGTGCCGTATGACATGCTGGTGGTGGCCGTGGGGGCCGTGCCCAACACGTTCAATGTTCCTGGCATGCAGCAGCACTGCCACTTCCTCAAGGTGAGCACTGTGGCACTGGGCACCGGAAGCACCAAGTCCCTTGCCCTTCTCCCCCCATCTCTTCCCCGCATGCCTTCCCCCCGTCCCTTCCCCCATCCCTTCCCCCCATTCCCTCTCCCCATCCCTTCCAACCATCCAGTCCCCTCATCCTTTTCCCCCATCCCTTCCCCCATCCCTTCCCCCCATCTCTTCCTCCCATCCCTTCTCCCCATCTCTTCCCCCCACCCTTTCCCCCCCATCCCCTTCCCCCCATCCATCCCTTCCAACCATACCGTCCCTCCATCCCTTTCCCCCATCCCGTCCCCCCATCCCGGTCCCCGCATGTCGTCTCCCCCATCTCTCATCCCATCCCACTGCGCACCATCAGTCGCTGGACGATGCCGATGCCATCAGGTCTTATACCCCCATCTCTCCCCCCCCCTCACCCTCTCTCACTTCCCCCCATCTCTCCGCCACACCACTACCTCTCCCTCTGCCAGTCGCTGGATGTTGCAGATGGCATCAGTAACAATACTTTGAGCTTTGACCGCTCATCGACCGCTTTGATGCAGCCCCCCTTCAACCCCTATCCCCTTTTCCCCTTCTCGTTCCCCCCATCCCGTTCCCCCCATCCCTCTCCCCCATCCCCCTTCCCCCATCCAGTTCCCCCCATCTCTCCCCTCGATGTCACTGCACACCTATTTCTCCCCCCACCACCTCTCTCTCTGCCAGTCACTGGACAATGCAGAGGCCATCAGAAACACGCGCATTGACCGCTGCGAGGCAGGTGCCTTTATCCCCCATCCCTCTTCCCCCCGTCTCCCCCCCCTCCCCCCGCCCAACTCCTTTCTCCCCGTGCCAGTCGCTGGACGATGCAGAGGCCATCAGAAACACGCTCATCGACTGCTTTGAGGAGGCGTGCCTGCCGGGAATAGAAGCAGACGAGCAACAGAGGTAACTGTAAGGACTAACGGAGGCAACTAGGCATGGGCATCTGGCCCGACCCGGCCCGACCCGTCCCGTTTAGGGCGACCCGTTAGCTTAACGGGTCGGGTCGGGTCGGGTCAGCGGGTTGGGTTTGACTCTGTTTTGGTGACCCGACCCGCCCCGTTGGAACGGGTATTTGTGACCCGTAACCGGGTCGGTTAAACCACGGGTCGGGTCGGGTCGGATCATAATATGCTACATAGCAGCAGGGTATGGGGGTTAGGTCTGAATTGCTACATTGTAAACTACATGTGTGTGGCCGCGATCGCGCTGCCCTAATGCGGTGCCGCGATCGCGCATATGCGGGGCTGCGATCGCGCTGCGCAAATGCGGGGCCGAGATCGCGCTATTGCGGGGACACGATCCCGCCAATGCGTGGCCGTGATCCTGCCAATGCGTGGCCGCGAGCGCGCTGCTGCGCCCCTGGTCGTGCGACGCTGCGTAATGGCAGGAGCGCCTATGCCTATAATGAATATAAATATTCAAATAGTGCTAACATTGAAGTGAAGACTGTAAGAGTCTTGGTAGGTGCAGTGCAGATTTACTAGCTTGATATAGTCTAGAGACTGGATCTGAATGTCGAGGGAAACAAAACATCAAAACCAACTGATGTTCTCCCCCTCTCCAAAGTGTACCCTAATCAGAGAACGGGTCAGGTAACCCTGTCATTTGACTGGGTATGCGACCCGGACGGGACGGGTCCACCCGACCCGGCGGGTCGCTGATACCCGTGTATAAATCACATTGACGGGTCACGGGTCGACCCGACCCGCCCGGGTCAACCCGACCCGACCCGGACGGGTCGACATTCTCAGCATTCCTGACCCGACCCGCCCTTTTGGGCGGGTCGGGTCGGGTAACCCGACCCGTCCGGGCCAAATGCCCATCCCTAGAGGCAACTGTAAGGACTAACAGAGGTAACTGTAAGGACTAACAGAGGTAACCGCTAGGAGTAACAGAGCTAACCGCTAGGAGTAACACAGGTAACCGCTAGGAGTAACACAGGTAACCGCTAGGAGTAACACAGGTAACTGCTAGGAGTAACACAGGTAACCGCTCGGAGTAACACAGGTAACCGCTAGGAGTAACACAGGTAACCGCTAGGAGTAACACAGGTAACCGCTAAAAGCAGCAGAGGTAGCAAACACCACCTGATCTTGTTATAGTCACAATAGGCTTGAATGTGCCTAAAACGAAAGATAGAGAGCACAGACGGATTTCTGCACAGCGGCTTCAAACGTTGATAGCGTTCTGCTCACAGCTGCAAATGACTTGATTCAAATTGGATCTGGAGCGTCTTCACGTCGTCTACAATTAGCAATTTAGATTGCACGATTTGATAAAGAATTGACGACACAGCGTCAGTTTGAACGAACGGTACTATGGCAGCCACTATAGTCTTAGAACACAAGATAGGAAGAGTTACGAGTTGGGAATGACTCCCAGCTCCTACAAACCCCAAGAGCCGAGGTACAGTGATGTGGAACAGTGCCACACTGTCCCCAACCACGAAGGGTCTCGAAACTACCCTTCACTAGGGCCTACACCAAGTGAAATGTTACACTACACAAAGTAATGTAACTATCTTCAATATCTTGAGGTGTACCCTTTTGGCAAGCTTCGAAATCACTTGAGGCTTGACACCAAGGCTCGGGCTCTTCATCACAAACTCATCCTTGAGTTCTTGATGGGTCTGCTGCACACACCTGCGACACGCCGAACGTTCGACACAGGACAAAATAGAAACCGCGCACGACAAAATAGAAACCGCGCGCGAGACACAAACGACCGCGTAACACGCGTCTAGCGATAACTCGCTATTGACTCGACACACACACTCGGCATCATGACTCAACATTCACACACAATTATAAGCATGAAATATATATTATCCCATGCCCTCATACCATTCCATACACACACACATTCACGCACACGGACAACAAGCCGAGTGCAAACCGTAGGGTTGCACCAACAAACTCCCCCTCGGATTGTTGGCCTTAGGATATGTTGCTCTCTCAGTTCAGAGCCATCCCAGCCAGCTTGCAACACTTCCAATGCTGCTGCTCCACCAGCCTCTTGGTCATCATGTCAGCCGGCTGCCCCGTGGTCTTCACGTAGCGCAACTCAACTTCACCCGCGGTTACCATGCTCCTCGTCCAATGCCACTTCACCCTCATGTGCTTCGTGAGTCCATGCAACACAGGGTTCTTAGCAAGAGCAATGGCACCCTGGCTGTCACAGTACAGTGGGGTAGGTCCTTGCTGCTCCTCCCCCAATTCAGCCAACAAACGCCGCTGCCACACAATCTCCCGTACGGCACGGAAGAGTGCCATGTACTCGGACTCCACCGAGCTCAAAGCTTGGTCAACCTGCTTCTTGCTCTCCCAAGCAGTTGGGCCTCCACCAACACAGCATATGAAGCCTCCCACACTTGTCATGTCCTCTGGTTCTGATGCATATGAAGCATCCGAGTAGGCGGTGAGGAACAAACGCCCGGGTTCAACACCATCCGCGCCCTTTTGGCGCCTTTGTGCCGCCGCCGAGTATTGCAGCCCAACGGTCGGTGTTTGGCCAAGATACTTGGCCACCCTCATTCCAGCTGCTACCTGCTCCTCATTAGGGCATTGCACAACCCTAGCCAGCTGCCCGGTAGCAAACGCGACGTCCGGTCGGGTGTTTACCGCCGCATACATGAGGCTGCCCACCAACGAGTGAAATCGGCGCCTCTCCTCTTCACCAACGCTCTCCTCCTCTGGTCCCTTCACACACTTGAACCCAGAGGGAAAGGGTGTAGCCACATGGCCTTCACTCTGCCCAAAGTTGGCAGCCAATGCCTCCAGGTACTTTCGTTGATGCACCCGCATGCACCGCTTCTCCACATCTCGTTCGATGTGGAGCCCAAGGTAGAAGCTCACGTCACCAAGGGCCTTGCACTTGAACTTGTCTTGAAGCTTCAGCATCACCTCCTTCACAAGGTCAGAAGAGGGTGAGAAAATGAGGATGTCATCCACATAAACCACCATGAAACTCCTCTGCTCCCCCTCGCCAAGCATGAACAAGGAGTGATCGGCCGTTGAGGGAGTGAAGCCGATCCCCTCCAACACTTCGCGCAGCTTCATGTACCATTGCCTAGGGGCCTGCTTCAGCCCATAGAGGGCCTTTTTCAGCTTCCACACTCTGCCACTACCATCATCAAACCCCTCTGGCTGCGCCATAAAAATCTCCTCCTCAAGGATGCCATTAAGGAATGCCGTTACGATGTCCATTTGCTTTACTACCCATCCTTTGATGGCGGCTCCCGCGAATAGGGTTCGCAGCGTCGTCGGCTTCACCACAGGGGCAAACAGCTCCTTGAAGTCCACCTTCTCCTTCTGCTGGTACCCCTTGGCTACAAGCCTAGACTTGTAGCGCTCGATCTTGCCGTCGGCATCCGACTTGATTTTGAAGAGCCACTTGGACGTTATCGCCGTACGCCCCTCCGGTAGCTCCACCAATTCAAACGTGTCATTCTCCTCGATGCTCTTCAGCTCACTCTCCATGGCCTTCTTCCACTCCTCAGCATCACTACTCTCCAAAGCCTCCTTGAGAGTTGCTGGTTCTCCTGGCATCTCCACCGGAGAGAAGAACGCGAAGGCACACTCCTCGTAGTCACTCTCCTCGTCGTCTCCGACCATCATTGCCGCTCCGGCCAGGGCTGTCTTGCCCTGCTTTCCCGGCGCATCATAGGTCAGCCTATTAGGGGGTTGAACTCTCCTCTTCCCCCTTCCTTCCTCCTCAGCTGCAGGGACTTGAAGGCCTTGGCGTTGCTGCGGTGTGGCTCGAATCCGTGGAGCACTCGTAGTACGGGAAGGGAGTGACGGTGCACGCTCGCTCACTTGCTGCACCTCCTCCGTTTCTTCCTCTGCATCATTGGCCTCCTCTCCCCCATTCACAAGGGAGGATTGCCTTGTGGTTGTGCTGCCGCTGCTCAGCTCCAAAGGCAGCTCCACATGCTCCAAACCGGAACTCTTCACCTCCCCAAACCGCACGCCTATCTTCGCCTCATTCTCCGCCTTCCAATCCTTGTACATGAAGTTCTCCATGAACTTGCAGTCCCTGCTCACCAAGAACTTCTTGGTGAATGGGTCCCAAAGAAGCCATCCCTTGCTGTTTTGAGCCATGCCCAAGTGCACGGCCCACACCGCCTTGGCACCAAGCTTGTTGTGCCGAAGATGCTTAGGCACGAGCGCCATGCACATGCACCCGAACACCCTAAGCATATCCACCTTTGGCTTCCTTCCTAGCCACTCCACATAGGGCACCCATTTGTCTGCTCCCACATGAGTCAAGGCTCTGTTCTTGGCCACACACGCGCTCCGCACCGCATCAGGCCAGAAATAGTCGGGTAGCCCGGCTTCAATGAGCAACCCGCGTGCCGCCTCCGTGATTGTGCGGTTCGCTCGCTCGGCGATGCCGTTCATTGCAGGGGAGTATGGCATGGTGAGGGAGTGCCGAATACCATTCTTCTTCAGCCACAACCCAAACTCCTTGCTCAGGAACTCTCCCCCTCGATCGGTGCGGATTGACTTGACTAGACGGTCTTGTTGCCGCTCCACCATCGGGAACCAATCCGTCTTCAACGTTTCAGCCACGTCGCTCTTCTTGGCCAGCACGTACACCCAAGTCATGCGGGTGTAGACGTCGACAATGGTGAGAAAATACTCAGCTCCAGCAGCTCCAAGCTTCAGGGGGCCCACCACGTCCATCACCACCTCATCAAGCGGTGCCTTTGCCGTTGCCTCCGAACTAGGGAACGGAAACCGGGTGAACTTGGCTTGAATGCACGTCGGGCAGCCAAGCACCTCATCGGGCTCCCCCTTCACACGTATGCCAGCAACCATCTCATTCTTCACTAGCTGCTGCAAGATGGGCAGGGCCACATGCCCCATGCGCCGATGCAAGGTGAGCCAATCACACTCCCCCGTAGCCGAAGTTGGATTGGAGAATGCCGCGCTCGCAATAGCGCCCCACATACTCTCTCCGTAGTCCTCCTCCGCTGCTGCCTCTGGGTTCTCCTCACCCTTTTGCTGCTCCTTGGTTGCTGCACCACTCTCATTCAAGTCAAGGAACAGCTCATTCAAGTCAAGGAACAGCTCATTGAAGTCAAGGAACAGCTCATTCAAGTCAAGGAACAGCTCATTCATGTCAAGGAACAGCTCATTCAAGTCAAGGAACAGCTCATTCAAGTCAAGGAAAAGCTCATTCAAGTCAAGGAAAAGCTCATTCAAGTCAAGGAACAGCTCATTCAAGTCAAGGAACAGCTCATTCAAGTCAAGGAACAGCTCATTCAAGTCAAGGAAAAGCTCATTCAAGTCAAGGAACAGCTCATTCAAGTCAAGGAACAGCTCATTCAAGTCAAGGAACAGCTCATTCAAGTCAAGGAAAAGCTCATTCAAGTCAAGGAACAGCTCATTCAAGTCAAGGAACAGCTCATTCAAGTCAAGGAACAGCTCATTCAAGTCAAGGGCTCATTCAAGTCAAGGAACAGCTCATTCAAGTCAAGGAACAGCTCATTCAAGTCAAGGAACAGCTCATTCAGGTCCACCAAGGCGGCCTCCCTTTCCCTATCTTGTGCCTCTCTCCCGAGACCAAGACCACCCTCTGAGCTCTCATGCTATAGCATGATGGAGATGTAGGGTGATGGATTGGGGGGGTGGGGTGCAAGGGGTGCAGGGGGAGGGGACAATTTCAAGAGGGGGCTGTAGACTCATACTTTGGTGGCATTAGTTGAATCTCTACCAATCTGCCCTCCACCCACATCCTATCCTCCTCCCACTTCCACACCCCATTCTCTCCACTCCCCTCTCCCGCCCGGCTCCCCCTCCCCTCGTCCTGTTGCCCGGTTTCCAATGCCCTCACGGATGGGCTTTGTCGGGATGCATTGCATGGGGACAGCAAGGCAGGAGCACCAGCAGGCTCAGCGGCGCGGGGGAACGAGGGGGGCGAGCAGCAGGCGTGCGAGGGCAGGGGGCTGTCTCTAGAGCAGTTTGAGGTGGTGCTGCGGCGAGTGGAGGGGCAGATGAAGACCCTGCCCGCCACGGCACAGGTGGCGGCGCAGCAGGGGCAGTACGTGGCGCGCTGCTTTAACCGCCTGCTGGACCCTGCTTTAACCGCCTGCTGGACCCTGCTTTAACCGCCTGCTGGACCCTGCTTTAACCGCATGCTGGCCCTGCTTTAACCGCCTGCTGGACCCTGCTTTAACCGCCTGCTGGACCCTGCTTTAACCGCATGCTGGACCCGGGGTTGACGCCCGAAGGGCCGCACAGGCTGCGAGGGGAGGGCAGGCACCTGCTGCAGCCGTTCCGGTTAGTGGAATGGGGTGGGTGGTAGGGTTGGTGGTGAGATGGGATGGCGCAGCAGGGGCAGTACGTGGCTCGCTGCTTCAACCGCCTGCTGGACCCGGCTTTAGCGCCCGAGGGGCCGCCCTAGCTGCGAGGTGAAGGCAGGCACCTGCTGCAGCCTTTCCAGTGAGTGGAAGGGTGGGATGGGTGGTGGGATGGGATGTGGTGGAGCTGGTTTCGATTATTGTTATTGTTATTATCATTACTACTATTTTTATTATCATTATTACTCTTGTTATTTTTTCCATGAATGTTTATTAATATTACATTCAGTCTTATGGACGTTTCTTAGTGTTCATCAACGCTCTTCGGAATCAGGTTCAATTGGAAAAGGAAGCAAGAGGGAGTGGTACTGGCGGCCTTTCCGACAGAATTCTGACAATCTGCCAATCGCTCACGCATCTACCTGACCAATGCTTTATCTGTTTCATCTGCCCTCTTTATCCGAACTGCTCGATCTGTGCTGATTGTTTCTCACCCTCCCGCCCCCCTCCCTCCACGCATCCAGCTACGTGCATTTGGGGCAGTTCGCCCCGCTGGGTTCGGAGACCACAGCAGCAGAGCTGCCTATCTATCCCAAGTGCTCTCTTTGTGCCAATTGCTTGTCACCCTGCCCCCCGACATGCATCCAGCTATGTGCATTTGGGGCAGTTCGCCCCGCTGGGGTCAGAAACCACGGCTGCAACTTCTGTGACGTCTGACAACTCCCCTCTGCCCCTCCCCCCTCTCCCTCCGCCCTCCACCACACAACCAGCTACGTGCATTTGGGGCAGTTCGCCCCTCTCGGGTCGGAGACCACAGCAGCGGAGCTGCCGGGCGACTGGGTCAGCATTGGCAGGTGCACACAATGGCTCTGGTACTCCGTGTATGCCAGGTGGGTGTGCTGTGCAGTATGGGGGCATGCATGTGCTTTGATTGGAGGTCCACGCAGTGGCTCTGGTACTGCGTGTACGCCAGGTGGGTGTGCTGATGATGACGTGTGAGTTGACCGCTCTGGTACTCCGTCTACGCCAGGTGGGTGTGTTGTCCAATACTCTGTGTACGCACGCACGTAGGTGTGCTGTGCAGCTTGGGTGCATGCATTCCTGTGCTTGGGTAAGAGACTCATGAAATGTGGAGCTGCCTGGCGACTGGGTCAGCATAGCGTTGGCAGGTCCACACAGTGGCTCTGGTACTCTGTCTACGCCGGGTGGGTGTGCTGTGTATTAAGGGAGCATGCATTCATATGCGTGGACTGGAGTCTCTTAATCCTAGCAGCAGAAATGCCGCAGCACCTCACTTACCTATGTTTCCCCGTGTCTCATTGTCCTTGCAGTAAGCAAGTCAGTGCGAGTTCAAGAGCCCTGGTGGTGTTTGATTGGATCAAATCGGCTCTGTTTGGCCGTGATTCAAGTCGCATGTGAATACCGTACTTGCTTGATACTTTAGTTTGATTGGTTGGTTAATACTTCGCTGGTACTTGCTAGCTGTATGGGGTAAACCCTGCACTTGCGTTTGTTGCTCAATTGTTTGGCAAGCAAGTGTTATATTGTGAACGCATCCTCATACGGTACGTAACGTAGTAACTGGTGAGCCCGAAACAAACAAGGTGTAGTCCAGTTTGGTATTTGACATGGTACCCAACCCAACCAACTAGTTCCTTGGTTGTTACAACAGAAGGGATTGCATAACGCAATCACGATCGCGTACATCTCACAATACTGAGCAGACACACTCGATGGCCTCACATGGTGGTGGCATAACAAGAATCACTGTGGAAGCATGCATGGATGGACTGCACGGCATCTGTCCGATGCACATGAAAACCATCTACAACTACAGCCCATCCTCTCATGCACTGCACATGAATGCATTTCCCTAAAATGCATCCACCTGCTCTATCCGAACACTGGTATCCCAAACTCACTAGCAAGCAAGCAAGCATCCTAGCCGCCAGCCGGCATGCACGGTCATACAAGAGTGTCAATGAGAGAGGCGCGCATTTCATGCACCACGCTGGGAGCCACGCTCTCTCGCAGCTTGAACACGCTGTCAATCACCGACAGCTCCGTCGCTGTTGTGTCAAACCCTGCAAATGCCGCCCAGTCGTTTGCGACCAGCCCAGCCCCGACCACCTCACTGCCGCGGTTCACTGTGCCGGCCACCAGCGGCACTTGTAGCAGCGATGACAGCTCGTCGAGGTCTTCAACTGATGTTTGCGGGTGCACCTGGTGGTGGAAAGGTAGTGGTCGCACACACACACACACACACACACAAACACACACACACACACACACACATACACACACACACACACACAGACACACACACACACACACGGGGGCTGTAAGCATAAGCATAGACTGACCATGGACTTGGGACCATCCATGCGCAGGAGATGTACGCGCGAGCGAGCTACTCCAACAATACAATACACAAATTTTGTAGGCACCTAAAAAATAGGTGGGTAGAGACGACTTTTGAGGCGCCTCAAAAGCCGTGCACAGGAGATGTACACGCGAGCCACTACAACAATACAATACACCAGCACGACTTTTGAGGCGCCTCAAAAGAAGATACAATACACCAGCATGTGAGTACGGGTAGGTGCAAGAATAGGCAAGGCCACGGCTGTTGTGAAACATGGTGCTACAGACTGGCTGTGCACTGGAGTGGCATGGAGACGAAGCAGCGGGAGGGAGTGCAACAGACTGACCAGGCCGCCCCAGTTGGTGAAGACGCAGTAACTGCCGGTGTTACCGGCGACGGTCTGACGGAACAAGCTGACTTCTGAGTCAACTCAAAAGTCAACACGAAAAGGCAGTGAGAGTGAGAGTGACTGACCAGACCACCCCGGTTGGTGAAGACGCAGTAGCTGCCGACGAGGATGTTGCCGGCGATGGTCTGACGGAACACCTCCACCCCCAACACGTCTGCTATGAGCTCTTCTGTCTCCTGGTGGAGAGAGAGGAGCATGGGGCGAGCCAGACAGAAGACACGGGGCACACGGAAAACACGGGGCAGAGGGAAAACACAGGGCAGAGGGAATGCATAATGAGGCGATGGTCTGACGGAACACCTCCAACCCCAACACGTCCGCTATGAGCTCCTCCGTCTCCTGGTGGCGGGAAGGAGCACGGGCTCCGAAAGCAGAGTGAAGGCCAGCAGCCAGCGGCGCAAGGAAAGCAAGGCTAGCAGGCGGTGGCGCTCAGGGAATACAAGCCAGAGTGAAGGGCTCATGTCACACGTGCGTGAGATCACCCACTGAACAATCCTCATCACTGCACCCATGCCTGGCTTGCGATGGAAGCGCACGGGCAGGCACGCGCACAAGAAACGTGACAGGCAGAACCACATGTATATTGTGAAGGCGTAAGAGCAGAAACGGAAGGTGAGGAGGCGAGTGGGCGCTCAGGGAATACAAGCCAGAGTGAAGGGTTCATGTCTCACAGGTGAGATCACCCACTGAACGATCCTCATCACTGCACCCATGCCATGCCTGCCCTGCGAATCACGTGCAGCTGGGCTTGTCACAGCATGAGCAAGAATCGTGCGATGCAAGCGCAGCACACAGGCAGGGGCACTCGCACAAGAAACTTGACAGGCAGATTCACAAATATCATTTTGTGAAGGCATAACAGGGGGATCGGAAGGTGAGGAGGCGAGTGGGCGGGCGCTCAGGGAATACAAGCCAGAGTGAAGGGCTCATGTCACACAAGGGAGATCACCCACTAAATGATCCTCATCACTGCACCCATGCCATGCCTGTCTTGCGAAGCACATGCATCTGGGCTATGATTGTCACCGACAGCAAACAACAAAGGCATGAGTAATGCACGAAACACAGTGGCCTGTCCAGTTGACCTACTCTGATTGGTTACCTGAGCGTCAGAGAAACCCGTCCAGAACAATATGCAGAAGGGTGAGCTTCATAGTGCAACGATACATGTGAGAGTGAGTGAGTCGAAAGAGAACGTGGGAGATGGCGGGAGTGAGAAGATGTCACTCACACTGTCAAGGAGTGGTGAGTGGGGGGAGGAGTCACAGTCACTCACTCTATCAACGAGTGGTCAATGAGTGGCGGGGTGTTGGTGTGACAATCACTCACTCTATCAAGGTCCGTGTGTCACCATGACTCACTCTATCAATGTGGTGGCGTCACCATCACTCACTCTATCAAGGTCAGTGTGGATGAGCGCCACATAGTCGTTGCAGCTCACACAGTTGCCCAGCGCTGACAGCCGCTCGTCCACGCGCTGCACCACCACCGACTCGGGCAGGGAGTTGCGCATGTGCAGCAGCTCTGATGGGGGAACGAGGGGGGGCCGGGGAATGGGGGGAGCGGGGAGGTTGTGTGTTTGGCGCTGACAGCCGCTCGTCCACTCGCGGCACCACCACCGACTCGGGCAGGGAATTGCGCATGTGCAGCAGCTCTGATGGGGGAGAGTTGAAGGGGTGGGGAGGGGTAGGAGTTCTGGGTTTTGAGTCGACTCAAAGCTCACACAGTCAGGGAGAACTGCGCAGGTGCAGCAGCCCAACGAGGGAACGAGAAAAGAGAGGGGGGGGGGGTGGGGGGGGGAGAGGGGGGGGCGCGGTGGGGAGAGGAAGGTGACGCATGTGCAGCAGCCCGGAAGGGGGAACGGGAGAGGGGTGGGGGGTGGGGGAGGGAGGGAGGGAGGAAGGTGACGCATGTGCAGCAGCATTAAAGGTGCGTGTGCAGGGCGGAGACGCGGAGGGGAAGGAAGGGCGGGGGGGTTTTGCTGGGAGAAAAAATCACGAATGGAGGAAGGAGGTGAGGAGCGAATTTTGTCCGTGGCGCGCAGGCAGGAGGGAGAGGGAGAGGGAAGCCGCGAGATAGAGCTTGCAAAATGAGTTTAAATAAAAGGGCGGAGGAAACGGGGTGAGTGGGAGAGAGGAGTAATTGGGCACGGCGGTGGAAGAGGGAGGGGAAAGGGCATTTGGGTGGAAAAGGCAAGGGCATGATTGACCCCGTCGCCTCTGCGCGCTCTCTCACCTTGATCTGTCGTCGAGTTGGGTAGCAGTAGCCCGTTCTTGTTGCCTGCACGCAACGCAACCATCCAAGATGACACGGAAAGTCAGCACATAAAGCATACAACCCCCAACCAAGGGCGCACACGCGACCCTTAAAGCCCACCCAGAGCCATTCTAAGTCCATCTTAAAGTGCAAAACCTCCAAGGGCGCGCACGCGGCCATTAAAGCCCGCACAAAGCCCTGCTGCACTTGCTGCGCGTGCGCAAACCTCGCCCGCGCACATGAACGCATTCGCGCACTCCTGATTCGCGCGCAAGATCCATCCGCACGCAAGAATCCGTTTGCACATATAAACCCGTTCCCGCACCGAGCCCCTAACTCCCCTCACCCGCGCACATGAGCACTCACCCGCATACATGCGGCCTAGACCACTCACCCGCGCACATGCGGCCGATGATGCGCGTGCCGGCGATGGAGGCTTTAACGACGGGGATGTCGGGCAACTCCGCCTCGAAGACGCTGAAAAAATTCTCCGACGCGCCCACCGCCGTGAGGCAGTACGCGTTAGTGAGCTTCGAGAACACGCCCACCTCGCTGCTGTTCTCGAACTGCGCTCCTGGCCGCGCCGCGCGTTACAGAAGGGGAGATGCGCCGACAGAGGGACGCGGGGACGGAAAGGAACTGGGAAAGAGTCAGTCGTTAATCAGGGAGACAGCCCAGGGGAATAGCCGGGGCCAGCATGTCACTTACGAGATGACTTTGAGTCGACTCAAAAGTCATCAGACGAGGGGAATAGCCTGGGCCAGTATGACACTTACTGACAGCCATATTTGCCAAAGATACGCGCGATGTGACGATGTTATAAGAGCTTCGCAGCTGTACCGACTCTGCTGCGTGAAGAACGACAAAATCGACACCTACGAGCGGTTACAGAGGAGAGAGATTAGCTGCGAAAGGTCTTAGCTGCAGGACTGTTGGAGGAGCCTGCACTGAGAGCGTAAAGACTCGAGGGTTTCCACGGGGGTGAGAAACCTGGAGAGCGAAACCCTAACGTTCTCCTCTCCACAACCAAGAATTTTCCCACCTCGCGAGGCTGCGTTCGGCGGGAGTAGATCTCATGGTCGGTTTCAACGTCGCTTTCGGTAACAAAAGTCGGTTTCGCCAAGACAAGAGGTGTTATAAGTTGTACTACCGGTATCAGAGTTCACTCAAGAATTTTATAGTCAATGTGATTAACGGAATGCCATACAATTAAAGAAGCGGGCACTTATAGGGCGAGTCCTGGCTAGGCGAGGACCTCAGGACATGTGAGTGTTGGAATTGTGGCGATTGATGCGGGGGCGACTCGGGGTTGGTTCGGAAAGTGTAGGCAGAACCCCACTGACGCGAAGTGCTCAGAACATCCCTGCTAAGGGGAGTCTACAGTAATGAATTTATTGATATGATCGTGAATCGTAGTGGATATGATAAGATTTGATAAGTTATAGTAAGACAATGAAGTCTTGTAGTGACTTTGTTAATAATAGAGAACAAGATGATTTTGAGATAAAAGTACAAGGATATAAATAGCAATCTAGCTAGTCATGTACCCTGGAGGGTACATTCCCTTATTAACTGTATTGCATTTCTACAGTAACCACGACTATTACTCTACTCGACAGTGCGGAGAAAGCTATTCTAAGGGAGATCTGAATTGCGTGGGACGCACGATTAGAGTTATGGCAGTGATTCTTGACAAAGTGTTGGGGCCTTTTCTCCTCGACAGACAGTTACCGAGTTGCATCGTGTAACCTCCGAGTACGCTTATTGGGTGGTCAACAGTCGCGACCTTTGACTTCCAACGACTGTTGACCTTCGAATGACTCTCTGTCTGCTGCAGGCCCCTACCGTCATCTCCCGAATATAAGACATATATGTCTAGGGTCGTCGCTAGCAGACATTTTTTGTCCGTTTGGCTGATAATCAAACATCTTTTTTTGGATTAATCTGATGGGCCAACCAGCATCACAAAAAACCTTTTATTTGCCCGGGGGGCCCGTCTGATGCATCAGACATCCGTCAGATCCTAGCGACGACCCTGCATATGTCTTATCTTATACAGTAGAAAAAATGCTTGGGTTGTCTTGTATTTGGGACGGTTTAGTGTGTCTTATAAGTCTTATAAATGGAAAGGAATATATGAACTCTGTAACATCTGAAAAGTGTGTAGAAACCACCCAGGGGCCAGATTCAATGAATTCGGCCGACCTCGGTGGTGATGCATGCGTCACCACCACACGCCACGTGAGGGATGCAGCAAGTAGCCTGTGTTGGCAACATCCCTCCGTGCTGGCACCATCTAATGATACTGCTAATGTCGTTTTGCTGCCAGCAGCGCATGGATGCTTCCACAACGCTGCTTGCAGCACGATGGTAGCATGAGGGCTGTCATGTGCTATCCTCTACGAGGGGATTCCTTGTAGAGGAGCGGGTCGATAGCCTTGGGAAGGGGCACTTTGGCTGGGGGGGTAGTCGGGCTTGAGCTTCATTTTAAGCTCAAGAAGGTTGAGATTAGCTCAACCTTTGCTCTCGGCTGGCTGGACCATGCGCAACAGAGTCCCCGTAGGTACGGCGTCCCCTCGCCCTCACGAGCGAATCAACTCGCCCGGTGATGACATCCGTGTAGCCATGGCGAAGGACACGCGCAAGTCGGCATGCTCTACCGCTGCCTCAGGTGCGAGCTGTGACGAGGACGACGCCGAAGAAGATCGTGGCGACGACGGCGACGAGGATTGGCCGGAGAACGGCTACAACAACAGCGCGTCGGGGGATGAAATACCTGCTAGCGACATCGACGACGATGAATGGTGGAATCGGGCGATTGGCGCCGACGATGAAGTGGAAGAGTGGTGCGCCGGTGACTCGGACAACGACAGAGGCGCGGATGCGGATCGTGAAGACCCTGATGCAGCGGCGCATGCAACGGTGCAAGCCCCTGTGGCAGCGACGACGGTAGATGTGCCTGCGGGAGCGATGGTGGATGCGGATGCATACGACGAAGCGGAAGCGGAGGCGGAGGCGGAAGCGACGACGGAAGCGGAGGCGGACGCGGATGCGGTTGCGGCCGCGGATATGGTCGCGGATGCGGATGCGGATGCAGCGAAGGGAGGTGCGGATGATGGCCGGGATGCTATCTTCTTCGATGGTGAAGATACCGACGACGACCCGTGGCGCATCAATGACGACGACGTTCCTTCGCTAAAGAGGAAGCTTCGTCATCGCCTACAAAGCAAGGCTAAGCGTTCCCGTCTGGTGCTCTCCGATGACGACAGTTCGGCGGAGGAGCGTCGATCGCGCCATACTGCAGCAGACAAAGGGAAAACCAAGGTCGTGTAGGTCCCTGCTAAGGCCACCTTTCGTCGACGCACAAGCAACAAGAAGCGTAAGAACGATGGCGACACGGGTTCCAGCAAGGGTGCTGCGAAGAAGAAGAAGACAAACACGGACGACACCATGGTCAACGAGGCGCTCAGCAGCGACGATGACTACGCGGAGGCTGCAGATCCCATTCCTTCCTTCCCTGAGAAGGCGATGCTGAAAGACCCCACCCTACGTAGTCCCAACTCCCGTCCCCCTTCCCCTTGCAGCCACGGTATTAAGAGGACGAGGCGCAAATGGACCGTGCGCGAGAAGCTCATGTAGGCGTGCCGCTACCACGAGCTCGGCTCCCTCAAGAAGACCTCCACGGAATCCACCGCTTCCATCACCTACATCAGACGCTGGAGCGCGAAGGCTACAGCGGGCCTTTACAAGGGAGCGGCAAACTGCCGCAAGCGTATGCACGGGGCGGGCCGTCACTCACACTACCCCGACATGGAGGCAGCGTTGTACCGCTACATATGCCTTCATCGCGCAAATGGGGTGGCGATTTCGGTGAAAGACACTCAGAAGTGGAGCCGCGAGTGGATGAAGAAACACCACCCCAAAAAGAACTGGAACGCGAGCTCACACTGGAGCCAACGTTTCCGCAACCGCTGGAACTTGGTCATGCGTGTGAAGACCAAGGTTGGCCAACGGTCATCGACTGGTGAGTGGTTTTCGAACTTATTACGCACTGGATTCACGACTGTATGTGCCTAGCAGGACAAGCATGTCACATGTTTCTACCATCCCTTCATGTGCGGTGGCTTTCCTTGGCAGAGTGCGCTAAAGACTGCGAGGTGTTTTGGAAGTTCTTGCGCATCAACAGGGCGTGTGTGAGAGTACGACGGCTTATGCCAGCTATGCTTGCTTGCCTTTTACTTTATTATGCTACTTCTAGCTTAGGTTTATTTTATGCATGCATGAATTGCTTGATTTTCTAGGCTAGGTGCTTTCCTATATTTTATTATAGTTATAGCACCGAGCTAGGTTGCGTACACCGAATTCTGAGCTATTCGGTTGCCACCGAATTGCTTTCTACCGAATTCGGGAAGGCTCTGTTCGGGACGCTTCGCGACCCTCGGAACCTTCGCGTAACACCTGGTTACTGGGCCTTGTGTCGAGCCTATATATAGCCTCGTGTTGTACCCAGGTGATTCATTCAATTCACATTCTCTTTTCTGAGCTCGATCCTAGATCCTCACACTTGGTTATCAGAGCCCGTTTACACGCGACAGTTATTCGACCGCTAAAACCGAGTCTTAAAAAAACCGCGGGGGCGACGCTTGTTAAACACCGATTTCGGGTACGTAAAACCGGTTCCGTGTTTTTTCGCTCCTCCTCGTTTCGGTTTTTTCGAACGCGCAATGTCAGGCATGGAGGGCCTGGGAGACAATTACGCGATGACGCACGACATCGCCAGCCTTCGCTCCGACGTGGAACAGACGCAGGCGGCGATCCGACGAATCGAAGCCCTCCTGACACACCAACCAGTAGCCGCCACCGCAGCAGCAGCGAACGTAGCACCGACGGCAGTAGCAGCAGTGGCGACACCGACATTTCACGGACCGATGGCACCACCGACGCCGAACCTCGAAGCAGCTCGCCCGAGGCTCCCCGGAGCGTTCGATCCAAGCGCGAAAGGATCTGACGTTTGACGTTTTGTGGCGACCCTCGACATTTATTTCGAGGCCATTAGCTGTTCGACCCTGACACACGACGCAGCACGGATTCGGCTCGCAGCGACACTGTTGAGGGGACCAGCACTCGAGTGGATTTACTATTCTGACGTGGCCCGTGGGGAGAAAACGTGGATGCAGTTTCGAGAGGATCTTATCGAACGCTTCGAACCAATCAACTCTGTCTACATGGCGCGGCAGCAGATTCACCGACACAAACAGTACAGCAGCGTAGCACAGTACACGCAGCAGATGGAATTACTGTTCAACCGAATCACCGACCTAACCGAAGGCGAAAAAATCCAGGCGTACACCGAGGGATTGAAAATGGAGATTCGCCGGCAGGTGATTTCGGCGAACTACAGTAGCTACCGCGACATCGTACGGGCAGCGGAAAGGTACGACGCGTTGACGAGAGGTCAACCCGAAACACGACGCTACGGGTCAAACCGTACATTTGGCCCGGAGCGATCGGCACCCCCCACGTTCGCCGAACCGATGGATATCGACAAGTTTGACGCGAAGCAGCTGTCAGAACCAGCAGGAAGAAACAAGAATGAAGAAAGGAGAGGTTTCACTAGCAAGCAGTTGGATACATATAGCAAACCCTAATTGGGCTGTACTCACTATGGAGTACCTCACTGCAGGCTAGACAATAATAACATTTTGACACACCCCCATAGCCAAAGTGGGGTGTAATCAGCACAATGAGCAAGCATAGCAGTAGTTCACAATTATGAGCAAAGCTAGTGGTAGTCACAGCGGGCAAGTGAGGAGGAGGAGGGACTGTGAGAGGAGAGAAGATGGGAGACGACGGCTGAAGCTGCAGACACACGTGCAACAGGAGCGGCTGGCACAGTGGCTACCGGGACAGCGCCCCGGACTACTGGAGTAACTGGCTCACGGGCTACGAGGAGCTACAGGAGCAACGGACCCACGGGCGACAGGCGCAGCAGGCTCTCTGGGCTACCAGGACAGCGCCCCGGACTATAGGTGCTGCGGACGACAAGACGGCAGCCTCCTCTCAGCCTCCCCAAACAGTCCCACCCCCCTGACACACACCCCCTGCTTCACCCCTAGCTCCACTCCCCCTTCACCCCCCTAGCACCACTCCTTCGGCTCCCCACACACACACCCCCCTGAGCGGCAGCTGCAGCAGCGGGAGACGGAGGAGGAGGAGGAGTAGGGGACGGCGCACACAACCGGCACCCCCACAACCGCCACCCCCACACTCCTCACCCCCAAACCCTAAAACGGGTTGCACGGGGTAGGAGCGCGGGGGACGGCGGGGGGGACAGCGCGCGGCCCCCAGGGCACCACCACGGGGCAGCAAGGGGCCGCGCGCGGCTCCCCAGGGCAGCGCGACGGGGCAGCGGGGGGTCGCGCGCGGCTCCCCAGGACGGCGCGACGGGGAATCGGGGGCCGCGCGCGGCTCCCCAGGGCGTCGCGACAGGACGACGCGAACGGGGGGGGGGGACGCGCGGCCCCCGTGGCGCCACGACGGGCGACGGAAGGGGGGGGACGCGCGGCCCCCGAGGCGCCTCGACGGGCGACGGGATGGGGGGGACGCGCGGCCCCCGCGACGCCACGGCGGGCGACGGGAGAGGGCGCCACGACTGGCGACGGGATGGCGGGGGGGG
The DNA here is from genome assembly GCA_947471745.1 of Closterium sp. Naga37s-1. Lineage (NCBI taxonomy): Eukaryota > Viridiplantae > Streptophyta > Zygnematophyceae > Desmidiales > Closteriaceae > Closterium > Closterium sp. Naga37s-1. Next base: position 1,608,513 of record CANJKZ010000967.1, read on the forward strand.
CGCGCGCGGATCCACGGAGTAGAAAACCGCCGCGCGCCTCGGGGCGCACGGCGGGTAGAAAACCGCCGCGCGCCCCGAGCGCACGGCGGGATGAAAAACGCCGCGCGCTCCGGGCGCGCGGCAGGAAGAAAGGGTCACGTGCCAGGGGCGCGCGACAGCAGTAGAGCAGCGGAAGCATCGGGTGGGGCCCACCCACAGGATCGACCCAAGGGGGTCGACCTGCTCTGAAACCATGTCAGAACCAGCAGGAAGAAACAAGAATGAAGAAAGGAGAGGTTTCACTAGCAAGCAGTTGGATACATATAGCAAACCCTAATTGGGCTGTACTCACTATGGAGTACCCCACTGCAGGCTAGACAATAATAACATTCTGACAGCAGCAACCGACAAAATGCGAATTTTGCGGCGCAGCGGGGCATCAAATATTGTCGTGCTACAAAATGAAGAAAGCACGTGCGGCAATGCTGGGCGGCAACAGTGGAGAACCCCCGAAGTAAAAAAACGGGAATCGCCAGTAGCCGCGGATCGACCTGGCGATTGCGTAAAGATCCGAAAAACGAAAAAGGGCGACGACGTGGCGACTTCGGAGCGGGTGAAAAAGGGAGAAAATGATGGCGCGAATATAAAACGTCACGACCGGCCTGCATCAGGGGGAATCGCCGAGGCGAATGGAGGCTCCGCGAAAAAAAGACTCTGCACTGACCGGGAAACTCCAGCCGAACACCCACGAAAGTAAGAATTCGTTAAAAGTATCCTACAAAGATACTCTAACAAAAAATATTGCTTCTCGTGGTTTTCAAGCCTTTGAAAAATTCAGGGGAGACTTAGAGGTCAAGAAAAAGCCTTTAGAAATTATTCAGGTACCTGAGAAGTTGGGCAAAGTACTACGGAGCGTGGAGTTAATATTCTCTCCCCGCAGCACCGTGTTAAGGCTCCCCATTGCCCACAGGTGAAGCCTACATAGCTGCAAAGGCTTAGGGGACAAATCCAGGCTCAGGAGAAATTTTACAAGCCTCGGAAAAATCCTCCTACCCCCCAGGTGAAGTTGGAAGTGAAAAGTGCTGAGTCAGGTATAGGAAATAGGGAAGGTATTCATTTTGATGTACCCTATGATCCTATTAATGAGACCCTCTTTGGCTACTCAGCGCAGCAGAAACCACTACTCGAGGTGTTATGCAATGGGCGACGCCTCCAGGCACTGGTGGACAACGGTGCATCTCACTCGGTGTGTGACCGCGGAACATTGGAGAAAATTGGAGAGAAGGAGGTGGAGACCCAATTCTCTGCAACAATGGTGGATGGTACGAATCTTCCCATCCACGGCGAAACTTCCCTGCAGCTGCATATAGGTGCGTTGAGGTGGAAGCCGAAGCTACCAGTCACCAACATCAAAGGATTATATTTCATCTTGGGGCGAGATTTCCTGAAGCGGTTCAACCCCGAGATCGATTGGGTCAACAGTAAGGTGTGCATCTACAACAACGGGAAGCGGATAGAGCTACGAAGTTGGACGGATACAGGGGACGTTCCTGAAACGACACTGGCACGGTTCGAACGGACGGTGAACGAGAGCAACACGGGTTACTTAAGCACTGGTCATGGCAGCAGCAGAGGAGGAGAAGACGAGTTCGGAACTTCCTGCAGCAGTAAAGGAGGTATTGGAGCAGTACAAGGATATAATGCCCGACGACCTACCCGCAGGCGTACCTCCAGCACGCACCCACGAGCACGAGATCGTGGAGGAACCAGGTGCGAAACCCGTCTCACGTGCACCATACCGACTGAGTCCAACCGTCTCACTAGGAATGATGGATTGGACTAGGCAAGAGGTGAGTACAAGTAGGGGAAACCTAACCCTAAAGTGTTGTACTCACTAAGGAGTGACCCTACTGTAGCCTAGAGATACAATTGTAATCTGACACACCCCCATAGGCAAAGTAGGGGACAGCAAACACAACAAGCGGTCACAAGACCAGTCTGCAGAAGAGAACACAGCTCAGGGTGGATCACAAATTCACCACGCATTCTGAGCACAAGCAAGTGGCCACAAGGCCAGTTCACATGCAGAGGTATATAATAGCAAGGCAGTACACTGATCACAACCTAGCAAGAGAAATCATGCAGGCATAAAGATATATAGCAGTGTACAACAAGAGCAAGTCAAGCAACCAACAGGTGAGGCAGAGTGGGCACAAGCCCAAGAGCAGTGCAGAAACGGTGATGATCACCAGCCTCAAGGGCCTTGGTGAAGACATCAGCAGTGTTGGCCCGAGAGGCCACGTAAGCAAGGCGCAGCTGACCACGCTGCTGCAGCTCACGTGCAAGGAAGTAGCGAAGAGCAATGTGCTTCGTTCTGTGCTCCAGTCTCTGCTCGCGACACAAGGAAAGCATTGCCTTGTTGTCGACGTACAGAACTGGAGGAGAACGAGGCCGCTCCCCCAAGTCTGTCAGCAGGTAGGTTAGCCAGCGTAGCTCCTGTGCAGCCATGGCCCCAGCGTAGATCTCGGCCTCACAGCTGGAACCAAGCACAGAAGAAGAACGAGTGGACCTCCACGAGACAGAACCAGCGCCAAGACTGAAGGTGTAACCCTGTGACGAACGCTGAGTCGTCTGGTCGTCGGCCCAAGAAGCGTCAGAGTGTCCTGTGAGGACCACCAAACCCCGTCCTCCAAGCACGAGCCCCATGCCCGATGTGCTGCACAAGTAACGCAGTACCCTCTTCGCAGCATCAAAGTGCACCTTTCGGTGTCGACCAGGTGCCACGTAGCGAGCCAGGAGGCTGAGAGGGTACGCGAGGTCAGGTCGTGTGCACGTCATCAGGTACATGAGGCAACCCACAAGCTCTGGGTACGGACCACTCGGCTCTACGGACTCGTCCGAAGGTGGAGCTGAGAGCGAGTGGCCGGTAGACAGAGGAGTGGGCTGTGGCGAGGACCAAGTGAAGCGGAAGCGCTGAAGGACCTGGTGCACCATGTGTGACTGAGTGAGGGTGATGGTGCGCCGTGGTCTGTCCCGGGTGATCTGCAAGCCAAGATAGCTCCGCAGCTCACCCAGGTCAGTGCAGGTGTGTCTCTCCTGCAGCTCTGCCTTCACTAGGGCCAGTGCCTCAGTGTCAGCAGTAGCAAAAACCAAGTCGTCGACGTACACGAGGATGTAGAACGGCGGCAGAGTAGTGTCGGTGCGTAGAAACAGCGACGGGTCAGCAGTCGAAGGAGCAAACCCAAGAGCCGCAAGTGTCGTCCTCAGTGTGTCGTGCCACTCACGGGGCGCCTGACGCAGGCCGTACACTGGTCGCCGTAGGCTCCACTGGGTACCCTCAGGAAACGACCCAGTGAAACCCTGTGGACGGCGCAACCAGATGGCCTCGTGAAGGCTACCCTGTAAGAAAGCTGTCGAGAAGTCGAGGGAGTGCAGCTCGTAGTCACGCTGAGCTGCAACGTGTAGCAACACCCGAAGAGTGGTCATCTTCGGGGTGGGGGAGAAGGTCTGAAAGAAGTCGACCCCCTCACGCTGACTGAAGCCTCGAGCAACGTAACGTGCCTTGAAGGCAGGCGGAGAACCCGGCGGCCGCTTCACCCTGAAAATCCACATGCCACTGACGATGTTCGCCCCAGGTGGGGGAACCTCGTCGACGTAGGTGCCTGTGGACTTCCAGGAAGCCATCTCTGCGTCCATGGCTGTCTGCCACTGAGAGGAGTACTCACCCGAAATCGCCTCCCTGTAGGAGCGCGGGGTGGGGATGTCAAGTGCATCCGGGTCTCCCTCAGGGGCAAGCAGCATGGTCGCGTGATGGGGTGAAGCGGCAGCAAGGCACTCCAGCTCCTCCTGTCTGTCCTCAAGAACGTCACAGCCAAGGGCAGTACAGCCAAGAGCAGTCTCACCCCCGACGGACGGAGGACAGGCAGGGACAGGGTCAGAGACAAGACTCGCCAGGTAGTCTAGGCGGTACACAGCAGCAAAGTCAACAAGCTCAGCTACTAGGGCAGACGCAGCAGGAGACGAGAATGTAGGGTCCGTTACAACCGTAGCAAGAAGGCGAGTAACAGTCGGACTGGACGCACAAGCAAGGTCAGACGGAGGGTCAGCAACGTCAGGCAGAGAGGACGTAGGAGGTAACGGTAGTACAACACGCTGAGGAACAGAGGAAGGACGGAGTGTCATATCGTTAGTGCCGGGGACAGCCGGAGCACGCGGACGACGAACACGAGGAACACGAGCACGGACAGCAGCTCTAGGCTCAGGCTCAAGGTCAAAGCTAGACTCAGGCTCTCGACGCTCAGGGGTGGAAGCACGAGTCTCAGGCTCTCGACGCTCAGTCAGGGACTCTGACACCGCAGTGTAAGGAGCAGGAGCAGGCAGTGGGGAGTGTGGTAGCAGCGGTGGCTGTGACTGGTCCGCTGGCGGACACAGCAACGGATGAGTAGTACCTGCCACAGGGAAGCCAGTAGCACCTGGCGGAAGACTGAGAAGGTGGCGAAGAGCACCAGTAGCTCCCGTACCTCCAGCACGAGCAGCTCCTCCAGTACCCCCAGCAAGACCCCCAACACCAGTAGCACCAGCACCTCCAGCACCACGAGCTCCGACAGCGCCAGCACCTCGAGCACCAGTAGTACCTCCAGCACCTCCAGTGCCTCCAACTCCAGCTCCAGCGCCTCCAGCACCAGTAGTACCTCCAGTACCTCCTGTGCCAGCAGCTCCAGTAGCACCTCCTGCACCTCCAGCACCAGCAGTACCACCTGCTCCGGCAGCTCCAGCACCTCCAGTACGAGCACCTCCGGGACCAGTAGCTCCAGCACCTCCAGGGTCAGCAGCTCCCGCAGCTCCAGCACCAGGAGCACCAGCACCTCCAGTGCCACCAGCTCCAGTACCTCCAGCACCGGCAGCAGCTCCAGTACCCCCAGCACTAGCAGCTCCAGTACCTCCTGCACCAGCAGCACCTCTAGTACCTCCAGTAGTACCTCCAGCACCTCCAGCAGTACCTCCAGCACCTCCAGCACCAGCAGCAACTCCTGGACTAGTAGCTCCAGCACCAGCAAGACCGTACCCTCCACCACCAGGACTGCCTCGCAGAACGACCCACGCACGAATCGCCTGCGGCGAGAGCGTCTCAAGTAGAGCAGGCTGCGGTGGCTGTCCAGCTCCAGTACCTCTAGTAGTGGTAGCTCTAGCACCTCCTGCACCAGAAGCACCTCTAGTACCTCCAGCTCCAGCACCTCCAGCACCAGCAGCAGCTCCAGTACCTCCAGCACCAGGACCTCCAGAAGGACTCGCAGCACCCCCAGAGTCAGCACCCGAAGTCTCAGCACCCCCAGAGTCAGCACCCAAAGTCTCAGTACCCTCAGTCCCAGCACCCTCAGGCTCAGCACCCTCAGTCCCAGCACCCTCAGTCTCAGCACCCTCAGTCTCAGCACCCTCAGTCCCAGCACCCTCAGTCCCAGCACCCTCAGGCTCAGTACCCTCAGTCCCAGCACCCTCAGTCTCAGCACCCTCAGTCTCTGCTCCAGTGTCCACAGCAGTAGGCTGCAGAGGCGGCGAAGACGGCAGAGGTGGGAACCCGGGGGGGGTAGCTAGACGAGAAGAGCGGGCACCCCCAGACTCACCACCCCCAGCCCCAGCTCCAGTAGTCTCAGCTCCAGAGTCCACAGCAGCAGGCTGCGGAGGCGGCGAAGACGGCCGTGGCGGGAAACCCGGGGGGGTCGCCAAGCGAGGAGTGTGGCGAGTGGTCGCCGTGTCGTCGGCGACGGCGTCACCCCCCTCAGGTGAGTCAGAGGAGTCAGAAGAGATCTCAACTGGCTCATCCAAGGGGGGTGGGTCTACCTGGGACACACCTGAGGGAGCAGGACCCTGTGGGGGGAGGGGGTCTACCGGGGGGGGGACTGGTACCAGGAAGAGGGGTGCAAGGGGGACCGGGTGGGACGCGTGCGGGTGAAGTCGGTAGTAACAGACCGACTCGTCGAAAGTGACGTCCTGAGAGGACAGAACACGACGCGAGGCAGGGTGGTAGAACTGCCAGGGTGGAGCGTCGGTGGGGAAGCCCAGGAAGACACAGCGGAGAGTGCGAGGAGAGAGCTTGCTCGCTTTGGTATCGCGAACAAGGGAGAGCGCGCCCCAGACCCGAAACGACGACACATCACCAGGCTGTCCCGTCCAACGAAGTGTGGGCGAGGTCTCTGGAGCAGATACACGGGGCCAGAGGTTGAGCTGATGCGCGGCGTATCGGACCGCAAACGGCCACAGGAAATGGGGAGCAGCCGCATGGATCATGGAGGTACGAGCAACCTCCATGATCAGGCCAATGCGACGCTCAGCGATCCCATTTTGCTGCGGAGAGGCCGGAAGCGTGAACGACTGGGCGATGCCCTCATCCTGGCAGAACGTCTCAAGGACGCCAGAAGAGAACTCACCACCCCTGTCAGAGTGCAGACGCAGGACTGAGAAGTCCTGATGAAAGCGCTCGTGTAGCTGGAGACGAGTAGCACGGATCCAAGGGATCAAAACACCGCTGACGTCCGCCTTGCGACGCAAGGGGAAGACTGTGGTGTAGCGTGTGTAGTCGTCAACAACCAGCAGGAAGTAGCGCTCCTGGTCCGTCCCACCGACGGGGGCCGGGCCCCACACGTCCAGGTGGAGAGTCTGCAGAGGAGCAGTGGTCGGAGGAAACTCGGAGGAGTGAGGAGCGGCGCGCTGCCGCCCCTCGACGCAAGGAAGACACGGCGGCGCAAGTGAGCGCGGGAGGGGGGGCAGGGTCTCAGGGAGGCCAGAGACCAGGAGCCGGGAGTGCATGCCGCGCAGACGCTGCAGGGAGGGGTGACCAAGACGGTGGTGCCAGCGCTGAGTCTCGTGCGTGAGTACTCTGCACGAGCAAGACGCAGCTAACTGCCTGACGCAGACGCTCGACTCGACGCAGCTACCTGACCTGACTCAGCCACCTGTGCAGACGCAGTGGTCAGTGTGTACAGACTAGACCCAGGCTGACGAGTGAACGTAGCCAGGTGACGGCCAGTCCGGGAGCACGTACAGATCGCCACACGCTGCCCTCCAGGAATAAAGGTATCAACCCAGACATCCTGAATGGCAGCGTTGCTCACCAAGTTCGTCGAGAACGTGGGGAGGTGGAGACCTGACAAAGAACCAGAGGGGACTGTTGGACAAGGGAGGACCGTGGAGGCTCTCGCAACCACTGGGCCCCCAGAGGGGTCAGCCAGTGAGACTGGGACAGGTGCTGTGAGTGGTGTGACTGTGGTGCAATCACGGAAGAAGCAACGTGACGCGCCTGAGTCAAGCGTGAAAGTGTGCAAGACCTCAGCTGAGGCAGGACCTGTGGTAGTAGACGCACTAGCACCTAGAGCGTCGGTAGACTCACGGGCACCTAGAGCTGCAGCAGACTCACTAGCACCTGGAGCGGCAGCAGACTCACTAACACCAAGAGCAGCAGTCCTAACAAAACGATAACCTCCACCACCAGGACGACCTCGCTGAATAACCCACTCACGAAGCTGCTGAGGGGTGGGGTTGTCTGGGAGAAGCAGTGCCCGCTGCTGTCCACCCCTGGCCGCAGCAACTGCCGCGGAAGTGGCCATGACAGACAGTGACGGTCAGGAGTAGGTCCAGCACCTCCAGCTCCTACAGCGCCAGCAGCACCTCCTGCACTCCCAGCAGCACCTCCTCCACTCCCAGTAGCACGAGTAGGAGCAGCAGCAGTAGTAACAGCAGCAGGGCGGCGCGTGGCCAGAGCAGGGCGGCGCGCGGCCACAGCAGGGCAGTAGTAGGCAGTAGCTCCTAGGGCAGAAGCACCTAGGGTCCTCTTTTTTTTTTTTTTTTTAATAAACAATTTAATTATATTTAGGGTATAGCAGGGCGCTGGCGCAGGGCAGGGCGCGGGCGCAGGGCAGGGCGCTGGCGCAGGGCAGGGCGTCAGCGCGCGCAGGGCAGGGCGCTGGCGCAGGTTGCAGGGGCAGGACGCGCGGGCTGCAGGGGCGCCGCGCTGGCTGCAAAGGCAGCTCGTACGGGCTGCAGGGGCCGCGCGGACGGGCTGCAGAGGCGGCGCGCGGGCTCCAGGGGCGACGCGCGGGCTGCAGGGTCCGCGAGGACGGGCTGCAGAGGCGGCACGCGGGCTCCAGGGGCGACCCGCGGGCTGCAGGGTCCGCGAGGACGGGCTGCAGAGGCGGCGCGCGGGCTCCAGGGGCGACGCGCGTGTTAAAGTTTAGAAGAAAGAAGAGGAGTGCACTAGCAAGAATGAGGATACAAATAGCAAACCCTAGAAGGGTTGTACTCGCTATAGAGCACCCCACTACAGGCTAGAGCATAAGATAACATTCTGACACACCCCCATAGCCAAAGTGGGGTGTAATCAGCAGAGTAAGCAAAGGAGTACAAGCTCAGGGTGGATCACAATGTCACCACACATTCTGAGCACAAGTTCAAGAAGCAATAGTTTAAGTTCACAATTATGAGCAAAGCTAGTGGTAGTCACAACGGGCAAGTGAGGAGGAGGAGAGAGAGTGAGAGGAGAGGAGATAGGAGGCGACGGCTGAAGCTGCAGACACACAGGCAACAGGAGGCAGACTGGCACAGCGGCTACCGGACGAAGTCCCCGGAATACAGGAGTAACAGGCCCCGCGGCTAAAGTAGCGGCAGACGAGCAACGGACCCACGGGCGGCTGGCACAGCTGGCTACGACTGGGCTACCGGACGAAGTCCCCGGAATACAGGTGCTGCTGGCGACACGACGGCAACCTCCATTCAGCTTCCCCAAACTATCCCACTCCCCCCTGGCACATACCCGCTGCTACACCGCTAGCTCCACTCCCCCTTCACCCCCCCTTAGTACCACTCCACCGGCTCCAACACGTCCACCCCCCCTCAGCGGCAGCTGCAGCACAGGGAGACGGAGGAGGAGGAGGAGCAGGGAACAGTACACAGTGGGTGCACCCCCATACCCCGCACCCCCAAACCCTAATACAGGAGAATGGGGAGTAGGAGGGGTGGGGCACGAGTAGAAGCGCTGGGGGACAGTAGGGAGGGCAGGGGCAGCAAGGAGCGGGCCCACCACGGGCCTGGTAGGGTCGCCCGAACCGCGCGTAGGCGGCCTGAGCCGCGCGCGGGCCTGGCGCCGCCCGTACGGGCCGCGCGCGGGCCTGGCGCAGCCCGTACGGGTGGCGCGCGGGCCTGGCGCAGCCCGTACGGGTCGCGCGCGGGCCTGGCGCAGCCCGTACGGGTCGCGCGCTGGCCTGGCGCAGCCCGTACGGGTCGCGCGCTGCCTGTACGGGCCGCGCGCAGGCCACGACGGGCGACGGGGGGCGACGAACGGGTCCCCGTCGCCCGTCGCGGCGCCTCCCGAGGGCGACGCGACGGTTGACGGGGCCGAAGCCCGCCGCGCGCCTCGGGGCGCACAGCGGGCAGAGAACCGCCGCGCGCCTCGGGGCGCACGGCGGGCAGAAAACCGCCGCGCGCCTCGGGGCGCACGGCGGGAAGAAAACCGCCGCGCGCCTCGGGGCGCACGGCGGGAAGAAAACTGCCACACGCCACGGGGCGTGCGGCACCGAGTGTAGTGGTAGGAGTTGCAGCGGAAGCTAGGAGGTGGTAAGCCCACCCACAGGATCGATCCAAGGGGATCGACCTGCTCTGATAGCATGTTAAAGTTTAGAAGAAAGAAGAGGAGTGCACTAGCAAGAATGAGGATACAAATAGCAAACCCTAGAAGGGTTGTACTCGCTATAGAGCACCCCACTACAGGCTAGAGCATAAGATAACATTCTGACAGCGCGGGCTGCAGGGTCCGCGAGGACGGGCTGCAGAGGCGGCGCGCGGGCTCCAAGGGCGACGCGCGGGCTGCAGGGTCCCCGAGGACGGGCTGCAGAGGCGGCGCGCGGGCTCCAGGGGCGACGCGCGGGCTGCAGGGTCCGCGAGGACGGGCTGCACAGGCGGCGCGCGGGCTCCAGGGGCGACGCGCGGGCTGCAGGGTCCGCGAGGACGGGCTGCACAGGCGGCGCGCGGGCTCCAGGGGCGACGCGCGGGCTGGCTGCAGAGGCGACGCGCGGCTGCAGGGGCAGCGTGAACGGGCTGCAGGGGCAGCGTACGGGCTGGAGGAGCAGCGCGCGGGCCACAGGGGCAGGCGCGGCTGCAGGGGCAGCACGGTAGCAGGGGCGAGCACGGCTGCAAGGGGCAGCACGGTCGTAGGGGCGAGCACGGCTGCAGGGGCAGCGCGGTCGCAGGGGCAGCGCACGGGCTGCAAGGGTCGCGACAGTGAGAGCTAGGGGCGCCAGCGCGCTGGCTACTGTGTAGGGCGTGGCGCTACCACTAGGCGGAACGGTGGGCCCATGTAGGAACGGTTCCTACTCTGATAACATGTCAAGAATACAACTAGGAATGATGGATTGGACTAGGCAAGAGGTGAGTACAAGTAGGGGAAACCTAACCCTAAAGTGTTGTACTCACTAAGGAGTGACCCTACTGTAGCCTAGAGATACAATTGTAATTTGACAGATTTTGAGATAAAAGTACAAGGATATAAATAGCAATCTAGCTAGTCATGTACCCTGGAGGGTACATTCCCTTATTAACTGTATTGCATTTCTACAGTAACCACGACTATTACTCTACTCGACAGTGCGGAGAAAGCTATTCTAAGGGAGATCTGAATTGCGTGGGACGCACGATTAGAGTTCTGGCAGTGATTCTTGACAAAGTGTTGGGGCCTTTTCTCCTCGACAGACAGTTACCGAGTTGCATCGTGTAACCTCCGAGTACGCTTATTGGGTGGTCAACAGTCGCGACCTTTGACTTCCAACGACTGTTGACCTTCGAATGACTCTCTGTCTGCTGCAGGCCCCTACCGTCATCTCCCGAATACAAGACATATATGTCTAGGGTCGTCGCTAGCAGACATTTTTTGTCCGTTTGGCTGATAATCAAACATCTTTTTTTGGATTAATCTGATGGGCCAACCAGCATCACAAAAAACCTTTTATTTGCCCGGGGGGCCCGTCTGATGCATCAGACATCCGTCAGATCCTAGCGACGACCCTGCATATGTCTTATCATATACAGTAGAAAAAATGCTTGGGTTGTCTTGTATTTGGGACGGTTTAGTGTGTCTTATAAGTCTTATAAATGGAAAGAAATATATGAACTCTGTAACATCTGAAAAGTGTGTAGAAACCACCCAGGGGCCAGATTCAATGAATTCGGCCGACCTCGGTGGTGATGCATGCGTCACCACCACACGCCACGTGAGGGATGCAGCAAGTAGCCTGTGTTGGCAACATCCCTCCGTGCTGGCACCATCTAATGATACTGCTAATGTCGTTTTGCTGCCAGCAGCGCATGGATGCTTCCACAACGCTGCTTGCAGCACGATGGTAGCATGAGGGCTGTCATGTGCTATCCTCTACGAGGGGATTCCTTGTAGAGGAGCGGGTCGATAGCCTTGGGAAGGGGCACTTTGGTTGGGGGGGTAGTCGGGCTTGAGCTTCATTTTAAGCTCAAGAAGGTTGAGATTAGCTCAACCTTTGCTCTCGGCTGGCTGGACCATGCGCAACAGAGTCCCCGTAGGTACGGCGTCCCCTCGCCCTCACGAGCGAATCAACTCGCCCGGTGATGACATCCGTGTAGCCATGGCGAAGGACACGCGCAAGTCGGCATGCTCTACCGCTGCCTCAGGTGCGAGCTGTGACGAGGACGACGGCGAAGAAGATCGTGGCGACGACGGCGACGAGGATTGGCCGGAGAACGGCTACAACAACAGCGCGTCGGGGGATGAAATACCTGCTAGCGACATCGACGACGATGAATGGTGGAATCGGGCGATTGGCGCCGACGATGAAGTGGAAGAGTGGTGCGCCGGTGACTCGGACAACGACAGAGGCGCGGATGCGGATCGTGAAGACCCTGATGCAGCGGCGCATGCAACGGTGCAAGCCCCTGTGGCAGCGACGACGGTAGATGTGCCTGCGGGAGCGATGGTGGATGCGGATGCATACGACGAAGCGGAAGCGGAGGCGGAGGCGGAAGCGACGACGGAAGCGGAGGCGGACGCGGATGCGGATGCGGTTGCGGCCGCGGATATGGTCGCGGATGCGGATGCGGATGCAGCGAAGGGAGGTGCGGATGATGGCCGGGATGCTATCTTCTTCGATGGTGAAGATACCGACGACGACCCGTGGCGCATCAATGACGACGACGTTCCTTCGCTAAAGAGGAAGCTTCGTCATCGCCTACAAAGCAAGGCTAAGCGTTCCCGTCTGGTGCTCTCCGATGACGACAGTTCGGCGGAGGAGCGTCGATCGCGCCATACTGCAGCAGACAAAGGGAAAACCAAGGTCGTGTAGGTCCCTGCTAAGGCCACCGTTCGTCGACGCACAAGCAACAAGAAGCGTAAGAACGATGGCGACACGGGTTCCAGCAAGGGTGCTGCGAAGAAGAAGACAAACACGGACGACACCATGGTCAACGAGGCGCTCAGCAGCGACGATGACTACGCGGAGGCTGCAGATCCCATTCCTTCCTTCCCTGAGAAGGCGATGCTGAAAGACCCCACCCTACGTAGTCCCAACTCCCGTCCCCCTTCCCCTTGCAGCCACGGTATTAAGAGGACGAGGCGCAAATGGACCGTGCGCGAGAAGCTCATGTAGGCGTGCCGCTACCACGAGCTCAGCTCCCTCAAGAAGACCTCCACGGAATCCACCGCTTCCATCACCTACATCAGACGCTGGAGCGCGAAGGCTACAGCGGGCCTTTACAAGGGAGCGGCAAACTGCCGCAAGCGTATGCACGGGGCGGGCCGTCACTCACATTACCCCGACATGGAGGCGGCGTTGTACCGCTACACATGCCTTCATCGCGCAAATGGGGTGGCGATTTCGGTGAAAGACACTCAGAAGTGGAGCCGCGAGTGGATGAAGAAACACCACCCGAAAAAGAACTGGAACACGAGCTCACACTGGAGCCAACGTTTCCGCAACCGCTGGAACTTGGTCATGCGTGTGAAGACCAAGGTTGGCCAACGGTCATCGACTGGTGAGTGGTTTTCGAACTTATTACGCACTGGATTCACGACTGTATGTGCCTAGCAGGACAAGCATGTCACATGTTTCTACCATCCCTTCATGTGCGGTGGCTTTCCTTGGCAGAGTGCGCTAAAGACTGCGAGGTGTTTTGGAAGTTCTTGCGCATCAACAGGGCGTGTGTGAGAGTACGACGGCTTATGCCAGCTATGCTTGCTTGCCTTTTACTTTATTATGCTACTTCTAGCTTAGGTTTATTTTATGCATGCATGAATTGCTTGATTTTCTAGGCTAGGTGCTTTCCTATATTTTATTATAGTTATAGCACCGAGCTAGGTTGCGTACACCGAATTCTGAGCTATTCGGTTGCCACCGAATTGCTTTCTACCGAATTCGGGAAGGCTCTGTTCGGGACGCTTCGCGACCCTCGGAACCTTCGCGTAACACCTGGTTACTGGGCCTTGTGTCGAGCCTATATATAGCCTCGTGTTGTACCCAGGTGATTCATTCAATTCACATTCTCTTTTCTGAGCTCGATCCTAGATCCTCACACTTGGTTATCAGAGCCCGTTTACACGCGACAGTTATTCGACCGCTAAAACCGAGTCTTAAAAAAACCGCGGGGGCGACGCTTGTTAAACACCGATTTCGGGTACGTAAAACCGGTTCCGTGTTTTTTCGCTCCTCCTCGTTTCGGTTTTTTCGAACGCGCAATGTCAGGCATGGAGGGCCTGGGAGACAATTACGCGATGACGCACGACATCGCCAGCCTTCGCTTCGACGTGGAACAGACGCAGGCGGCGATCCGACGAATCGAAGCCCTCCTGACACACCAACCAGTAGCCGCCACCGCAGCAGCAGCGAACGTAGCACCGACGGCAGTAGCAGCAGTGGCGACACCGACATTTCACGGACCGATGGCACCACCGACGCCGAACCTCGAAGCAGCTCGCCCGAGGCTCCCCGGAGCGTTCGATCCAAGCGCGAAAGGATCTGACGTTTGACGTTTTGTGGCGACCCTCGACATTTATTTCGAGGCCATTAGCTGTTCGACCCTGACACACGACCCAGCACGGATTCGGCTCGCAGCGACACTGTTGAGGGGACCAGCACTCGAGTGGATTTACTATTCTGACGTGGCCCGTGGGGAGAAAACGTGGATGCAGTTTCGAGAGGATCTTATCGAACGCTTCGAACCAATCAACTCTGTCTACATGGCGCGGCAGCAGATTCACCGACACAAACAGTACAGCAGCGTAGCACAGTACACGCAGCAGATGGAATTACTGTTCAACCGAATCACCGACCTGACCGAAGGCGAAAAAATCCAGGCGTACACCGAGGGATTGAAAATGGAGATTCGCCGGCAGGTGATTTCGGCGAACTAAAGTAGCTATCGCGACATCGTACGGGCAGCGGAAAGGTACGACGCGTTGACGAGAGGTCAACCCGAAACACGACGCTACGGGTCAAACCGTACATTTGGCCCGGAGCGATCGGCACCCCCCACGTTCGCCGAACCGATGGATATCGACAAGTTTGACGCGAAGCAGCTGTCAGAACCAGCAGGAAGAAACAAGAATGAAGAAAGGAGAGGTTTCACTAGCAAGCAGTTGGATACATATAGCAAACCCTAATTGGGCTGTACTCACTATGGAGTACCTCACTGCAGGCTAGACAATAATAACATTTTGACACACCCCCATAGCCAAAGTGGGGTGTAATCAGCACAATGAGCAAGCATAGCAGTAGTTCACAATTATGAGCAAAGCTAGTGGTAGTCACAGCGGGCAAGTGCGGAGGAGGAGGGACTGTGAGAGGAGAGAAGATGGGAGACGACGGCTGAAGCTGCAGACACACGGGCAACAGGAGCGGCTGGCACAGTGGCTACCGGGACAGCGCCCCGGACTACTGGAGTAACTGGCTCACGGGCTACGAGGAGCTACAGGAGCAACGGACCCACGGGCGACAGGCGCAGCAGGCTCTCTGGGCTACCAGGACAGCGCCCCGGACTATAGGTGCTGCGGACGACAAGACGGCAGCCTCCTCTCAGCCTCCCCAAACAGTCCCACCCCCCTGACACACACCCCCTGCTTCACCCCTAGCTCCACTCCCCCTTCACCCCCCTAGCACCACTCCTTCGGCTCCCCACACACACACCCCCCTGAGCGGCAGCTGCAGCAGCGGGAGACGGAGGAGGAGGAGGAGTAGGGGACGGCGCACACAACCGGCACCCCCACAACCGCCACCCCCACACTCCTCACCCCCAAACCCTAAAACGGGTTGCACGGGGTAGGAGCGCGGGGGACGGCGGGGGGGACAGCGCGCGGCCCCCAGGGCGCCACCACGGGGCAGCAAGGGGCCGCGCGCGGCTCCCCAGGGCAGCGCGACGGGGCAGCGGGGGGTCGCGCGCGGCTCCCCAGGACGGCGCGACGGGGAATCGGGGGCCGCGCGCGGCTCCCCAGGGCGTCGCGACAGGACGACGCGAACGGGGGGGGGGGGACGCGCGGCCCCCGTGGCGCCACGACGGGCGACGGAAGGGGAGGGACACGCGGCCCCCGAGGCGCCTCGACGGGCGACGGGATGGGGGGGACGCGCGGCCCCCGCGACGCCACGGCGGGCGACGGGAGAGGGCGCCACGACTGGCGACGGGATGGCGGGGGGGGCGCGCGCGGATCCACGGAGTAGAAAACCGCCGCGCGCCTCGGGGCGCACGGCGGGTAGAAAACCGCCGCGCGCCCCGAGCGCACGGCGGGATGAAAAACGCCGCGCGCTCCGGGCGCGCGGCAGGAAGAAAGGGTCACGTGCCAGGGGCGCGCGACAGCAGTAGAGCAGCGGAAGCATCGGGTGGGGCCCACCCACAGGATCGACCCAAGGGGGTCGACCTGCTCTGAAACCATGTCAGAACCAGCAGGAAGAAGCAAGAATGAAGAAAGGAGAGGTTTCACTAGCAAGCAGTTGGATACATATAGCAAACCCTAATTGGGCTGTACTCACTATGGAGTACCCCACTGCAGGCTAGACAATAATAACATTCTGACAGCAGCAACCGACAAAATGCGAATTTTGCGGCGCAGCGGGGCATCAAATATTGTCGTGCTACAAAATGAAGAAAGCACGTGCGGCAATGCTGGGCGGCAACAGTGGAGAACCCCCGAAGTAAAAAAACGGGAATCGCCAGTAGCCGCGGATCGACCTGGCGATTGCGTAAAGATCCGAAAAAACGAAAAAGGGCGACGACGTGGCGACTTCGGAGCGGGTGAAAAAGGGAGAAAATGATGGCGCGAATATAAAACGTCACGACCGGCCTGCATCAGGGGGAATCGCCGAGGCGAATGGAGGCTCCGCGAAAAAAAGACTCTGCACTGACCGGGAAACTCCAGCCGAACACCCACGAAAGTAAGAATTCGTTAAAAGTATCCTACAAAGATACTCTAACAAAAAATATTGCTTCTCGTGGTTTTCAAGCCTTTGAAAAATTCAGGGGAGACTTAGAGGTCAAGAAAAAGCCTTTAGAAATTATTCAGGTACCTGAGAAGTTGGGCAAAGTACTACGGAGCGTGGAGTTAATATTCTCTCCCCGCAGCACCGTGTTAAGGCTCCCCATTGCCCACAGGTGAAGCCTACATAGCTGCAAAGGCTTAGGGGACAAATCCAGGCTCAGGAGAAATTTTACAAGCCTCGGAAAAATCCTCCTACCCCCCAGGTGAAGTTGGAAGTGAAAAGTGCTGAGTCAGGTATAGGAAATAGGGAAGGTATTCATTTTGATGTACCCTATGATCCTATTAATGAGACCCTCTTTGGCTACTCAGCGCAGCAGAAACCACTACTCGAGGTGTTATGCAATGGGCGACGCCTCCAGGCACTGGTGGACAACGGTGCATCTCACTCGGTGTGTGACCGCGGAACATTGGAGAAAATTGGAGAGAAGGAGGTGGAGACCCAATTCTCTGCAACAATGGTGGATGGTACGAATCTTCCCATCCACGGCGAAACTTCCCTGCAACTGCATATAGGTGCGTTGAGGTGGAAGCCGAAGCTACCAGTCACCAACATCAAAGGATTATATTTCATCTTGGGGCGAGATTTCCTGAAGCGGTTCAACCCCGAGATCGATTGGGTCAACAGTAAGGTGTGCATCTACAACAACGGGAAGCGGATAGAGCTACGAAGTTGGACGGATACAGGGGACGTTCCTGAAACGACACTGGCACGGTTCGAACGGACGGTGAACGAGAGCAACACGGGTTACTTAAGCACTGGTCATGGCAGCAGCAGAGGAGGAGAAGACGAGTTCGGAACTTCCTGCAGCAGTAAAGGAGGTATTGGAGCAGTACAAGGATATAATGCCCGACGACCTACCCGCAGGCGTACCTCCAGCACGCACCCACGAGCACGAGATCGTGGAGGAACCAGGTGCGAAACCCGTCCCACGTGCACCATACCGACTGAGTCCAACCGAACTAACAGACATGAAGAAGTGGATCGAGTATTTACTGGACAGACAACTGATCCGCCCATCCACCTCTCCCTACGGAGCACCAGTTCTCTTCACTCCAGAACCAGACGGCGATTTACGGATGTGCATCGACTACCGCGCACTGAATAAACAGATAGTTAAAATAAATATCCCATACCGCGCATAGACGACCTACTGGACCAATTGCGTGGTGCAACCGTCTTTTCGAAGCTGAACATACGGTCGGGTTACTGGCAACTCGATCCACAATACGGCTCCTACGAATATTTGGTGATGCCGTTCGGACTCTGCAACGCACCAGCAACGTTCCAGGCGGAGATGAACCATATCCTACGGCCCCTGCTGGACGAGTGCGTCGTAGTGTACCTAGACGACATTCTCATCTACTCCGAAAATATGAAGGAGCACGTGGAGCATCTGCGGAAGGTGTTCGAGATCCTGCGGAAAAACAAGTTCTACGTGAAGCTGTCGAAAAGCGACTTCGCACTAAAGAAGGTGCATTTTCTTGGGCACATGGTGAGTGCGGAGGGCGTACACGTGGACCCACGGAAGATCGAAGCCGTTAAAAAGTGGAAAGTACCGGAGAACGTGAAGGAGTTGCAGCAGTTCCTAGGCTTCGCTAACTACTACAACAGGTTCATGCCGCAGTACGCTAAGATAGCAGCGCCACTGACCGACCTACTGAAAAAGGATACGCCCTTCAAATTGGATACTCCTCATCACCACGCCATGGAACAGCTACAGACACCATTGACTACAGCACCAGTACTCATCCTACCGGACCCAGACAAGGACTACGTAGTTGAAGCAGTCGCTAGTGACCAGGCAGTCGAAGCAGTACTGATGCAGGACCACGGACACGGTTTACAACCTATCGCCTACCTCAGTAAGAAGTTACACGGAGCAGAACTGAACTACCCCATTCACGACAAGGAAGCCTTGGCCATAGTCGTAGCCTTCAAGGCATGGAGGTGTTACCTAGAGGGAGCCAAGACCACAGTATATACTGACCACTGCAGTCTCAAATACCTGAAGTCGCAGCCGACGCTCTCACGACGACAGGTGCGGTGGGTGGATTTCTTGGAGACCCACTTCCACTACGACATCGTCTACAAACCCGGGCTACACAACAAAGCTGACGCGTTGAGCCGCCCCGGTCATGTAGCAGGCATCCAACTCGACGGGATGAACCCTCTGCTCAAGGGTCTATTCCAACATGGGTACTCCGTGGACGCAGAGATCGCAACGGCAGAGAAACAGAAGCTGTTACAGTGGGAGAAAAACTTAGCAGTAAGGAAGGGTTCAGGAAAGATTTGGGTACCGAATTATGCCCCGCTACGGCAGATCCTACTGGAGGAGTTTCACGACGTACCATACGCGGGACATTTCAGGAGCAACAAGACGTTAGCAGGGATAGCAAAGTATTACTACTGGCCCGGGATGGCAGAAGATGTGCAGCAGTTCGTCACCTCCTGCGACACATGCCAGCGGATGAAGAGTAGCAAGCAGAAGAAAGCAGGGTTACTTCAGCCTCTACCCGTACCGGAGCAGCCATGGCAGGTCTTTAGCCTCGACTTCATCACGGGACTTCCTTCGACCTCACGAGGGCATGATTCCATCCTCGTAGTGATCGATAAGTTCTCCAAAATGGGTCATTTCATCCCGACCAACGCCACCGCTACAGCTGAAGCAACTGCTCGCCTCTTCTTGGACCGCATCATCACCATCCACGGCATCCCCGCTACACTCATCTCAGACAGAGACCCCAAATTCACGAGTAAGTTCTGGAAGGAGCTCATGGGACTGTTGGGGACTAAGCTTGCAATGTCTTCAGCATACCATCCCCAGACTGACGGACAGACAGAGCGACTCAATCAGGTGGTTGAACAGTTACTACGCACAGCTTGCAAAGACGACATCAGCCACTGGGACACACAGTTACCGACCCTAGAGTTCGCTTACAACAACGCTTCGCATGCGGCCACAGGGAAAACTCCTTTCTTCCTATGTTACGGACGGGAACCACTCACACCACAGCAGCCAACCACACCGGCACATGTCCAAGCCACACACGACTTCGTCACCACCATGCATCAGCTATGGGAGAAGACTCAGCGACGTCTCACCACGATGCAGAACTCCCAGAAGCAGTATGCTGATCGCCAGCGACGAGATCACTCAGTAGCAGTCGGAGATCAAGGGCATGCTCCGAGCGTACCGGACGCATAACATCACCCCTGCAGTAATTCCAGCAGGTTGCATGAGCCAAAATTCAACCCCTAGACGTCCCCATAAACTGGTGCTTCAAGGCCGCGATGCGAGCACGCTATGACAGGTGGTTCATGCGTGAAGGGATTCACTTGAAGACGAATCAGGGTGAATAAACTAAAAAAAAAAAACTTCAGCCCTACTACCCCTTCATGTCTCTAACGTCATGCTGCCCCTGCCCCTATCCCACCCGCAAGGAACTTGAGGATGCCTCCGCACCCCGTGGTGCTGCAGTGGATTGCGGAGGCATGGGATCAAGTCCCCAAGCAGGTCATCATTGACGCGTTCCGCCACTGTGGGATTTCAAGCAAGCCGGACGGGACGGAGAATCACCTGGTGATGTCTCACCTGCGTGCGAGGGAGCACCAAAGATGTTTCCGAGGACTTGTGCCTCGGGGGGACCACGGACGACAACACGCGCCTGCTTGGGCAGGCTCCAGAGGAGGAGGAGGACGAGGAGGAGGAGGAGGAGGAGGAGGAGGAGGAGGAGGAGGAGGAGGAGGAGGAGGAGGAGGAGGAAGAGGAGGAGGAGATGCAGGCGGAGGGCGTCAGGGAGGTCGGCGTGGCAACCGGCTGGGAGGTGCTGTACCAGGAGAACCCCAACTGCCGCGGAGCGGTGGCCGAGGCTGACTGCATGATCGAGCCCAGGCAGACGGCGTGGCATGCCTGGCGAATGCCAGACCTGGGTGTTAGGGAGCATGCTGTTGATGCAGATGAGGAGGCCGTGACGGAGGGGGGCTAAGTAGAAGTAGAAATTTATAAATATATGCATGAACCCCTGCTATTGAACTGAGGATCGTTTAGAAGACACCCCCCTCTTTATAAGACATCCCCTAAACCCTTGTTTTGATTACAAGACACTGTCTTATCTCGCACACACATATAGGTGTCGTATAACGAGGAACACCCGTTTATAAGAGACACCCGTTTAATAGACACCCCCTTGTCTTCTATTCAACACTGTCTTATATCCGGGCGATGATGGTAGATTTGTTTTGGACCAGGCTGATCCATCAGCATTAGTACGGAAAGAAACGCGAACAATCAGCGTTACTTAGGAAAAACCCGCTCAAAATTCAGCGTTCTTACAAAAATATACCCTGATTGTGTATGTTTTGTTTTTAAGCATAATTACGGCTTATAGAAACAAAGTGTAGATTTTTATGGTTGGTTTGGGAGTGGCGAGGGAAGCAGGCGGGCTAGGGGGAGAGGCCAACAGTTTGGCTAAGGGAAGAACGTGAGCTGGAGAGTCGAGTGAAAATGGGCGGCTGGTGGGGAGGTTCGAGTGGAAGAAGTAAGCTGGGATGGGGGGAGATTCGAGTGGAAAAAGTTGGTTTGGGGGAGATTCGATTGGAAGAAGTGGGCTGTGGTGGGGAGAGAAACGAGTTGAAGAAGTGGGCTGAGGGGCGATGGGGGGAGTTTCGTGGAAGTAGCGGGCTGGGGGGAGTTTTGTGTGGAAGTAGCCGGCTGGGGGGAGTTTCGTGTGGAAGTAGAGGGCTCGGGGGATTTTCACGGCACCCCCTAATGCCGGTTTCAGTGTCCCCCCCCTATACAAGGCTGAGTGCACAGCCTACACTCCTACGAAAAGGCTGGAAAAACAGCGAAGGTAAAAAAAAACACAATGAAAAACCAGCCAAGGTACATAAAAAAAGGCCTAACCCTAAAAAAAAAGCCTGGTCTACCGCCGAATCAAGGTAAAAAGGCTGATATATAGGGAAATGGTCTGTCGCGTGCTCTATATGAGCTACAGTATTGCGGTACTGGTACAGTGGCGCTGCTTCGTTATGAAGTGGCACGCTAGGAAAGAACCTTCGGGAATGTTATAATAACCATTGGTTATTCCAACACTCCCTTTCATTCCTGAAGGTGAGTCACGTAGGATTTCTTCGAGATCTCGCAGAGGTCGGCGCAGTGGTGGAAACTCTAACGAGGCAGTTTCTTAGTCAGGAAATCAGTTGCCATGTCACCAGTTAAGCAGTGCGTGAGTTTGACCTTGCCCTTGTCGATCTCGTCCTTGACGAAGAAGTAACGGCGGTGTGCTTTGTGCAGTTCACGAATCCTGGTTTGTTTGCGATTTTGATCGCGCTCTGGATGTCGCAGAGTAACGTGAAGTGTCCGTTCATCTTCGCTTTCACTTCCTACAGGAGCTCCATTACGTACAACCCTTTGCGAACAGCTGCGCTGGCAGCGTTGAATTCGGCTTTGGCTGACAAAAGAGTGATGGGCTCCTGCTTTTGGGAGTTCCAAGAGATGAGTCCAGCAGGTTGGAGTTGAAAAATGATGCTTGTGCGGGAGCGTCTGTTGTCAACATCTTCCGCATGGTCCGCATCTACTTAGTCGTGAAGCTGCAGAGTAGTCGTTAAGTTGGCCGCGTAGGTGAGCCCGACGTCAGGGGTAGAGATGAAGTACTTGTTATAGACAAAGTAGGCTCAAATGTGCCTAAAACAAAAGATAGAGTGCAGAGTCGGATTTCTGCACAGCGGCTTTAAACGTTCATAGCGATCTGGTCACAGCTCCAAATGACCTGATTCAACTTGGATCTGGAGCGTCTTAACGCCCCCTACAAAAGCAATTTAGATCGCACGAAATCATTAATAATTGACGACACATCATTGGTTTGAACGAACGGCGCTATGGCAGCAACATAGTCTTGGAACACAAATTAGGAAGAGCTAGGAAGAGTTACGAGTTGGGAATGACTCCCAGCTCCTACAAACCCCAAGAGCCGAGGTACAGTGATGTGAAACAGTGCCACACTATCCCCAACCAAGAAGGGTCTCGAAAGTACCCTCCACAAGGGCCTACACTAAAGAGAATGTTACACTACACAAAGTAATGTAACTATCTTCAACATCTTGAAGTGTACCCTTTTGTCGAGCTTCGAAATCACTTGAAGCTTGAAACCAAGGCTCGGGTTCTTCATCACAAAATCATCCTTGAGTTCTTGATGGGTCTGATGCACACACCTGCGACACGCCAAATGTTCGACACAGGACAAAATAGAAACCGCGCGAGACACACAAACGACGAAATAGAAACCGCGCGGGACACACAAATGATCGCGTAACACGCGACTAGCGATAACTCGCTATTGACTCTGCGGAGAGTCACTACACAATGGGAGTGGACTACGGAGGAGGGCACGGGGTTGTACGAGTGATCGCAGCGCTCTAGTAGCGTTCTTACTTCTTGCTTGTGTTCACAGAGAAAATTGGCAAAAATTCCACTAAGGAAGTTGAAAGAACAACTTGCAATGAAAAGTTGATAGCAAAGATTAGAGTAAAATTGAGGCATGCAGAAGGATATGACTAGAATGGCATGCAACACATAGCAAGGGCGAAATCTGCCAGCGCAGCAGAAGAGCGGCTTGCCAACGCTGCAGCAGAGTAATCTGCTGGCGTTGCATTGCGCGCAGTCTGCCAGCACTGCAGTCGCAGGCGACTACCTGCAGTCGCAGGTTGTCTATCTGCGCAAATGTGTGCACCTACCAAGTAGGTGCAGGTTGGCGGTTTCACCGTCAGGCACATTGCGCAAGTGCCAGATAGAAAACGTGTCGTCAGTTTCGCCAGGTGCGCACCGTCGACCACGTGATGCCGTTCCGCGGGTAGAATTTTGCCAAAACCTCCCGGGCGAAAGTTCGCCTGCCTCCGCAGAGTTTCGCACAACTCTGCAACTTCGGTCGCAGAGTCCCTCGACCAGAACTCTTCGACCAGAGGTCTTCAACTAGTGCTCTTCGTCAGGAGATCGTCGCGCAGAGATCGTCGACCAGAGCTCGTCGCGCAGAGCTCGTCGACCAGATTCCGTCGAGCAGAGCCTACTCGACCGCAACTTCCGTCGAATTGCAGAAGCCCATTTCGTCTACCAATTCGTCGCGAACTTCTCGTCGACGACGAGATCGGCTGCGCCCAAGCGAGGGCGGGGCCTTTCTCTTCGACACTCCCCTGCCGCGCTCACACTTGGGCACCCCACACACTAGGTCTACCCAGAACCCAAGGGATAGGATACAAGGAGAAAATTCCGTCTGCGTGCACCCAACACATAGCACGCAGATCACTGCACCAGCCGTGCAGAAGGGCACGACACCTACTGCTGCACCTCGTCATCCCCGTCGCCCATGTCGGCCAGACGCACTTGACCGATTGCGACGGAGCACCGGTTGAAAGCCGGAAAATGCAGCGCCTTCGTCAGAAAATCCGCCGGCTGCTCGGAGGTCGGGATGTACTGCAGAGCAATCTTCCCGCGTTTGCAGCTAGGCGTAGCGTCGCTCCATGTGCTTGAGGTTGCCCTTGAGCCCCAAGCCCTCTGTGACTTTGATTGCCGACTGGTTGTCAACGTACAGAACAGTCAGCTTCCTTGGGTCGAGCAGTCGGAACTCTGCAAGGAGGAAGCGTAGACGGCGAGCCTCCTTGCCAGCTTCTGTCGCCTCGACGTACTCTGATTCGGTCGACGAGAGCGTCGCACACTTGATCCGCTGGCTCGACCAGGAAACTGCGACTCCTCCGAAGATGAAAACGTAGCCGCCCGTGCTCGTCCGATTCTGCTTGTCGCCAGCGTCGTCGGCATCTGCATAGCCGACCACACATAGCGACTCTGGACTGCCGCCGAACTCCAGAGCAGCGTCACGGGTTTCAGCGAGGTAGTGCAGGCAGCGATCGACCTCATGCCAATGGTTGTCGCTCCGCACGGTGAGGCCGGATCCGAGCTTGCTGCAAGCGAAGGCAATGTCGCGCCTCGTCGTGATGGCCGCGAACTGCAGCGAGCCGACCTTCTGCCGGTACTCTGCTTCCTCACGTGACTGGAACCCCTCGTCGTCAAAAGTCAGCTCTGCGTAGGCATCGACGGAGATCGGCGTCTTCGGCACTCGCCATTCTGCTCCTCGTCAATGAACCGCCGACGTAGCTTGTCGACGTAGACTTGCTGATGAAGCCACAACTTCCGCGCAAGACGGTCGCGCACGATTTCCAGTCCGAGATACTTCTCGACCGGGCTGATTTCGCGCAGCTCAAAGGCGGCCTCCAGCAGCTCCTTCAGCTCCTTCAGCATCGCAATGCTGCTGCTTGCGGCGAGCAGGTCGTCGACATAGACGAGCACCCAGCACGCCACTCCATCATCACCGACCTTGAAGTAGAGAGCCTCGTCGACCTGGCTCCTCTGCCAGCCGGCGCCGGTCAGCACCGCGTCGAGCGCCGAGTACCATAGAAGCGAACTCTGCTTCAGGCCGTACAAGCTCTTCAGCAGCTTGCAGACTTGGTGTGAGGATCTAGGATCGAGCTCAGAAAAGAGAATGTGAATTGAATGAATCACCTGGGTACAACACGAGGCTATATATAGGCTCGACACAAGGCCCAGTAACCAGGTGTTACGCGAAGGTTCCGAGGGTCGCGAAGCGTCCCGAACAGAGCCTTCCCGAATCCGGTAGAAAGCAATTCTGTGGCAACTGAATAGCTCAGAATTCGGTGTACGCAACCTAGCTCGGTGCTATAACTATAATAAAATATAGGAAAGCACCTAGCCTAGGAAATCAAGCAATTCATGTATGCATAAAATAAACCTAAGCTAGAAGTAGCATAATAAAGTAAAGGCAAGTAAGCATAGCTGGCATAAGCCGTCGTACTCTCACACGTCCCCCCCTCAAAGCTGGTTGGCGTGAGATACACCCTGCTTGACAAGATAGTCCTTGAGAGCACGGCGTGCGTTGCCCATATCAGCTTCTGCAACCCAACTATCCTCAGTGGGGTCGTATCCCTTCCAGCGTATCAGGAACTCGAGGGTCTTGCTGCCGCGGCGCCGATGAGTGAGAACGCGCTCGATCTCGTACTCTGGTTCATCCTGCACAAGTATAGGTGGAGGTGGCCGTAGCTGCCGTCCCTGGAATTGTTGGTTGGGGTCCTTGTAGGGTTTCAGTTGCTGAACATGGAAAGCGTTGTGAAGCTTCCATGTTTCTGGTAAGCGCAAGCAGTGTTATGTGATGTTATCATTTGCATTCACGTCTGTCTGCCTCCCATCACATGTTCGTGCGTTGCATGCGTGGTGTGAGCGTGTGCAAGAATTTGTGTTTGGTGTGGTTTGGATTCTCTGAGTGTGTGTGAATGTATTTTGGCTTGAGCAGATATTTGAAGTGACTCCTCTGCTCAAGAGCTTTCCGACGAACCAAGAATCGTTGCGATCGGAGCAAGAACGACGAAGGTATAATCGCTCGAAGTTTTGATTGGGATGTGGCGACTATGGGAAGTTGTGGGAGTGACTCAATATGGGGTACAGACTTTTGGGGGTTGGGAAATTCGTCCCCATCACT
The DNA here is from genome assembly GCA_947471745.1 of Closterium sp. Naga37s-1. Classification (NCBI taxonomy): domain Eukaryota; kingdom Viridiplantae; phylum Streptophyta; class Zygnematophyceae; order Desmidiales; family Closteriaceae; genus Closterium; species Closterium sp. Naga37s-1. The sequence goes on from CANJKZ010000967.1 coordinate 1,634,560, forward strand.
GTAGATGCTGCCAAGTGGTTGGGTGAAACCAAATTGGGTTGGCAAGTGTGGCCAACTTGGGTGAGGTGGATTGTGGAGGTTGGGAAAGTGACAAATGTCAAAGTTGGGGTGCCTATAGAGAGGGGAATTGTGTGGCATGGGTTTCCTTGGCTGGGGACTCTCTTGGGGACCCTCTCTCTCGTCCTTCTCATCTCTCCCACCTGGTTTAGTGCTACCCTAATTCTCTTGTGTGAACTTGTGAGACTATGGTGATTGAGTTAAGATTCTATGGCAGCATACCCCCCTGTGCGCCGAAATTGATAAGTCGAGTTATACTTCACCTCTTGATACGATTCAACTTGGGAATTGTAGCTACGCTCTAGAGCTACAACATATCCAAATTGGTAAAGTTTTAACAGTGCGTTGTTTGTCGACGGCGTTTCTTGTGAGCGCGACGTTTCTGTCCAGAAACCAGGCCCAACGATTTTGAGATATTTCGGCCCCTAATCTTCATAGACTCTGTCCTTAGTCTCTAACAAGTGGTATCAGAGCTGATTATGGACTTTGTGGAGAGTCTACTGATGTGTGAAGACCCTCCTAGACCCACCATGGCCTGTGGGCGTGCCTAAGTGGAGTTCTGGAGGTTGGGTGTGACTTCCGCTAAGGGGAAACTCTGCCGAAATTTCGTTGGCGCCGACACTTGTGAAAATATTGTGGGACTTCGGTGTGGACAGCAAAGGGGGGAGCTGAAACCTGTGATTGGGATGGCCTTCAAGCGCTACAAGCTGCTGAAACTCGCGATGGGAGAAGAAAGGATGCCGGAGGAACGTGATGCCCGCGATCGATGGATTGAGCGGAGCGCGGTGCTGTACGACCTCATCATTCAATCGGTCAACAATGACATGTTCCAGCACATCAAGGACTTAGTGGAGCTGGACGACTCCGGCCCGAAGGCGTGGAAGCTTCTGCGTGACACCGTTCAGCCCAACACGCTCCCGATGGTGATTGTGTTTGAGAAGGAGCTGGCTGCCCTCTCCATGCGACCGGGTGACGATGTGAAGCCGGTCCTTGACAAGGTCAAGGACACTTATGCGAGGATGATCAAGATCATCTCGGTGCTCGACAACACATGGGACAACCTGATCCCCACCCTCAACGCTCAGCACGACAAGTGGACGCCTGAGTGGCTACGGCAGCAGATCCTGCAGGAGGACTTCCGCAGGCGCCACTCGGGAGGTGGTGCTGCCAACAAAACTGCTGAGGGGTATGAAGCTGCAGGAGGCAGCAGAGGAAGAGGGGGAGGGAGAGGCCGAGGCAAAGTGGGGGAGAACAAGAGGTCACAAGACCGGTCAAGAGAGGCAAAGCAAGCTCAGGGTGGATCACGACGTCACCACGCATTCCGAGCACAAGCAAATGGCCACAAGGCCTGTTCACATGCAGAGTTATAGAAATGGGAACAAGCAATACAGTGATCACAACCTAGCAAGTGTAAGCATGCAGGTATATGTATAGAGATCACAGTACAAGCAGAGTCAAGAAGTAAGCAAGTGAGGCACAGTAGGTACAAGGCCTAGAACAGTACAAAAACGCTGATGATCACAAGGCTGGAGTGCCTTGGTGAAGACATCAGCAGTGTTGGCCTGAGTGGCCACGTAAGCAAGACGAAGCGGACCACGCTGCTGCAACTCTCGAGCAAGGAAGTAGCGCAGAGCGATGTGCTTCGTTCTGTGCTCCAGTCTGTGCTCCTGACACAAGGCAATCATGGCCTTGTTGTCGACGTACAGCACTAGAGGAGAACGAGGCAGCTCTACCAGGTCGGTCAGCAGGTAGGTGAGCCAGCATAACTCCTGTGCAGCCATGGCCCCTGCGTAGATCTCAGCCTCACAGCTGGAGCTGAGAACAGAAGAAGAGCGGGTAGACCGCCAAGAAACAGAGCCAGAGCCAAGGCTGAAGGTGTAACCCTGTGACGACCGCTGCGTAGCCAAGTCGTCAGCCCAGGAAGCGTCTGCGTGACCAGTGAGGACAACTCGAGCCCGTCCTCCAAGCACGAGCCCCATGCCCGACGTACTGCACAAGTAGCGCAACACCCTCTTAGCGGTATCCATGTGCTCCTTCCTGTGTCGGCCAGGAGCGACATAGCGTGCTAGGATGCTAAGAGGGTAGGCAAGGTCAGGTCGAGTGCAGGTCATCAGGTACATGAGGCAGCCCACAAGCTCTGGATACGGGCCACTCGGCTCTACGGACTCGTCCGAAGGTGGAGCTGAGAACGAGTGACCGGTAGGCAGAGGAGTGGACTGTGGCGAGGAGTACGTGAAGCGGAAGCGCTGAAGGACCTGCTGCACCATGTGTGACCGAGTCAGGGTAATGGTGCACTGTGCTCTGTCCCGGGTGATCCGCAAGCCAAGATAGCTTGTCAGCTCACCCAGGTCTGTGCACGTGTGTCTCTTCTGCAGCTCCGACTTCACGTGGGCGAGTCCCTCAGTGTCAGCAGTAGCAAAGACCAAGTCGTCTACGTACACGAGAACGTAGAACGGCGGCAGAGAGGTGTCGGTGCACAGAAACAGCGACGGGTCAGCAGTAGAAGGAGTAAACCCAAGAGCAGCAAGAGTCGTCCTCAGTGTGTCGTGCCACTCACGGGGTGCCTGGCGGAGACCGTAGACTGGCCGCCGGAGGCTCCACTGGGTACCAGCAGGAAACGACCCAGTGAAGCCAGGTGGGCGGCGCAGCCAGATCTCCTCGTGCAGGCTGCCCTGTAGGAAGGCTGTGCTGAAGTCAAGAGAGTGAAGCTCGTAGTCACGCTGAGCGGCGACGTGCAGTAGCACCCGAAGAGTGGTCATCTTTGGGGTAGGGGAGAAGGTCTGGAAGAAGTCAACTCCCTCTCGCTGACTGAAGCCTCGTGCAACGTAACGCGCCTTGAAGGCTGGCGGAGAACCCGGCGGCCGCTTCACCCTGAAAATCCACATGCCACTGACGATGTTCGCCCCAGGTGGGGGAACCTCGTCGACGTAGGTGCCTGTGGACTTCCAGGAAGCCATCTCTGCGTCCATGGCTGTCTGCCACTGAGAGGAGTAGGGACCCTCTATCGCCTCTGCGTAAGAGCGCGGGGTCGGGATGTCTGGTGCATCCGGGTCTCCCTCAGGTGCAAGCAGCATGGACACGAGATGAGGTAAAGCAGCGGCAAAACACTCAAACTCCTCCTGTCTGTCCTCAAGGACATCCGTGCCAAGAGCACACTCACCCCCGACGGACGGAGGACAGACAGACTCAGACTCAGCAACAAGACAAGCGGCGTAGTCTAGACGACAGGCGGCAGCAAAGTCAACAAGCTCAGCAACTAGGGCAGACGCAGCAGTGGACTCAAACGAAGGGTCAGTGACAACAGTAGCGAGGAAACGCGTGACAGTAGGACTAGCAGCACGAAGGGAGTCGGACTCCGGGTCCGGACCGTCAGGAAGAGAGGACGCAGGAGGAGACGGCAGAGGGACACGCTGTGGAGCAGTGGAAGGACGCAGAGTCATATAGTGAGTGCCAGGGACAGGAGGAGGACGCTGACGCGGAACACGACCAGTGCGGACAGCGCGAACAGGCGACTCAGGACGAGACTCAGGCGACGCAGGACGAGACTCAGGCGACGCAGGACGAGACACAGGCGCACGACGCTCCGTAAGACCTCTAGTCGGTCCAGAGTAAGGAGAAGGACCAGGCAGTGGAGAGGCTGGCAGTAACTATGACTGCGACTGGACAGGCGGTGGACTCAGTAAGGGAGGAGGAGGAGGAGGACCAGTAGAAAGCGGTAGGCCAAGAACCTGCTGAAGGAGCGGAACGTAGTACGGCCGCGGCCGTGCAGCGCCTCCAGAAACAGCAGAGACAGCACCAGTACCCTCTGCTCCAGGGTCTCCAGCTCCAACTCCCGCAGCACCACCAGCCGCAGCACCTCCAGCAGCACCAGCTCCAGCAGCACCTCCAGCAGGAACAGCTCCAGCACCTCCAGCTCCAACTCCTGCAGCACCACCAGCCCCAGCAGCTCCAGTACCTCCTGTACGAGCACCTCCGGGACCAGCGGCTCCAGTACCTCCAGCAGCTCCAACACCAGCAGGGCCTCCGGCAGCGGCAATACCTCCAGCACGAGCACCTCCAGGACCAGCGGCTCCAGTAGCTCCAGCACCAGCAGTACCTCCAGCTGCTCCAGCAGCTCCAGCACCAGCAGCACCTCCAGTGGCTCCAGTAGCACCTCCAGCGGCTCTAGCACCTCCAGCGGCTCCAACACCAGCAGGACCTCCAGCAGCGCCAGTACCTCCAGCACGAGCACCTCTAGAACTAGCGGCTCCAGCAGTTCCAGCACCAGCAGTACCTCCAGCTGCTCCAGTAGCTCCAGCACCAGCAGCACGGCTACAGCGTCGAGCGTACCACTCACGCAGCAGCTGTGGAGAGAGGGGCTCCCGCCGTGACGAGACACCCAAAGGACCTCCAGACACAGCACGCTCAGGCTCAGCACCCCCAGGCTCAGCACCCCCAGACTCAGCAACCCCAGGCTCAGCACCCCCAGGCCCCGCACCCGCAGGCTCAGCAACCCTAGCAGCACCAGAGTCAACAGCTACCTCGACCGGCTCGACAGGGTCTACCTGGGACACACCTGAAGGGGCAGGACCCTGAGGGGGGAGGGGGTCTACCGGAGGAGTACCTGGTGCTAGGAAGAGCGGCGGGGGGGGGAGAGGGGCAGTGCGGAAGAGACAGTAGTAAGAGACCGACTCGTCAAACGTGACGTCCTGAGAGGACAGAACACGGCGCGAGGTGGGGTGGTAAAACTGCCACCCATGCGCGTCAGGGGGGAAGTTAAGGAAAACGCAGGGAACAGCACGAGAGGACAGCTTGTCCGCGGAAGTATCGCGGACAAAAGCTCGAGATCCCCAGACACGGTACACAGACGCATCGCCAACCTTCCCCGTCCACCGCAGAGTAGGTGTGGTCTCTGGCAAGGAGACACGAGGCTGAAGGTTGATCTGATGCGCAGCGTACTGAGCAGCGAACGGCCACAGAAAATGGGGAGCAGCCGCATGGATCATGGACGTGCGAGCGACGTCCATGACCATGCCAATGCGGCGCTCAGCAATCCCATTTTGCTGTGGGGAGGCCGGAAGCGTGAACGTCTGGCGGATGCCCTCCGCACGACAGAAAGCCCTCAGAAGGTCGGAGGAAAACTCACCACCTCTGTCTGAGTGCAGACGCAGAACAGGAAAGTCCGAGCCGAAACTCTCTCTGAGCTGGAGACGAGCAGCGCGGATCCAGTCGATCAACACCTCAGTGACCTCACCCTTGCGGCGCAAGGGGAAGACTGTGGTGTAGCGCGAGTAGTCGTCAACGACCAGCAGGAAGTAACGCTCGTGACCCTGTCCACGGATGCGGGCTGGGCCCCACACATCCATGTGGAGAGTCTGCGGAGGAGCCTCTGTCGGAGGAAACTCAGAGGAGTGAGGAGCGGCACGCTGCCGGCCCTCAACACAAGGAACACAGGGAGGGGCAGGCCCCGGAGGAAGGGGAGGGAGGGACGGGGGGAGACCTGAGACAAGGACACTGGAGGCCATACCTCTGAGACGAGGCAGGGAGGGGTGACCAAGGCGGTGGTGCCAAAGAAGAGTCTCGTGTGACAGAGGACGACACAAGCAGGGGGCAGACGCCGGACTAGACCTGGACGCAGCAGCAAACACCTGACCAGACGCAGCTACCTGACCAGACGCAGTGACAGGAGGAGACACAGTAGTCAGTGTGTAGAGGCTCGACCCAGGTCGACGGGTGAACGTGACCAGGTGGCGGCCCGTCCGAGAGCAAGTAAAGTGGGTCACACGCTGACCTCCCGGGGTGAATTGGTCAACCCACACGTCCTGGAGGTCAGCTCCACTCACCAAGTTCGTAGAGAACGAGGGGAGGTGGAGTCCCGATAGTAAGCCCGACGGGGCCGCAGGACACGGTAGAACCGTGGAGGAGTGCGCAAGGACAGGGCCCCCAGAGGGGTCAGCCAGGGAGACTGCAACCGGCCGACTGAGCGGCATGAGTGTGGTGCTGTCGCGAAAGAAGGAGCGCGAAGAACCTGAGTCAAGTGTGAAGGTGTGCAAGGCCTCAATAGGTGCAGTACCAAAGAGAGCAGACTCACCAGCACCTGGAGCAGCAGACTCACTAGCACCTGTAGCAACAGACTCACTAGCACCTGGAGCAGCAGACTCACTAGCACCTAGAGCAGCAGCCTCAATGCCCGGGTCGGGCGGAACACACAGGTAACAGTCACCCTCAGCACTATCAGTCACAGCATACATGGCAGCAAGGATAGCATCGAAATCAAGATCAAAGATAGCAACATTCTGCTTCAGCAGACCACCCCAGCGGGGGAGCTCAGCGCCGTCAGGAAACTGCGCACGCCAGGCGTCAGTCAGGCGACCGAAGCAGCGCTGCGAAGTGTGCGGCAGTCCGCACGTCTCTCCACGGTGCCCGCCTGTGCGAAGAACGTAAGTGCAGGGACCAACACCCCCAGCCCTCCCACGCCCAGCGTACCACTCACGAAGCTGCAGGGGCGAAAGGGTCTCACGGGAACGCGGCTGCTGCTGACGCTGGCTGCCGCCAAAGCCTCCACGCTGTGCGGTACCACCTCGGCCAGCACCACCACCGCCTCCACCTCCACCGCCGCTGCCGCTGCCTCCACCACCTCCACTGCCGCCCCCACTCCCGCCACCACCCCCACCGCCACCGCCACCCCCACCGCCCCCTCCACCGCCTCCACCACCGCCCCCTCCGTCCCCTCCACCACCCCTGCCCCCCTTGCCCTTGCTGTTGCGGCGCCTCCCACTAGGAGCAGACGCAGCCCCGACCTCCTCAGTGCCAACGAGGTCGACAGCAGCAGTAGAAGCAACAGAGGGGAGAAGGGGGACGGGGGAGCACCCCTCAAAGAAAGGGGCGCGAGGGTCGCCGCGAGAAGCACCTACAGCAACAATACTCTTCTCTGCTGCAGTAAGGCGCTCCTCAAGCAGGTCGACGGTGAGCTCAGTGGGGCAAAGGGAGAGAAAGTGGTCCCTGACTGAAGAGAGAGAGTCAGGGAGACGGGTGACTAGGTAGTAGAGAGTGATGTACATGGGGGGGGGTTCTTGGCACAGAACTCAGTGGGTAGCGCAGCGCGGTAGCGGGTGTCACTAGTGCGGAGGTGAGTAATGAGGTCAGCGACTGTGGCAAAGGCAGCAAGGTCAGGGAACAGGTACGACAGCATGAGGCGGCTGAGAGCAGCAGTGGCAGGGGAGGAGTAGCGCGCGACAACAGCGTCATACAAAGACTTTGCAGTCTTGTACTGGCCAAAGTGCGCGCGCTCAGCAGACGGCAGGTGACTACGAACAGCAAGACGAGCAACAGCGTCACGAGTAGTCCACTGCGAGCGAACCGTACTATCAGCAGTGGCAGCAGGTGCAGGAGAGACACCGGACGTGTGATCGAACAGGGAGACTCCGTCCTTGGAGTCGCACTGGAGAAACAGCTGTAGGTCGTCTACCCAAACCTCGAAGTCAACAGTACGACCCTCAGCATCAAAGGTAAGAACAGTAGGACTAGCCATAGCGGCAGAAGCAGCAGTAGCAGCAGAAGCAGCAGTAGCAGCAGTAGCAGCAGAAGCAGCAGTAGCAGCAGAAGCAGCAGGGGCAGGGCAGTGCGGCTCAGTAGGGCGGCGCGGCTCGGTAGGGCGGCGCGGCTAGAATGGGCGGCTCGGCTCGGCAGGTCGGCGCGGCTCGGCTGGGCGGCGCGGCTCGGCTGGGCGGCGCGGCTCGGCTGGGCGGCGCGGCTCGGCAGGGCGGCGCGGCTTGGCTGAGCGACGCGGCTCGGCTGGGTGGCGCGGGTGCTTACCAGGGGCGGGTGCAGGGCAGGGCCGCAGCTGGCGATTAGGTCAGGGCCGCGACTGGGGCGGCAGCAGGGCAGGGCCGCGACTGGGCGGCGGTAGAGCAGGGCCGCGACTGGGGCGGCTGCAGGGCAGGGCCGCGACGGTGAGGCCGCGACGAAGAGGCCGCGACGGCGGCTGCAGGTGCGTCAGCGGCAGGGCAGGGCCGCGACAGGTGCTGCAGGTGCGACGGCGGCTGCAGGGCAGGGCGCGGCAGCGGGGCCGCGATGGTGGGTGCAGGTCAGGGGCTGCGACTTGGGGCGGCAGGGCAGGGCCGCGACGTAGGGCGGCAGGAGAGGGCCGCGACGGGCGGCAAAGCAGGGCCGCGACGGGCGGCAAAGGAGGGCCGCGACGGGCGGCAGATTAGGTCGCGACGAGCGGCGACAAGGCAGGGCCGCGACGGGCGACTCAGGCAGGGTCGCGACTAGCGCGACAGCACGGCAGGGTGCGCGACGACGCAGGAGAGGCAGGCGCGATAGCGCGCTTCGGGCAGGGAAGACAGTTTCAGTGGTGGGCCCTAAAAAAAACGTTCCCACGGAGGGAACCTGTTCAGAATACCATGTCAGAATGAGAACGACGGAATGATTGAACTAGCAAGCAGTTGGGTACAAGTAGGAAACCTAGAAGTGTTGTACCCTATATCAACTACCCCACTACAGCCTACACAGACTATAGCATATAAGTTTGACAAACGACAGTTCGGCGGAGGAGCGTCGATCGCGGCATAGTGTAGCAGACAAAGGGAAAACCAAGGTCGTGTAGGTCCCTGCTAAGGCCACCGTTCGTCGACGCGCAAGCAACAAGAAGCGTAAGAACGATGGCGACACGGGTTCCAGCAAGGGTGCTGCGAAGAAGAAGAAGACAAACACGGACGACACCATGGTCAACGAGGCGCTCAGCAGCGACGATGACTACGTGGAGGCTGCAGATCCCATTCCTTCCTTCCCTGAGAAGGCGATGCCGAAAGACCCCACCCTACGTAGTCCCAACTCCCGTCCCCCTTCCCCTTGCAGCCACGGTATTAAGAGGACGAGGCGCAAATGGACCGTGCGCGAGAAGCTCATGTGGGCGTGCCGCTGCCACGAGCTCGGCTCCCTCAAGAAGACCTCCGCGGAATCCACCGCTTCCATCACCTACATCAGACGCTGGAGCGCAAAGGCTACAGCGGGCCTTTACAAGGGAGCGGCAAACTGCCGCAAGCGTATGCACGGGGCGGGCCGTCACTCACACTACCCTGACATGGAGGCGGCGTTGTACCGCTACATATGCCTTCATCGCGCAAATGGGGTGGCGATTTCGGTGAAAGACACTCAGAAGTGGAGCCGCGAGTGGATGAAGAAACACCACCCCAAAAAGAACTGGAACGCGAGCTCACACTGGAGCCAACGTTTCCGCAACCGCTGGAACTTGGTCATGCGTGTGAAGACCAAGGTTGGCCAACGGTCATCGACTGGTGAGTGGTTTTCGAACTTATTACGCACTAGATTCACGACTGTATGTGCCTAGCAGGACAAGCATGTCACATGTTTCTACCATCCCTTCATGTGCGGTGGCTTTCCTTGGCAGAGTGCGCTAAAGACTGCGAGGTGTTTTGGAAGTTCTTGCGCATCAACAGGGCGTGTGTGAGAGTACGGCAGCTTATGCCAGCTATGCTTGCTTGCCTTTTACTTTATTATGCTACTTCTAGCTTAGGTTTATTTTATGCATGCATGAATTGCTTGATTTTCTAGGCTAGGTGCTTTCCTATATTTTATTATAGTTATAGCACCAAGCTAGGTTGCGTACACCGAATTCTGAGCTATTCGGTTGCCACCGAATTGCTTTCTACCGAATTCGGGAAGGCTCTGTTCGGGACGCTTCGCGACCCTCGGAACCTTCGCGTAACACCTGGTTACTGGGCCTTGTGTCGAGCCTATATATAGCCTCGTGTTGTACCCAGGTGATTCATTCAATTCACATTCTCTTTTCTGAGCTCGATCCTAGATCCTCACACTTGGTTATCAGAGCCCGTTTACACGCGACAGTTATTCGACCGCTAAAACCGAGTCTTCAAAAAACCGCGGGGGCGACGCTTGTTAAACACCGATTTCGGGTACGTAAAACCGGTTCCGTGTTCTTTTCGCTCCTCCTCGTTTCGGTTTTTTCGAATGCGCAATGTCAGGCATGGAGGGCCTGGGAGACAATTACGCGATGACGCACGACATCGCCAGCCTTCGCTCCGACGTGGAACAGACGCAGGCGGCGATCCGACGAGTCGAAGCCCTCCTGACACACCAACCAGTAGCCGCCACCGCAGCAGCAGCAAACGTAGCACCGACGACAGTAGCAGCAGTGGCGACACCGACATATCACGGACCGATGGCACCACCGACGCCGAACCTCGAAGCAGCTCGCCCGAGGCTCCCCGGAGAGTTCGATCCAAGCGCGAAAGGATCTGACGTTTGACGTTTTGTGGCGACCCTCGACATTTATTTCGAGGCCATTAGCTGTTCGACCCTGACACATGACGCAGCACGGATTCGGCTCGCAGCGACACTGTTGAGGGGACCAGCACTCGAGTGGATTTACTATTCTGACGTGGCCCGTGGGGAGAAAACGTAGATGCAGTTTCGAGAGGATCTTGTCGAACGCTTCGAACCAATCAACTCTGTCTACATGGCGCGGCAGCAGATTCACCGACACAAACAGTACAGCAGCGTAGCACAGTACACGCAGCAATTGGAATTACTGTTCAACCGAATCACCGACCTGACCGAAGGCGAAAAAATCCAGGCGTACACCGAGGGATTGAAAATGGAGATTCGCCGGCAGGTGATTTCGGCGAACTACAGTAGCTACCGCGACATCGTACGGGCAGCGGAAAGGTACGACGCGTTGACGAGAGGTCAACCCGAAACACGACGCTACGGGTCAAACCGTACATTTGGCCCGGAGCGATCGGCACCCCACACGTTCGCCGAACCGATGGATATCGACAAGTTTGACGCGAAGCAGCAACCGACAAAATGCGAATTTTGCGGCGCAGCGGGGCATCAAATATTGTCGTGCTACAAAATGAAGAAAGCACGTGCAGCAATGCTGGGCGGCAACAGTGGAGAACCTCCGAAGTAAAAAAACGGGAATCGCAAGTAGCCGCGGATCGACCTGGCGATCGCGTAAAGATCCGAAAAAACGAAAAAGGGCGACGACGTGGCGACTTCGGAGCGGGTGAAAAAAGGAGAAAATGATGGCGCGAATATAAAACGTCACGACCGGCCGGCATCAGGGGGAATCGCCGAGGCGAATGGAGGCTCCGCGAAAAAAAGACTCTGCACTGACCGAGAAACTCCAGCCGAACACCCACGGAAGTAAGAATTCGTTAAAAGTATCCTACAAAGATACTCTAACGAAAAATATTGCTTCTCGTGGTTTTCAAGCCTTTGAAAAAATCAGGGGAGACTTAGAGGTCAAGAAAAAGCCTTTAGAAATTATTCAGGTACCTGAGAAGTTGGGCAAAGTACTACGGAGCGTAGAAAAGGGTCGTGCGTTTCGTGGAGTTAATATTCTCTCTCCCGCAGCACCGTGTTAAGGCTCCCCATTGCCCACAGGTGAAGCCTACGTAGCTGCAAAGGCTTAGGGGACAAATCCAGGCTCAGGAGAAATTTTACAAGCCTCGGAAAAATCCTCCTACCCCCCAGGTGAAGTTGGAAGTGAAAAGTGCTGAGTCAGGTATAGGAAATAGGGAAGGTATTCATTTTGATGTACCCTATGATCCTATTAATGAGACCCTCTTTGGCTACTCAGCGCAGCAGAAACCACTACTCGAGGTGTTATGCAATGGGCGACGCCTCCAGGCACTGGTGGACAACGGTGCATCTCACTCGGTGTGTGACCGCGGAACATTGGAGAAAATTGGAGAGAAGGAGGTGGAGACCCAATTCTCTGCAACAATGGTGGATGGTACGAAGCTTCCCATCCACGGCGAAACTTCCCTGCAACTGCATATAGGTGCGTTGAGGTGGAAGCCGAAGCTACCAGTCACCAACATCAAAGGATTATATTTCATCTTGGGGCGAGATTTCCTGAAGCGGTTCAACCCCGAGATCGATTGGGTCAACAGTAAGGTGTGCATCTACAACAACGGGAAGCGGATAGAGCTACGAAGTTGGACGGATACAGGGGACGTTCGTGAAACGACACTGGCACGGTTCGAACGGACGGTGAACGAGAGCAACACGGGTTACTTAAGTACTGGTCATGGCAGCAGCAGAGGAGGAGAAGCCGAGTTCGGAACTTCCTGCAGCAGTAAAGGAGGTATTGGAGCAGTACAAGTATATAATGCCCGACGACCTACCCGCAGGCGTACCTCCAGCACGCACCCACGAGCACGAGATCATGGAGGAACCAGGTGCGAAACCCGTCTCACGTGCACCATACCGACTGAGTCCAACCGAACTAACAGACATGAAGAAGTGGATCGAGTATTTACTGGACAGACAACTGATCCGCCCATCCACCTCTCCCTACAGAGCACCAGTTCTCTTCACTCCAGAACCAGACGGCGATTTACGGATGTGCATCGACTACCGCGCACTGAATAAACAGATAGTTAAAAATAAATATCCCATACCGCGCATAGACGACCTACTGGACCAATTGCGTGGTGCAACCGTCTTTTCGAAGCTGAACCTACGGTCGGGTTACTGGCAACTCGATCCACAATACGGCTCCTACGAATATTTGGTGATGCCGTTCGGACTCTGCAACGCACCAGCAACGTTCCAGGCGGAGATGAACCATATCCTACGGCCCCTGCTGGACGAGTGCGTCGTAGTGTACCTAGACGACATTCTCATCTACTCCGAAAATATGAAGGAACACGTGGAGCATCTGCGGAAGGTGTTCGAGATCCTGCGGAAAAACAAGTTCTACGTGAAGCTGTCGAAAAGCGACTTCGCACTAAAGAAGGTGCAGTTTCTCGGGCACACGGTGAGTGCGGAGGGCGTACACGTGGACCCACGGAAGATCGAAGCCGTTAAAAGTGGAAAGTACCGGAGAACGTGAAGGAGTTGCAGCAGTTCCTAGGCTTCGCTAACTACTACAATAGGTTCGTGCCGCAGTACGCTAAGATAGCAGCGCCACTGACCGACCTACTGAAAAAGGATGCGCCCTTCAATTTGGATACTCCTCATCACCACGCCATGGAACAGCTACAGACAGCATTGACTACAGCACCAGTACTCATCCTACCGGACCCAGACAAGGACGACGTAGTTGAAGCAGACGCTAGTGACCAGGCAGTCGGAGCAGTACTGATGCAGGACCACGGACACGGTTTACAACCTATCTCCTACCTCAGTAAGAAGTTACACGGAGCAGAACTGAACTACCCCATTCACGACAAGGAAGCCTTGGCCATAGTCGTAGCCTTCAAGGCATGGAGGTGTTACCTAGAGGGAGCCAAGACCACAGTATATACTGACCACTGCAGTCTCAAATACCTGAAGTCGCAGCCGACGCTCTCACGACGACAGGTGCGGTGGGTGGATTTCTTGGAGACCCACTTCCACTACGACATCGTCTACAAACCCGGGCTACACAACAAAGCTGACGCGTTGAGCCGCCCCGGTCATGTAGCAGGCATCCAACTCGACGGGATGAACCCTCTGTTCAAGGGTCTATTCCAACATGGGTACTCCGTGGACGCAGAGATCGCAACGACAGAGAAACAGAAGCTGTTACAGTGGGAGAAAAACTTAGCAGTAAGGAAGGGTTCAGGAAAGATTTGGGTACCGAATTACGCCCCGCTACGGCAGATCCTACTGGAGGAGTTTCACGACGTACCATACGCGGGACATTTCAGGAGCAACAAGACGTTAGCAAGGATAGCAAAGTATTACTACTGGCCCGGGATGGCAGAAGATGTGCAGCAGTTCGTCACCTCCTGCGACACATGCCAGCGGATGAAGAGTAGCAAGCAGAAGAAAGCAGGGTTACTTCAGCCTCTACCCGTACCGGAGCAGCCATGGCAGGTCGTTAGCCTCTACTTCATCACGGGACTTCCTTCGACCTCACGAAGGCATGATTCCATCCTCGTAGTGATCGATAAGTTCTCCAAAATGGGTCATTTCATCCCGACCAACGCCACCGCTACAGCTGAAGCAACTGTTCGCCTCTTCTTGGACCGCATCATCACCATCCACGGCATCCCCGCTACACTCATCTCAGACAGAGACCCCAAATTCACGAGTAAGTTCTGGAAGGAGCTCATGGGACTGTTGGGGACTAAGCTTGCAATGTATTCAGCATACCATCCCCAGACTGACGGACAGACAGAGCGACTCAATCAGGTGGTTGAACAGTTACTTCGCACAGCTTGCAAAGACGACATCAGCCACTGGGACACACAGTTGCCGACCCTAGAGTTCGCTTACAACAACGCTTCGCATGCGGCCACAGGGAAAACTCCTTTCTTCCTGTGTTACGGATGGGAACCACTCACACCACAGCAGCCAACCACACCGGCACATGTCCAAGCCGCACACGACTTCGTCACCACCATGCATCAGCTATGGGAGAAGACTCAGCGACGTCTCACCACGATGCAGAACTCCCAGAAGCAGTATGCTGATCGCCAGCGACGAGATCACTCAGTAGCAGTCGGAGATCAAGGGCATGCTCCGAGCGTACCGGACGCATAACATCACCCCTGCAGTAATTCCAGCAGGTTGCATGAGCCAAAATTCAACCCCTAGACGTCCCCATAAACCGGTGCTTCAAGGCCGCGATGCGAGCACGCTAGGACAGGTGGTTCATGCGTGAAGGGATTCACTTGAAGACAAATCAGGGTGAATAAACTGAAAAAAAAAACTTCAGCCCTACTTCCCCTTCATGTCTGTAACGTCATGCTGCCCCTGCCCCTATCCCACCCGCAGGGAACTTGAGGATGCCTCCGAACCCCGTGGTGCTGCAGTGGATTGCGGAGGCATGGGATCAAGTCCCCAAGCAGGTCATCATTGACGCGTTCCGCCACTGTGGGATTTCAAGCAAGCCGGACGGGACGGAGAACCACCTGGTGATGTCTCACCTGCGTGCGAGGGAGCACCAAAGATGTCTCCGAGGACTTGTGCCTCGGGGGGACCACGGATGACAACACGCGCCTGCTTGGAAGACACCCCCCTCTTTATAAGACATCCCCTAAACCCTTGTTTTGATTACAAGATACTGTCTTATCTCGCACACACATATAGGTGTCGTATAATGAGGAACACCCGTTTATAAGAGACACCCGTTTAATAGACACCCCCTTGTCTTCTATTCAACACTGTCTTATATATGGGCGATGATGGTAGATTTGTTTTGGACCAGGCTGATCCATCAGCATTAGTACGGAAAGAAACGCAAACAATCAGCGTTACTTAGGAAGAAACCGCTCAAAATTCAGCGTTCTTACAAATATATACACTGATTGTGTATGTTTTGTTTTTAAGCATAATTACGGCTTACAGAAACAAAGTGTAGATTTTTATGGTTGGTTTGGGAGTGGCGAGGGAAGCTGGCGGGCTAGGGGGAGAGGCCAACAGTTTGGCTAAGGGAAGAACGTGAGCTGGAGAGTCGAGTGAAAATGGGCGGCTGGTGGGGAGGTTCGAGTGGAAGAAGTAAGCTGGGATGGGGGGAGATTCGAGTGGAAAAAGTTGGTTGGGGGGAGATTCGATTGGAAGAAGTGGGCTGGGGTGGGGAGAGAAACGAGTTGAAGAAGTGGGCTGAGGGGCGATGGGGGGAGTTTCGTGGAAGTAGCGGGCTGGGGGGAGTTTTGTGTGGAAGTAGCCGGCTGGGGGGAGTTTCGTGTGGAAGTGGAGGGCTCGGGGGATTTTCACGGCACCCCCTAATGCCGGTTTCAGTGTTCCCCCCCTATACAAGGCTGAGTGCACAGCCTACACTCCTACGAAAAGGCTGGAAAAACAGCGAAGGTAAAAAAAAACACAATGAAAAACCAGCCAAGGTACATAAAAAAAGGCCTAAGCCTAAAAAAAAGCCTGGTCTACCGCCGAATCAAGGTAAAAAGGCTGATATATAGGGAAATGGTCTGCCGCGTGCTCTATATGAGCTACAGTATTGCGGTACTGGTACAGTGGCGCTGCTTCGTTATGAAGTGGCACGCTAGGAAAGAACCTTCGGGAATGTTATAATAACCATTGGTTATTCCAACACTCCCTTTCATTCCATTGGTTAGAATTGTCTAGGCGTCGACCGAGACCGGCGTCTTCGGAGTGCACCCGGTCTGCTCCTCGTCGATGAAGCGCCTACGCAGCTTGTCGGCGTAGCCCTGCTGGTGCAGCCACATCTTCCCCGCCGACCTGTCGCGGACGATCTCCAGCCCGAGGTACTTCTGCACTGGCGAGATCTCACGCAGCTTGAAGGCGGCTTCCAGCAGCGCCTTCAGCTCCTGCAACATCGCGGCGCTGCTGCTGGCGGCGAGCAGGTCGTCAACGTAGACCAGCACCCAGCAGGCCACTCCGTCGACGCCGACCTTGAATTACAGAGCCTCGTCGACCTGGCTCTTCTTCCACCCGGCGCCGACCAGCACGTCGTTGAGCGCCAAGTACCACAGCAGCGGCGACTGCTTCAGGCCGTACAGGCTCTTCAGCAGCTTGCACACCCGGCCGGTTCCGTCGTTGAAGTAGTTCGGCTGGGACATGTACAGCACCCGGTCGAGCTTGCTCTGCAGGAAGGCGTTCTTCATGTCGAGCTGCATCAGGTTGAGGTTGAGGACGGCGACGATGCTGAGGAAGATCCTCAGCGTGACGTAGCTCCCCACCGGCGCGAACGTCTCGTCGTAGTCGGCGCCGTACACCTGGGTGAAGCCCTTCACGACCAACCTCACCTTCTCGCGCTCGACGGTGTCGTCGACGTGGTACTTCGTCGTCAGCACCCACCGATTCTTCATGATGTTCACTCCCGGCGGGCGTTCGACCAGCTCCCACGTGCCCATGTTGATGAGGCTGCGGATCTCCTCTTCCATGGCGGCCTTCACCGCCGGGCCCTTCCAGCTTGCCAACGCCTCCTTCACCGTCATCGTCGAGATGTCCCAACGGTGCTCGGGGTCGGCCAGCATGTCGGGGTCGAGCTCCGGAAACTCCTCATCCTCGTCGGCGTTGTCGTACAGCAGGTCATCACCGTCCACGTCGTACACCGTGGTGAAGGCAGCGGGGACGAAGAAGTCAGGCGGCCTCCGAAGTCGGCCTGTACGCCGTGGTCCCGGCTGAACCTCCTCGGCGTCCCCTTCATCGTCGCCGTCGTCGCTGTCCTCGGCGTCCTGCTGCACCTCAGTCGGCGTCCCAGCCGACTTCTCCCTTGTGGTCGGCTCCCCTGCCGACTGCCCGGTCGTCGACTGCTCCGTGGTCGGCGTCGCTGCAGCCTGCTCCCCTGGCGGCTGCTGTTCGGCAGGTGCCTCCTTTGTCGGCTTCACCAAAGTCGGCTGCACCACCTGTTGGCTCCTAGTCGGCGTCAGCTTCGCTCCCACGCCGACTTGCACAGCATCAAGTCGGCCACCGGCGATGCCTGGGGCCGGCGCCACAGGTGACGCCCCACTGCTCCCCTCATCGCCGGAGGCCAACGCCGGGGTCAGCCCAGGGAAGTCGGCAACAAGGGGAGGGGCAGGCGAGGGGCAGGGAGTGGGGACGACCTCGGCGTCCTCACCAGCAAGTTCACCGACCTCGGCGAGCAGAGGCAGCGTCGCCGTCGAGGTGTCCGTTGGCGGGTGAACTGGCATCCGCCCGGACGCCGGCCCGTGCGCCGAATTCCACACCTCCAGCGACATGCTCTCATAGAACACCACGTCCGACGTGGTGACCACCCGCTGGTCGGCGATGTCGAGGAGCTCCCAGCCCTTGCTCTCCTCAGACACGCCGAGGTGAAGGCCCCACCTGGCCTTCGGCTTCAGCTTCCCACCACGCTGCTGCTCAGGGACCAAGTACTGCGCCATGCAGCCCCACACCAGCGCCAGCGACAAGTCGGGCTTCTTCCCGGTGAGCAGCTGGTACGGTGTCGTCCCCGGCGGCAGCGCCGACCGCTCAAGGCAATTGCAGACCCAGACGGCCTGCCGCAGAGCTAGGTGCCACCAGTGGTGCTGCACGCCCATGTGCAGCAGCATCGTGCGCGCCGACTCCACCACAGTCCTCATCTCCCTCTCCGCCATGCCGTTCTGCTGCGGGGTGTACGGGCAGGTCAGGTCGTGGACGATCCCCTTGCCGTTCACGAAGTCGGTGAACTGCTTCCCAAGGAACTCCCCTCCCCGGTCAGAGCGCAGCATCAACACCGACTTCTTCGTCTGCCTCTCAGCCACCGCCAGCCACTGCACGAACTCCCGCAACGCATCTGACTTCTTGGCGACCGGCCGCACCCACACGTAGCGGGTCTTGCGGTCCTTAAGCAGCAAGAAGTACAGGCTACCATCCTTGGCAGCAACACGAAACGGCCCGCACAGGTCAATGTGCACGACGGCCAGCACTTCGTTGGCGTCGGAGCCTTTGTCGAGGAAGGTGTGTCGTGCCAGCTTCCCGCCGACGCACGAAACACACGGTAAGTCGGCGCCAGACGCCGACTTGAGGTCCAGCCCGATGGCGACCTCGTGCTTCGCCGAGCTCCGGATGGTGTCCATGCCGACGTGCGCAAGCCTCGCGTGCAGTTTGTCCGGCGTTGCCTTCGTCCCCGAGACGATCGCCCGCAGGGCCACTACCTCCGTGGTGGGCGTCGTCTGCTTGGCCGAGCAGGGGCGCAGGTCGGTGCAGAGTACACGCCCGGTGTACGTTGCCCGGCCGAGCACCTCTCCCGCCGCTGAGACGAGGAGCATCCCGTCGCCGTCCTCCTGCAGCTTCACGCCGTGCTCCTTCAGCTGGCCGGCCGAAAGCAGGTTTGCTCGCACGCCCGGGACATAGAGCACGTCGGGGATGAGCACCTGCTTCCCGGCCTCCCCGTGCAGAGCGACAGTGCCGCGGCCCTGAACGTCCTGCAGCGCCCTGTTGAAGCCGCGCACGTGCTTCACGTCGCCGCTCGGCTGCAGGTCGACGAAGGCCTCCTTCGTCCCCATCAGGTGGTGCGAGCAACCGCTGTCGAGCAGGACCACCGCCGGGTTCGCCTGCACAGCTGCCGCCACCGCCTGGAAGTCCTCACCGGCCTCCGGCGCCAGCGAGACAGTCGGCTCCATGACGCCGACCAGCGAGCACGACGCCGCCTTGTCGTCTCGTCTCGCCCCTTGCCGCCAGCAGAGGAGTCGGCGTCCTTCGCCGAGGTCGACTTCGTCGACTGCTGCTCCTTGCGCGGCTGGTTTCCTCCTCGACGAGGACGACGACTGCCAGACCTCCCGCGGCCTCCCTTGGCGTCGTCGTCGTCGGAGTCACTTCGGTCGGGGCACTCGAAGGAGAGGTGGTCGGGGCTGTGGCAGATCCAGCACTCCCTACGCCGACTTCCTCCTCCTCAACCGCCACCCGTGGCCGACTTCTGCTTGTCGGCGTCCTTCGCCGGCTTCCACCCGCTGCTACCACCTCCGCCAGGCTGCCCACGCTGCCCCGGTCAGCCTCCTTGCCACGCCGGGGCGACGAATTTTGCCTGCGCCAAGAGCTCCTGGGACCGCTCGGCCTCCTGCATTGCCTCGTCCTGCAGGATGTACGAGGTCAAGTTGTCCTCGTTGAGCGTCGCCCTCGTGCTCGGCACCATTGACAGCCGCTTCAGGAGGTTGTAGCTGCTCGAGAGTCCCTGCATCACGTGCGTGATGTATGACGCCGTCGAGTACTGCGCGCCGGCCATCCTTATGGTGGCGAGAATCCGCCGGGCTCGGTTGCAGTAGTCGGTCGCTGTCTCCTCGTCGCCCATACGCAGATGCGTCAGCTGCCCCTCCAGCTGGGCGATGAACAGGTCGTCGGTGACTTGGTACGTCGACTCGATGAAGTGCCACGCCCGGTGGCCGGCGTCGAGGTACTCCCGGCACCACTTCAAGGCGATCTGCACGCCCGGCGAGCAGCACCGCGAGATGACCGTGAAGGTCAACAGCTGCACGGCGCGAAACTCCGCACGCAGGTCGGGGTGGTGCTCCTCTGGCGTCGCCACGGTCCCTCGGGCGAAGCCGATCAGCCCGGCCATCTCCAGCTGGGGCTCGATGGCTTCCTTCCAGGTGAGAATGTCCGGTCGACCAACAAGCGGCGGGGTGACCAAGATCCTGTCCGGCGTGAACTTGAAGTAGCCGTAACTCGGTGCAATCCCGCCCGCCGTCACCTTGGTCGCCGACATCGGCGACAATCCGCTTCGACGTCCTCCGACGTCGCCCTGCGAGGAGCCTGCAGCCGCCGACGACTGCATCCCTCGCGCCTGAACGCCGCCGGCTTCACCGGCGTGTGTCACACCTCGCTGCCTCGACGTGCCTCCCGCACTGCTGCCGACTTGTCCGCCACCGGCGTTGACGCCCACATCGACGCCGCCATCGTTGTTCACCGGTCGAGGAGAGGCTGGTCGAGAAGGGGGGTGCTCCGCCTCCCACACGGAGCGGAGTCCTGCCTTGACGACTGCCCAGGGTATCGCCCCGTACTCCTGGGCCTCATGGCGTCTCCTCGCATCCTCCAGCTGTGCCTCCAGGGTGTCCATCACCTCGGTGTCACCTACGCGCACGCTAGTGACTGCACGGCTGCCGGCCTACGAACACGGTTGGTGCAAAGTCGGCTAGACTGAAATACGTCACGGTGCCGTCCACGCTCACGTCTAGTGAGGGCAAAATTGCAAGAACAAGTGTCTAGTGAGGGCAGAATTGCAAGAACAACTGTCTAGTGAGGGCAGAATTGCAAGAACAAGCATCTAGTGAGGGCAGAATAGAAAAAAAAGGTGTCTAGTGAGGGCAGAATTGCAAGAACAAGCGTCTAGTGAGCGCAGAATTGCAAGCACAAGCGTCTAGTGAGGGCAGAATTGCAAGAACAAGCGTCTAGTGAGGGCAGAATTGCAAGAACAAGCGTCTAGTGAGGGCAGAATTGCAAGAACAAGCGTCTAGTGAGGGCAGAATTGCAAGAACAAGCGTCTAGTGAGGGCAAAATTGCAAGAACAAGTGTCTAGTGAGGGCAGAATTGCAAGAACAACTGTCTAGTGAGGGCAGAATTGCAAGAACAAGCACCTAGTGAGGGCAGAATAGGAAAAAAAAGTGTCTAGTGAGGGCAGAATTGCAAAAACAAGCGTCTAGTGAGGGCAGAATTGCAAGAACAAGCGTCTAGTGAGGGCAGAATTGCAAGAACAAGCGTCTAGTGAGGGCAAAATTGCAAGAACAAGTGTCTAGTGAGGGCAGAATTGCAAGAACAAGTGTCTAGTGAGGGCAGAATTGCAAGAACAAGCATCTAGTGAGGGCAGAATAGGAAAAAAAAGTGTCTAGTGAGGGCAGAATTGCAAGAACAAGCGTCTAGTGAGGGCAGAATTGCAAGAACAAGCGTCTAGTGAGGGCAGAATTGCAAGAACAAGCGTCTAGTGAGGGCAGAATTGCAAGAACAAGCGTCTAGTGAGGGCAGAATTGCAAGAACAAGTGTCTAGTGAGGGCAGAATTGCAAGAACAAGCGTCTAGTGAGGGCAGAATTGCAAGAACAAGCGTCTAGTGAGGGCAGAATTGCAAGAACAAGCGTCTAGTGAGGGCAGAATTGCAAGAACAAGTGTCTAGTGAGGGCAGAATGGCAAGAACAAGCGTCTAGTGAGGGCAGAATGGCAAGAACAAGCGTCTAGTGAGGGCAGAATTGCAAGAACAAGCGTCTAGTGAGGGCAGAATTGCAAGAGCAAGGTCTAGTGAGCGCAGAATTGCAAGAACAAGCGTCTAGTGGGCGCAGAATTGCAAGAACAAGTGTCTAATGAGCGCAGAATTGCAAGAACAAGTGTCTAGTGGGCGCAGAATTGCAAGAACAAGTGTCTAATGAGCGCAGAATTGAAAGAACAAGTGTCTAGTGAGGGCAGAATTGCAAGAACAAGTGTCCAGTGAGGGCAGAATTGCAAGAACAAGTATCTAGTGAGGGCAGAATTGCAAGAACAAGCATCTAGTGAGGGCAGAATTGCAAGAACAAGTGTCTAGTGAGGGCAGAATTGCAAGAACAAGCGTCTAGTGAGGGCAGAATTGCAAGAACAAGTGTCTAGTGAGGGCAGAATTGCAAGAACAAGCGTCTGGTGAGGACAGAATTGCAAGAACAAGCGTCTAGTGAGGGCAGAATTGCAAGAACAAGTGTCCAGTGAGGGCAGAATTGCAAGAACAAGTATCTAGTGAGGGCAGAATTGCAAGAACAAGTGTCCAGTGAGGGCAGAATTGCAAGAACAAGTGTCTAGTGAGGGCAGAATTGCAAGAACAAGCGTCTAGTGAGGGCAGAATTGCAAGAACAAGCGTCTAGTGAGGGCAGAATTGCAAGAACAAGCGTCTAGTGTTGGCAGAATTGCAAGAACAAGCATCTAGTGAGGGCAGAATTGCAAGAACAAGCGTCTAGTGAGGGCAGAATTGCAAGAACAAGCGTCTAGTGAGGGCAGAATTGCAAGAACAAGCGTCTAGTGAGGGCAAAATTGCAAGAACAAGTGTCTAGTGAGGGCAGAATTGCAAGAACAACTGTCTAGTGAGGGCGGAATTGCAAGAACAAGCATCTAGTGAGGGCAGAATAGAAAAAAAAAGTGTCTAGTGAGGGCAGAATTGCAAGAACAAGCGTCTAGTGAGCGCAGAATTGCAAGCACAAGCGTCTAGTGAGGGCAGAATTGCAAGAACAAGCGTCTAGTGAGGGCAGAATTGCAAGAACAAGCGTCTAGTGAGGGCAGAATTGCAAGAACAAGCGTCTAGTGAGGGCAGAATTGCAAGAACAAGCGTCTAGTGAGGGCAAAATTGCAAGAACAAGTGTCTAGTGAGGGCAGAATTGCAAGAACAACTGTCTAGTGAGGGCAGAATTGCAAGAACAAGCATCTAGTGAGGGCAGAATAGGAAAAAAAAGTGTCTAGTGAGCGCAGAATTGCAAGAACAAGCGTCTAGTGAGGGCAGAATTGCAAGAACAAGCGTCTAGTGAGGGCAGAATTGCAAGAACAAGCGTCTAGTGAGGGCAAAATTGCAAGAACAAGTGTCTAGTGAGGGCAGAATTGCAAGAACAACTGTCTAGTGAGGGCAGAATTGCAAGAACAAGCATCTAGTGAGGGCAGAATAGGAAAAAAAAGTGTCTAGTGAGGGCAGAATTGCAAGAACAAGCGTCTAGTGAGGGCAGAATTGCAAGAACAAGCGTCTAGTGAGGGCAGAATTGCAAGAACAAGCGTCTAGTGAGGGCAGAATTGCAAGAACAAGTGTCTAGTGAGGGCAGAATTGCAAGAACAAGTGTCTAGTGAGGGCAGAATTGCAAGAACAAGCGTCTAGTGAGGGCAGAATTGCAAGAACAAGCGTCTAGTGAGGGCAGAATTGCAAGAACAAGTGTCTAGTGAGGGCAGAATGGCAAGAACAAGCGACTAGTGAGGGCAGAATGGCAAGAACAAGCGTCTAGTGAGGGCAGAATTGCAAGAACAAGCGTCTAGTGAGGGCAGAATTGCAAGAGCAAGGTCTAGTGAGCGCAGAATTGCAAGAACAAGCGTCTAGTGGGCGCAGAATTGCAAGAACAAGTGTCTAATGAGCGCAGAATTGCAAGAACAAGTGTCTACTGAGCGCAGAATTGAAAGAACAAGTGTCTAGTGAGGGCAGAATTGCAAGAACAAGTGTCTAGTGAGGGCAGAATTGCAAAAACAAGTGTCCAGTGAGGGCAGAATTGCAAGAAGAAGTCTCTAGTGAGGGCAGAATTGCAAGAACAAGTGTCCAGTGAGGGCAGAATTGCAAGAACAAGTGTCTAGTGAGGGCAGAATTGCAAGAACAAGCGTCTAGTGAGGGCAGAATTGCAAGAACAAGTGTCTAGTGAGGGCAGAATTGCAAGAACAAGCGTCTGGTGAGGACAGAATTGCAAGAACAAGCGTCTAGTGAGGGCAGAATTGCAAGATCAAACGTTTAGTGAGGGCAGAATTGCAAGCACAAGCGTCTAGTGAGGGCAGAATTGCAAGAACAAGCGTCTAGTGAGGGCAGAATTGCAAGAACAAGTGTCCAGTGAGGGCAGAATTGCAAGAACAAGTATCTAGTGAGGGCAGAATTGCAAGAACAAGTGTCCAGTGAGGGCAGAATTGCAAGAACAAGTGTCTAGTGAGGGCAGAATTGCAAGAACAAGCGTCTAGTGAGGGCAGAATTGCAAGAACAAGCGTCTAGTGAGGGCAGAATAGAAAAAAAAAGTGTCTAGTGAGGGCAGAATTGCAAGAACAAGCGTCTAGTGAGGGCAGAATTGCAAGCACAAGCGTCTAGTGAGGGCAGAATTGCAAGAACAAGCATCTAGTGAGGGCAGAATTGCAAGAACAAGCGTCTAGTGAGGGCAGAATTGCAAGAACAAGCGTCTAGTGAGGGCAGAATTGCAAGAACAAGTGTCTAGTGAGGGTAGAATTGCAAGAACAAGCGTCTAGTGAGGGCAGAATTGCAAGAACAAGCGTCTAGTGAGGGCAGAATTGCAAGAACAAGTGTCTAGTGAGGGCAGAATTGCAAGAACAAGTGTCTAGTGAGGGCAGAATTGCAAGAGCAAGGTCTAGTGAGCGCAGAATTGCAAGAACAAGCATCTAGTGGGCGCAGAATTGCAAGAACAAGTGTCTAATGAGCGCAGAATTGCAAGAACAAGTGTCTACTGAGCGCAGAATTGAAAGAACAAGTGTCTAGTGAGGGCAGAATTGCAAGAACAAGTGTCTAGTGAGGGCAGAATTGCAAGAACAAGTGTCCAGTGAGGGCAGAATTGCAAGAACAAGTATCTAGTGAGGGCAGAATTGCAAGAACAAGTGTCCAGTGAGGGCAGAATTGCAAGAACAAGTGTCTAGTGAGGGCAGAATTGCAAGAACAAGCGTCTAGTGAGGGCAGAATTGCAAGAACAAGTGTCTAGTGAGGGCAGAATTGCAAGACCAAGCGTCTGGTGAGGACAGAATTGCAAGAACAAGCGTCTAGTGAGGGCAGAATTGCAAGATCAAACGTTTAGTGAGGGCAGAATTGCAAGAACAAGCGTCTAGTGAGGGCAGAACTGCAAGAACAAGCGTCTAGTGAGGGCAGAATTGCAAGAACAAGTGTCCAGTGAGGGCAGAATTGCAAGAACAAGTATCTAGTGAGGGCAGAATTGCAAGAACAAGTGTCCAGTGAGGGCAGAATTGCAAGAACAAGTCTCTAGTGAGGGCAGAATTGCAAGAACAAGTGTCCAGTGAGGGCAGAATTGCAAGAACAAGTGTCTAGTGAGGGCAGAATTGCAAGAACAAGTGTCCAGTGAGGGCAGAATTGCAAGAACAAGTCTCTAGTGAGGGCAGAACTGCAAGAACAAGTGTCCAGTGAGGGCAGAATTGCAAGAACAAGTGTCTAGTGAGGGCAGAATTGCAAGAACAAGCGTCTAGTGAGGGCAGAATTGCAAGAACAAGCGTCAAGTGAGGGCAGAATTGCAAGAACAAGTGTCTAGTGAGGGCAGAATTGCAAGAACAAGTGTCTAATGAGCGCAGAATTGCAAGAACAAGTGTCTACTGAGCGCATAATTGAAAGAACAAGTGTCTAGTGAGGGCAGAATTGCAAGAACAAGTGTCTAGTGAGGGCAGAATTGCAAGAACAAGTGTCCAGTGAGGGCAGAATTGCAAGAACAAGTATCTAGTGAGGGCAGAATTGCAAGAACAAGTGTCCAGTGAGGGCAGAATTGCAAGAACAAGTGTCTAGTGAGGGCAGAATTGCAAGAACAAGCATCTAGTGAGGGCAGAATTGCAAGCACAAGCATCTAGTGAGGGCAGAATTGCAAGAACAAGCGTCTAGTGAGGGCAGAATTGCAAGAACAAGCGTCTAGTGAGGGCAGAATTGCAAGAACAAGGGTCTAGTGAGGGCAGAATTGCAAGAACAAGCGTCTAGTGAGGGCAGAATGGCAAGAACAAGCATCTAGTGAGGGCAGAATTGCAAGAACAAGCGTCTAGTGAGGGCAGAATTGCAAGAGCAAGGTCTAGTGAGCGCAGAATTGCAAGAACAAGCGTCTAGTGGGCGCAGAATTGCAAGAACAAGCGTCTAATGAGCGCAGAATTGCAAGAACAAGTGTCTACTGAGCGCATAATTGAAAGAACAAGTGTCTACTGAGCGCATGATTGAAAGAACAAGTGTCTAGTGAGGGCAGAATTGCAAGAACAAGTGTCTAGTGAGGGCAGAATTGCAAGAACAAGTGTCCAGTGAGGGCAGAATTGCAAGAACAAGTATCTAGTGAGGGCAGAATTGCAAGAACAAGTGTCCAGTGAGGGCAGAATTGCAAGAACAAGTGTCTATTGAGGGCAGAATTGCAAGAACAAGTGTCTAGTGAGGGCAGAATTGCAAGAACAAGCGTCTAGTGAGGGCAGAATTGCAAGAACAAGCGTCTAGTGAGGGCAGAATTGCAAGAACAAGTATCTAGTGAGGGCAGAATTGCAAGAACAAGCGTCTAGTGAGGGCAGAATTGCAAGAACAAGCGTCTAGTGAGGGCAGAATTGCAAGAACAAGCGTCTAGTGAGGGCAAAATTGCAAGAACAAGCGTCTAGTGAGGGCAAAATTGCAAGAACAAGTGTCTAGTGAGGGCAGAATTGCAAGAACAACTGTCTAGTGAGGGCAGAATTGCAAGAACAAGCATCTAGTGAGGGCAGAATAGAAACAAAAAGTGTCTAGTGAGGGCAGAATTGCAAGAACAAGCGTCTAGTGAGGGCAGAATTGTAAGCACAAGCATCTAGTGAGGGCAGAATTGCAAGAACAAGCGTCTAGTGAGGGCAGAATTGCAAGAACAAGCGTCTAGTGAGGGCAGAATTGCAAGAACAAGCGTCTAGTGAGGGCAGAATTGCAAGAACAAGTGTCTAGTGAGGGCAGAATTGCAAGAACAAGCGTCTAGTGAGGGCAGAATGGCAAGAACAAGCATCTAGTGAGGGCAGAATTGCAAGAACAAGCGTCTAGTGAGGGCAGAATTGCAAGAGCAAGGTCTAGTGAGCGCAGAATTGCAAGAACAAGCGTCTAGTGGGCGCAGAATTGCAAGAACAAGTGTCTAATGAGGGCAGAATTGCAAGAACAAGTGTCTACTGAGCGCAGAATTGAAAGAACAAGTGTCTAGTGAGGGCAGAATTGCAAGAACAAGTGTCTAGTGAGGGCAGAATTGCAAGAACAAGTGTCCAGTGAGGGCAGAATTGCAAGAACAAGTATCTAGTGAGGGCAGAATTGCAAGAACAAGTGTCCAGTGAGGGCAGAATTGCAAGAACAAGTGTCTAGTGAGGGCAGAATTGCAAGAACAAGCGTCTAGTGAGGGCAAAATTGCAAGAACAAGTGTCTAGTGAGGGCAGAATTGCAAGAACAAGCGTCTGGTGAGGACAGAATTGCAAGAACAAGCGTCTAGTGAGGGCAGAATTGCAAGATCAAACGTTTAGTGAGGGCAGAATTGCAAGAACAAGCGTCTAGTGAGGGCAGAACTGCAAGAACAAGCGTCTAGTGAGGGCAGAATTGCAAGAACAAGTGTCCAGTGAGGGCAGAATTGCAAGAACAAGTATCTAGTGAGGGCAGAATTGCAAGAACAAGTGTCCAGTGAGGGCAGAATTGCAAGAACAAGTCTCTAGTGAGGGCAGAATTGCAAGAACAAGTGTCCAGTGAGGGCAGAATTGCAAGAACAAGTGTCTAGTGAGGGCAGAATTGCAAGAACAAGTGTCCAGTGAGGGCAGAATTGCAAGAACAAGTCTCTAGTGAGGGCAGAACTGCAAGAACAAGTGTCCAGTGAGGGCAGAATTGCAAGAACAAGTGTCTAGTGAGGGCAGAATTGCAAGAACAAGCGTCTAGTGAGGGCAGAATTGCAAGAACAAGCATCTAGTGAGGGCAGAATTGCAAGAACAAGTGTCTAGTGAGGGCAGAATTGCAAGAACAAGTGTCTAATGAGCGCAGAATTGCAAGAACAAGTGTCTACTGAGCGCATAATTGAAAGAACAAGTGTCTAGTGAGGGCAGAATTGCAAGAACAAGTGTCTAGTGAGGGCAGAATTGCAAGAACAAGTGTCCAGTGAGGGCAGAATTGCAAGAACAAGTATCTAGTGAGGGCAGAATTGCAAGAACAAGTGTCCAGTGAGGGCAGAATTGCAAGAACAAGTGTCTAGTGAGGGCAGAATTGCAAGAACAAGCGTCTAGTGAGGGCAGAATTGCAAGCACAAGCATCTAGTGAGGGCAGAATTGCAAGAACAAGCGTCTAGTGAGGGCAGAATTGCAAGAACAAGCGTCTAGTGAGGGCAGAATTGCAAGAACAAGGGTCTAGTGAGGGCAGAATTGCAAGAACAAGCGTCTAGTGAGGGCAGAATGGCAAGAACAAGCGTCTAGTGAGGGCAGAATTGCAAGAACAAGCGTCTAGTGAGGGCAGAATTGCAAGAGCAAGGTCTAGTGAGCGCAGAATTGCAAGAACAAGCGTCTAGTGGGCGCAGAATTGCAAGAACAAGCGTCTAATGAGCGCAGAATTGCAAGAACAAGTGTCTACTGAGCGCATAATTGAAAGAACAAGTGTCTACTGAGCGCATGATTGAAAGAACAAGTGTCTAGTGAGGGCAGAATTGCAAGAACAAGTGTCTAGTGAGGGCAGAATTGCAAGAACAAGTGTCCAGCGAGGGCAGAATTGCAAGAACAAGTATCTAGTGAGGGCAGAATTGCAAGAACAAGTGTCCAGTGAGGGCAGAATTGCAAGAACAAGTGTCTATTGAGGGCAGAATTGCAAGAACAAGTGTCTAGTGAGGGCAGAATTGCAAGAACAAGCGTCTAGTGAGGGCAGAATTGCAAGAACAAGCGTCTAGTGAGGGCAGAATTGCAAGAACAAGTATCTAGTGAGGGCAGAATTGCAAGAACAAGCGTCTAGTGAGGGCAGAATTGCAAGAACAAGCGTCTAGTGAGGGCAGAATTGCAAGAACAAGCGTCTAGTGAGGGCAAAATTGCAAGAACAAGCGTCTAGTGAGGGCAAAATTGCAAGAACAAGTGTCTAGTGAGGGCAGAATTGCAAGAACAACTGTCTAGTGAGGGCAGAATTGCAAGAACAAGCATCTAGTGAGGGCAGAATAGAAACAAAAAGTGTCTAGTGAGGGCAGAATTGCAAGAACAAGCGTCTAGTGAGGGCAGAATTGTAAGCACAAGCATCTAGTGAGGGCAGAATTGCAAGAACAAGCGTCTAGTGAGGGCAGAATTGCAAGAACAAGCGTCTAGTGAGGGCAGAATTGCAAGAACAAGCGTCTAGTGAGGGCAGAATTGCAAGAACAAGTGTCTAGTGAGGGCAGAATTGCAAGAACAAGCGTCTAGTGAGGGCAGAATGGCAAGAACAAGCATCTAGTGAGGGCAGAATTGCAAGAACAAGCGTCTAGTGAGGGCAGAATTGCAAGAGCAAGGTCTAGTGAGCGCAGAATTGCAAGAACAAGCGTCTAGTGGGCGCAGAATTGCAAGAACAAGTGTCTAATGAGGGCAGAATTGCAAGAACAAGTGTCTACTGAGCGCAGAATTGAAAGAACAAGTGTCTAGTGAGGGCAGAATTGCAAGAACAAGTGTCTAGTGAGGGCAGAATTGCAAGAACAAGTGTCCAGTGAGGGCAGAATTGCAAGAACAAGTATCTAGTGAGGGCAGAATTGCAAGAACAAGTGTCCAGTGAGGGCAGAATTGCAAGAACAAGTGTCTAGTGAGGGCAGAATTGCAAGAACAAGCGTCTAGTGAGGGCAAAATTGCAAGAACAAGTGTCTAGTGAGGGCAGATTTGCAAGAACAAGCGTCTGGTGAGGACAGAATTGCAAGAACAAGCGTCTAGTGAGGGCAGAATTGCAAGATCAAACGTTTAGTGAGGGCAGAATTGCAAGAACAAGCGTCTAGTGAGGGCAGAATTGCAAGAACAAGCGTCTAGTGAGGGCAGAATTGCAAGAACAAGCGTCTAGTGAGGGCAGAATTGCAAGAACAAGTGTCCAGTGAGGGCAGAAGTGCAAGAACAAGTATCTAGTGAGGGCAGAATTGCAAGAACAAGTGTCCAGTGAGGGCAGAATTGCAAGAACAAGTGTCTAGTGAGGGCAGAATTGCAAGAACAAGCGTCTAGTGAGGGCAGAATTGCAAGAACAAGTGTCTAGTGAGGGCAGAATTGCAAGAACAAGCATCTAGTGAGGGCAGAATTGCAAGAACAAGCGTCTAGTGAGGGCAGAATTGCAAGAACAAGCGTCTAGTGAGGGCAGAATTGCAAGAACAAGCGTCTAGTGAGGGCAAAACTGCAGGAACAAGTGTCTAGTGAGGGCAGAATTGCAAGAACAACTGTCTAGTGAGGGCAGAATTGCAAGAACAAGCGTCTAGTGAGGGCAGAATAGAAAAAAAAAGTGTCTAGTGAGGGCATAATTGCAAGAACAAATATCTAGTGAGGGCAGAATTGCAAGAACAAGCGTCTAGTGAGGGCAGAATTGCAAGAACAAGCGTCTAGTGAGGGCAGAATTGCAAGAACAAGCGTCTAGTGAGGGCAAAATTGCAAGAACAAGCGTCTAGTGAGGGCAAAATTGCAAGAACAAGTGTCTAGTGAGGGCAGAATTGCAAGAACAACTGTCTAGTGAGGGCAGAATTGCAAGAACAAGCATCTAGTGAGGGCAGAATAGAAACAAAAAGTGTCTAGTGAGGGCAGAATTGCAAGAACAAGCGTCTAGTGAGGGCAGAATTGTAAGCACAAGCATCTAGTGAGGGCAGAATTGCAAGAACAAGCGTCTAGTGAGGGCAGAATTGCAAGAACAAGCATCTAGTGAGGGCAGAATTGCAAGAACAAGCGTCTAGTGAGGGCAGAATTGCAAGAACAAGTGTCTAGTGAGGGCAGAATTGCAAGAACAAGCGTCTAGTGAGGGCAGAATGGCAAGAACAAGCGTCTAGTGAGGGCAGAATTGCAAGAACAAGCGTCTAGTGAGGGCAGAATTGCAAGAGCAAGGTCTAGTGAGCGCAGAATTGCAAGAACAAGCGTCTAGTGGGCGCAGAATTGCAAGAACAAGTGTCTAATGAGGGCAGAATTGCAAGAACAAGTGTCTACTGAGCGCAGAATTGAAAGAACAAGTGTCTAGTGAGGGCAGAATTGCAAGAACAAGTGTCTAGTGAGGGCAGAATTGCAAGAACAAGTGTCCAGTGAGGGCAGAATTGCAAGAACAAGTATCTAGTGAGGGCAGAATTGCAAGAACAAGTGTCCAGTGAGGGCAGAATTGCAAGAACAAGTGTCTAGTGAGGGCAGAATTGCAAGAACAAGCGTCTAGTGACGGCAAAATTGCAAGAACAAGTGTCTAGTGAGGGCAGAATTGCAAGAACAAGCGTCTGGTGAGGACAGAATTGCAAGAACAAGCGTCTAGTGAGGGCAGAATTGCAAGATCAAACGTTTAGTGAGGGCAGAATTGCAAGAACAAGCGTCTAGTGAGGGCAGAATTGCAAGAACAAGCGTCTAGTGAGGGCAGAATTGCAAGAACAAGCGTCTAGTGAGGGCAGAATTGCAAGAACAAGTGTCCAGTGAGGGCAGAAGTGCAAGAACAAGTATCTAGTGAGGGCAGAATTGCAAGAACAAGTGTCCAGTGAGGGCAGAATTGCAAGAACAAGTGTCTAGTGAGGGCAGAATTGCAAGAACAAGCGTCTAGTGAGGGCAGAATTGCAAGAACAAGCGTCTAGTGAGGGCAGAATTGCAAGAACAAGCATCTAGTGAGGGCAGAATTGCAAGAACAAGCGTCTAGTGAGGGCAGAATTGCAAGAACAAGCGTCTAGTGAGGGCAGAATTGCAAGAACAAGCGTCTAGTGAGGGCAAAACTGCAGGAACAAGTGTCTAGTGAGGGCAGAATTGCAAGAACAACTGTCTAGTGAGGGAAGAATTGCAAGAACAAGCGTCTAGTGAGGGCAGAATAGAAAAAAAAAAGTGTCTAGTGAGGGCAGAATTGCAAGAACAAGCGTCTAGTGAGGGCAGAATTGCAAGCACAAGCGTCTAGTGAGGGCAGAATTGCAAGAACAAGCATCTAGTGAGGGCGGAATTGCAAGAACAAGCGTCTAGTGAGGGCAGAATTGCAAGAATAAGCGTCTAGTGAGGGAAGAATTGCAAGAACAAGCGTCTAGTGAGGGCAGAATTGCAAGAACAAGCATCTAGTGAGGGCAGAATTGCAAGAACAAGCGTCTAGTGAGGGCAGAATTGCAAGAACAAGCGTCTAGTGAGGGCAGAATTGCAAGAACAAGTGTCTAGTGAGGGCAGAATTGAAAGAACAAGTGTCTAGCGAGGGCAGAATTGCAAGAACAAGCGTCTAGTGAGGGCAGAATTGCAAGAACAAGCGTCTAGTGAGGGCAGAATTGCAAGAACAAGTGTCTAGTGAGGGCAGAATTGAAAGAACAAGTGTCTAGTGAGGGCAGAATTGCAAGAACAAGCGTCTAGTGAGGGCAGAATTGCAAGAACAAGCGTCTAGTGACGGCAGAATTGCAAGAACAAGCATCTAGTGAGGGTAGAATTGCAAGAACAAGCGTCTAGTGAGGGCAGAATTGCAAGAACAAGCGGCTAGTGAGGGCAGAATTGCAAGAACAAGCGTCTAGTGAGGGCAAAATTGCAAGAACAGGTGTCTAGTGAGGGCAGAATTGCAAGAACAAGCGTCTAGTGAGGGCAGAATTGCAAGAACAAGCGTCTAGTGAGGGCAGAATTGCAAGAACAAGCATCTAGTGAGGGTAGAATTGCAAGAACAAGCGTCTAGTGAGGGTAAAATTGCAAGAACAAGCATCTAGTGATGGCAGAATTGCAAGAACAAGCGTCTAGTGAGGGCAGAATTGCAAGAACAAGCGTCTAGTGAGGGCAGAATTGCAAGAACAAGCATCTAGTGAGGGTAGAATTGCAAGAACAAGCGTCTAGTGAGGGCAGAATTGCAAGAACAAGCATCTAGTGAGGGCAGAATTGCAAGAACAAGCGTCTAGTGAGGGCAAAATTGCAAGAACAGGTGTCTAGTGAGGGCAGAATTGCAAGAACAACTGTCTAGTGAGGGCAGAATTGCAAGAACAAGCGTCTAGTGAGGGCAGAATACAAAAAAAAAGTGTCTAGTGAGGGCAGAATTGCAAGAACAAGCGTCTAGTGAGGGCAGAATTGCAAGCACAAGCGTCTAGTGAGGGCAGAATTGCAAGAACAAGCATCTAGTGAGGGCAGAATTGCAAGAACAAGCGTCTAGTGAGGGCAGAATTGCAAGAACAAGCGTCTAGTGAGGGAAGAATTGCAAGAACAAGCGTCTAGTGAGGGCAGAATTGCAAGAACAAGTGTCTAGTGAGGGCAGAATTGCAAGAACAAGCGTCTGGTGAGGACAGAATTGCAAGAACAAGCGTCTAGTGAGGGCAGAATTGCAAGAACAAACGTCTAGTGAGGGCAGAATTGCAAGAACAAGCATCTAGTGAGGGCAGAATTGCAAGAACAAGTGTCTAGTGAGGGCAGAATTGCAAGAACAAGCGTCTAGTGAGGGCAGAATTGCAAGAACAAGTGTCCAGTGAGGGCAGAATTGCAAGAACAAGTATCTAGTGAGGGCAGAATTGCAAGAACAAGTGTCCAGTGAGGGAAGAATTGCAAGAACAAGTGTCTAGTGAGGGCAGAATTGCAAGAACAAGTGTCTAGTGAGGGCAGAATTGCAAGAACAAGCGTCTAGTGAGGGCAGAATTGCAAGAACAAGCGTCTAGTGAGGGAAGAATTGCAAGAACAAGCGTCTAGTGAGGGCAGAATTGCAAGAACAAGTGTCTAGTGAGGGCAGAATTGCAAGAACAAGCGTCTGGTGAGGACAGAATTGCAAGAACAAGCGTCTAGTGAGGGCAGAATTGCAAGAACAAACGTCTAGTGAGGGCAGAATTGCAAGAACAAGCATCTAGTGAGGGCAGAATTGCAAGAACAAGTGTCTAGTGAGGGCAGAATTGCAAGAACAAGCGTCTAGTGAGGGCAGAATTGCAAGAACAAGTGTCCAGTGAGGGCAGAATTGCAAGAACAAGTATCTAGTGAGGGCAGAATTGCAAGAACAAGTGTCCAGTGAGGGAAGAATTGCAAGAACAAGTGTCTAGTGAGGGCAGAATTGCAAGAACAAGTGTCTAGTGAGGGCAGAATTGCAAGAACAAGCGTCTAGTGAGGGCAGAATTGCAAGAACAAGCGTCTAGTGAGGGCAGAATTGCAAGAACAAGCATCTAGTGAGGGCAGAATTGCAAGAACAAGCGTCTAGTGAGGGCAGAATTGCAAGAACAAGCGTCTAGTGAGGGCAGAATTGCAAGAACAAGCGTCTAGTGAGGGCAAAATTGCAAGAACAAGTCTCTAGTGAGGTCAGAATTGCAAGAACAACTGTCTAGTGAGGGCAGAATTGCAAGAACAAGCGTCTAGTGAGGGCAGAATAGAAAAAAAAAGTGTCTAGTGAGGGCAGAATTGCAAGAACAAGCGTCTAGTGAGGGCAGAATTGCAAGCACAAGCGTCTAGTGAGGGCAGAATTGCAAGAACAAGCATCTAGTGAGGGCAGAATTGCAAGAACAAGCGTCTAGTGAGGGCAGAATTGCAAGAACAAGCGTCTAGTGAGGGAAGAATTGCAAGAACAAGCGTCTAGTGAGGGCAGAATTGCAAGAACAAGCATCTAGTGAGGGCAGAATTGCAAGAACAAGTGTCTAGTGAGGGCAGAATTGCAAGAACAAGTGTCTAGTGAGGGCAGAATTGCAAGAACAAGCGTCTAGTGAGGGCAGAATTGCAAGAACAAGCGTCTAGTGAGGGCAGAATTGCAAGAACAAGCATCTAGTGAGGGCAGAATTGCAAGAACAAGCGTCTAGTGAGGGCAGAATTGCAAGAACAAGCGTCTAGTGAGGGCAGAATTGCAAGAACAAGCGTCTAGTGAGGGCAAAATTGCAAGAACAAGTGTCTAGTGAGGGCAGAATTGCAAGAACAACTGTCTAGTGAGGGCAGAATTGCAAGAACAAGCGTCTAGTGAGGGCAGAATAGAAAAAAAAAGTGTCTAGTGAGGGCAGAATTGCAAGCACAAGCGTCTAGTGAGGGCAGAATTGCAAGCACAAGCGTCTAGTGAGGGCAGAATTGCAAGAACAAGCATCTAGTGAGGGCAGAATTGCAAGAACAAGCGTCTAGTGAGGGCAGAATTGCAAGAACAAGTGTCCAGTGAGGGCAGAATTGCAAGAACAAGAGTCTAGTGAGGGCAGAATTGCAAGAACAAGCGTCTAGTAAGGGCAGAATTGCAAGAACAAGCGTCTAGTGAGGGCAGAATTGCAAGAACAAGTGTCTAGTGAGGGCAGAATTGCAAGAACAAGTGTCTAGTGAGGGCAGAATTGCAAGAACAAGCGTCTAGTGAGGGCAGAATTGCAAGAACAAGTGTCTAGTGAGGGCAGAATTGCAAGAACAAGCGTCTAGTGAGGGCAGAATGGCAAGAACAAGCGTCTAGTGAGGGCAGAATTGCAAGAACAAGCGTCTAGTGAGGGAAGAATTGCAAGAACAAGCGTCTAGTGAGGGCAGAATTGCAAGAACAAGCATCTAGTGAGGGCAGAATTGCAAGAACAAGTGTCTAGTGAGGGCAGAATTGCAAGAACAAGTGTCTAGTGAGGGCAGAATTGCAAGAACAAGCGTCTAGTGAGGGCAGAATTGCAAGAACAAGCGTCTAGTGAGGGCAGAATTGCAAGAACAAGCATCTAGTGAGGGCAGAATTGCAAGAACAAGCGTCTAGTGAGGGCAGAATTGCAAGAACAAGCGTCTAGTGAGGGCAGAATTGCAAGAACAAGCGTCTAGTGAGGGCAGAATTGCAAGCACAAGCGTCTAGTGAGGGCAGAATTGCAAGAACAAGCATCTAGTGAGGGCAGAATTGCAAGAACAAGCGTCTAGTGAGGGCAGAATTGCAAGAACAAGCGTCTAGTGAGGGAAGAATTGCAAGAACAAGCGTCTAGTGAGGGCAGAATTGCAAGAACAAGCATCTAGTGAGGGCAGAATTGCAAGAACAAGTGTCTAGTGAGGGCAGAATTGCAAGAACAAGCGTCTAGTGAGGGAAGAATTGCAAGAACAAGCGTCTAGTGAGGGCAGAATTGCAAGAACAAGCATCTAGTGAGGGCAGAATTGCAAGAACAAGTGTCTAGTGAGGGCAGAATTGCAAGAACAAGTGTCTAGTGAGGGCAGAATTGCAAGAACAAGCGTCTAGTGAGGGCAGAATTGCAAGAACAAGCGTCTAGTGAGGGCAGAATTGCAAGAACAAGCATCTAGTGAGGGCAGAATTGCAAGAACAAGCGTCTAGTGAGGGCAGAATTGCAAGAACAAGCGTCTAGTGAGGGCAGAATTGCAAGAACAAGCGTCTAGTGAGGGCAAAATTGCAAGAACAAGTGTCTAGTGAGGGCAGAATTGCAAGAACAACTGTCTAGTGAGGGCAGAATTGCAAGAACAAGCGTCTAGTGAGGGCAGAATAGAAAAAAAAAGTGTCTAGTGAGGGCAGAATTGCAAGCACAAGCGTCTAGTGAGGGCAGAATTGCAAGCACAAGCGTCTAGTGAGGGCAGAATTGCAAGAACAAGCATCTAGTGAGGGCAGAATTGCAAGAACAAGCGTCTAGTGAGGGCAGAATTGCAAGAACAAGTGTCCAGTGAGGGCAGAATTGCAAGAACAAGAGTCTAGTGAGGGCAGAATTGCAAGAACAAGCGTCTAGTAAGGGCAGAATTGCAATAACAAGCGTCTAGTGAGGGCAGAATTGCAAGAACAAGTGTCTAGTGAGGGCAGAATTGCAAGAACAAGTGTCTAGTGAGGGCAGAATTGCAAGAACAAGCGTCTAGTGAGGGCAGAATTGCAAGAACAAGTGTCTAGTGAGGGCAGAATTGCAAGAACAAGCATCTAGTGAGGGCAGAATTGCAAGAACAAGTGTCTAGTGAGGGCAGAATTGCAAGAACAAGTGTCTAGTGAGGGCAGAATTGCAAGAACAAGCGTCTAGTGAGGGCAGAATTGCAAGAACAAGCGTCTAGTGAGGGCAGAATTGCAAGAACAAGCATCTAGTGAGGGCAGAATTGCAAGAACAAGCGTCTAGTGAGGGCAGAATTGCAAGAACAAGCGTCTAGTGAGGGCAGAATTGCAAGAACAAGCGTCTAGTGAGGGCAAAATTGCAAGAACAAGTGTCTAGTGAGGGCAGAATTGCAAGAACAACTGTCTAGTGAGGGCAGAATTGCAAGAACAAGCGTCTAGTGAGGGCAGAATAGAAAAAAAAAGTGTCTAGTGAGGGCAGAATTGCAAGCACAAGCGTCTAGTGAGGGCAGAATTGCAAGCACAAGCGTCTAGTGAGGGCAGAATTGCAAGAACAAGCATCTAGTGAGGGCAGAATTGCAAGAACAAGCGTCTAGTGAGGGCAGAATTGCAAGAACAAGTGTCCAGTGAGGGCAGAATTGCAAGAACAAGAGTCTAGTGAGGGCAGAATTGCAAGAACAAGCGTCTAGTAAGGGCAGAATTGCAAGAACAAGCGTCTAGTGAGGGCAGAATTGCAAGAACAAGTGTCTAGTGAGGGCAGAATTGCAAGAACAAGTGTCTAGTGAGGGCAGAATTGCAAGAACAAGCGTCTAGTGAGGGCAGAATTGCAAGAACAAGTGTCTAGTGAGGGCAGAATTGCAAGAACAAGCGTCTAGTGAGGGCAGAATGGCAAGAACAAGCGTCTAGTGAGGGCAGAATTGCAAGAACAAGCGTCTAGTGAGGGCAGAATTGCAAGAACAAGTGTCTACTGAGCGCAAAATTGAAAGAACAAGTGTCTAGTGAGGGCAGAATTGCAAGAATAAGTGTCTAGTGAGGGCAGAATTGCAAGAACAAGTGTCTAGTGAGGGCAGAATTGAAAGAACAAGTGTCTAGTGAGGGCAGAATTGCAAGAACAAGCGTCTAGTGAGGGCAGAATTGCAAGAACAAGCGTCTAGTGAGGGCAGAATTGCAAGAACAAGCGTCTAGTGACGGCAGAATTGCAAGAACAAGCATCTAGTGAGGGTAGAATTGCAAGAACAAGCGTCTAGTGAGGGCAGAATTGCAAGAACAAGCGTCTAGTGAGGGCAGAATTGCAAGAACAAGCGTCTAGTGAGGGCAAAATTGCAAGAACAGGTGTCTAGTGAGGGCAGAATTGCAAGAACAAGCGTCTAGTGAGGGCAGAATTGCAAGAACAAGCGTCTAGTGAGGGCAGAATTGCAAGAACAAGCATCTAGTGAGGGCAGAATTGCAAGAACAAGCGTCTAGTGAGGGTAAAATTGCAAGAACAAGCATCTAGTGATGGCAGAATTGCAAGAACAAGCGTCTAGTGAGGGCAGAATTGCAAGAACAAGCGTCTAGTGAGGGCAGAATTGCAAGAACAAGCATCTAGTGAGGGTAGAATTGCAAGAACAAGCGTCTAGTGAGGGCAGAATTGCAAGAACAAGCGTCTAGTGAGGGCAGAATTGCAAGAACAAGCGTCTAGTGAGGGCAAAATTGCAAGAACAGGTGTCTAGTGAGGGCAGAATTGCAAGAACAACTGTCTAGTGAGGGCAGAATTGCAAGAACAAGCGTCTAGTGAGGGCAGAATAGAAAAAAAAAGTGTCTAGTGAGGGCAGAATTGCAAGAACAAGCGTCTAGTGAGGGCAGAATTGCAAGCACAAGCGTCTAGTGAGGGCAGAATTGCAAGAACAAGCATCTAGTGAGGGCAGAATTGCAAGAACAAGCGTCTAGTGAGGGCAGAATTGCAAGAACAAGCGTCTAGTGAGGGAAGAATTGCAAGAACAAGCGTCTAGTGAGGGCAGAATTGCAAGAACAAGTGTCTAGTGAGGGCAGAATTGCAAGAACAAGCGTCTGGTGAGGACAGAATTGCAAGAACAAGCGTCTAGTGAGGGCAGAATTGCAAGAACAAACGTCTAGTGAGGGCAGAATTGCAAGAACAAGCATCTAGTGAGGGCAGAATTGCAAGAACAAGTGTCTAGTGAGGGCAGAATTGCAAGAACAAGCGTCTAGTGAGGGCAGAATTGCAAGAACAAGTGTCCAGTGAGGGCAGAATTGCAAGAACAAGTATCTAGTGAGGGCAGAATTGCAAGAACAAGTGTCCAGTGAGGGAAGAATTGCAAGAACAAGTGTCTAGTGAGGGCAGAATTGCAAGAACAAGTGTCTAGTGAGGGCAGAATTGCAAGAACAAGCGTCTAGTGAGGGCAGAATTGCAAGAACAAGCGTCTAGTGAGGGCAGAATTGCAAGAACAAGCATCTAGTGAGGGCAGAATTGCAAGAACAAGCGTCTAGTGAGGGCAGAATTGCAAGAACAAGCGTCTAGTGAGGGCAGAATTGCAAGAACAAGCGTCTAGTGAGGGCAAAATTGCAAGAACAAGTGTCTAGTGAGGGCAGAATTGCAAGAACAACTGTCTAGTGAGGGCAGAATTGCAAGAACAAGCATCTAGTGAGGGCAGAATAGAAAAAAAAAGTGTCTAGTGAGGGCAGAATTGCAAGAACAAGCGTCTAGTGAGGGCAGAATTGCAAGCACAAGCGTCTAGTGAGGGCAGAATTGCAAGAACAAGCATCTAGTGAGGGCAGAATTGCAAGAACAAGCGTCTAGTGAGGGCAGAATTGCAAGAACAAGCGTCTAGTGAGGGAAGAATTGCAAGAACAAGCGTCTAGTGAGGGCAGAATTGCAAGAACAAGCATCTAGTGAGGGCAGAATTGCAAGAACAAGTGTCTAGTGAGGGCAGAATTGCAAGAACAAGTGTCTAGTGAGGGCAGAATTGCAAGAACAAGCGTCTAGTGAGGGCAGAATTGCAAGAACAAGCGTCTAGTGAGGGCAGAATTGCAAGAACAAGCATCTAGTGAGGGCAGAATTGCAAGAACAAGCGTCTAGTGAGGGCAGAATTGCAAGAACAAGCGTCTAGTGAGGGCAGAATTGCAAGAACAAGCGTCTAGTGAGGGCAAAATTGCAAGAACAAGTGTCTAGTGAGGGCAGAATTGCAAGAACAACTGTCTAGTGAGGGCAGAATTGCAAGAACAAGCGTCTAGTGAGGGCAGAATAGAAAAAAAAAGTGTCTAGTGAGGGCAGAATTGCAAGCACAAGCGTCTAGTGAGGGCAGAATTGCAAGCACAAGCGTCTAGTGAGGGCAGAATTGCAAGAACAAGCATCTAGTGAGGGCAGAATTGCAAGAACAAGCGTCTAGTGAGGGCAGAATTGCAAGAACAAGTGTCCAGTGAGGGCAGAATTGCAAGAACAAGAGTCTAGTGAGGGCAGAATTGCAAGAACAAGCGTCTAGTAAGGGCAGAATTGCAAGAACAAGCGTCTAGTGAGGGCAGAATTGCAAGAACAAGTGTCTAGTGAGGGCAGAATTGCAAGAACAAGTGTCTAGTGAGGGCAGAATTGCAAGAACAAGCGTCTAGTGAGGGCAGAATTGCAAGAACAAGTGTCTAGTGAGGGCAGAATTGCAAGAACAAGCGTCTAGTGAGGGCAGAATGGCAAGAACAAGCGTCTAGTGAGGGCAGAATTGCAAGAACAAGCGTCTAGTGAGGGCAGAATTGCAAGAACAAGTGTCTACTGAGCGCAAAATTGAAAGAACAAGTGTCTAGTGAGGGCAGAATTGCAAGAATAAGTGTCTAGTGAGGGCAGAATTGCAAGAACAAGTGTCTAGTGAGGGCAGAATTGAAAGAACAAGTGTCTAGTGAGGGCAGAATTGCAAGAACAAGCGTCTAGTGAGGGCAGAATTGCAAGAACAAGCGTCTAGTGAGGGCAGAATTGCAAGAACAAGCGTCTAGTGACGGCAGAATTGCAAGAACAAGCATCTAGTGAGGGTAGAATTGCAAGAACAAGCGTCTAGTGAGGGCAGAATTGCAAGAACAAGCGTCTAGTGAGGGCAGAATTGCAAGAACAAGCGTCTAGTGAGGGCAAAATTGCAAGAACAGGTGTCTAGTGAGGGCAGAATTGCAAGAACAAGCGTCTAGTGAGGGAAGAATTGCAAGAACAAGCGTCTAGTGAGGGCAGAATTGCAAGAACAAGCGTCTAGTGAGGGCAGAATTGCAAGAACAAGCGTCTGGTGAGGGCAGAATTGCAAGAGCAAGTGTCTAGTGAGGGCAGAATTGCAAGAACAACCGTCTAGTGAAGGCAGAATTGCAAGAACAAGCATCTAGTGAAGGCAGAATTGAAAAAACAAGTGTCTAGTGAGGGAAGAATTGCAAGAACAAGCATCCAGTGAGGGCAGAATTGCAAGAACAAGCATCTAGTGAGGGCAGAATTGCAAGAACAAGCGTCTAGTGAGGGCAGAATTGCAAGAACAAGCGTCTAGTGAGGGAAGAATTGCAAGAACAAGCGTCTAGTGAGGGCAGAATTGCAAGAACAAGCATCTAGTGAGGGCAGAATTGCAAGAACAAGTGTCTAGTGAGGGCATAATTGCAAGAATAAGTGTCTAGTGAGGGCAGAATTGCAAGAACAAGTGTCCAGTGAGGGCAGAATTGCAAGAACAAGAGTCTAGTGAGGGCAGAATGGCAAGAACAAGCGTCTAGTGAGGGCAGAATTGCAAGAACAAGCGTCTAGTGAGGGCAGAATTGCAAGAACAAGCGTCTAGTGAGGGCAGAATTGCAAGAACAAGTGTCTAGTGAGGGCAGAATTGCAAGAAGAAGCGTCTAGTGAGGGCAGAATTGCAAGAACAAGTGTCTAGTGAGGGAAGAATTGCAAGAACAAGCGTGTAGTGAGGGCAGAATGGCAAGAACAAGCGTCTAGTGAGGGCAGAATTGCAAGAACAAGCGTCTAGTGAGGGCAGAATTGCAAGAGCAAGGTCTAGTGAGCGCAGAATTGCAAGAACAAGCGTCTAGTGGGCGCAGAATTGCAAGAACAAGTGTCTAATGAGAGCAGAATTGCAAGAACAAGTGTCTACTGAGCGCAGAATTGAAAGAACAAGTGTCTAGTGAGGGCACAATTGCAAGAACAAGTGTCTAGTGAGGGCAGAATTGCAAGAACAAGTGTCCAGTGAGGGCAGAATTGCAAGAACAAGTATCTAGTGAGGGCAGAATTGCAAGAACAAGTGTCCAGTGAGGGCAGAATTGCAAGAACAAGTGTCTAGTGAGGGCAGAATTGCAAGAACAAGCGTCTGGTGAGGGCAGAATTGCAAGAACAAGTGTCTAGTGAGGGCAGAATTGCAAGAACAAGCGTCTGGTGAGGGCAGAATTGCAAGAACAAGCGTCTAGTGAGGGCAGAATTGCAAGAACAAGCGTCTAGCGAGGGAAGAATTGCAAGAACAAGCGTCTAGTGAGGGCAGAATTGCAAGAACAAGCGTCTAGTGAGGGCAGAATTGCAAGAACAAGCGTCTGGTGAGGGCAGAATTGCAAGAGCAAGTGTCTAGTGAGGGCAGAATTGCAAGAACAACCGTCTAGTGAAGGCAGAATTGCAAGAACAAGCATCTAGTGAGGGCAGAATTGAAAAAACAAGTGTCTAGTGAGGGAAGAATTGCAAGAACAAGCATCCAGTGAGGGCAGAATTGCAAGAACAAGCATCTAGTGAGGGCAGAATTGCAAGAACAAGCGTCTAGTGAGGGCAGAATTGCAAGAACAAGCGTCTAGTGAGGGAAGAATTGCAAGAACAAGCGTCTAGTGAGGGCAGAATTGCAAGAACAAGCATCTAGTGAGGGCAGAATTGCAAGAACAAGTGTCTAGTGAGGGCATAATTGCAAGAATAAGTGTCTAGTGAGGGCAGAATTGCAAGAACAAGTGTCCAGTGAGGGCAGAATTGCAAGAACAAGAGTCTAGTGAGGGCAGAATGGCAAGAACAAGCGTCTAGTGAGGGCAGAATTGCAAGAACAAGCGTCTAGTGAGGGCAGAATTGCAAGAACAAGTGTCTAGTGAGGGCAGAATTGCAAGAACAAGTGTCTAGTGAGGGCAGAATTGCAAGAAGAAGCGTCTAGTGAGGGCAGAATTGCAAGAACAAGTGTCTAGTGAGGGCAGAATTGCAAGAACAAGCGTGTAGTGAGGGCAGAATGGCAAGAACAAGCGTCTAGTGAGGGCAGAATTGCAAGAACAAGCGTCTAGTGAGGGCAGAATTGCAAGAGCAAGGTCTAGTGAGCGCAGAATTGCAAGAACAAGCGTCTAGTGGGCGCAGAATTGCAAGAACAAGTGTCTAATGAGAGCAGAATTGCAAGAACATGTGTCTACTGAGCGCAGAATTGAAAGAACAAGTGTCTAGTGAGGGCACAATTGCAAGAACAAGTGTCTAGTGAGGGCAGAATTGCAAGAACAAGTGTCCAGTGAGGGCAGAATTGCAAGAACAAGTATCTAGTGAGGGCAGAATTGCAAGAACAAGTGTCCAGTGAGGGCAGAATTGCAAGAACAAGTGTCTAGTGAGGGCAGAATTGCAAGAACAAGCGTCTGGTGAGGGCAGAATTGCAAGAACAAGTGTCTAGTGAGGGCAGAATTGCAAGAACAAGCGTCTGGTGAGGGCAGAATTGCAAGAACAAGCGTCTAGTGAGGGCAGAATTGCAAGAACAAGCGTCTAGTGAGGGCAGAATTGCAAGAACAAGCATCTAGTGAGGGCAGAATTGCAAGAACAAGCGTCTAGTGAGGGCAGAATTGCAAGAACAAGCGTCTAGTGAGGGCAGAATTGCAAGAAAAAGCGTCAAGTGAGGGCAGAATTGCAAGAATAAGTGTCTAGTGAGGGCAGAATTGCAAGAACAAGCGTCTAGTGAGGGCAGAATTGCAAGAACAAGCGTCTAGTGAGGGCAGAATTGAAAAAACAAGTGTCTAGTGAGGGCAGAATTGCAAGAACAAGCGTCTAGTGAGGGCAGAATTGCAAGAACAAGCGTCTAGTGAGGGCAGAATTACAAGAACAAGCATCTAGTGAGGGCAGAATTGCAAGAACAAGCGTCTAGTGAGGGCAGAATTGCAAGAACAAGCGTCTAGTGAGGGAAGAATTGCAAGAACAAGCGTCTAGTGAGGGCAGAATTGCAAGAACAAGCATCTAGTGAGGGCAGAATTGCAAGAACAAGTGTCTAGTGAGGGCATAATTGCAAGAATATGTGTCTAGTGAGGGCAGAATTGCAAGAACAAGTGTCCAGTGAGGGCAGAATTGCAAGAACAAGCGTCTAGTGAGGGCAGAATGGAAAGAACAAGCGTCTAGTGAGGGCATAATTGCAAGAACAAGCGTCTAATGAGGGCAGAATTGCAAGAGCAAGGTCTAGTGAGCGCAGAATTGCAAGAACAAGCGTCTAGTGGGCGCAGAATTGCAAGAACAAGTGTCTATTGAGCGCAGAATTGCAAGAACAAGTGTCTACTGAGCGCAGAATTGAAAGAACAAGCGTCTAGTGAGGGCAGAATTGCAAGAATAAGTGTCTAGTGAGGGCAGAATTGCAAGAACA
Source organism: Closterium sp. Naga37s-1 (assembly GCA_947471745.1). NCBI lineage: Eukaryota > Viridiplantae > Streptophyta > Zygnematophyceae > Desmidiales > Closteriaceae > Closterium > Closterium sp. Naga37s-1. The sequence goes on from CANJKZ010000967.1 coordinate 1,678,778, forward strand.
AGCGTCTGGTGAGGACAGAATTGCAAGAACAAGCGTCTAGTGAGGGCAGAATTGCAAGAACAAACGTCTAGTGAGGGCAGAATTGCAAGAACAAGCATCTAGTGAGGGCAGAATTGCAAGAACAAGCGTCTACTGAGGGCAGAATTGGAAGAACAAGCGTCCAGTGAGGGCAGAATTGCAAGAACAAGTGTCCAGTGAGGGCAGAATTGCAAGAACAAGTATCTAGTGAGGGCAGAATTGCAAGAACAAGTGTCCAGTGAGGGAAGAATTGCAAGAACAAGTGTCTAGTGAGGGCAGAATTGCAAGAACAAGTGTCTAGTGAGGGCAGAATTGCAAGAACAAGCGTCTAGTGAGGGCAGAATTGCAAGAACAAGCATCTAGTGAGGGCAGAATTGCAAGAACAAGCATCTAGTGAGGGCAGAATTGCAAGAACAAGCGTCTAGTGAGGGCAGAATTGCAAGAACAAGCGTCTAGTGAGGGCAGAATTGCAAGAACAAGCGTCTAGTGAGGGCAAAATTGCAAGAACAAATGTCTAGTGAGGGCAGAATTGCAAGAACAACTGTCTAGTGAGGGCAGAATTGCAAGAACAAGCGTCTAGTGAGGGCAGAATAGAAAAAAAAAGTGTCTAGTGAGGGCAGAATTGCAAGAACAAGCGTCTAGTGAGGGCAGAATTGCAAGCACAAGCGTCTAGTGAGGGCAGAATTGCAAGAACAAGCATCTAGTGAGGGCAGAATTGCAAGAACAAGCGTCTAGTGAGGGCAGAATTGCAAGAACAAGCGTCTAGTGAGGGAAGAATTGCAAGAACAAGCGTCTAGTGAGGGCAGGATTGCAAGAACAAGCGTCTAGTGAGGGCTGAATTGCAAGAACAAGCGTCTAGTGAGGGCAGAATTGCAAGAACAAGCGTCTAGTGAGGGCAGAATTGCAAGAGCAAGTGTCTAGTGAGGGCAGAATTGCAAGAACAAGCGTCTAGTGAAGGCAGAATTGCAAGAACAAGCGTCTAGTGAGGGCAGAATTGCAAGAATTGCAAAAACAAGTGTCTAGTGAGGGAAGAATTGCAAGAACAAGCATCTAGTGAGGGCAGAATTGCAAGAACAAGCATCTAGTGAGGGCAGAATTGCAAGAACAAGCGTCTAGTGAGGGCAGAATTGCAAGAACAAGCGTCTAGTGAGGGAAGAATTGCAAGAACAAGCGTCTAGTGAGGGCAGAATTGCAAGAACAAGCATCTAGTGAGGGCAGAATTGCAAGAACAAGCGTCTAGTGAGGGAAGAATTGCAAGAACAAGCGTCTAGTGAGGGCAGAATTGCAAGAACAAGCATCTAGTGAGGGCAGAATTGCAAGAACAAGTGTCTAGTGAGGGCATAATTGCAAGAATAAGTGTCTAGTGAGGTCAGAATCGCAAGAACAAGTGTCCAGTGAGGGCAGAATTGCAAGAACAAGAGTCTAGTGAGGGCAGAATGGCAAGAACAAGCGTCTAGTGAGGGCAGAATTGCAAGAACAAGCGTCTAGTGAGGGCAGAATTGCAAGAACAAGTGTCTAGTGAGGGCAGAATTGCAAGAACAAGTGTCTAGTGAGGGCAGAATTGCAAGAAGAAGCGTCTAGTGAGGGCAGAATTGCAAGAACAAGTGTCTAGTGAGGGCATAATTGCAAGAACAAGCGTGTAGTGAGGGCAGAATGGCAAGAACAAGCGTCTAGTGAGGGCAGAATTGCAAGAACAAGCGTCTAGTGAGGGCAGAATTGCAAGAGCAAGGTCTAGTGAGCGCAGAATTGCAAGAACAAGCGTCTAGTGGGCGCAGAATTGCAAGAACAAGAGTCTAGTGAGGGCAGAATGGCAAGAACAAGCGTCTAGTGAGGGCAGAATTGCAAGAACAAGCGTCTAGTGAGGGCAGAATTGCAAGAACAAGTGTCTAGTGAGGGCAGAATTGCAAGAACAAGTGTCTAGTGAGGGCAGAATTGCAAGAAGAAGCGTCTAGTGAGGGCAGAATTGCAAGAACAAGTGTCTAGTGAGGGCATAATTGCAAGAACAAGCGTGTAGTGAGGGCAGAATGGCAAGAACAAGCGTCTAGTGAGGGCAGAATTGCAAGAACAAGCGTCTAGTGAGGGCAGAATTGCAAGAGCAAGGTCTAGTGAGCGCAGAATTGCAAGAACAAGCGTCTAGTGGGCGCAGAATTGCAAGAACAAGTGTCTACTGAGCGCAGAATTGAAAGAACAAGTGTCTAGTGAGGGCAGAATTGCAAGAATAAGCGTCTAGTGAGGGCAGAATTGCAAGAGCAAGCGTCTAGTGAGGGCAGAATTGCAAGAACAAGTAACTAGTGAGGGCAGAATTGCAAGAACAAGTGTCTAGTGAGGGTAGAATTGCAAGAACAAGTGTCTAGTGAGGGCAGAATTGCAAGAAAAAGCGTCTAGTGAGGGCAAAATTGCAAGAACAAGTGTCTAGTGAGGGCAGAATTGCAAGAACAAGCGTCTGGTGAGGGCAGAATTGCAAGAACAAGTGTCTAGTGAGGGCAGAATTGCAAGATCAAGCGTCTAGTGAGGGCAGAATTGCAAGAACAAGCGTCTAGTGAGGGCAGAATTGCAAGAACAAGCATCTAGTGAGGGCCAAATTGCAAGAACAAGCATCTAGTTGTTATAGTCACAATAGCCTTGAATGTGCCTAAAACGAAAGATAGAGTGCACAGACGGATTTCTGCACAGCGGCTTCAAACGTTGATAGCGTTCTGCTCACAGCTGCAAATGACTTGATTCAAATTGGATCTGGAGCGTCTTGACGTCGCCTACAATAAGCAATTTAGATTGCACGAGTTCATAAAGAATTGACGACACAGCGTCGGTTTGAACGAACGGTACTATGGCAGCCACTATAGTCTTAGAACACAAGATAGGAAGAGTTACGAGTTGGGAATGACTCCCAGCTCCTACAAACCCCAAGAGCCGAGGTACAGTGATGTGGAACAGTGCCACACTGTCCCCAACCACGAAGGGTCTCGAAACTACCCTTCACTAGGGCCTACACCAAGTGAAATGTTACACTACACAAAGTAATGTAACTATCTTCAATATCTTGAGGTGTACCCTTTTGGCAAGCTTCGAAATCACTTGAGGCTTGACACCAAGGCTCGGGCTCTTCATCACAAACTCATCCTTGAGTTCTTGATGGGTCTGCTGCACACACCTGCGACACGCCGAACGTTCGACACAGGACAAAATAGAAACCGCGCACGACAAAATAGAAACCGCGCGCGAGACACAAACGACCGCGTAACACGCGTCTAGCGATAACTCGCTATTGACTCGACACACACACTCGACATCATGACTCAACATTCACACACAATTATAAGCATGAAATATATATTATCCCATGCCCTCATACCATTCCATAGACACACACATTCACGCACACGGACAACAAGCCGAGTGCAAACCGTAGGGTTGCACCAACACTAGTGAGGGCAGAATTGCAAGAACAAGCGTCTAGTGAGGGCAGAATTTCAAGAACAAGTGTCTAGTGAGGGCAGAATTGCAAGAACAAGCGTCTAGTGAGGGCAGAATTGCAAGAGCAAGCGTCTAGTGAGGGCAGAATTGCAAGAACAAGTGTCTAGTGGGGGCAGAATTGCAAGAACAAGTGTCTAGTGAGGGCAGAATTGCAAGAACAAGCGTCTAGTGAGGGCAGAATTGCAAGAACAAGTGTCTAGTGAGGGCAGAATTGCAACAACAAGCGTCTGGTGAGGGCTGAATTGCAAGAACAAGTGTCTAGTGAGGGCAGAATTGCAAGAGCAAGTGTCCATTGTGGGCAGAATTGCAAGAACAAGTGTCTAGTGAGGGCAGAATTGCAAGAACAAGTGTCTGGTGAGGGCAGAATTGCAAGAACAAATGTCCAGTGAGGGCAAAATTGCAAGAACAAGCGTCTAGTGAGGGCAGAATTGCAAGAACAAGCGTCTAGTGAGGGCAGAATTTCAATAACAAGTGTCTGGTGAGGGCAGAATTGCAAGAACAAGCGTCTAGTGAGGGCAGAATTGCAAGAGCAAGCGTCTAGTGAGGGCAGAATAGCAAGAACAAGTGTCTAGTGAGGGCAGAATTGCAAGAACAAGTGTCTGGTGAGGGCAAAATTGCAAGAACAAGCGTCTAGTGAGGGCAGAATTGCAAGAACAAGCGTCTAGTGAGGGCAGAATTGCAAGAACAAGCATCTAGTGAGGGCCGAATTGCAAGAACAAGCCTCTAGTGAGGGCAGAATTGCAAGAACAAGCGTCTAGTGAGGGCAGAATTTCAAGAACAAGTGTCTAGTGAGGGCAGAATTGCAAGAACAAGCGTCTAGTGAGGGCAGAATTGCAAGAGCAAGCGTCTAGTGGGGGCAGAATTGCAAGAACAAGTGTCTGGTGAGGGCAGAATTGCAAGAACAAGTGTCTAGTGAGGGCAGAATTGCAAGAACAAGCGTCTGGTGAGGGCAAAATTGCAAGAACAAGTGTCTAGTGAGGGCAGAATTGCAAGAACAAGCGTCTGGTGAGGGCAGAATTGCAAGAACAAGCGTCTAGTGAGGGCAGAATTGCAAGAACAAGCGTCTGGTGAGGGCAGAATTGCAAGAACAAGCGTCTAGTGAGGGCAGAATTGCAAGAACAAGCCTCTAGTGAGGGCAGAATTGCAAGAACAAGCGTCTAGTGAGGGCAGAATTGCAAGAACAAGTGGCTAGTGAGGGCAGAATTGCAAGAACAAGCGTCTAGTGAGGGCAGAATTGCAAGAACAAGCATCTAGTGAGGGCAGAATTGCAAGAACAAGTGTCTAGTGAGGGCAGAATTGCAAGAACAAGCGTCTAGTGAAGGCAGAATTGCAAGAGCAAGCGTCTACTGAGGGCAGAATTGCAAGAACAAGTGTCTAGTGAGGGCAGAATTGCAAGAACAAGCGTCTGGTGAGGGCAGAATTGCAAGAACAAGCGTCTAGTGAGGGCAGAATTGCAAGAACAAGCGTCTAGTGAGGGCAGAATTGCAAGAACAAGCGTCTAGTGAGGGCAGAATTGCAAGAACAAGCGTCTAGTGAGGGCAGAATTGCAAGAACAAGCGTCTAGTGAGGGCAGAATTGCAAGAACAAGCGTCTAGTGAGGGCAGAATTGCAAGAACAAGTGTCTAGTGAGGGCAGAATTGCAAGAACAAGTGGCTAGTGAGGGCAGAATTGCAAGAACAAGCGTCTAGTGAGGGCAGAATTGCAAGAACAAGCGTCTAGTGAGGGCAGAATTGCAAGAACAAGCATCTAGTGAGGGCAGAATTTCAAGAACAAGTGTCTAGTGAGGGCAGAATTGCAAGAACAAGCGTCTAGTGAGGGCAGAATTGCAAGAGCAAGCGTCTACTGAGGGCAGAATTGCAAGAACAAGTGTCTAGTGAGGGCAGAATTGCAAGAACAAGCGTCTAGTGAGGGCAGAATTGCAAGAACAAGCGTCTAGTGAGGGCAGAATTGCAAGAACAAGCGTCTAGTGAGGGCAGAATTGCAAGAACAAGCGTCTAGTGAGGGCAGAATTGCAAGAACAAGCGTCTAGTGAGGGCAGAATTGCAAGAACAAGCGTCTAGTGAGGGCAGAATTGCAAGAACAAGCGTCTAGTGAGGGCAGAATTGCAAGAACAAGCGTCTAGTGAGGGCAGAATTGCAAGAACAAGCGTCTAGTGAGGGCAGAATTGCAAGAACAAGCGTCTAGTGAGGGCAGAATTGCAAGAACAAGCGTCTAGTGAGGGCAGAATTGCAAGAACAAGCGTCTAGTGAGGGCAGAATTGCAAGAACAAGCGTCTAGTGAGGGCAGAATTGCAAGAACAAGCGTCTAGTGAGGGCAGAATTGCAAGAACAAGCGTCTAGTGAGGGCAGAATTGCAAGAACAAGCGTCTAGTGAGGGCAGAATTGCAAGAACAAGCGTCTAGTGAGGGCAGAATTGCAAGAACAAGCGTCTAGTGAGGGCAGAATTGCAAGAACAAGCGTCTAGTGAGGGGCAGAATTGCAAGAACAAGCGTCTAGTGAGGGCAGAATTGCAAGAACAAGCGTCTAGTGAGGGCAGAATTGCAAGAACAAGTGTCTAGTGAGGGCAGAATTGCAAGAACAAGCGTCTAGTGAGGGCAGAATTGCAAGAACAAGCAGTCTAGTGAGGGCAGAATTGCAAGAACAAGCGTCTAGTGAGGGCAGAATTGCAAGAACAAGCGTCTAGTGAGGGCAGAATTGCAAGAACAAGTGTCTAGTGAGGGCAGAATTGCAAGAACAAGCGTCTAGTGAGGGCAGAATTGCAAGAACAAGCGTCTAGTGAGGGCAGAATTGCAAGAACAAGCGTCTAGTGAGGGCAGAATTGCAAGAACAAGCATCTAGTGAGGGCAGAATTGCAAGAACAAGCGTCTAGTGAGGGCAGAATTTCAAGAACAAGTGTCTAGTGAGGGCAGAATTGCAAGAACAAGCGTCTAGTGAGGGCAGGAATTGCAAGAACAAGCGTCTAGTGAGGGCAGAATTGCAAGAACAAGCGTCTAGTGAGGGCAGAATTGCAAGAAAATGCGTCTAGTGAGGCAGAATTGCAAGAACAAGTGTCTAGTGAGGGCAGAATTGCAAGAACAAGTGTCTATTGAGGGCAGAATTGAAAGAACAAGCGTCTAGTGAGGGCAGAATTGCAAGAACAAGTGTCTAGTGAGGGCAGAATTTCAAGAACAAGTGTCTAGTGAGGGCAGATTGCAGAACAAGTGTCTAGTGAGGGCAGAATTGCAAGAACAAGCGTCTAGTGAGGGCAGAATTGCAAGAGCAAGCGTCTACTGAGGGCAGAATTGCAAGAACAAGCGTCTAGTGAGGGCAGAATTGCAAGAACAAGCGTCTAGTGAGGGCAGAATTGCAAGAACAAGTGTCTAGTGAGGGCAGAATTGCAAGAACAAGTGGCTAGTGAGGGCAGAATTGAAAGAACAAGCGTCTAGTGAGGGCAGAATTGCAAGAACAAGTGTCTAGTGAGGGCAGAATTTCAAGAACAAGTGTCTAGTGAGGGCAGAATTGCAAGAACAAGCGTCTAGTGAGGGCAGAATTGCAAGAGCAAGCGTCTACTGAGGGCAGAATTGCAAGAACAAGTGTCTAGTGAGGGCAGAATTGCAAGAACAAGCGTCTAGTGAGGGCAGAATTGCAAGAACAAGCGTCTAGTGAGGGCAGAACTGCAAGAACAAGCGTCTAGTGAGGGCCGAATTGCAAGAACAAGCATCTAGTGAGGGCAGAATTGCAAGAACAAGCGTCTAGTGAGGGCAGAATTTCGAGAACAAGTGTCTAGTGAGGGCAGAATTGCGAGAACAAGCATCTAGTGAGGGCAGAATTGCAAGAGCAAGCGTCTAGTGAGGGCAGAATTGCAAGAACAAGTGTCTAGTGAGGGCAGAATTGCAAGAACAAGTGTCTAGTGAGGGCAGAATTGCAAGAACAAGCGTCTAGTGAGGGCAGAATTGCAAGAACAAGTGTCTAGTGAGGGCAGAATTGCAAGAACAAGCGTCTGGTGAGGGCAGAATTGCAAGAACAAGCGTCTGGTGAGGGCAGAATTGCAAGAACAAGTGTCTGGTGAGGGCAGAATTGCAAGAACAAGCATCTCGTGAGGGCAGAATTGCAAGAACAAGCGTCTGGTGAGGGTAGAATTGCAAGAACAAGCGTCTAGTGAGGGCAGAATTGCAAGAACAAGCGTCTAGTGAGGGCAGAATTGCAAGAACAAGCGTCTAGTGAGGGCAGAATTGCAAGAACAAGCGTCTAGTGAGGGCAGAATTGCAAGAACAAGCGTCTAGTGAGGGCAGAATTGCAAGAACAAGCGTCTAGTGAGGGCAGAATTGCAAGAACAAGCGTCTAGTGAGGGCAGAATTGCAAGAACAAGCGTCTAGTGAGGGCAGAATTGCAAGAACAAGCGTCTAGTGAGGGCAGAATTGCAAGAACAAGCGTCTAGTGAGGGCAGAATTGCAAGAACAAGCATCTAGTGAGGGCAGAATTGCAAGAACAAGCGTCTAGTGAGGGCAGAATTTCAAGAACAAGTGTCTAGTGAGGGCAGAATTGCAAGAACAAGCGTCTAGTGAGGGCAGAATTGCAAGAACAAGCGTCTAGTGAGGGCAGAATTGCAAGAACAAGCGTCTAGTGAGGGCAGAATTGCAAGAACAAGCGTCTAGTGAGGGCAGAATTGCAAGAACAAGCGTCTAGTGAGGGCAGAATTGCAAGAACAAGCGTCTAGTGAGGGCAGAATTGCAAGAACAAGCGTCTAGTGAGGGCAGAATTGCAAGAACAAGCGTCTAGTGAGGGCAGAATTGCAAGAACAAGCGTCTAGTGAGGGCAGAATTGCAAGAACAAGCGTCTAGTGAGGGCAGAATTGCAAGAACAAGCGTCTAGTGAGGGCAGAATTGCAAGAACAAGCGTCTAGTGAGGGCAGAATTGCAAGAACAAGCGTCTAGTGAGGGCAGAATTGCAAGAACAAGTGACTAGTGAGGGCAGAATTGCAAGAACAAGTGGCTAGTGAGGGCAGAATTGCAAGAACAAGCGTCTAGTGAGGGCAGAATTGCAAGAACAAGCATCTAGTGAGGGCAGAATTTCAAGAACAAGTGTCTAGTGAGGGCAGAATTGCAAGAACAAGCGTCTAGTGAGGGCAGAATTGCAAGAGCAAGCGTCTACTGAGGGCAGAATTGCAAGAACAAGTGTCTAGTGAGGGCAGAATTGCAAGAACAAGCGTCTAGTGAGGGCAGAATTGCAAGAACAAGCGTCTAGTGAGGGCAGAATTGCAAGAACAAGCGTCTAGTGAGGGCAGAATTGCAAGAACAAGCATCTAGTGAGGGCAGAATTGCAAGAACAAGCGTCTAGTGAGGGCAGAATTTCAAGAACAAGTGTCTAGTGAGGGCAGAATTGCAAGAACAAGCGTCTAGTGAGGGCAGAATTGCAAGAGCAAGCATCTAGTGAGGGCAGAATTGCAAGAACAAGTGTCTAGTGAGGGCAGAATTGCAAGAACAAGCGTCTAGTGAGGGCAGAATTGCAAGAACAAGCGTCTAGTGAGGGCAGAATTGCAAGAACAAGCGTCTGGTGAGGGCAGAATTGCAAGAACAAGTGTCTGGTGAGGGCAGAATTGCAAGAACAAGCGTCTAGTGAGGGCAGAATTGCAAGAACAAGCGTCTAGTGAGGGCAGAATTGCAAGAACAAGCGTCTAGTGAGGGCAGAATTGCAAGAACAAGCATCTAGTGAGGGCAGAATTGCAAGAACAAGCGTCTAGTGAGGGCAGAATTGCAAGAACAAGCGTCTAGTGAGGGCAGAATTGCAAGAACAAGCGTCTAGTGGCAGAATTGCAAGAACAAGCGTCTAGTGAGGGCAGAATTGCAAGAACAAGTGTCTAGTGAGCGCAGAATTGCAAGAACAAGTGTCTAATGAGCGCAGAAGTGCAAGAATAAGTGTCTAGTGAGCGCAGAACTGAAATAACAAGTGTCTATTGAGGGCAGAATTGCAAGAACAAGTGTCTAGTGAGGGCAGAATTGCCAGAACAAGTGTTCAGTGAGGGCAGAATTGCAAGAACAAGTGTCCATTGAGGGCAGAATTGCAAGAACAAGTGTCCAGTGAGGGCAGAATTGCAAGAACAAGTGTCAAGTGAGGGCAGAATTGCAAGAACAAGTGTCTGGTGAGGGCAGAATTGCAAGAACAAATGGCCAGTGAGGGCAAAATTGCAAGAACAAGCGTCTAGTGAGGGCAGAATTGCAAGAACAAGCGTCTAGTGAGGGCAGAATTTCAAGAACAAGTGTCTAGTGAGGGCAGAATTGCAAGAACAAGCGTCTAGTGAGGGCAGAATTGCAAGAACAAGCGTCTAGTGAGGGCAGAATTGCAAGAACAAGCGTCTAGTGAGGGCAGAATTGCAAGAACAAGCGTCTAGTGAGGGCAGAGTTGCAAGAATAAGCGTCTAGTGAGGGCAGAATTGCAAGAACAAGCGTCTAGTGAGGGCAGAATTGCAAGAACAAGCGTCTAGTGAGGGCAGAATTGCAAGAACAAGCGTCTAGTGAGGGCAGAATTGCAAGAGCAAGCATCTAGTGAGGGCAGAATTGCAAGAACAAGTGTCTAGTGAGGGCAGAATTGCAAGAACAAGCGTCTAGTGAGGGCAGAATTGCAAGAACAAGCGTCTAGTGAGGGCCGAATTGCAAGAACAAGCATCTAGTGAGGGCAGAATTGCAAGAACAAGCGTCTAGTGAGGGCAGAATTTCAAGATCAAGTGTCTAGTGAGGGCAGAATTGCGAGAACAAGCATCTAGTGAGGTCAGAATTGCAAGAGCAAGCGTCTAGTGAGGGCAGAATTGCAAGAACAAGTGTCTAGTGAGGGCAGAATTGCAAGAACAAGTGTCTAGTGAGGGCAGAATTGCAAGAACAAGCGTCTAGTGAGGGCAGAATTGCAAGAACAAGCGTCTAGTGACGGCAGAATTGCAAGAACAAGCATCTAGTGAGGGTAGAATTGCAAGAACAAGCGTCTAGTGAGGGCAGAATTGCAAGAACAAGCGTCTAGTGAGGGCAGAATTGCAAGAACAAGCGTCTAGTGAGGGCAAAATTGCAAGAACAGGTGTCTAGTGAGGGCAGAATTGCAAGAACAAGCGTCTAGTGAGGGCAGAATTGCAAGAACAAGCGTCTAGTGAGGGCAGAATTGCAAGAACAAGCATCTAGTGAGGGTAGAATTGCAAGAACAAGCGTCTAGTGAGGGTAAAATTGCAAGAACAAGCATCTAGTGATGGCAGAATTGCAAGAACAAGCGTCTAGTGAGGGCAGAATTGCAAGAACAAGCGTCTAGTGAGGGCAGAATTGCAAGAACAAGCATCTAGTGAGGGTAGAATTGCAAGAACAAGCGTCTAGTGAGGGCAGAATTGCAAGAACAAGCGTCTAGTGAGGGCAGAATTGCAAGAACAAGCGTCTAGTGAGGGCAAAATTGCAAGAACAGGTGTCTAGTAAGGGCAGAATTGCAAGAACAACTGTCTAGTGAGGGCAGAATTGCAAGAACAAGCGTCTAGTGAGGGCAGAATAGAAAAAAAAAGTGTCTAGTGAGGGCAGAATTGCAAGAACAAGCGTCTAGTGAGGGCAGAATTGCAAGCACAAGCGTCTAGTGAGGGCAGAATTGCAAGAACAAGCATCTAGTGAGGGCAGAATTGCAAGAACAAGCGTCTAGTGAGGGCAGAATTGCAAGAACAAGCGTCTAGTGAGGGAAGAATTGCAAGAACAAGCGTCTAGTGAGGGCAGAATTGCAAGAACAAGTGTCTAGTGAGGGCAGAATTGCAAGAACAAGCGTCTGGTGAGGACAGAATTGCAAGAACAAGCGTCTAGTGAGGGCAGAATTGCAAGAACAAACGTCTAGTGAGGGCAGAATTGCAAGAACAAGCATCTAGTGAGGGCAGAATTGCAAGAACAAGTGTCTAGTGAGGGCAGAATTGCAAGAACAAGCGTCTAGTGAGGGCAGAATTGCAAGAACAAGTGTCCAGTGAGGGCAGAATTGCAAGAACAAGTATCTAGTGAGGGCAGAATTGCAAGAACAAGTGTCCAGTGAGGGAAGAATTGCAAGAACAAGTGTCTAGTGAGGGCAGAATTGCAAGAACAAGTGTCTAGTGAGGGCAGAATTGCAAGAACAAGCGTCTAGTGAGGGCAGAATTGCAAGAACAAGCGTCTAGTGAGGGCAGAATTGCAAGAACAAGCATCTAGTGAGGGCAGAATTGCAAGAACAAGCGTCTAGTGAGGGCAGAATTGCAAGAACAAGCGTCTAGTGAGGGCAGAATTGCAAGAACAAGCGTCTAGTGAGGGCAAAATTGCAAGAACAAGTGTCTAGTGAGGGCAGAATTGCAAGAACAACTGTCTAGTGAGGGCAGAATTGCAAGAACAAGCGTCTAGTGAGGGCAGAATAGAAAAAAAAAGTGTCTAGTGAGGGCAGAATTGCAAGAACAAGCGTCTAGTGAGGGCAGAATTGCAAGCACAAGCGTCTAGTGAGGGCAGAATTGCAAGAACAAGCATCTAGTGAGGGCAGAATTGCAAGAACAAGCGTCTAGTGAGGGCAGAATTGCAAGAACAAGCGTCTAGTGAGGGAAGAATTGCAAGAACAAGCGTCTAGTGAGGGCAGAATTGCAAGAACAAGCATCTAGTGAGGGCAGAATTGCAAGAACAAGTGTCTAGTGAGGGCAGAATTGCAAGAACAAGTGTCTAGTGAGGGCAGAATTGCAAGAACAAGCGTCTAGTGAGGGCAGAATTGCAAGAACAAGCGTCTAGTGAGGGCAGAATTGCAAGAACAAGCATCTAGTGAGGGCAGAATTGCAAGAACAAGCGTCTAGTGAGGGCAGAATTGCAAGAACAAGCGTCTAGTGAGGGCAGAATTGCAAGAACAAGCGTCTAGTGAGGGCAAAATTGCAAGAACAAGTGTCTAGTGAGGGCAGAATTGCAAGAACAACTGTCTAGTGAGGGCAGAATTGCAAGAACAAGCGTCTAGTGAGGGCAGAATAGAAAAAAAAAGTGTCTAGTGAGGGCAGAATTGCAAGCACAAGCGTCTAGTGAGGGCAGAATTGCAAGCACAAGCGTCTAGTGAGGGCAGAATTGCAAGAACAAGCATCTAGTGAGGGCAGAATTGCAAGAACAAGCGTCTAGTGAGGGCAGAATTGCAAGAACAAGTGTCCAGTGAGGGCAGAATTGCAAGAACAAGAGTCTAGTGAGGGCAGAATTGCAAGAACAAGCGTCTAGTAAGGGCAGAATTGCAAGAACAAGCGTCTAGTGAGGGCAGAATTGCAAGAACAAGTGTCTAGTGAGGGCAGAATTGCAAGAACAAGTGTCTAGTGAGGGCAGAATTGCAAGAACAAGCGTCTAGTGAGGGCAGAATTGCAAGAACAAGTGTCTAGTGAGGGCAGAATTTCAAGAACAAGCGTCTAGTGAGGGCAGAATGGCAAGAACAAGCGTCTAGTGAGGGCAGAATTGCAAGAACAAGCGTCTAGTGAGGGCAGAATTGCAAGAACAAGTGTCTACTGAGCGCAAAATTGAAAGAACAAGTGTCTAGTGAGGGCAGAATTGCAAGAATAAGTGTCTAGTGAGGGCAGAATTGCAAGAACAAGTGTCAGTGAGGGCAGAATTGCAAGAACAAGTGTCTAGTGAGGGCAGAATTGCAAGAACAAGTGTCCAGTGAGGGCAGAATTGCAAGAACAAGTGTCTAGTGAGGGCAGAATTGCAAGAACAAGCGTCTGGTGAGGGCAGAATTGCAAGAACAAGTGTCTAGTGAGGGCAGAATTGCAAGAACAAGCGTCTGGTGAGGGCAGAATTGCAAGAAAAGCGTCTAGTGAGGGCAGAATTGCAAGAACAAGCGTCTAGTGAGGGAAGAATTGCAAGAACAAGCGTCTAGTGAGGGCAGAATTGCAAGAACAAGCGTCTAGTGAGGGCAGAATTGCAAGAACAAGCGTCTGGTGAGGGCAGAATTGCAAGAGCAAGTGTCTAGTGAGGGCAGAATTGCAAGAACAACCGTCTAGTGAAGGCAGAATTGCAAGAACAAGCATCTAGTGAAGGCAGAATTGAAAAAACAAGTGTCTAGTGAGGGAAGAATTGCAAGAACAAGCATCCAGTGAGGGCAGAATTGCAAGAACAAGCATCTAGTGAGGGCAGAATTGCAAGAACAAGCGTCTAGTGAGGGCAGAATTGCAAGAACAAGCGTCTAGTGAGGGAAGAATTGCAAGAACAAGCGTCTAGTGAGGGCAGAATTGCAAGAACAAGCATCTAGTGAGGGCAGAATTGCAAGAACAAGTGTCTAGTGAGGGCATAATTGCAAGAATAAGTGTCTAGTGAGGGCAGAATTGCAAGAACAAGTGTCCAGTGAGGGCAGAATTGCAAGAACAAGAGTCTAGTGAGGGCAGAATGGCAAGAACAAGCGTCTAGTGAGGGCAGAATTGCAAGAACAAGCGTCTAGTGAGGGCAGAATTGCAAGAACAAGCGTCTAGTGAGGGCAGAATTGCAAGAACAAGTGTCTAGTGAGGGCAGAATTGCAAGATGAAGCGTCTAGTGAGGGCAGAATTGCAAGAACAAGTGTCTAGTGAGGGAAGAATTGCAAGAACAAGCGTGTAGTGAGGGCAGAATGGCAAGAACAAGCGTCTAGTGAGGGCAGAATTGCAAGAACAAGCGTCTAGTGAGGGCAGAATTGCAAGAGCAAGGTCTAGTGAGCGCAGAATTGCAAGAACAAGCGTCTAGTGGGCGCAGAATTGCAAGTGTCTAATGAGAGCAGAATTGCAAGAACAAGTGTCTACTGAGCGCAGAATTGAAAGAACAAGTGTCTAGTGAGGGCACAATTGCAAGAACAAGTGTCTAGTGAGGGCAGAATTGCAAGAACAAGTGTCCAGTGAGGGCAGAATTGCAAGAACAAGTATCTAGTGAGGGCAGAATTGCAAGAACAAGTGTCCAGTGAGGGCAGAATTGCAAGAACAAGTGTCTAGTGAGGGCAGAATTGCAAGAACAAGCGTCTGGTGAGGGCAGAATTGCAAGAACAAGTGTCTAGTGAGGGCAGAATTGCAAGAACAAGCGTCTGGTGAGGGCAGAATTGCAAGAACAAGCGTCTAGTGAGGGCAGAATTGCAAGAACAAGCGTCTAGTGAGGGAAGAATTGCAAGAACAAGCGTCTAGTGAGGGCAGAATTGCAAGAACAAGCGTCTAGTGAGGGCAGAATTGCAAGAACAAGCGTCTGGTGAGGGCAGAATTGCAAGAGCAAGTGTCTAGTGAGGGCAGAATTGCAAGAACAACCGTCTAGTGAAGGCAGAATTGCAAGAACAAGCATCTAGTGAGGGCAGAATTGAAAAAACAAGTGTCTAGTGAGGGAAGAATTGCAAGAACAAGCATCCAGTGAGGGCAGAATTGCAAGAACAAGCATCTAGTGAGGGCAGAATTGCAAGAACAAGCGTCTAGTGAGGGCAGAATTGCAAGAACAAGCGTCTAGTGAGGGAAGAATTGCAAGAACAAGCGTCTAGTGAGGGCAGAATTGCAAGAACAAGCATCTAGTGAGGGCAGAATTGCAAGAACAAGTGTCTAGTGAGGGCATAATTGCAAGAATAAGTGTCTAGTGAGGGCAGAATTGCAAGAACAAGTGTCCAGTGAGGGCAGAATTGCAAGAACAAGAGTCTAGTGAGGGCAGAATGGCAAGAACAAGCGTCTAGTGAGGGCAGAATTGCAAGAACAAGCGTCTAGTGAGGGCAGAATTGCAAGAACAAGTGTCCAGTGAGGGCAGAATTGCAAGAACAAGTGTCTAGTGAGGGCAGAATTGCAAGAAGAAGCGTCTAGTGAGGGCAGAATTGCAAGAACAAGTGTCTAGTGAGGGCAGAATTGCAAGAACAAGCGTGTAGTGAGGGCAGAATGGCAAGAACAAGCGTCTAGTGAGGGCAGAATTGCAAGAACAAGCGTCTAGTGAGGGCAGAATTGCAAGAGCAAGGTCTAGTGAGCGCAGAATTGCAAGAACAAGCGTCTAGTGGGCGCAGAATTGCAAGAACAAGTGTCTAATGAGAGCAGAATTGCAAGAACAAGTGTCTACTGAGCGCAGAATTGAAAGAACAAGTGTCTAGTGAGGGCACAATTGCAAGAACAAGTGTCTAGTGAGGGCAGAATTGCAAGAACAAGTGTCCAGTGAGGGCAGAATTGCAAGAACAAGTCTCTAGTGAGGGCAGAATTGCAAGAACAAGTGTCCAGTGAGGGCAGAATTGCAAGAACAAGTGTCTAGTGAGGGCAGAATTGCAAGAACAAGCGTCTGGTGAGGGCAGAATTGCAAGAACAAGTGTCTAGTGAGGGCAGAATTGCAAGAACAAGCGTCTGGTGAGGGCAGAATTGCAAGAACAAGCGTCTAGTGAGGGCAGAATTGCAAGAACAAGCGTCTAGTGAGGGCAGAATTGCAAGAACAAGCATCTAGTGAGGGCAGAATTGCAAGAACAAGCGTCTAGTGAGGGCAGAATTGCAAGAACAAGCGTCTAGTGAGGGCAGAATTGCAAGAAAAAGCGTCAAGTGAGGGCAGAATTGCAAGAATAAGTGTCAAGTGAGGGCAGAATTGCAAGAACAAGCGTCTAGTGAGGGCAGAATTGCAAGAACAAGCGTCTAGTGAGGGCAGAATTGAAAAAACAAGTGTCTAGTGAGGGCAGAATTGCAAGAACAAGCGTCTAGTGAGGGCAGAATTGCAAGAACAAGCGTCTAGTGAGGGCAGAATTACAAGAACAAGCATCTAGTGAGGGCAGAATTGCAAGAACAAGCGTCTAGTGAGGGCAGAATTGCAAGAACAAGCGTCTAGTGAGGGAAGAATTGCAAGAACAAGCGTCTAGTGAGGGCAGAATTGCAAGAACAAGCATCTAGTGAGGGCAGAATTGCAAGAACAAGTGTCTAGTGAGGGCATAATTGCAAGAATATGTGTCTAGTGAGGGCAGAATTGCAAGAACAAGTGTCCAGTGAGGGCAGAATTGCAAGAACAAGCGTCTAGTGAGGGCAGAATTGCAAGAGCAAGGTCTAGTGAGCGCAGAATTGCAAGAACAAGCGTCTAGTGGGCGCAGAATTGCAAGAACAAGTGTCTATTGAGCGCAGAATTGCAAGAACAAGTGTCTACTGAGCGCAGAATTGAAAGAACAAGCGTCTAGTGAGGGCAGAATTGCAAGAATAAGTGTCTAGTGAGGGCAGAATTGCAAGAACAAGCGTCTGGTGAGGACAGAATTGCAAGAACAAGCGTCTAGTGAGGGCAGAATTGCAAGAACAAACGTCTAGTGAGGGCAGAATTGCAAGAACAAGCATCTAGTGAGGGCAGAATTGCAAGAACAAGCATCTAGTGAGGGCAGAATTGCAAGAACAAGCGTCTAGTGAGGGCAGAATTGCAAGAACAAGCGTCTAGTGAGGGCAGAATTGCAAGAACAAGCGTCTAGTGAGGGCAAAATTGCAAGAACAAATGTCTAGTGAGGGCAGAATTGCAAGAACAACTGTCTAGTGAGGGCAGAATTGCAAGAACAAGCGTCTAGTGAGGGCAGAATAGAAAAAAAAAGTGTCTAGTGAGGGCAGAATTGCAAGAACAAGCGTCTAGTGAGGGCAGAATTGCAAGCACAAGCGTCTAGTGAGGGCAGAATTGCAAGAACAAGCATCTAGTGAGGGCAGAATTGCAAGAACAAGCGTCTAGTGAGGGCAGAATTGCAAGAACAAGCGTCTAGTGAGGGAAGAATTGCAAGAACAAGCGTCTAGTGAGGGCAGAATTGCAAGAACAAGCGTCTAGTGAGGGCAGAATTGCAAGAGCAAGCGTCTAGTGAGGGCAGAATTGCAAGAACAAGCGTCTAGTGAGGGCAGAATTGCAAGAGCAAGTGTCTAGTGAGGGCAGAACTGCAAGAACAAGCGTCTAGTGAAGGCAGAATTGCAAGAACAAGCGTCTAGTGAGGGCAGAATTGCAAAAACAAGTGTCTAGTGAGGGAAGAATTGCAAGAACAAGCATCTAGTGAGGGCAGAATTGCAAGAACAAGCATCTAGTGAGGGCAGAATTGCAAGAACAAGCGTCTAGTGAGGGCAGAATTGCAAGAACAAGCGTCTAGTGAGGGAAGAATTGCAAGAACAAGCGTCTAGTGAGGGCAGAATTGCAAGAACAAGCATCTAGTGAGGGCAGAATTGCAAGAACAAGTGTCTAGTGAGGGCATAATTGCAAGAATAAGTGTCTAGTGAGGTCAGAATCGCAAGAACAAGTGTCCAGTGAGGGCAGAATTGCAAGAACAAGAGTCTAGTGAGGGCAGAATGGCAAGAACAAGCGTCTAGTGATGGCAGAATTGCAAGAACAAGTGTCTAGTGAGGGCAGAATTGCAAGAACAAGTGTCTAGTGAGGGCAGAATTGCAAGAAGAAGCGTCTAGTGAGGGCAGAATTGCAAGAACAAGTGTCTAGTGAGGGCATAATTGCAAGAACAAGCGTGTAGTGAGGGCAGAATGGCAAGAACAAGCGTCTAGTGAGGGCAGAATTGCAAGAACAAGCGTCTAGTGAGGGCAGAATTGCAAGAGCAAGGTCTAGTGAGCGCAGAATTGCAAGAACAAGCGTCTAGTGGGCGCAGAATTGCAAGAACAAGAGTCTAGTGAGGGTAGAATGGCAAGAACAAGCATCTAGTGAGGGCAGAATTGCAAGAACAAGCGTCTAGTGAGGGCAGAATTGCAAGAACAAGTGTCTAGTGAGGGCAGAATTGCAAGAAAAAGTGTCTAGTGAGGGCAGAATTGCAAGAAGAAGCGTCTAGTGAGGGCAGAATTGCAAGAACAAGTGTCTAGTGAGGGCATAATTGCAAGAACAAGCGTGTAGTGAGGGCAGAATGGCAAGAACAAGCGTCTAGTGAGGGCAGAATTGCAAGAACAAGCGTCTAGTGAGGGCAGAATTGCAAGAGCAAGGTCTAGTGAGCGCAGAATTGCAAGAACAAGCGTCTAGTGGGCGCAGAATTGCAAGAACAAGTGTCTACTGAGCGCAGAATTGAAAGAACAAGTGTCTAGTGAGGGCAGAATTGCAAGAATAAGCGTCTAGTGAGGGCAGAATTGCAAGAGCAAGCATCTAGTGAGGGCAGAATTGCAAGAACAAGTAACTAGTGAGGGCAGAATTGCAAGAACAAGTGTCTAGTGAGGGTAGAATTGCAAGAACAAGTGTCTAGTGAGGGCAGAATTGCAAGAAAAAGCGTCTAGTGAGGGCAAAATTGCAAGAACAAGTGTCTAGTGAGGGCAGAATTGCAAGAACAAGCGTCTGGTGAGGGCAGAATTGCAAGAACAAGTGTCTAGTGAGGGCAGAATTGCAAGAACAAGCGTCTAGTGAGGGCAGAATTGCAAGAACAAGCGTCTAGTGAGGGCAGAATTGCAAGAACAAGCATCTAGTGAGGGCCAAATTGCAAGAACAAGCATCTAGTTGTTATAGTCACAATAGCCTTGAATGTGCCTAAAACGAAAGATAGAGTGCACAGACGGATTTCTGCACAGCGGCTTCAAACGTTGATAGCGTTCTGCTCACAGCTGCAAATGACTTGATTCAAATTGGATCTGGAGCGTCGTGACGTCGCCTACAATAAGCAATTTAGATTGCACGATTTCATAAAGAATTGACGACACAGCGTCGGTTTGAACGAACGGTACTATGGCAGCCACTATAGTCTTAGAACACAAGATAGGAAGAGTTACGAGTTGGGAATGACTCCCAGCTCCTACAAACCCCAAGAGCCGAGGTACAGTGATGTGGAACAGTGCCACACTGTCCCCAACCACGAAGGGTCTCGAAACTACCCTTCACTAGGGCCTACACCAAGTGAAATGTTACACTACACAAAGTAATGTAACTATCTTCAATATCTTGAGGTGTACCCTTTTGGCAAGCTTCGAAATCACTTGAGGCTTGACACCAAGGCTCGGGCTCTTCATCACAAACTCATCCTTGAGTTCTTGATGGGTCTGCTGCACACACCTGCGACACGCCGAACGTTTGACACAGGACAAAATAGAAACCGCGCACGACAAAATAGAAACCGCGCGCGAGACACAAACGACCGCGTAACACGCGTCTAGCGATAACTCGCTATTGACTCGACACACACACTCGACATCATGACTCAACATTCACACACAATTATAAGCATGAAATATATATTATCCCATGCCCTCATACCATTCCATACACACACACATTCACGCACACGGACAACAAGCCGAGTGCAAACCGTAGGGTTGCACCAACACTAGTGAGGGCAGAATTGCAAGAACAAGCGTCTAGTGAGGGCAGAATTTCAAGAACAAGTGTCTAGTGAGGGCAGAATTGCAAGAACAAGCGTCTAGTGAGGGCAGAATTGCAAGAGCAAGCGTCTAGTGAGGGCAGAATTGCAAGAACAAGTGTCTAGTGGGGGCAGAATTGCAAGAACAAGTGTCTAGTGAGGGCAGAATTGCAAGAACAAGCGTCTAGTGAGGGCAGAATTGCAAGAACAAGTGTCTAGTGAGGGCAGAATTGCAAGAACAAGCGTCTGGTGAGGGCTGAATTGCAAGAACAAGTGTCTAGTGAGGGCAGAATTGCAAGAGCAAGTGTCCATTGTGGGCAGAATTGCAAGAACAAGTGTCTAGTGAGGGCAGAATTGCAAGAACAAGTGTCTGGTGAGGGCAGAATTGCAAGAACAAATGTCCAGTGAGGGCAAAATTGCAAGAACAAGCGTCTAGTGAGGGCAGAATTGCAAGAACAAGCGTCTAGTGAGGGCAGAATTTCAATAACAAGTGTCTGGTGAGGGCAGAATTGCAAGAACAAGCGTCTAGTGAGGGCAGAATTGCAAGAGCAAGCGTCTAGTGAGGGCAGAATAGCAAGAACAAGTGTCTAGTGAGGGCAGAATTGCAAGAACAAGTGTCTGGTGAGGGCAAAATTGCAAGAACAAGCGTCTAGTGAGGGCAGAATTGCAAGAACAAGCGTCTAGTGAGGGCAGAATTGCAAGAACAAGCATCTAGTGAGGGCCGAATTGCAAGAACAAGCCTCTAGTGAGGGCAGAATTGCAAGAACAAGCGTCTAGTGAGGGCAGAATTTCAAGAACAAGTGTCTAGTGAGGGCAGAATTGCAAGAACAAGCGTCTAGTGAGGGCAGAATTGCAAGAGCAAGCGTCTAGTGGGGGCAGAATTGCAAGAACAAGTGTCTGGTGAGGGCAGAATTGCAAGAACAAGTGTCTAGTGAGGGCAGAATTGCAAAAACAAGCGTCTGGTGAGGGCAAAATTGCAAGAACAAGTGTCTAGTGAGGGCAGAATTGCAAGAACAAGCGTCTGGTGAGGGCAGAATTGCAAGAACAAGCGTCTAGTGAGGGCAGAATTGCAAGAACAAGCGTCTGGTGAGGGCAGAATTGCAAGAACAAGCGTCTAGTGAGGGCAGAATTGCAAGAACAAGCGTCTAGTGAGGGCAGAATTGCAAGAACAAGCGTCTAGTGAGGGCAGAATTGCAAGAACAAGTGGCTAGTGAGGGCAGAATTGCAAGAACAAGCGTCTAGTGAGGGCAGAATTGCAAGAACAAGCATCTAGTGAGGGCAGAATTGCAAGAACAAGTGTCTAGTGAGGGCAGAATTGCAAGAACAAGCGTCTAGTGAAGGCAGAATTGCAAGAGCAAGCGTCTACTGAGGGCAGAATTGCAAGAACAAGTGTCTAGTGAGGGCAGAATTGCAAGAACAAGCGTCTGGTGAGGGCAGAATTGCAAGAACAAGCGTCTAGTGAGGGCAGAATTGCAAGAAAAAGCGTCTAGTGAGGGCAGAATAGCAAGAACAAGTGTCTAGTGAGGGCAGAATTGCAAGAACAAGTGTCTGGTGAGGGCAAAATTGCAAGAACAAGCGTCTAGTGAGGGCAGAATTGCAAGAACAAGCGTCTAGTGAGGGCAGAATTGCAAGAACAAGCATCTAGTGAGGGCCGAATTGCAAGAACAAGCCTCTAGTGAGGGCAGAATTGCAAGAACAAGCGTCTAGTGAGGGCAGAATTTCAAGAACAAGTGTCTAGTGAGGGCAGAATTGCAAGAACAAGCGTCTAGTGAGGGCAGAATTGCAAGAGCAAGCGTCTAGTGGGGGCAGAATTGCAAGAACAAGTGTCTGGTGAGGGCAGAATTGCAAGAACAAGTGTCTAGTGAGGGCAGAATTGCAAGAACAAGCGTCTGGTGAGGGCAAAATTGCAAGAACAAGTGTCTAGTGAGGGCAGAATTGCAAGAACAAGCGTCTGGTGAGGGCAGAATTGCAAGAACAAGCGTCTAGTGAGGGCAGAATTGCAAGAACAAGCGTCTGGTGAGGGCAGAATTGCAAGAACAAGCGTCTAGTGAGGGCAGAATTGCAAGAACAAGCGTCTAGTGAGGGCAGAATTGCAAGAACAAGCGTCTAGTGAGGGCAGAATTGCAAGAACAAGTGGCTAGTGAGGGCAGAATTGCAAGAACAAGCGTCTAGTGAGGGCAGAATTGCAAGAACAAGCATCTAGTGAGGGCAGAATTGCAAGAACAAGTGTCTAGTGAGGGCAGAATTGCAAGAACAAGCGTCTAGTGAAGGCAGAATTGCAAGAGCAAGCGTCTACTGAGGGCAGAATTGCAAGAACAAGTGTCTAGTGAGGGCAGAATTGCAAGAACAAGCGTCTGGTGAGGGCAGAATTGCAAGAACAAGCGTCTAGTGAGGGCAGAATTGCAAGAACAAGCGTCTAGTGAGGGCAGAATTGCAAGAACAAGCGTCTAGTGAGGGCAGAATTGCAAGAACAAGCGTCTAGTGAGGGCAGAATTGCAAGAACAAGCGTCTAGTGAGGGCAGAATTGCAAGAACAAGCGTCTAGTGAGGGCAGAATTGCAAGAACAAGTGTCTAGTGAGGGCAGAATTGCAAGAACAAGTGGCTAGTGAGGGCAGAATTGCAAGAACAAGCGTCTAGTGAGGGCAGAATTGCAAGAACAAGCATCTAGTGAGGGCAGAATTTCAAGAACAAGTGTCTAGTGAGGGCAGAATTGCAAGAACAAGCGTCTAGTGAGGGCAGAATTGCAAGAGCAAGCGTCTACTGAGGGCAGAATTGCAAGAACAAGTGTCTAGTGAGGGCAGAATTGCAAGAACAAGCGTCTAGTGAGGGCAGAATTGCAAGAACAAGCGTCTAGTGAGGGCAGAATTGCAAGAACAAGCGTCTAGTGAGGGCAGAATTGCAAGAACAAGCATCTAGTGAGGGCAGAATTGCAAGAACAAGCGTCTAGTGAGGGCAGAATTGCAAGAGCAAGCGTCTAGTGAGGGCAGAATTGCAAGAACAAGCGTCTAGTGAGGGCAGAATTGCAAGAGCAAGTGTCTAGTGAGGGCAGAATTGCAAGAACAAGCGTCTAGTGAGGGCAGAATTGCAAGAGCAAGCATCTAGTGAGGGCAGAATTGCAAGAACAAGTGTCTAGTGAGGGCAGAATTGCAAGAACAAGCGACTAGTGAGGGCAGAATTGCAAGAACAAGCGTCTAGTGAGGGCAGAATTGCAAGAACAAGCGTCTGGTGAGGGCAGAATTGCAAGAACAAGTGTCTGGTGAGGGCAGAATTGCAAGAACAAGCGTCTAGTGAGGGCAGAATTGCAAGAACAAGCGTCTAGTGAGGGCAGAATTGCAAGAACAAGCGTCTAGTGAGGGCAGAATTGCAAGAACAAGCATCTAGTGAGGGCAGAATTGCAAGAACAAGCGTCTAGTGAGGGCAGAATTGCAAGAACAAGCGTCTAGTGAGGGCAGAATTGCAAGAACAAGCGTCTAGTGAGGGCAGAATTGCAAGAACAAGCGTCTAGTGAGGGCAGAATTGCAAGAACAAGCGTCTAGTGAGGGCAGAATTGCAAGAACAAGCGTCTAGTGAGGGCAGAATTGCAAGAACAAGCGTCTAGTGAGGGCAGAATTGCAAGAACTAAGCGTCTAGTGAGGGCAGAATTGCAAGAACAAGCGTCTAGTGAGGGCAGAATTGCAAGAGCAAGCGTCTACTGAGGGCAGAATTGCAAGAACAAGCGTCTAGTGAGGGCAGAATTGCAAGAACAAGCGTCTAGTGAGGGCAGAATTGCAAGAACAAGCGTCTACTGAGGGCAGAATTGCAAGAACATGCGTCTAGTGAGGGCAGAATTGCAAGAACAAGCGTCTAGTGAGGGCAGAATTGCAAGAACAAGCGTCTAGTGAGGGCAGAATTGCAAGAACATGCATCTAGTGAGAGCAGAATTGCAAGAACAAGCGTCTAGTGAGGGCAGAATTGCAAGAACAAGCGTCTAGTGAGGGCAGAATTGCAAGAACAAGTGTCTAGTGAGGGCAGAATTGCAAGAACAAGCGTCTAGTGAGGGCAGAATTGCAAGAGCAAGCGTCTAGTGAGGGCAGAATTGCAAGAACAAGCGTCTAGTGAGGGCAGAATTGCAAGAACAAGCATCTAGTGAGGGCAGAATTGCAAGAACAAGCGTCTAGTGAGGGCAGAATTGCAAGAACAAGCGTCTAGTGAGGGCAGAATTGCAAGAACAAGCGTCTAGTGAGGGCAGAATTGCAAGAACAAGCGTCTAGTGAGGGCAGAATTGCAAGAACAAGCGTCTAGTGAGGGCAGAATTGCAAGAACAAGCGTCTAGTGAGGGCAGAATTGCAAGAACAAGCGTCTAGTGAGGGCAGAATTGCAAGAACAAGCGTCTAGTGAGGGCAGAATTGCAAGAACAAGCGTCTAGTGAGGGCAGAATTGCAAGAACAAGCGTCTAGTGAGGGCAGAATTGCAAGAACATGCGTCTAGTGAGGGCAGAATTGCAAGAACAAGCGTCTAGTGAGGGCAGAATTGCAAGAACAAGCGTCTAGTGAGGGCAGAATTGCAAGAACATGCGTCTAGTGAGGGCAGAATTGCAAGAACAAGTGTCTAGTGAGGGCAGAATTGCAAGAACAAGCGTCTAGTGAGGGCAGAATTGCAAGAACAAGCATCTAGTGAGGGCAGAATTGCAAGAACAAGCGTCTAGTGAGGGCAGAATTGCAAGAGCAAGCGTCTACTGAGGGCAGAATTGCAAGAACAAGTGTCTAGTGAGGGCAGAATTGCAAGAACAAGCGTCTAGTGAGGGCAGAATTGCAAGAACAAGCGTCTAGTGAGGGCAGAATTGCAAGAACAAGCGTCTAGTGAGGGCAGAATTGCAAGAACATGCGTCTAGTGAGGGCAGAATTGCAAGAACAAGCGTCTAGTGAGGGCAGAATTGCAAGAACAAGCATCTAGTGAGGGCAGAATTGCAAGAACAAGCGTCTAGTGAGGGCAGAATTTCAAGAACAAGTGTCTAGTGAGGGCAGAATTGCAAGAACAAGCGTCTAGTGAGGGCAGAATTGCAAGAACAAGCGTCTAGTGAGGGCAGAATTGCAAGAACAAGCGTCTAGTGAGGGCAGAATTGCAAGAACATGCGTCTAGTGAGGGCAGAATTGCAAGAACAAGTGTCTAGTGAGGGCAGAATTGCAAGAACAAGTGTCTATTGAGGGCAGAATTGAAAGAACAAGCGTCTAGTGAGGGCAGAATTGCAAGAACAAGTGTCTAGTGAGGGCAGAATTTCAAGAACAAGTGTCTAGTGAGGGCAGAATTGCAAGAACAAGCGTCTAGTGAGGGCAGAATTGCAAGAGCAAGCGTCTACTGAGGGCAGAATTGCAAGAACAAGTGTCTAGTGAGGGCAGAATTGCAAGAACAAGCGTCTAGTGAGGGCAGAATTGCAAGAACAAGCGTCTAGTGAGGGCAGAACTGCAAGAACAAGCGTCTAGTGAGGGCCGAATTGCAAGAACAAGCATCTAGTGAGGGCAGAATTGCAAGAACAAGCGTCTAGTGAGGGCAGAATTTCGAGAACAAGTGTCTAGTGAGGGCAGAATTGCGAGAACAAGCATCTAGTGAGGGCAGAATTGCAAGAGCAAGCGTCTAGTGAGGGCAGAATTGCAAGAACAAGTGTCTAGTGAGGGCAGAATTGCAAGAACAAGCATCTCGTGAGGGCAGAATTGCAAGAACAAGCGTCTGGTGAGGGAAGAATTGCAAGAACAAGCGTCTAGTGAGGGCAGAATTGCAAGAACAAGCGTCTAGTGAGGGCAGAATTGCAAGAACAAGCGTCTAGTGAGGGCAGAATTGCAAGAACAAGCGTCTAGTGAGGGCAGAATTGCAAGAACAAGCGTCTAGTGAGGGCAGAATTGCAAGAGCAAGCGTCTACTGAGGGCAGAATTGCAAGAATAAGCGTCTAGTGAGGGCAGAATTGCAAGAACAAGCGTCTAGTGAGGGCAGAATTGCAAGAACAAGCGTCTAGTGAGGGCAGAATTGCAAGAACATGCGTCTAGTGAGGGCAGAATTGCAAGAACAAGTGTCTAGTGAGGGCAGAATTGCAAGAACAAGTGTCTAGTGAGGGCAGAATTGCAAGAACAAGCGTCTAGTGAGGGCAGAATTGCAAGAACAAGCATCTAGTGAGGGCAGAATTGCAAGAAAAAGCGTCTAGTGAGGGCAGAATTGCAAGAGCAAGCGTCTACTGAGGGCAGAATTGCAAGAACAAGTGTCTAGTGAGGGCAGAATTGCAAGAACAAGCGTCTAGTGAGGGCAGAATTGCAAGAACAAGCGTCTAGTGAGGGCAGAATTGCAAGAACAAGCGTCTAGTGAGGGCAGAATTGCAAGAACAAGCATCTAGTGAGGGCAGAATTGCAAGAACAAGCGTCTAGTGAGGGCAGAATTTCAAGAACAAGTGTCTAGTGAGGGCAGAATTGCAAGAACAAGCGTCTAGTGAGGGCAGAATTGCAAGAACAAGCGTCTAGTGAGGGCAGAATTGCAAGAACAAGCGTCTAGTGAGGGAAGAATTGCAAGAACATGCGTCTAGTGAGGGCAGAATTGCAAGAACAAGTGTCTAGTGAGGGCAGAATTGCAAGAACAAGTGTCTATTGAGGGCAGAATTGAAAGAACAAGCGTCTAGTGAGGGCAGAATTGCAAGAACAAGTGTCTAGTGAGGGCAGAATTTCAAGAACAAGTGTCTAGTGAGGGCAGAATTGCAAGAACAAGCGTCTAGTGAGGGCAGAATTGCAAGAGCAAGCGTCTACTGAGGGCAGAATTGCAAGAACAAGTGTCTAGTGAGGGCAGAATTGCAAGAACAAGCGTCTAGTGAGGGCAGAATTGCAAGAACAAGCGTCTAGTGAGGGCAGAACTGCAAGAACAAGCGTCTAGTGAGGGCCGAATTGCAAGAACAAGCATCTAGTGAGGGCAGAATTGCAAGAACAAGCGTCTAGTGAGGGCAGAATTTCGAGAACAAGTGTCTAGTGAGGGCAGAATTGCGAGAACAAGCATCTAGTGAGGGCAGAATTGCAAGAGCAAGCGTCTAGTGAGGGCAGAATTGCAAGAACAAGTGTCTAGTGAGGGCAGAATTGCAAGAACAAGTGTCTAGTGAGAGCAGAATTGCAAGAACAAGCGTCTAGTGAGGGCAGAATTGCAAGAACAAGTGTCTAGTGAGGGCAGAATTGCAAGAACAAGCGTCTGGTGAGGGCAGAATTGCAAGAACAAGCGTCTGGTGAGGGCAGAATTGCAAGAACAAGTGTCTGGTGAGGGCAGAATTGCAAGAACAAGCATCTCGTGAGGGCAGAATTGCAAGAACAAGCGTCTGGTGAGGGAAGAATTGCAAGAACAAGCGTCTAGTGAGGGCAGAATTGCAAGAACAAGCGTCTAGTGAGGGCAGAATTGCAAGAACAAGCGTCTAGTGAGGGCAGAATTGCAAGAACAAGCGTCTAGTGAGGGCAGAATTGCAAGAACAAGCGTCTAGTGAGGGCAGAATTGCAAGAACAAGCGTCTAGTGAGGGCAGAATTGCAAGAACAAGCGTCTAGTGAGGGCAGAATTGCAAGAACAAGCGTCTAGTGAGGGCAGAATTGCAAGAACAAGCGTCTAGTGAGGGCAGAATTGCAAGAACAAGCGTCTAGTGAGGGCAGAATTGCAAGAACAAGGTCTAGTGAGCGCAGAATTGCAAGAACAAGTGTCTAGTGAGCGCAGAATTGCAAGAACAAGTGTCTAATGAGCGCAGAAGTGCAAGAATAAGTGTCTAATGAGCGCAGAATTGAAATAACAAGTGTCTATTGAGGGCAGAATTGCAAGAACAAGTGTCTAGTGAGGGCAGAATTGCCAGAACAAGTGTTCAGTGAGGGCAGAATTGCAAGAACAAGTGTCCATTGAGGGCAGAATTGCAAGAACAAGTGTCCAGTGAGGGCAGAATTGCAAGAACAAGTGTCAAGTGAGGGCAGAATTGCAAGAACAAGTGTCTGGTGAGGGCAGAATTGCAAGAACAAATGGCCAGTGAGGGCAAAATTGCAAGAACAAGCGTCTAGTGAGGGCAGAATTGCAAGAACAAGCGTCTAGTGAGGGCAGAATTTCAAGAACAAGTGTCTAGTGAGGGCAGAATTGCAAGAACAAGCGTCTAGTGAGGGCAGAATTGCAAGAACAAGCGTCTAGTGAGGGCAGAATTGCAAGAACAAGCGTCTAGTGAGGGCAGAGTTGCAAGAATAAGCGTCTATTGAGGGCAGAATTGCAAGAACAAGCGTCTAGTGAGGGCAGAATTGCAAGAACAAGCGTCTAGTGAGGGCAGAATTGCAAGAACAAGCGTCTAGTGAGGGCAGAATTGCAAGAGCAAGCATCTAGTGAGGGCAGAATTGCAAGAACAAGTGTCTAGTGAGGGCAGAGTTGCAAGAACAAGCGTCTAGTGAGGGCAGAATTGCAAGAACAAGCGTCTAGTGAGGGCAGAATTGCAAGAACAAGCGTCTGGTGAGGGCAGAATTGCAAGAACAAGTGTCTCGTGAGGGCAGAATTGCAAGAACAAGCGTCTGGTGAGGGCAGAATTGCAAGAACAAGTGTCTAGTGAGGGCAGAATTGCAAGAACAAGCGTCTAGTGAGGGCAGAATTGCAAGAACAAGCATCTCGTGAGGGCAGAATTGCAAGAACAAGCGTCTGGTGAGGGCAGAATTGCAAGAACAAGCGTCTAGTGAGGGCAGAATTGCAAGAACAAGCGTCTAGTGAGGGCAGAATTGCAAGAACAAGCGTCTAGTGAGGGCAGAATTGCAAGAACAAGCGTCTAGTGAGGGCAGAATTGCAAGAACAAGCGTCTAGTGAGGGCAGAATTGCAAGAACAAGCGTCTAGTGAGGGCAGAATTGCAAGAACAAGCGTCTAGTGAGGGCAGAATTACAAGAACAAGCGTCTAGTGAGGGCAGAATTGCAAGAACAAGCGTCTAGTGAGGGCAGAATTGCAAGAACAAGCGTCTAGTGAGGGCAGAATTGCAAGAACAAGGTCTAGTGAGCGCAGAATTGCAAGAACAAGTGTCTAGTGAGCGCAGAATTGCAAGAACAAGTGTCTAATGAGCGCAGAAGTGCAAGAATAAGTGTCTAGTGAGCGCAGAATTGAAATAACAAGTGTCTATTGAGGGCAGAATTGCAAGAACAAGTGTCTAGTGAGGGCAGAATTGCCAGAACAAGTGTTCAGTGAGGGCAGAATTGCAAGAACAAGTGTCCATTGAGGGCAGAATTGCAAGAACAAGTGTCCAGTGAGGGCAGAATTGCAAGAACAAGTGTCAAGTGAGGGCAGAATTGCAAGAACAAGTGTCTGGTGGGGGCAGAATTGCAAGAACAAATGGCCAGTGAGGGCAAAATTGCAAGAACAAGCGTCTAGTGAGGGCAGAATTGCAAGAACAAGCGTCTAGTGAGGGCAGAATTTCAAGAACAAGTGTCTAGTGAGGGCAGAATTGCAAGAACAAGCGTCTAGTGAGGGCAGAATTGCAAGAACAAGCGTCTAGTGAGGGCAGAATTGCAAGAACAAGCGTCTAGTGAGGGCAGAGTTGCAAGAACAAGCGTCTAGTGAGGGCAGAATTGCAAGAACAAGCGTCTAGTGAGGGCAGAATTGCAAGAACAAGCGTCTAGTGAGGGCAGAATTGCAAGAACAAGCGTCTAGTGAGGGCAGAATTGCAAGAACAAGCGTCTAGTGAGGGCAGAATTGCAAGAACAAGCGTCTAGTGAGGGCAGAATTGCAAGAACAAGCGTCTAGTGAGGGCAGAATTGCAAGAACAAGCGTCTAGTGAGGGCAGAATTGCAAGAACAAGTGTCTAGTGAGGGCAGAATTGCAAGAACAAGTGGCTAGTGAGGGCAGAATTGCAAGAACAAGCGTCTAGTGAGGGCAGAATTGCAAGAACAAGCATCTAGTGAGGGCAGAATTTCAAGAACAAGTGTCTAGTGAGGGCAGAATTGCAAGAACAAGCGTCTAGTGAGGGCAGAATTGCAAGAGCAAGCGTCTACTGAGGGCAGAATTGCAAGAACAAGTGTCTAGTGAGGGCAGAATTGCAAGAACAAGCGTCTAGTGAGGGCAGAATTGCAAGAACAAGCGTCTAGTGAGGGCAGAATTGCAAGAACAAGCGTCTAGTGAGGGCAGAATTGCAAGAACAAGCATCTAGTGAGGGCAGAATTGCAAGAACAAGCGTCTAGTGAGGGCAGAATTTCAAGAACAAGTGTCTAGTGAGGGCAGAATTGCAAGAACAAGCGTCTAGTGAGGGCAGAATTGCAAGAGCAAGCATCTAGTGAGGGCAGAATTGCAAGAACAAGTGTCTAGTGAGGGCAGAATTGCAAGAACAAGCGTCTAGTGAGGGCAGAATTGCAAGAACAAGCGTCTAGTGAGGGCAGAATTGCAAGAACAAGCGTCTGGTGAGGGCAGAATTGCAAGAACAAGTGTCTGGTGAGGGCAGAATTGCAAGAACAAGCGTCTAGTGAGGGCAGAATTGCAAGAACAAGCGTCTAGTGAGGGCAGAATTGCAAGAACAAGCGTCTAGTGAGGGCAGAATTGCAAGAACAAGCATCTAGTGAGGGCAGAATTGCAAGAACAAGCGTCTAGTGAGGGCAGAATTGCAAGAACAAGCGTCTAGTGAGGGCAGAATTGCAAGAACAAGCGTCTAGTGAGGGCAGAATTGCAAGAACAAGTGTCTAGTGAGCGCAGAATTGCAAGAACAAGTGTCTAATGAGCGCAGAAGTGCAAGAATAAGTGTCTAGTGAGCGCAGAACTGAAATAACAAGTGTCTATTGAGGGCAGAATTGCAAGAACAAGTGTCTAGTGAGGGCAGAATTGCCAGAACAAGTGTTCAGTGAGGGCAGAATTGCAAGAACAAGTGTCCATTGAGGGCAGAATTGCAAGAACAAGTGTCCAGTGAGGGCAGAATTGCAAGAACAAGTGTCAAGTGAGGGCAGAATTGCAAGAACAAGTGTCTGGTGAGGGCAGAATTGCAAGAACAAATGGCCAGTGAGGGCAAAATTGCAAGAACAAGCATCTAGTGAGGGCAGAATTGCAAGAACAAGCGTCTAGTGAGGGCAGAATTTCAAGAACAAGTGTCTAGTGAGGGCAGAATTGCAAGAACAAGCGTCTAGTGAGGGCAGAATTGCAAGAACAAGCGTCTAGTGAGGGCAGAATTGCAAGAACAAGCGTCTAGTGAGGGCAGAGTTGCAAGAATAAGCGTCTAGTGAGGGCAGAATTGCAAGAACAAGCGTCTAGTGAGGGCAGAATTGCAAGAACAAGCGTCTAGTGAGGGCAGAATTGCAAGAACAAGCGTCTAGTGAGGGCAGAATTGCAAGAGCAAGCATCTAGTGAGGGCAGAATTGCAAGAACAAGTGTCTAGTGAGGGCAGAATTGCAAGAACAAGCGTCTAGTGAGGGCAGAATTGCAAGAACAAGCGTCTAGTGAGGGCCGAATTGCAAGAACAAGCATCTAGTGAGGGCAGAATTGCAAGAACAAGCGTCTAGTGAGGGCAGAATTTCAAGAACAAGTGTCTAGTGAGGGCAGAATTGCGAGAACAAGCATCTAGTGAGGGCAGAATTGCAAGAGCAAGCGTCTAGTGAGGGCAGAATTGCAAGAACAAGTGTCTAGTGAGGGCAGAATTGCAAGAACAAGCGTCTAGTGAGGGCAGAATTTCAAGAACAAGTGTCTAGTGAGGGCAGAATTGCGAGAACAAGCATCTAGTGAGGGCAGAATTGCAAGAACAAGCGTCTAGTGAGGGCAGAATTGCAAGAACAAGCGTCTAGTGAGGGCAGAATTGCAAGAACAAGCGTCTAGTGAGGGCAGAGTTGCAAGAATAAGCGTCTAGTGAGGGCAGAATTGCAAGAACAAGCGTCTAGGGAGGGCAGAATTGCAAGAACAAGGTCTAGTGAGCGCAGAATTGCAAG
Organism: Closterium sp. Naga37s-1; assembly: GCA_947471745.1. Lineage (NCBI taxonomy): Eukaryota > Viridiplantae > Streptophyta > Zygnematophyceae > Desmidiales > Closteriaceae > Closterium > Closterium sp. Naga37s-1. The sequence continues at coordinate 1,710,357 of CANJKZ010000967.1, forward strand.
AACAAGTGTCTAGTGAGCGCAGAATTGCAAGAACAAGTGTCTAATGAGCGCAGAAGTGCAAGAATAAGTGTCTAGTGAGCGCAGAATTGAAATAACAAGTGTCTATTGAGGGCAGAATTGCAAGAACAAGTGTCTAGTGAGTGCAGAATTGCCAGAACAAGTGTTCAGTGAGGGCAGAATTGCAAGAACAAGTGTCCATTGAGGGCAGAATTGCAAGAACAAGTGTCCAGTGAGGGCAGAATTGCAAGAACAAGTGTCAAGTGAGGGCAGAATTGCAAGAACAAGTGTCTGGTGAGGGCAGAATTGCAAGAACAAATGGCCAGTGAGGGCAAAATTGCAAGAACAAGCGTCTAGTGAGGGCAGAATTGCAAGAACAAGCGTCTAGTGAGGGCAGAATTTCAAGAACAAGTGTCTAGTGAGGGCAGAATTGCAAGAACAAGCGTCTAGTGAGGGCAGAATTGCAAGAACAAGCGTCTAGTGAGGGCAGAATTGCAAGAACAAGCGTCTAGTGAGGGCAGAGTTGCAAGAATAAGCGTCTAGTGAGGGCAGAATTGCAAGAACAAGCGTCTAGTGAGGGCAGAATTGCAAGAACAAGCGTCTAGTGAGGGCAGAATTGCAAGAACAAGCGTCTAGTGAGGGCAGAATTGCAAGAGCAAGCATCTAGTGAGGGCAGAATTGCAAGAACAAGTGTCTAGTGAGGGCAGAATTGCAAGAACAAGCGTCTAGTGAGGGCAGAATTGCAAGAACAAGCGTCTAGTGAGGGCAGAATTGCAAGAACAAGCGTCTGGTGAGGGCAGAATTGCAAGAACAAGTGTCTCGTGAGGGCAGAATTGCAAGAACAAGCGTCTGGTGAGGGCAGAATTGCAAGAACAAGCGTCTAGTGAGGGCAGAATTGCAAGAACAAGCGTCTAGTGAGGGCAGAATTGCAAGAACAAGCATCTCGTGAGGGCAGAATTGCAAGAACAAGCGTCTGGTGAGGGCAGAATTGCAAGAACAAGCGTCTAGTGAGGGCAGAATTGCAAGAACAAGCGTCTAGTGAGGGCAGAATTGCAAGAACAAGCGTCTAGTGAGGGCAGAATTGCAAGAACAAGCGTCTAGTGAGGGCAGAATTGCAAGAACAAGCGTCTAGTGAGGGCAGAATTGCAAGAACAAGCGTCTAGTGAGGGCAGAATTGCAAGAACAAGCATCTAGTGAGGGCAGAATTGCAAGAACAAGCGTCTAGTGAGGGCAGAATTGCAAGAACAAGGTCTAGTGAGCGCAGAATTGCAAGAACAAGTGTCTAGTGAGCGCAGAATTGCAAGAACAAGTGTCTAATGAGCGCAGAAGTGCAAGAATAAGTGTCTAGTGAGCGCAGAATTGAAATAGCAAGTGTCTATTGAGGGCAGAATTGCAAGAACAAGTGTCTAGTGAGGGCAGAATTGCCAGAACAAGTGTTCAGTGAGGGCAGAATTGCAAGAACAAGTGTCCATTGAGGGCAGAATTGCAAGAACAAGTGTCCAGTGAGGGCAGAATTGCAAGAACAAGTGTCAAGTGAGGGCAGAATTGCAAGAACAAGTGTCTGGTGAGGGCAGAATTGCAAGAACAAATGGCCAGTGAGGGCAAAATTGCAAGAACAAGCGTCTAGTGAGGGCAGAATTGCAAGAACAAGCGTCTAGTGAGGGCAGAATTTCAAGAACAAGTGTCTAGTGAGGGCAGAATTGCAAGAACAAGCGTCTAGTGAGGGCAGAATTGCAAGAACAAGCGTCTAGTGAGGGCAGAATTGCAAGAACAAGCGTCTAGTGAGGGCAGAGTTGCAAGAATAAGCGTCTAGTGAGGGCAGAATTGCAAGAACAAGCGTCTAGTGAGGGCAGAATTGCAAGAACAAGCGTCTAGTGAGGGCAGAATTGCAAGAACAAGCGTCTAGTGAGGGCAGAATTGCAAGAGCAAGCATCTAGTGAGGGCAGAATTGCAAGAACAAGTGTCTAGTGAGGGCAGAATTGCAAGAACAAGCGTCTAGTGAGGGCAGAATTGCAAGAACAAGCGTCTAGTGAGGGCCGAATTGCAAGAACAAGCATCTAGTGAGGGCAGAATTGCAAGAACAAGCGTCTAGTGAGGGCAGAATTTCAAGAACAAGTGTCTAGTGAGGGCAGAATTGCGAGAACAAGCATCTAGTGAGGGCAGAATTGCAAGAGCAAGCGTCTAGTGAGGGCAGAATTGCAAGAACAAGTGTCTAGTGAGGGCAGAATTGCAAGAACAAGTGTCTAGTGAGGGCAGAATTGCAAGAACAAGCGTCTAGTGAGGGCAGAATTGCAAGAACAAGTGTCTAGTGAGGGCAGAATTGCAAGAACAAACGTCTGGTGAGGGCAGAATTGCAAGAACAAGCGTCTGGTGAGGGCAGAATTGCAAGAACAAGTGTCTGGTGAGGGCAGAATTGCAAGAACAAGCATCTCGTGAGGGCAGAATTGCAAGAACAAGCGTCTGGTGAGGGCAGAATTGCAAGAACAAGCGTCTAGTGAGGGCAGAATTGCAAGAACAAGCGTCTAGTGAGGGCAGAATTGCAAGAACAAGCGTCTAGTGAGGGCAGAATTGCAAGAACAAGCGTCTAGTGAGGGCAGAATTGCAAGAACAAGCGTCTAGTGAGGGCAGAATTGCAAGAACAAGCGTCTAGTGAGGGCAGAATTGCAAGAACAAGCGTCTAGTGAGGGCAGAATTGCAAGAACAAGGTCTAGTGAGCGCAGAATTGCAAGAACAAGTGTCTAGTGAGCGCAGAATTGCAAGAACAAGTGTCTAATGAGCGCAGAAGTGCAAGAATAAGTGTCTAGTGAGCGCAGAATTGAAATAACAAGTGTCTATTGAGGGCAGAATTGCAAGAACAAGTGTCTAGTGAGGGCAGAATTGCCAGAACAAGTGTTCAGTGAGGGCAGAATTGCAAGAACAAGTGTCCATTGAGGGCAGAATTGCAAGAACAAGTGTCCAGTGAGGGCAGAATTGCAAGAACAAGTGTCAAGTGAGGGCAGAATTGCAAGAACAAGTGTCTGGTGAGGGCAGAATTGCAAGAACAAATGGCCAGTGAGGGCAAAATTGCAAGAACAAGCGTCTAGTGAGGGCAGAATTGCAAGAACAAGCATCTAGTGAGGGCAGAATTTCAAGAACAAGTGTCTAGTGAGGGCAGAATTGCAAGAACAAGCGTCTAGTGAGGGCAGAATTGCAAGAACAAGCGTCTAGTGAGGGCAGAATTGCAAGAACAAGCGTCTAGTGAGGGCAGAGTTGCAAGAACAAGCATCTAGTGAGGGCAGAATTGCAAGAACAAGCGTCTAGTGAGGGCAGAATTGCAAGAACAAGCGTCTAGTGAGGGCAGAATTGCAAGAACAAGCGTCTAGTGAGGGCAGAATTGCAAGAGCAAGCATCTAGTGAGGGCAGAATTGCAAGAACAAGTGTCTAGTGAGGGCAGAATTGCAAGAACAAGCGTCTAGTGAGGGCAGAATTGCAAGAACAAGCGTCTAGTGAGGGCAGAATTGCAAGAACAAGCGTCTGGTGAGGGCAGAATTGCAAGAACAAGTGTCTAGTGAGGGCAGAATTGCAAGAACAAGCGTCTGGTGAGGGCAGAATTGCAAGAACAAGCGTCTAGTGAGGGCAGAATTGCAAGAACAAGCGTCTAGTGAGGGCAGAATTGCAAGAACAAGCATCTCGTGAGGGCAGAATTGCAAGAACAAGCGTCTGGTGAGGGCAGAATTGCAAGAACAAGCGTCTAGTGAGGGCAGAATTGCAAGAACAAGCGTCTAGTGAGGGCAGAATTGCAAGAACAAGCGTCTAGTGAGGGCAGAATTGCAAGAACAAGCGTCTAGTGAGGGCAGAATTGCAAGAACAAGCGTCTAGTGAGGGCAGAATTGCAAGAACAAGCGTCTAGTGAGGGCAGAATTGCAAGAACAAGCGTCTAGTGAGGGCAGAATTGCAAGAACAAGCGTCTAGTGAGGGCAGAATTGCAAGAACAAGCGTCTAGTGAGGGCAGAATTGCAAGAACATGCGTCTAGTGAGGGCAGAATTGCAAGAACAAGTGTCTAGTGAGGGCAGAATTGCAAGAACAAGTGTCTATTGAGGGCAGAATTGAAAGAACAAGCGTCTTGTGAGGGCAGAATTGCAAGAACAAGTGTCTAGTGAGGGCAGAATTTCAAGAACAAGTGTCTAGTGAGGGCATAATTGCAAGAACAAGCGTCTAGTGAGGGCAGAATTGCAAGAGCAAGCGTCTACTGAGGGCAGAATTGCAAGAACAAGTGTCTAGTGAGGGCAGAATTGCAAGAACAAGCGTCTAGTGAGGGCAGAATTGCAAGAACAAGCGTCTAGTGAGGGCAGAATTGCAAGAACAAGCGTCTAGTGAGGGCCGAATTGCAAGAACAAGCATCTAGTGAGGGCAGAATTGCAAGAACAAGCGTCTAGTGAGGGCAGAATTTCAAGAACAAGTGTCTAGTGAGGGCAGAATTGCGAGAACAAGCATCTAGTGAGGGCAGAATTGCAAGAGCAAGCATCTAGTGAGGGCAGAATTGCAAGAACAAGTGTCTAGTGAGGGCAGAATTGCAAGAACAAGTGTCTAGTGAGGGCAGAATTGCAAGAACAAGCGTCTCGTGAGGGCAGAATTGCAAGAACAAGTGTCTAGTGAGGGCATAATTGCAAGAACAAGCGTCTGGTGAGGGCAGAATTGCAAGAACAAGCGTCTGGTGAGGGCAGAATTGCAAGAACAAGCGTCTGGTGAGGGCAGAATTGCAAGAACAAGCATCTAGTGAGGGCAGAATTGCAAGAACAAGCGTCTGGTGAGGGCAGAATTGCAAGAACAAGCGTCTAGTGAGGGCAGAATTGCAAGAACAAGCGTCTAGTGAGGGCAGAATTGCAAGAACAAGCGTCTAGTGAGGGCAGAATTGCAAGAACAAGCGTCTAGTGAGGGCAGAATTGCAAGAACAAGCGTCTAGTGAGGGCAGAATTGCAAGAACAAGCGTCTAGTGAGGGCAGAATTGCAAGAACAAGCGTCTAGTGAGGGCAGAATTGCAAGAACAAGCGTCTAGTGAGGGCAGAATTGCAAGAACATGCGTCTAGTGAGGGCAGAATTGCAAGAACAAGTGTCTAGTGAGGGCAGAATTGCAAGAACAAGTGTCTATTGAGGGCAGAATTGAAAGAACAAGCGTCTTGTGAGGGCAGAATTGCAAGAACAAGTGTCTAGTGAGGGCAGAATTTCAAGAACAAGTGTCTAGTGAGGGCATAATTGCAAGAACAAGCGTCTAGTGAGGGCAGAATTGCAAGAGCAAGCGTCTACTGAGGGCAGAATTGCAAGAACAAGTGTCTAGTGAGGGCAGAATTGCAAGAACAAGCGTCTAGTGAGGGCAGAATTGCAAGAACAAGCGTCTAGTGAGGGCAGAATTGCAAGAACAAGCGTCTAGTGAGGGCCGAATTGCAAGAACAAGCATCTAGTGAGGGCAGAATTGCAAGAACAAGCGTCTAGTGAGGGCAGAATTTCAAGAACAAGTGTCTAGTGAGGGCAGAATTGCGAGAACAAGCATCTAGTGAGGGCAGAATTGCAAGAGCAAGCGTCTAGTGAGGGCAGAATTGCAAGAACAAGTGTCTAGTGAGGGCAGAATTGCAAGAACAAGTGTCTAGTGAGGGCAGAATTGCAAGAACAAGCGTCTCGTGAGGGCAGAATTGCAAGAACAAGTGTCTAGTGAGGGCATAATTGCAAGAACAAGCGTCTGGTGAGGGCAGAATTGCAAGAACAAGCGTCTGGTGAGGGCAGAATTGCAAGAACAAGCGTCTGGTGAGGGCAGAATTGCAAGAACAAGCATCTAGTGAGGGCAGAATTGCAAGAACAAGCGTCTGGTGAGGGCAGACTTGCAAGAACAAGCGTCTAGTGAGGGCAGAATTGCAAGAACAAGCGTCTAGTGAGGGCAGAATTGCAAGAACAAGCGTCTAGTGAGGGCAGAATTGCAAGAACAAGCGTCTAGTGAGGGCAGAATTGCAAGAACAAGCGTCTAGTGAGGGCAGAATTGCAAGAACAAGCGTCTAGTGAGGGCAGAATTGCAAGAACAAGCGTCTAGTGAGGGCAGAATTGCAAGAACAAGCGTCTAGTGAGGGCAGAATTGCAAGAACAAGGTCTAGTGAGCGCAGAATTGCAAGAACAAGCGTCTAGTGAGGGCAGAATATCAAGAACAAGGTCTAGTGAGCGCAGAATTGCAAGAACAAGTGTCTAGTGAGCGCAGAATTGCAAGAACAAGTGTCTAATGAGCGCAGAAGTGCAAGAATAAGTGTCTAGTGAGCGCAGAATTGAAATAACAAGTGTCTATTGAGGGCAGAATTGCAAGAACAAGTGTCTAGTGAGGGCAGAATTGCCAGAACAAGTGTTCAGTGAGGGCAGAATTGCAAGAACAAGTGTCCATTGAGGGCAGAATTGCAAGAACAAGTGTCCAGTGAGGGCAGAATTGCAAGAACAAGTGTCAAGTGAGGGCAGAATTGCAAGAACAAGTGTCTGGTGAGGGCAGAATTGCAAGAACAAATGGCCAGTGAGGGCAAAATTGCAAGAACAAGCGTCTTGTGAGGGCAGAATTGCAAGAACAAGCGTCTAGTGAGGGCAGAATTTCAAGAACAAGTGTCTAGTGAGGGCAGAATTGCAAGAACAAGTGTCTAGTGAGGGCAGAATTGCAAGAACAAGCGTCTAGTGAGGGCAGAATTGCAAGAACAAGCGTCTAGTGAGGGCAGAATTGCAAGAACAAGCGTCTAGTGAGGGCAGAATTGCAAGAACAAGCGTCTAGTGAGGGCAGAATTGCAAGAACAAGCGTCTAGTGAGGGCAGAATTGCAAGAACATGCGTCTAGTGAGGGCAGAATTGCAAGAACAAGTGTCTAGTGAGGGCAGAATTGCAAGAACAAGTGTCTATTGAGGGCAGAATTGAAAGAACAAGCGTCTTGTGAGGGCAGAATTGCAAGAACAAGTGTCTAGTGAGGGCAGAATTTCAAGAACAAGTGTCTAGTGAGGGCATAATTGCAAGAACAAGCGTCTAGTGAGGGCAGAATTGCAAGAGCAAGCGTCTACTGAGGGCAGAATTGCAAGAACAAGTGTCTAGTGAGGGCAGAATTGCAAGAACAAGCGTCTAGTGAGGGCAGAATTGCAAGAACAAGCGTCTAGTGAGGGCAGAATTGCAAGAACAAGCGTCTAGTGAGGGCCGAATTGCAAGAACAAGCATCTAGTGAGGGCAGAATTGCAAGAACAAGCGTCTAGTGAGGGCAGAATTTCAAGAACAAGTGTCTAGTGAGGGCAGAATTGCGAGAACAAGCATCTAGTGAGGGCAGAATTGCAAGAGCAAGCGTCTAGTGAGGGCAGAATTGCAAGAACAAGTGTCTAGTGAGGGCAGAATTGCAAGAACAAGTGTCTAGTGAGGGCAGAATTGCAAGAACAAGCGTCTCGTGAGGGCAGAATTGCAAGAACAAGTGTCTAGTGAGGGCATAATTGCAAGAACAAGCGTCTGGTGAGGGCAGAATTGCAAGAACAAGCGTCTGGTGAGGGCAGAATTGCAAGAACAAGCGTCTGGTGAGGGCAGAATTGCAAGAACAAGCATCTAGTGAGGGCAGAATTGCAAGAACAAGCGTCTGGTGAGGGCAGAATTGCAAGAACAAGCGTCTAGTGAGGGCAGAATTGCAAGAACAAGCGTCTAGTGAGGGCAGAATTGCAAGAACAAGCGTCTAGTGAGGGCAGAATTGCAAGAACAAGCGTCTAGTGAGGGCAGAATTGCAAGAACAAGCGTCTAGTGAGGGCAGAATTGCAAGAACAAGCGTCTAGTGAGGGCAGAATTGCAAGAACAAGCGTCTAGTGAGGGCAGAATTGCAAGAACAAGCGTCTAGTGAGGGCAGAATTGCAAGAACATGCGTCTAGTGAGGGCAGAATTGCAAGAACAAGTGTCTAGTGAGGGCAGAATTGCAAGAACAAGTGTCTATTGAGGGCAGAATTGAAAGAACAAGCGTCTTGTGAGGGCAGAATTGCAAGAACAAGTGTCTAGTGAGGGCAGAATTTCAAGAACAAGTGTCTAGTGAGGGCATAATTGCAAGAACAAGCGTCTAGTGAGGGCAGAATTGCAAGAGCAAGCGTCTACTGAGGGCAGAATTGCAAGAACAAGTGTCTAGTGAGGGCAGAATTGCAAGAACAAGCGTCTAGTGAGGGCAGAATTGCAAGAACAAGCGTCTAGTGAGGGCAGAATTGCAAGAACAAGCGTCTAGTGAGGGCCGAATTGCAAGAACAAGCATCTAGTGAGGGCAGAATTGCAAGAACAAGCGTCTAGTGAGGGCAGAATTTCAAGAACAAGTGTCTAGTGAGGGCAGAATTGCGAGAACAAGCATCTAGTGAGGGCAGAATTGCAAGAGCAAGCGTCTAGTGAGGGCAGAATTGCAAGAACAAGTGTCTAGTGAGGGCAGAATTGCAAGAACAAGTGTCTAGTGAGGGCAGAATTGCAAGAACAAGCGTCTCGTGAGGGCAGAATTGCAAGAACAAGTGTCTAGTGAGGGCATAATTGCAAGAACAAGCGTCTGGTGAGGGCAGAATTGCAAGAACAAGCGTCTGGTGAGGGCAGAATTGCAAGAACAAGCGTCTGGTGAGGGCAGAATTGCAAGAACAAGCATCTAGTGAGGGCAGAATTGCAAGAACAAGCGTCTGGTGAGGGCAGACTTGCAAGAACAAGCGTCTAGTGAGGGCAGAATTGCAAGAACAAGCGTCTAGTGAGGGCAGAATTGCAAGAACAAGCGTCTAGTGAGGGCAGAATTGCAAGAACAAGCGTCTAGTGAGGGCAGAATTGCAAGAACAAGCGTCTAGTGAGGGCAGAATTGCAAGAACAAGCGTCTAGTGAGGGCAGAATTGCAAGAACAAGCGTCTAGTGAGGGCAGAATTGCAAGAACAAGGTCTAGTGAGCGCAGAATTGCAAGAACAAGCGTCTAGTGAGGGCAGAATATCAAGAACAAGGTCTAGTGAGCGCAGAATTGCAAGAACAAGTGTCTAGTGAGCGCAGAATTGCAAGAACAAGTGTCTAATGAGCGCAGAAGTGCAAGAATAAGTGTCTAGTGAGCGCAGAATTGAAATAACAAGTGTCTATTGAGGGCAGAATTGCAAGAACAAGTGTCTAGTGAGGGCAGAATTGCCAGAACAAGTGTTCAGTGAGGGCAGAATTGCAAGAACAAGTGTCCATTGAGGGCAGAATTGCAAGAACAAGTGTCCAGTGAGGGCAGAATTGCAAGAACAAGTGTCAAGTGAGGGCAGAATTGCAAGAACAAGTGTCTGGTGAGGGCAGAATTGCAAGAACAAATGGCCAGTGAGGGCAAAATTGCAAGAACAAGCGTCTTGTGAGGGCAGAATTGCAAGAACAAGCGTCTAGTGAGGGCAGAATTTCAAGAACAAGTGTCTAGTGAGGGCAGAATTGCAAGAACAAGTGTCCAGTGAGGGCAGAATTGCAAGAACAAGTGTCAAGTGAGGGCAGAATTGCAAGAACAAGTGTCTGGTGAGGGCAGAATTGCAAGAACAAATGGCCAGTGAGGGCAAAATTGCAAGAACAAGCGTCTTGTGAGGGCAGAATTGCAAGAACAAGCGTCTAGTGAGGGCAGAATTTCAAGAACAAGTGTCTAGTGAGGGCAGAATTGCAAGAACAAGCGTCTAGTGAGGGCAGAATTGCAAGAGCAAGCGTCTAGTGAGGGCAGAATTGCAAGAACAAGTGTCTAGTTAGGGCAGAATTGCAAGAACAAGCATCTAGTGAGGGCAGAATTGCAAGAACAAGCGTCTAGTGAGGGCAGAATTGCAAGAACAAGCGTCTAGTGAGGGCACAATTGCAAGAACAAGTGTCTAGTGAGGGCAGAATTGCAAGAACAAGTGTCTAGTGAGGGCAGAATTGCAAGAACAAGCGTCTAGAGAGGGCAGAATTGAAAAAACAAGTGTCTAGTGAGGGCAGAATTGCAAGAACAAGCATCTAGTAAGGGCAGAATTGCAAGAACAAGCGTCTAGTGAGGGCAGAATTGCAAGAACAAGTGTCTAGTGAGGGCAGAATTGCAAGAACAAGTGTCTAGTGAGGGCAGAATTGCAAGAACAAGCGTCTAGTGAGGGCAGAATTGCAAGAACAAGCGTCTAGTGAGGGCAGAATTGCAAGAACAAGCGTCTAGTGAGGGCAGAATTGCAAGAACAAATGTCTAGTGAGGGCAGAATTGCAAGAACAAGCGTCTAGTGAGGGCAGAATTGCAAGAACAAGCGTCTAGTGAGGGCAGAATGGCAAGAACAAGCGTCTAGTGAGGGCAGAATTGCAAGAACAAGCATCTAGTGAGGGCAGAATTGCAAGAACAAGCGTCTAGTGAGGGCAGAATTGCAAGAAAAAGTGTCTAGTGAGGGCAGAATTGCAAGAACAAGTGTCTAGTGAGGGCAGAATTGCAAGAACAAGCATCTAGTGAGGGCAGAATTGCAAGAACCAGCGTCTAGTGAGGGCAGAATTGCAAGAACAAGGTCTAGTGAGCGCAGAATTGCAAGAACAAGTGTCCAGTGAGGGCAGAATTGCAAAAACAAGAATCCAGTGAGGGCAGAATTGCAAGAACAAGTGTCTAGTGAGGGCAGAATTGCAAGAACAAGCGTCTGGTGAGGGCAGAATTGCAAGAACAAGTGTCTAGTGAGGGAAGAATTGCACGAACAAGTGTCTAGTGAGGGCAGAATTGCAAGAAAAAGTGTCTAGTGAGGGCAGAATTGCAAGAACAAGCATCTAGTGAGGGCAGAATTGCAAGAACAAGCGTCTAGTGAGGGCAGAATTGCAAGAACAAGGTCTAGTGAGCGCAGAATTGCAAGAACAAGTGTCCAGTGAGGGCAGAATTGCAAGAACAAGTATCTAGTGAGGGCAAAAAACGAGCTCAATCAAATAAAGATGTATCAAATATATATACTTCAATGGTTAATTTGTTATGCATAATCCAATTAAGGGATGGTATTTGTGATGAAATATATGACACGAACCATTATGATGCTTTTAAAAGATTACGGTACAAGGCAATTCTCTTTTGGGTTACAACATTTACAAATTGTTATAACAAATCTTATATTGAACCAAATGCACAAGTCGATAAATTGCTACAGTTTCAAACAATCAAATTCGCCTCCTCCCAGCAATATCGAATTCCAACTTCCTGGGAACGTGCAGCTCATGATTGGTTCGCAATCAACCCTACACATTTCCAAGCCTCTGCCAAACCGAACACTCACCACCTGTGCCTCGGAAACAGTTCAAACCCAACCACATTTCGGACGAACCTCGTGGCTACACTCAATCGATTCGCCCGAAAACCTTGGAAGTAGCCAACCATTGGCCAATCCTATAGGTTTGCTAGGCGATTGCTACTGGTTTCCCCCCTCTATTTGCCAGCGAGTGGTTTTCTACACGAAAACTACTCAAGCTAGTTTTGCGATGCGGAGGTCCCTAACAGACGGAGGTCCCTGGCAGACGGAGGTCCCTGACAGACGGAGGTCCGTGACAGACGGAGGTCCCTGACAGACGGAGGTCCCTAACAGACGGAGGTCCCTGACAGACGGAGGTCCCTGACAGATGGAGGTCCCTGGCAGACGGAGGTCCGTGACAGACAGAGGTCCGTGACAGACGGAGGTCCGTGACAGACGGAGGTCCGTGACAGACGGAGGTCCGTGACAGACGGAGGTCCGTGACAGACGGAGGTCCGTGACAGACGGAGGTCCCTGACAGACGGAGGTCCGTGACAGACGGAGGTCCGTGACAGACGGAGGTCCCTGACAGACGGAGGTCCGTGACAGACGGAGGTCCCTGACAGACGGAGGTCCGTTACAGACAGAGGTCTCTGACAGACAGAGGTCCCTGACAGAATGTAAGCCGCGCCGTGCGCCATAACGCCTCAGGACCGCCGTAACCCTATTCAGCAAGCACTTCTGCTTGCGGCTTTCCCTCCTGCCATCCCCCTCCTCGATCCTTCTTCCCTCTCCCTGTTTCTCTCCTCTACCGTGGTAACTTCCCAAAACGTTCTCTGGCATGGCATGGGTGAGTTGCGTCATGGAATTGATGGATGGATGTCATGGATGGATGTCATGGATGGATGTCATGGATGGATGTCATGGATGGATGTCATGGATGGATGTCATGGATGGATGTCATGGATGGATGTCATGGATGGATGCCATGGATTGATACCATGGATGGATGCCATGGATGGATGGATGGCATGGATGGATGGATGGATGGCTTGGATGGATGGATGGATGGATGGATGGATGGATGGATGGATGGATGGATGGATGGATGGATGGATGGATGGATGGATGGATGGATGGATGGATGGATGGATGGATGGATGGATGGATGGATGGATGGATGGATGGATGGATGGATGGATGGATGGATGCCATGGATGGATGCCATGGATGGATGCCATGGATGGATGGATGGCATGGATGGATGGATGGATGGCTTGGATGGATGGATGGATGGATGGATGGATGGATGGATGGATGGATGGATGGATGGATGGATGGATGGATGGATGGATGGATGGATGGATGGATGGATGGATAAATGGATGGATGGATGGATGGATGGATGGATGGATGGATGGATGGATGGATGGATGGATGGATGGATGGATGGATGGATGGATGGATGGATGGATGGATGGATGGATGGATGGATTGATGGATGGATGGATGGATGGATGGATGGCATGGATGGATGGCATGGAGGGATGGCATGGATGGATGGCATAAATGCATGGATGGCAGTGGAAGCTTTGGAGAATCTAGCTCGGAAGGATGCGCCAGGTACGAGCACATGGAGCAGGGGCAGGGATTGCGACAGCATGGATTCAGTTCCGTGTGATGGCGATGGGCATGTCATTGCACTGTAAGCATGTCATTGCACTGTAAGCATGACATTGCACTATAAGCATGTCATTTCACTGTAACCATGTCATTGCATTGTAAGCATGTCATTGCACTGTAAGCATGTCATTGCGCTGTCTGTAAGCATGTCATTGCATTGTAAGCATGTCATCGCACTGTAAGCATGTCATTGCACTGTAAGCATGTCATCGCGCTGTAAGCATGTCATTGCACTGTAAGCATGTCATCGCACTGTAAGCGTATCATCGCACGACGCACTGTAAGCATGTCATTGCACTGTAAGCATGTCATTGCACTGTAAGCATGTCATTGCACTGTAAGCATGTCATTTCACTGTAAGCATGTCATTGCACTGTAAGCATGTCATTGCATTGTAAGCATGTCATGGCACTGTAAAAATGTCAATGTACTGTAAGCACTCATTGCACTGTAAGCATGTCATTGCACTGTAAGCATGTCATTGCACTGTACGCATGTCATTGCATTGTTAGCATGTCATTGCACTGTAAGCATGCCATTGCATTGCAAGCATATCATTGCACTGTACAACCTGCATTGCATTGCAAGAATGGATGGCATGCCGTTGCCTCTGATTCCATTTCCTTTGAATCTATGAAGCCTGTACTTGAGTTGACTTCAATTCTTTCCCCTCCTTCCATGCCATCCTTCCCCCTCCTTCCATGCCATCCTTCTCCCTCCATCCATTCCATCATTCTCCCTCCATCCATTCCATCCTCCTCTTCCCACAACTCCATTGACCAGTGCGCCAGCGTCGGCCCACTGGCCCCTGCTCTCCTCGCATTGCCCTATCTCAAAGACCTGTTAGATTCCTGCTATCTCACTCTTTCTCTTTTGAGTCGACTAAAAAATCGACGTACTACACACATCGGCCCACTTACCCCTGCTCTCCTCGCATTGGCCTATCTCAAAGACCTGTGGGACTCCTTCTATTTCACTCTTTCTCCCTCATGGTCGTTAGAATCCATCCCCAAATTCACCCCAATGAATTGTCGTTGCTTGAAATGAGTTGTCGTTGCTTGTAATAAATCGTCCTTGCTTGTAATGAATTGTCCTTCCTTGTGACGAATTAATCGTCCTTGCTGGTACATTACGCAGTTATCATCACTTGGACAGACATGTCTTTGCTTGTAGTGACGTACATGTGACTGAATTCATTGCATTTAATTGGCTGAACAGGGCTTGCTTTGCCTTGCCTGCCGTCTCTTCTATTCTCTTGTCTTGTCTCACCCACATCACCCTCTGTACCTCTCCCCATGTTTCACCCGTTTACTATGATTCTGCCCCCACCCCTGTGTCCATCCTTTTCCCCTTACTCCTATGAACTCCAATCCATCCACCCACTCTTACTGTCTCTCCACCATCTTTGCGTGTGTTGCCTCTCTGCTGCAGTGAATTGTGGTACTGCATTCCATTCCCATTCCCTTGGTCGCCCTCGGATACCCTAGGCAAAAACACTTTTTCCTTGGGACATCTGCAGCAGCTCACTCACCTGTGAGTGCACTCGGGGAGGGGATTCAGCAGGTGGGGGAGGAGTGAGTGGGGGGCTGTGGGTGGGTGGCTGGATATGCGAAGCGAATTGCATGGTGAGAGGGTGAGGGGGTGAGGTGGTAAGTGAGTGAGTGAGGTGAGAATGAGTGTAAGTGATGCGACAAGATGAGGGTTACAAAGTTGTTCTTCCACCAGACTCTGCGTCGAGTCGACACCATGTACATATGACTTTTGAGTCGACTCAAAAGCCAACTCGGTGAGAATGAGTGTATGTGATGCAACAAAATGAAGGTTACAGAGTTGTTCTTCCACCAGACTCTGCGTCCACAGCATATACATCTGGCCCCTCGTCCCATATGACCCCTCCTATCCCATGTAACCCCTCACACCCCATCGTTCCCCTGCACCCCATTGCCATGATCTCTTTGCTCCCACCTGCACTGCCTGCAGCTCCCTATTCCATTCTATCTCCTGCCACTTGTTTCTTTCCTTCAGCCTCTGGTCAACAGCCTCTGGTCAACAGCCTCTGGTCAACAGCCTCTGGTCAACAGCCTCTGGTCAACAGCCTCTGGTCAACAGCCTCTGGAAAACAGCCTCTGGTCAACAGCCTCTGGTCAACAGCCTCTGGTCAACAGCCTCTGGTCAACAGCCTCTGGTCAACAGCCTCTGGTCAACAGCCTCTGGTCAACAGCCTCTGGTCAACAGCCTCTGGTCAACAGCCTCTGGTCAACAGCCTCTGGACAACAGCCTCTGGTCAACAGCCTCTGGTCAACAGCCTCTGGTCAACAGCCTCTGGTCAACAGCCTCTGGTCAACAGCCTCTGGTCAACAGCCTCTGGTCAACAGCCTCTGGTCAACAGCCTCTGGACAACAGCCTCTGGTCAACAGCCTCTGGTCAACAGCCTCTGGTCAACAGCCTCTGGTCAACAGCCTCTGGTCAACAGCCTCTGGTCAACAGCCTCTGGACAATTGCCCTCTCTGCCTGGCAACGCCCACTGATGTTGCTAAACCCTCCACACGCATGGTGCATGGATGACGCATGCATGGATGGTGCATGCATGGATGGTGCATGCATGGATGGTGCATGCATGGATGGTGCATGGATGGTGCATGTATGGATGGTGCATGGATGGTGCATGGATGGTGCATTGATGGTGCATGGATGGTGCATGGATGGTGCATGGATGGTGCATGGATGATGCATGCATGGATGGTGCATGGATGGTGCATGGATGGTGCATGGCTGGTGCATGCATGGATGGTGCATGGATGATGGATGCATGGATGGTGCATGGATGGTGCATGGATGGTGCATGGATGGTGCTTGGATGGTGCATGGATGGTGCATGGATGATGCGTGGATGGTTCATACATGGTGCATGGATGGTGCATTCATGGTGGATGGTACAAGGATGGTTCATAGATTGTGCATGCATGGGGGATGGTGCATGCATGGTGGATGGTACATGGATGGTGCATGGTTGGTGCATACATGGCGGATGGTGCACGCATGGTGAATGTATGGTGGACGCATGCTGCATGGATGATGCATGCATGGTGCATGGTGCATGGATGGTGCATGCATGGTGGGCGCATGCTGCATGCAGGCGTTTAACCAAAGCCATTCTACTCCCCTCGCTACGAGACGATCTCTCCCAGCTGCACAACCTGCAGTCTTTGTAAGGCCGGGTGAGGGGCATGTGACAGCATGTGATGTGCATGTGATGGTATGTGATGTGCACGTGATGGCACGATGACATGTGATGGCATGGGATGACATGCGATGGCATGGGATGGCATGGGATGGCATGGGATGGCATGTGATTGCATGGGCTGATTGCATGGGCTGGCATGGGATGGCATGGGATGGCATGAGATGGCATGGGATGGCATGGGATGATATGTGATGGCATGGGATGGCATGGGATGGCATGGGATGGCATGGGATGGCTCGGGATGGCATGGGATGGCATGGGATGGCATGGGATGGCGTGTGATGGCATGTGATGGCATGGGATGGCATGTGATGACATGAGATGGCATGTGATGGCATGTGATGGCATGTGATGGCATGTGATGGCATGTGATGGCATGTGATGGCATGTGATGGCATGTGATGGCATGTGATGGCATGTGATGGTACCCCATCTGGATGTGCCAAGCCTGATGGTGAAGGGTTGTGCACAGCTTGAAGCCTGAAGGTGAAATGTTGTGCACAGCTTGCAGCATGAAAGGGAGATACACACGCTCCTTTCTTTTCTTTTGCCATGTTCCCCCCTCTTGCCATGCTTCCCTCTCTTGCCATGCTCCCCCCTCTTTCCATGCTTCCTCCTCTTGCCATGCTTCCTCCTCTTGCCATGCTTCCTCCTCCTGCCATGCTTCCTCCTCCTGCCATGCTTCCTCCCCTCGTTTGGACTCCTCGCACTTCATTTCCACCTTGGCCACCCTCACACGCCTAACAGTCTGTTCCACATACCCCCTTCCCCGCAACTTCCCTAATCCTTTGCTGCTCCTTGCCTCTTGACTGCTCCTTGCCTCTTGACTGCTCCTTCCCTCTTGACTGCTCCTTGCCTCTTGACTGCTCCTTGCCTCTTGACTGCTCCTTCCCTCTTGACTGCTCCTTCCCTCTTGACTGCTCCTTGCCTCTTGACTGCTCCTTGCCTCTTGACTGCTCCTTGCCTCTTGACTGCTCCTTGCCTCTTGACTGCTCCTTGCCTCTTGACTGCTCCTTGCCTCTTGACTGCTCCTTCCCTCTTGACTGCTCCTTCCCTCTTGACTGCTCCTTCCCTCTTGACTGCTCCTTGCCTCTTGTTGGCTCCTGCTCTCTTGGCTGCGCGCATCATCAGGCACGTGTCGAGCCATCATCACCTGTCCGAGGAGCTGCCTTTTGAGTCGACTCACAAGTCACCTCCCTCTCTCTTGGCTGATCCTTCCCTCTTGGCTGATCCTTCCCTCTTGGCTGCTCCTTCCCTCTTGGCTGCTCCTTCCCTCTTGGCTGCTCCTTCTCTTGACTCAAAGGTCACTCCCTCTCTCTTGACTGCGCGCTTGTTGAGGCACGTGACGAGCCATCATCACCTGTCCGGGGAGCTGCCTGCGTGGATCTTCAGCCTCACAGACTTGTCTTTACTGTGCGTGCTGCCATGCACCATCTCATCTGCCATGCACCATCTGCCATGCACCATCTGCCATGCACCATCTGCCATGCACCATCTCATCTCCCATGCACCATCTCATCTGCCATGCACCATCTGCCATGCACCATCTCATCTCCCATGCACCATCTCATATCCCATCCACCATCTGCCATGCACCATCTCATCTCCCATGCACCACCTGCCATGCCGTGCACCACGCCCGATTGAACATTCTTAGCCATAAAATGCATGCCCTTGTCTCTCCCATGATTTTTTATGTAGTCCATTATACCCTTTTAGTTCGCGTCAGGATGTTCTGAGTTCATAAGTAGCATTCAATTCAAAGTTCACAAATCCGCACTCCTTCCAATCCCTTTCCATCTACCCCCTTCCATTCTCTCCAATTACCCATGCCTTCCCTCCTGGCCTTCTCTCTCTAATTATTTCCACCCACCCTCTCCATATACAAGGACTATTTCTGGAAACAACTTTTCAGGCTCCATTCCAGACGCACTTAGCAACCTCAAGCAGCTACGAGAGTTGTGAGTGGTAATGGGGAGTTGTGAGTGGTGATGGGGCCAGCGTGCAAGGTGCTGTGGGATGACCAGGTGTGATAGCTTGAAAGTAAGAGTGCTTGTGTGGATGAGTGGCTGAATGGCTGAGTGAGTGAGTGAGTGAGTGAGTGAGTGAGTGAGTGAATTCATAACGATGGCATTGCAGGGTGAACGGGGCAATGTGCTCTCATAAAAAAAAACGCACAAAGCACTGCTGTCACATACACATGCAGTGCTGGTGCTGCAAGAACTGCCAATGCATGTGAGACCGTGTGTTATCAACCTTCCCACACTGCATTGTGCCGCGCATTATCACAGATGCCTTGAGGAGCAAATGCTGTCAGGGCCCATCCCCGCGTCAATTGGAGCTCTCACCAACCTGGAACTCATGTAAGGAAGAACGCTGCCCGATTTAAAGCAACCGACTTTAAATCGGTTCATGTGTGCACCTGTTGACATGCCTTGCTTTGGATAAAGTTGCAATATTTGTGCAGTATGATTCCTGCAAGGATTTGTTTTTTTATGCCACAACTCACCTTATGGGTCAACCGGACTCGAAAGCATTGCAAACCGTGAATCTTGAGAAGGACTGTATTTGCACTGTTTCCTGTTCTTTTTCAAAAGTTTCGTGTGCCTTTGCAGTGGCTCTTGTGTGATTCCTAATTTCACTTCATCCTCTAAAACTTCGCTACCTTTTTCTCTGCTCTGGAGCTTCTCCAGCGATGTGGCTCTTTTGACTCATTGTTTTGACTACCCAGTGCTTTGGATTGGATGCAACAGATACACCCATTGTCATCAGCGTAGCTGCCACATATGCTGTATCTCAGCTTCAATCCCATGGCATCCCATGCCATCCCATGGCATCCCATGCCATCCCATGGCATCCCATGCCATCCCATGGCATCCCATGCCATTTCATGCCATCCCATGCCATCCCATGCCATTTCATGCCTTCTCATGCCATCCCATGGCATCCCATGCCACGACATGGCATCCCATGCGGCGACATGGCAGATGGCTGGAAGGCACCGGTCTGAGTGGCACCATTCCGGCCTCCATGAGCTGCGCTGTATGTACTCAGCTTCAATCCCATGCCATCCCGCCTTTTCATGCCATCCCATGCCATCCCGCCTTTTCATGCCATCCCATGCCTTCTCATGCGGCGACATGGCAGATGGCTGGAAGGCAACGGTCTCAGTGGCACCATTCCGGCCTCCATAGGCAATCTCACCGCACTCACCACCTTGTGCGCCCATTCCCCCTCCACCCGCCTCTCTCCCGTTCTCCCTACGCCCTAAGCTTCCCATCTCTAAGTTGTCGGTAGGAAATTACCACAACATTACATGCTTTCCAGTTACCTGTGAACTTCACGTTGTGAAGTGGTCACCTGTGAACTTCCCAGTGTCATAAGACACCACCATGTTGCAGGAGAATGCTTGGATGCAAGCATAAGCACTTCTTGAATCCACTTTTATACAAGTGGAAAACACTTCTGAGGGCGCCTCAAAAGATGACTGAGGCGCCTCAGACAAGAATGCTTGGATCCAAGCATAAGCACTTCTTGGATCCACTTTAAAGTAGTGGAGAACATAAGAACTCCGCACTGCTCCCATCCATCCTCCACTTCAGCAGTCCACTTTCCATTCACTCCTCTCAATCATGACCTCCCTCCCTGCATGCCTTGCACCTCCCTGCATTGGGTGCCTCCCCTTCCCC
Organism: Closterium sp. Naga37s-1; assembly: GCA_947471745.1. Lineage (NCBI taxonomy): Eukaryota > Viridiplantae > Streptophyta > Zygnematophyceae > Desmidiales > Closteriaceae > Closterium > Closterium sp. Naga37s-1. The sequence continues at coordinate 1,730,147 of CANJKZ010000967.1, forward strand.
TCTCCGCCCACCCCTCACCATCACCATGCTTCAGGAAGCTCATCCGCAACAATCTCTCAGGCTCCATTCCACAGGCAGTCAGCAGCCTTAAGCAGCTGAAAGAGTTGTGAGTGGTGATGGGGAGTTGTAGCTTATGCTGTAGCTGTGCGACCAGTTCCATCCCATCCCATCCCATCCCATCCCACCCCATCCCATCCCATCCCATCCCATCTCTCCCGCTTTCTTCCCTACTGCCCTCACTCCCATCCCCCTCCACCTTACACCTCCTTTACCTCCATTGTTGGCAGAAATGTACCATAAAATCATGTAAACGTTTGGTTAGGTATAAACACTAGGTATGTTATGTGCGAGTGCATTGGAAAAAGGAAACGCATGTCTTCACTAATTCCGTCCATCCATCCACCACTTCTGATTTCCCCTCTCCATTCTCTTAACCATAATCGTTCTTCCTGCCTTCTACCTCCACGCTAATGCCTCCGCTTCCCTTTTCCACCCTTCCCCCCTCCGCCCTCCTCCACCCTCTCATCATGCATCAGGGACCTCAACCACAATGATCTCTCGGGCTCTTGAGGCGCCTCAATAAAAGTTTCCCCCTCCACCCCCCTCCACCCTCTCATCATGCACCAGGGACCTCAACCAGAATAATTTCTCGGGCTCCATTCGAGAGGAAATTGGCCACCTGCGGTTGAGTCAACTCAAAAGCTACCTCCAATGCCCCCGCTTCCATTTGCCACCCTTCCCCCCTCCCTCCTCCTCCCCCCTCATCATGCATCAGGGACCTCAACCAGAATAATCTCTCGGGCTCCATTCCAGAGGAAATTGGCCACCTCAGGCAGCTATCGGAGCTGTGAGTGGTGATGGGGAGTTGTGAGTGATGATGGGGAGTTGTGAGTGGTGACGGGGTAGTTCTTTTTTAGGCGCCTCAAAAGTCACCTCTGACGCAACGCAATTGGCAACCTCAAGCAGGTATGGGAGTTGTGAATGGTGACGTGGTAGTTCTTTTTATAGGCGCCTCAAAAATCACCCCAGTGCAAATGGGAGCAAATGAGTGGCAGAGTGAGAGGCCAAGGGCAGGTGGGCGAGTACGTGATGAGTGGGTGAAAGTGTGAGTGAGCGAGTGAGTGAGTGAGTGAGTAGTGGGTGAGTGAGTAAGTGAGTGGTGAGGGGATGAAAGAGTGAGTGACTTAGTGACGGGTTGCGTGCGCGAGTGAGCGAGTGGAGGTATCCTTATGGGCTAATGCCTGGCCGTCCGTCCCATCCCATACCATACCATCCCATTCCAACCCATCTCATACCATCCCATCCCATCCTATCCTATCCAGTCCCATCGAGGCCCTCAGATTTCAAAAAATTTAACACTAATGCAGCATTTTTTTCTGTGCCAGGACTTATATCAGGCTTTTTTCCAGGGGGATACAGTGATTTTCCTTTGTAAAATGGCATTTCTGGATGATTATCAGAGCAATTTCACGTGTTGTCAGCCTGATTTAAATCCAATCTAGGGGCCTGGTCCCATCCCGTCCCATCCCATCCCGTCCCATCCCATCCCATCCCATTCCATCCCATCCCATCCCATCCCATCCCATCCCATCCCATCCCATCCCATCCCATGCCGTCCCATGCCGTCCCATGCCGTCCCATCCCGTCCCATCCCATCCCATCCCATCCCATCCCATCCCATCCCATCCCATCCCATCCCATCCCATCCCATCCCATGCCGTCCCATGCCGTCCCATGCCGTCCCATCTCATGTTAAATTATGGCAGGGAGCTGAAATACAACAGCCTCCTTCCCATGTTCTCTCTGTTCTCCTTTTCTTGTGTTCTTCCATTCCATCTCTTCCCCTCTTCGTCTCCTTTCCTCGTCACCAATTCCTCTGTTCCCCTCATCTTCTCTCGTTTTCCTCCATGTCCATTCATCCACCCATCTTCAGGAAACTCAGCAAAAACCGTCTTGCGGGGACGATACCTGCTTCAGTCACCATCCTCACTAATCTCGCATACCTGTCAGTGTTTCCTCCTCGACCATCACCCACAATCACACAAGATTTGTGAATAAACTAGAATGCTGTTTAGTAATCTAGATTCTAAAGAACGTGGTTGTGTAACTGTGTAACAGTGCTGCTTGCTGATCACCAACACACTCAGCAAACGTGGTTGAGGTGCTGCTTGCTGAGTCCACTCAACAGACATTTCTGCAGAGTCATGGCTCCTGTTTGAGGGTCCCTCACACCCACACGTCTCTTCCTTTTGGCTTGCTGAAGGCCGCAATTTGAAGGGTGTCATCTTCATCAACCTTTCTGATTGAATGGCATCCGCGCCGCTCCGACCGAATGGCATCCGCGCCGCTCCGACCGAATGGCATCCGCGCCGCTCCGACCGAATGGCATCCGCGCCGCTCCGACCGAATGGCATCCGCGCCGCTCCGACCGAATGGCATCCGCGCCGCTCCGACCGAATGGCATCCGCGCCGCTCCGACCGAATGGCATCCGCGCCGCTCCGACCGAATGGCATCCGCTCCGCTCCGTCCCGTGCTCCCTTCGCCGTAACACCATGTACTCTCCTCTTCCTTCCCATGACTTCCATCGTTTGTGTGAATCCATATCTGTTTTTTGAGACTTCTAAAAACATAATTTATCATACTTCCTCTGAAGCGACTCGTCGCGTCCACGCCAAAGGTATTATGGGAGGAATCACACAGAACTAACTCACTCAGCTGATCCCACACAGGGCTGAAATTGGATTCGCTGACGCAACACTCACAGATGATGTCACACAGCTGCTGTCACATCAGCATACACCGGAAGAGGTACCCCATTCAGCGAGATGACTTTTGAGTCAACGCAAAAGCTGATGCCACACAGCGTAGACCGGAAGAGCTACCCCATTCAACACGCACTTGCTACTCCTGTCGCATCACGTTTCCCATCACCCCCCTTCCCCGTCACTACGTTTCCTCACCTTTCCGCCTCCTTCTCACCTCTTCCCGCCCCGCCCTCTCCCGCACAACACAGCCATCTTGACAACAACCAGCTTATGGGAGTGCTGCCCCAACACGTACATGCTACTCCTGTCGCATCACCTTTCCCATCACTCCCCCTCCCGCCACTTCACATCCCGCCTTCTTTCGCCCCACAGCCACCTTGACAACAACCAGCTTACGGGAGTGCTGCCCTCCTTCCACCACATCACCCACCTCACATCGCTATACAGACTGTCTGCTGCTTACAACTACGTCACATCCACAGCAGACGCCTTCCCGTTCAACACCACCAGCCCAGACCCAGACGACCCGTCAGGAGGCCACAGCGCGTGCCTCTTCACCCACAACTGCCTTGAGTGGGTCTGCTGCGGCTATGGGCTGAACCAGAGGCGTGACAGCGAGTGCCGGGCGTTCTGTGGGGTGCAAGTGGGCTTTCAAGTGCAGCCGCTCACAGAGCAGAGGCTTACCTCCCCGTGCAGTGGGCATGGCATGTGCTCCTTCGTGCCGGACCCGTCTCACGCCATGTCTCCTTGTGATGAAGACGAGGAGTTCTGGCCACCCCACTGTGAACCTGTGGGGCAGTGCACCTGTGATGAGGGGTACACGACAGGGACTACAGCTGGCACGTGCGTCTCTCGCGATACCCTGCCGGTGCCTCAAGGTATGCTTGTGGATTAATGCCCTCACTAGCTGATGGTTATATCTTTTTCCTTTTTCGGCCCTTAGCTCGTGCTTGCCAACATGCCTGCTTGCCAACATGCCTGCTTGCCAACATGCCTGCTTGCCAACATGCCTGCTTGCCAACATGTCTGCTTGCCAACATGCCTGCTTGCCAACATGCCTGCTTGCCAACATGCCTGCTTGCCAACATGCCTGCTTGCCAACATGCCTGCTTGCCAACATGCCTGCTTTCCAACGTGCCTGCTTGCCAACATGCCTGCTTGCCAACATGCCTGCTTGCCAACATGCCCCATATGCCCCATGGCTTCCACCGGCCCGTGGAAGGGACTCAGTAGGCCATGGGAGAGTGGTCATGGGAGAGTGGTCATGGGAGAGTGGTCATGGGAGAGTGGCCATGGGAGAGTGGTCATGGGAGAGTGGTCATGGGAGAGTGGCCGAGCGACGCCTCCTAGCCAGTTCAGCCCGTGGGCATGTGCTGGGTAGTGTGACTCGTGCTGGGTAGTGTGGCTCCTGCTGGGTGGTGTGACTCGTGCTGGGTAGTGTGACTCCTGCTGGGTAGTGTGACTCGTGCTGGGTAGTGTGACTCGTGCTGGGTAGTGTGACTCGTGCTGGGTAGTGTGACTCGTGCTGGGTAGTGTGACTCGTGCTGGATAGTGTGACTCGTGCTGGGTGGTGTGACTCGTGCTGGGTGGTGTGACTCGTGCTCCTCCGCTTGCCACAATGAGTCGATTATTATCCATTAGAAAAAAAATGGAAACGTATGCTGACATGTCGGACCTCTTTCCCTCCACTCAAGCCACAACTGCGTCGTGTGTGCTTGCGCCTTTGTGAGGCTCTGTACGCATACTCTTCCTCCGCATCCGTTTCTTACCATCCCAAACACCTTGAGTTCAGCCCACCCTGCCATACGAGCTTGTCGCGCTAAATCTTGCTTTGTACTGTGTGTACCATGCTGTGCCCTGCTCACAGGAACAATAATCCAAAGCCCTACTGGCCATCCTGACTACCAGCTAGACAGAATCAAGAATCCTCCTACCGGCAAGTGGCACCATACATATACCTCTTGTTCCAGATAAGCACAGCAGTTGCCATTGGGGTTGTGCTTGTTTGTTCTGTGGGCCAATGCACCCACCCACAACAGTCAAGACCTCACTGCCCGTAACACATCCCGGCTTCTATCAAGTGCAAATCAACTCCAGTCCCACTGCCCCGATTTCCATCAGAACCGTTGTGAACCTTAATCCCGTCCACTGCACTCCCACGTCATTATGCTCCTGCTTCATGATAGTAGAGAGTTTTCGAGGCATCTCAAAAACTCTCTACTATCACGTGAACCATAATCACATCCCACTGCACTCCCACGTCATAATGCTCCTCCTGCTTTGCGTGCATCCGCTCCTCCCAGCCTCCCGCCCTCTCCTCATCCATCCTGCAGGCACCAAATTCCCCTTTGAGCCCCCAGGCACTACCGTTGTGGGGGTGATCCTGTCTGATCTCCAGGCGCCTAAAAACCTGCTCCTGCTGTTGCTCCTCCTTCCACCGCTGTTGCTGGCCTTCTCACTGCCACATCTTCTGAGGCGCCTCAAGAATCGACCCCCCACGCGCTGCTTCTTTTCGAAGAGAGCCCTCGCTGCCCGGCAAGCGTCCATGGGTGTTGAGATCACTTGCTAGTGCAGGAATGCCATGCAGGAGTAATCTGTACACTTCCATGGGACCATGTGCCATACGAGAATGGTTTTTGTAGCACGATGCGCCTTTAGATAATGCATTGGAATTCATTTCGTTGAAGTGTATGCCTGATTGTTTTTCCTATTACCGTATTATTCCGGCTATAGGACCCGCCGGTAAAAGGGTCCCCCGGGACTCTCTATGGGGTACTGGGACTCTTATTTTGGTACCAAAATGTGAGGACCCCCCTTTTGCCCCTAAACAATATAAGACCCCCCTTTTTATATACAGTAGTCGTAAATGCAATTGGCAATTGCGCGTCAGCTTTTATAGGCATTATTTCGAATTCTGACACGCTGTATGTGTCATATTTCGATTCTGACATGTTTTTGTGTGTCAGATGCGAATTTCGACACAAATCTGACGTGCCGCTCGCGTGAGATTTCCACACGAGGGGTGTTTTTCGCTACCGAATATAAGACCCCCCCCCCCCCCCCCCCCCCCCCCCCTTAAAACGAACAGTACATGGTAAATCCCATAACATTGTTAGACAAATAAGCACACCTGGGTCATTAAAAACTGTATGCCAACTATATGTCCACCCTAGCATTTTTTTTTTGCATTTGTAGAAAGTCCCCCGGTTCCTATAGCCGGAATAATACGGTAGCAGTTGTATTCCAGCAGTAGCATAGCAGTCCATAAATTATGAATCCCCTAGTTCCACTAGATTTAGCTACAGTATATTGAACCAATAACACGTTCATTGTTGCTGGGTGAAATGCATTATATGGTAATACATACATGTGTAGTCATACCGTATCTCCTCGGATAGATCACCCGGAGTAAATGTTTTTGGGGATTTGATGGGGCGGGGCTTATACGGTAATCGAATCAATTATATGATCCTCAGGGTTTATCCTATGCAACTGGTTTGAGCTGTTCTGCATGGGTTTCAACATTTTTCGCACTACAATTCAGAATAAGAAATATCTTCAGAAGAGGGTGGGACGATTATAGAAATGCCTTTATCACCCATTTTGCCGATGCCTCGGGAATCATCCAAGGGGCTTATATCCAGGGGAAGATGGTATCACCTAGCTTCAATATACATATCCTCTCATTATGCTTTAGGGAGGATGGTAAATGGTCATCGAAATCCGAAGTGCCCTCTGCCCCTGGCCCAAACCCTCTCTTGTCTGAAGACCACCCTACACGTGCTGTTTCAGTGGCACAACGTTCAGACATTGTTACCCAAAACACTCAAATGTAACGCATGTTGGACGTGCTTCCTCTCGTCAACGGCCAGCAGCTGCTCCACAAGCTTCCACCTATTCTTCTTTCATCACACGCTAGTGGTTGATGATCCCCGGGCTTCACATACACGTGGATACTAGGCTCATTGTCTCCAGCAGTTTTGTAGCCGTGACCAGCTTCCAAATCATTCGCACCAAGTGTGTGGAGCTGCCTCGAAGGGCAACCGCGCCCATCTCACTAACACTGTGTCTCTTAGCTCCTTGGTCAGCCCGTGCTTGTCGTTGAACATTATGCTTCCATCCTCTCTCTTTTATAACCATATCTCCCACCACGAGTGCACAAATCCAGCTTGGCCCCCGCTGGCCGTCGAAGGGGCTGCTGCCACCGAAGGTGGTCCATCTGTTGAATGCAAGAAGTTTGCATTCAACTTCCCATCTGTTTGTCGCTCTGGGGTAGTGCAGCGTGGTGATGCTTAAAACACATGCACCAGCATAATCCATCTTTTGCTGCCCCCTTTTGAGTGCGTGAGCAGTGATTATTGGGCGTAGGGTGTGGCGGCAATCCGAGGGAGCTTCGCCGACCTCGGAGTTAGCTATGCTCCTTCAGCATCAAGCTGACCCTCTTCAGGGAGATGCTGTTGTCCCTTTTCTCGGACACACATATAGGGCAATAGTTCCACATTGAGAACCTGTTCTTTGTCGATGCATAATTGCTTGAGACAAATTGTGGCAGAGCTTGCACCCCCTCCCCCAACTGTGCTCCGGCAGTGGATACTCTCGCACCTGAAGAGAACGATGGGGATGACGTAGCTGTTGACTTCGATCACCACCGACATTGTCATAAGGTGCTGCGCCTGTTGGTGTATTCATAGCTTGCACTCGGCTTATGGTCCTCGTATGTGTGTGCGTGCATAGAATGGCATGAGATATGAGTATGATAATATATTGTATGCTTATATACGTGTGTGAATAATGATTCGTACTATATCCTTCAAGAAGTTACAAAACATTGGTGAACAGCCAAAGCCTTGATTTCAAGATTCATAATAATTTGGAGCCTACATTAATGCAAAGATCAAGATAGTGGAATTGGTAAGAGTGCATTGTGTGATGTAATTATTCTATTGGTGTAGGCCCTTGTCGTAGGTGCTTTTGAGCCCCTTCATAGTTGGGAACTCTGTGACACTATACACATCCCTGGAACTCGACTCTTGGAGTGTGAAAAGGCCAGGAGTCATTCCCAACTCGAAATTCTTCTATAGCTGTATACTAAGACTAAGTTGTTGAAATACAGTCAGTTGACGAAGCTTTGAAGCCGCACTGCAAAAACTTGTAAGTGCCCCCTCTAAAATTTGTGCGTTACTTACTTTTATGGCTGGTACTAAGAATAAGTGTATTACTTACCATTATTGTTGGTATTAAGAGTACGTGTGTTACCTACTCTTATGGTTGGTACAAGTGTTCTACTTACCCTAATAGTTTGGTACTAAGCGCCAGTACGTCGCTTACCTTTATGGTTGGTACTAAGAGTAAGTTTGTTACCTACCGTTATGAGTGGTACTAAGGATAAACGCGTTACTTACGTACGTAGAAGCACGTTACTTACTCTTATGGTTGGTACGACGAAGTGTAAGTGCGTCACTAAGCCTTGTAGTTGGTATTAAATGTATGTTAGTTAGTTATACTATTGATATGGTACTAAGATTCAGTGCGTCACTTACCCTTTTGGTGGGACTAAGAGCACGTGGAGACCTTACCCGTAAGGTTGGTACCAAGATTACGTGCGACACTCACCCTCATGGTTGGTATTAAGTGTACATGTACTTCTTACCCCGTATGGTTGGTACTACGAGTACGGGAATTACGCACCTGCATGGTTGGTACTATGAGTAAGTACGTTATGTTGTTGCGGTCACAGTGCAGAGTGGCGAAGGGGGTTACAAATATGCAGGAATGTTGAGCAAGCATGACCTTTGTGTGAGCACCAATCAATGTTTTCTCGTAACCAGCAGGCACCGAACCAGAGACAGTTGGAAGAGTGTGCCGAGCAGCTGGAGACAAGGAGTGGGTCAGAATTGGATGGCCGTGCACCAAGGTTTAGTTCTTTCTTTGAGAGTCGCACATAAGCCATAGGTAAGAAGGTAGTAATAGGCTGATTGGTTATGAGACTGCACTGTTTGTCTTGTGTTTTACTGATAGCTTTTATTGGCTTCTACTCAATTAGATATAGGGCCATAACAAACCTTAAAGGAGCTAGTAAGGGATTTTCTCATGCATAAAAACAGTTTACGTGAGGCGCGAGATCAGGGAACTCATACAAAGGAAGGTCATTGTGGGGTGCTTGCAAGAGCAGGGCTCAGTGGGAGAAATTACTAAAGGGGGAGTTGCAACGCGGGGTGGAGAACAACGCCCTAGCACTGACACCATTCGAGAAGGGCAAGGGGTGGCTAATGACGAAGGGACCAGCCCGGGGAGTGGCGGTCCAGCAGGGGCGAGTGGCGCGCATAGAAGCCCCGTAGCGAGCAGAGGCGGGTGAGGAGACGTGTGGCGGAGGTCAAAAAAATGCTTGGGATAGGGAGACATGGAAACATAAGAAAAGCGCATTGGCGCACCATTGGCGCTACACCCAGCTGCCGAAGATATAAGTGTCAGTGCGTTTCTCTGCAGATGTCCGAAGATGTATGCCGTTAAATAATTGCGTGATCTGGCCCGAGAATATGTGGGCGCGGTGGGAGAAGGATCCGCTTGACCATGAGGAGTTCTCCAATTGGCGAATACCTTAACGGGAGAGGCCGGGTCATATTATTGGATCTCGCACAGGGATCTATCGGATTGGGCGACACAAAAGGCACCGGGTGAGAGAGATCACACGGTGCGCTTCTTGGGTATGCCGTGGGAGCAATACTTGACCCAGACGGCAGAATGAGTGATGATATTCTTGGAATTTTGACGAAGGACCAGGGAATTACTCCTGACCTACTACTGTCGCATGGAGAAGCGGGGGGCAGACATGGGGTGTCAGGGCCGGAGCCACTTGATCGGCAATGGAGACTAAAACATGGAGCTACTGCGGGATGTGCAAGTGTGGATTTTTGACTTGGGAGTAGAAGCAACATTGAAAGACTTGTACAAGGTGGCTAGACGAGTTAAGTCGGGTCGTCGGCTGTTCGAGGTGGAGTGCTTGGTGGATCGCACGCTACACGCATGCACGCGGCATGGATGGCGGCAGCAATACCGCAGGAGCGGGACAACCGAGTATAGGGGGACCCGTGGAAATATCATAATTGCGAGCAGATGGGGCATATCAAATGGGACTGCCGAAACCTAGTAGCATCCTCAGTGTGTGGAGATCGGGCGCACATACGGAGGGACTGCACGGAAGCCCCGACATGCGGCCGGTATGGGAGGCGCAGGCACATGGAGAAAGACGACTTTACTAGCCAGAGGGACCGGAAAGGACTAGACGATCGAGCTTACGCCCAAGCCGGGATTGCATGGCTGAAGGGGCAACAAGCGGAGCTGGAGATGGAGGAGGAGAAATGTAACGCAATGATGGGTCAGAAAGAGTATAGCAGTAGTGAGGTAACCTTTTGCCCTGATAGCGAGGCCATCCAGGGGAGCTCGGGTTCATATCCAGAGAGCCGAGGGTGAGGCCCGAGAAGCACCGGCAATGGAAATTGGTCCAAGAAGGGGAGTGACCCAAGCGGAGCAGAGCAAGGGATTGGTGCAATGACACCCTATGGAGAGGATGAGCTGCCAGGCCTCGGCGTTGACTGTGGAGCTAGGCGCCATTGCGGTGGGATGCATTTCAGAAAGGCATGCAATCATGGAGAGAGGTGCGGCATACGTCCTACTGGGATGGAGGTTGGCGAGTAACCTACAGTTGGATCAGCCAAATAGGACGATAGCAATGTGCCACCTATTGATGACCGCAGAAGCAGGAGGAGCTAAGTGGATGGCAAAGACACAGAGTCCTGTGGAGGTAGTGTTGTAGCCTGGCACGAAGGGGGAGTGTTTGTTGTGGGTGAATTGTGGAGTTTCAAAGTCAGAGGACAAAGATCTGTTAATAGGGGTGATGTTCTTGTACAAGGAGGGAGCTACCATCTGCATGAGGGAGGAGAAAATGACACACTGTGCGCACTATTAGGAGAAGAAGGGCCGTTGAGACAGCTGCTGTAAACGGGAATGGAGTGTTGGCCCCGCCCTCGCTTGGGCAACGCCGACGACTTGGTCGGATGTACGGGAGTAGCAGTCGACCGTTCACAGTGGGAGAGCTGCTCGCCAGGCTTCGTCGAGCTGCAGAGGACTGCTGTGGTGTTGCTGTCGACCAGGGAGCTCGACAGCTGCAACTGACTGGTCTAAGCGACGGGTGGGCCGTCGACCAGGAGGGGCAGTTCGACCGGGAGGTCGACAGAGCAGTCCGTCGACCTGCAGTTCGACCGGGAGCTGTGGTCGACCAGGGGCACCTGGTGGTCGACCAGCGGGACCTGGTGGTCGACCAGAGGGACCTGGTGGTCGACCAGAGGCACTTGGTGGTCGACCAGAGCACCTGGTGGTGTCCAGGTCGACCGGGTAACCTGCTCGACTAGTTCTGCGGAGGCACGCGAACGTCGTCGAGGTCGCGATGGCGAAGGCGACTTTGGGTTGGTATCCCGAAGTCGATGTGGCTCGTCAAGCGCAGACAACAGCCGACGGATGCACAACGATGCAGGTCGGGCCAATCGTCTGCGCGCACCTGCGAGCGCGCGCACTGCTGTCTACTACGGGGCAACGCTGGACAGCCGCTTTGCTGCAGCGTTGGCACGCCTTCAACCTGCAGTGTTGGCAGGTCGTCTTTCTGCAGTGCTGGCGCGGCTCCTCTACGCAATGCTGGCAGGCGGTCGACCAAGCTGTGCTGGCGGTCGACCAGGCTAGCTGCAGAGTTGCTAGGTGCCTGATGTAGTCATTGTTGTCATTCCTTGTTTAACCATTCTGTAATTCCAACTTTGCTAGTGAAACTCTTGCCAACTTCTCCCGTGAATGTGCAAGCGCTAAGGAACGCAAGCAAAGCTACGATCACTCTTAGTAGTTCGTGCCTACCCCCCGTAGTCTAGCTCATTACCTTTGTCGAGTGACTCTACGCAGCTGCATGTAAACTTCGCACGTCAAAAGCCACAGGAAGCATATCAGTATCACGAAGTTGTTGCTTCAACCACATGGTTTGCATCGGCTTGTTGTCCTTGTGAGTACATCTGTAAGAGGCTTGCAGAAGGCAAGCCAAAGTGACATGCTTTACGGCGACCATTCAAGCTCAGTACTAAGCAAGTCTCACAAGGTGTCATGTTATAGGTTGCACCGTTCCAATCACCCAATAGTACATAAAGTGAGGAGTGTGACGAAATTGTGAGTGTTCACGGAGGGTCAAATTTGACCCCTTGATATTTATCGCGTCGGTCAAGGTCAACTGCGCGAGAAAATCAGGACCCATGCGTGGGGTCTTGATTGTGTGTTTGGGCCCTCAGGCCCGCGCGTGTGCCCTCGATCGCAACAAGACAGGGCAAATGATCGCCCCGCCCACACGCAGTATAGCGCACGTTAGTGCACAGTACTGCACGACCGAGATATCGGTCATGGTCAAGGGGTGCCCGGGATTTCGGTTGAAATAACCTTATACCGTGTTAACTCGGCATACAGGCAACTTCGCTCGAAATGTCGCGCGCATACTGTAACATTTTTTATACAGGAAAAAACCGTGGAAAACCATTATGTAGCTGTAAGGCCTCATGAAAATCGGTTGGTAACCGTAAGGCTTCATGAAAAACGGTAATCCCACACGAGCGTTCATGATCACACACGGGAAATCATGAACGTTCGCAAACGGAGTAAGCAGGAAAAGGTGGCAGGGTGCAGCTTGAAGACAGTTTTTTAACGAGGCAAGTCAAGCCAGATTCAAGAGCAGATTTATAACCGTTTTTCAACGACAGCAAGGCGAAGACCTGGACGATAGTTAAACAACATTTTTTTTGTGTTTTCCTTGTGTGTGCTTAGAAGTTAATATAAAATGCATGCATGTATTTGCTTGAATCAACACTGCTGTTATGCTTTCAATCTCTAATTATACTACTAGTACGTATCGACGAGAGTAGAAACGTTAACGCCGTGCTGCCTAAATGCTGCTCGACCAGATCAATCGTTCTACAAGGAAGCGAGGCATAACTACTCCCTTATAATTTTCTATGCCCTTTGTTGGAATAACCGAAAGGTTATCATAAACATTCCCAAAGGTTCTCCACTCTCGCGTCACTCCATAACGAAGTGCACGCCTGTATCAGTACCGCAATAGCTCATATAGAGCATGCGGAAGGTCGAGGGTCACACGAAGGTCAACAATCGAAGACAGTCAACGGTCGTGACCCTTGACTGCCCAGTAACCGCACAAGGCAGTTACGAAGTGCAACATGGTAACTGTCTAGAATGGCAATAGTCGCGGTTACTGTAGCAATGTAATTCAGTTAATAAGGGAATGTACCCCTCAGAGTACATGGCTAGCTAGGATTGCTATTTATATCCTTGTACTCCTATCTTATAATCATCTTGTTCTCGTTCAATTTATTAACAAGGTCATTACAGAGACTTCACAGTTCTCTTCCTTATACTTGGCAACTTCATCATATCCACTACGATCCTTAAGTAATAACATCATGGTATGAGAGCTAGAGTGGATTATAAGGCCTGCCAAGCTCCTGTTCTTGCTAGAACAACCTTCTTATAAATTATTCATTACAGCATTAAAGACTCTGCACTACTATGGCTCCAGAAGGAAAGCCCACTGCAGAATCTCCGGGCCCACCACCAGCAACACCCACTGCACCATCCGCGGTGACCTCCGTCAGCGCCGCTCTCGTTGAGCAGCTGGTCGCCCGCATCAATGCTCTTGAGAGCCATCAAGCCATGAGCATCGATGGCTCAAGCTATGCACGTGGAGTTGCTGGACTTCCTCTCCCTGGAGAAGACCGCCGCGTCAACTCCGAGAGATCATTCATGTTTGACAATCGTCAAGCTTCAGCTCCTGCGCAAGACAGTCAATAACGCACGCACTCAGACACGATTTCTCTCATACCATCCCATCCCACTTACCCACTTGCCTATTTCCCAATCTCGCCTCGTTCCTTGCCTTGCTCCTTCCTCCCCCTGTCACTTCACCCCCCTTTCCCATCTCTCTTCCCTCCCGATACAACCGACCTCCCCACTCCCCTCCCCATCCCCTCCCCTCCTGTACAATCCAGGCCCTGTGGGCGATCCAGAAATGGGACCGACGCTGGCTGCTGCTGCTGCTGCCGCTGCTTTCCCATCCCATTGACCCGTTCCCCTCCTCCCCACACAACCAACCCCTCCTCTCCCCCCACCCCCTCCCTGCAGGCCCTGTGGGCGATCCAGAAATGGGACCGACGCTGGCTGCTGCTGCTGCTTCCCCATTGACCCCTTCCCCTTTCTTCCCCACACAACAAGCCCCTCCTCCCCCCCACCTCCCCCCCTGCTCTTCTCCAATTCAAGCCCTGTGGGCCATCCAGCAGTGGGATCGCTGCTGGCTACTACTCCAACGTCGCAAGTGCTCCCTCTGTTCCGCATACGAGCGGCCGCGAGTGGACGAGGACGAGGAGGCGGAGCGGCAGCTCGCCATGCAAGGCGTCCTGCACGCGCTCCACTGTGCGCTCTCCGAGCCCGCTGTACAGGACGTAGACGCCAAGTTCAACCTGCAGTTTCCGCCAGAGGAGGCGGTGGCGGAGGAGGGCGGGAGGGGAGGGGCGGGGGCGGTGCAGAGGCGGCCTCGGAAGCGGTCCATGTACTCGGTGTGCCGGAGGGCGGGGTTGAAGGGCGTGGTGAAGCGCATTGGGCTGTCGGCGTTCCAGCTGGGGGAGAACCTCATCTCCATGTATAAGGTGCGCACGAGTGATGGGGCATGTGGGGTTTATGAGAGTGTGGCACTGTGAGGGATAGTGGGGTGTGTGTAGTGTGCGCGTTCCAGCTGGGGGAGAACCTCATCTCCATGTACAAGGTGCGCGCCAGCGGTGGTGGGGTGTGTGGTGTGGGGTGTGAGAGGTGTGTGGTGGGGTGGGGGGTGGTGAGGGTGTTGGGCTCAAGGGAGTGGTGAAGCGCATTGGGCTGTCGGCGTTCCAGCTGGGGGAGAATCTGATCTCCATGTACAAGGTGCGCGTGTACACGAGGTGGAGGACACGGCGCTGTCCTGAGTTCCTTGTTGGGTCCACTCTCAATCACCTCCTTCCCGTACTCTCATGCCGCTGTGCCTGCGTGGGCATGTGTGTGTGTGTGTGGTCACACTCTCGCAGCAACACGAGGTGGAGGACACGGCGCTATCACCGGACGAGGTGGCAACGGAGTACATCTGTGCTGAGTTCCCCTCGCCTGCCCTTGTTCTCAGAGGCGCTCGCCACATGGTGCGTGGGGACAGTGGGCCTTCCCGTCTGCTGCTTTCCTGGATTCCTCGTGTGCCTGCCTGCATCGTCTCATGATGTGCGTACCCGCATGGCGGACTCTGCTTGTGCTGTGCTTGCCCATGGCAGGCGGAGGTGGAGATAAGCATAGAGCCCAAGGTGCGAGAGCACGTGAGGGAGATGGTGTGAGAGTGCTCAACATTGACGCCTGTGTGTTGCTTGTGTGTGCCTCCCATCGTGTGTCTGTGTTGCTTGCGCATGGCAGGCGGAGGTGGAGATAAGCATAGAGCCCAAGGTGCGAGAGCACGTGAGGGAGATCTTCAACAAGCGTGCCATCGTTTCCACCAACCCCACCCCGCGCGGTCGCCAGGTAAAGATGCTCTGGGCGCCAGGTAAAGATGCTCTGGGCGCCAGGTAAAGATGCTCTGGGCGCCAGGTAAAGATGCTCTGGGCGCCAGGTACAGATGCTCTGGGCGCCAGGTACAGATGCTCTGGGCGCCAGGTACAGATGCTCTGGGCGCCAGGTAACGCCCACCGCTCGCCACCAGGTACCGCCCCACCCCTGGGTTTCTGGCGGTCAGGTAGTGCCCCAGGCGGATTTTGTGGGACGAACTGGACTGGATCCCAGGGGCTCGTCCCACAAAATCCTCCCCAGGCGGATATTGAGTTGAGCCCAGTCTTCGGTGCTGGAGAAACGCATTTGAATACCCATCTTGTGCAGTTCGGGCAACGCCTGCTGCTGCTGGCTCTCTCACACTCAGCTCCTCTCCATCTTCCTTCTTGTCTTTCCTTAGTCCCTCTATTGCTGCCTCATTGTTATTCCTTTTCTCCGTCCCTCAAGAGTCGCCTCAAAAACTTCCTGCCCTCCTCTCTCCCTCCTCGGCGCCCTCCTCCACCCTCCCTTGCGTGCTCATGACTGCAGGTGATCGATACATTCCACCGCTTTGCGGGCATTGAGCGCCTCAAGGACAAGCCAGTGGGCGAGTTCAGAGACGACCAGTGGCTGCTGATTGCCAAGGCTGAGTCTCAGGGGCTCGTGAAGGTGGAGGTGGGGCTGCCGCCTGCTGTCGTGCAGGAGAACGTCATCCAGGTGGGTGCAGAGGGGTGCAGGGGTTGAAGGAGTTGAGGGTTTGAGGGGATAGGGTTTAAGGTCCAAGCTCATCGGGTGGTTTTGAGGATTCGGGGTTTTGGGTGTAGGGCAGGAATTGCGGTTGAGGTAAGGGGGAATGGCGGAGAAGCCAAGCCGGTGGGCGAGTTCCGCGACGAGACGGCCTTTGAGGCGCCTCAAGGGAGTTCAGAGACGACCAGTGGCTGCTGATCGCCAAGGCTGAATCGCAGGGGCTTGTGAAGGTGGAGCTGGGACTGCCACCTGCTGTGGTGCAGGAGAACGTCATCCAGGTGGGTGCAGAGAGGTGCAGGGGTTGAGGGTTTAAGGTTTAAGGCCCATGGTTTTAGGACATCCAGTTCACAGGGGTTGACAATCAAGCCCGAGGGGTCATTATAATTGCTAGGTTTCCAGGTTTCGGGTTCAGGGTGTAGGGCAAGGCTGCGGTTGAGCTGGAGGAGGGTGGTGCAAGAGGACTGAGCATGTGACGTTGAGGGTTCGCAATGATGGGTTTCGGTAGGGGATGTGATATGCGCAGGGCTTAGGGTTTTGCCTGCCTGTGGTGTGCACGGGGGCGTGATTCAGGTAAGGCAGCAGTGGGACATGATGCACTGGCATGCACACATGGCACATCCTACCTCTTTATGGAACAATCAGGGCCGTTCAAATTAGCAGCCTCGTCTCCCTGTTTTCCTGCTTCTCCTCTCCATGCCATTCCTCCCCTGCATTCTCTCCCTCCCCCGCATCATCTCAGGAGTTTAAGGCAGCCTACCTTTCAAACGGTGTCTACCATTTCGCCTTGCTCATCTCATAACGACCTTGTCACCTTCGTTTCCCCGTGCTTCCACGCCCGCTTCCCCATTCCTGCTTCCCCTCGCTCTCTCCCTCCCGTGCCTGCCTCCTCTCAGGAGTTTGAAGCAGCCTATCTCTCAGACGGCGTCTCCCACTTCGCCTCGCTGTGGAACGAGCAGCGCCGCACCATCCTCCGGGCGGCGATCGCCGCCCGGCTGCTGCCGACGATGCACAAGGAGACGCGCCTGCTGCTCACCGGCCGCGCCAAGGCATTCGTGGCAGAGCAGTGCGCCCTCTCCCTCTGGAAACACGTCTCCGTCGCCCCCTTTGACGTCCGTGCGAAGGGGGCCGGGGGCGGCGGAGGGGGCGGGATGGGGGGAGGCGGGGGAGGGGGCATGCGGGGCGGCGGAGGGAGGGGCGGGAGGCATGGGGGAGGGGAGGAGCACGGGGGAGGGGGGCAGCCGTGGCTGAGAGTGATGGCGTGCTGCTGGGGGCCGGGGAACCCCGCAACCACCTTTGCAATGCTGAACGCCGCGGGGGAGATGGTGGATTTTCTCCATACTGGCTTCCTCTGTGCGCGCACAGGCCAGCCTAAAGGGGACGCCGCTGCCCTAGGTGGGGGCGCAGGGGGGAGCATGGGGGGAGGAGGGGGAGCGGGGGGGGGGGGAGGGGGAGGGGGAGGGGGGGAGCAGCAGGTGATGGTGATGAAGAAGCGGGAGGACGAGCGGCGGCTGATGGCGTTTGTGAAGGAGCACAAGCCGCACGTGGTGGTGGTGGGCGGGGCTAACCTCGCTTGCGAGCGACTGAAGGATGAAATCTGGGAGGTGTGTGTGGTTGGGGCATGGGGTGAGTGGAGTGGGGCATGCGCTAATGGGAGGTGCGTGGGCTGCTGGGCTAGTGACTGGGGCGCACGTGGACCGCATGTGCGTATTGGGATATGTGCATGTGGGTGCAACAGTCAGTGCAGACTGCTCTCCAGTCTCCATCACATCTGCGCGTCTCTCTCTGGTCCTCCTGTGCCACTTTCTTCTCCTCCCTCAACCCTTCCTCCGTCCTCCTGTGCCACTTGCTTCTCCTCCCTCAACCCTTCCTCCGTCCTCCTGTGCCACTTGCTTCTCCTCCCTCAACCCTTCCTCCGTCCTCCTGTGCCACTTGCTTCTCCTCCCACAACCCTTCCTCCGTCCTCCTGTGCCACTTGCTTCTCCTCCCTCAACCCTTCCTCCGTCCTCCTGTGCCACTTGCTTCTCCTCCCACAACCCTTCCTCCGTCCTCCTGTGCCACTTGCTTCTCCTCCCTCAACCCTTCCTCCGTCCTCCTGTGCCACTTGCTTCTCCTCCCACAACCCTTCCTCCGTCCTCCTGTGCCACTTGCTTCTCCTCCCTCAACCCTTCCTCCGTCCTCCTGTGCCACTTGCTTCTCCTCCCTCAACCCTTCCTCCGTCCTCCTGTGCCACTTGCTTCTCCTCCCACAACCCTTCCTCCGTCCTCCTGTGCCACTTGCTTCTCCTCCCACAACCCTTCCTCCGTCCTCCTGTGCCACTTGCTTCTCCTCCCTCAACCCTTCCTCCGTCCTCCTGTGCCACTTGCTTCTCCTCCCTCAACCCTTCCTCCGTCCTCCTGTGCCACTTGCTTCTCCGTCAACCCTTCCTCCGTCCTCCTGTGCCACTTGCTTCTCCTCCCACAACCCTTCCTCCGTCCTCCTGTGCCACTTGCTTCTCCTCCCTCAACCCTTCCTCCGTCCTCCTGTGCCACTTGCTTCTCCTCCCTCAACCCTTCCTCCGTCCTCCTGTGCCACTTGCTTCTCCTCCCACAACCCTTCCTCCGTCCTCCTGTGCCACTTGCTTCTCCTCCCACAACCCTTCCTCCGTCCTCCTGTGCCACTTGCTTCTCCTCCCACAACCCTTCCTCCGTCCTCCTGTGCCACTTGCTTCTCCTCCCACAACCCTTCCTCCGTCCTCCTGTGCCACTTGCTTCTCCTCCCTCAACCCTTCCTCCGTCCTCCTGTGCCACTTGCTTCTCCTCCCACAACCCTTCCTCCGTCCTCCTGTGCCACTTGCTTCTCCTCCCTCAACCCTTCCTCCGTCCTCCTGTGCCACTTGCTTCTCCTCCCACAACCCTTCCTCCGTCCTCCTGTGCCACTTGCTTCTCCTCCCACAACCCTTCCTCCGTCCTCCTGTGCCACTTGCTTCTCCTCCCTCAACCCTTCCTCCGTCCTCCTGTGCCACTTGCTTCTCCCTCAACCCTTCCTCTGGCATTGCTGGTTTGCTTACGCGTTTAACTCAACTCCATGCGTCGTCCCATCCGTCCCGTCCCCCACCTCCTCCCCCCCCACCAGGTGATATTCAAGATTGTCGAGCACTTCCCCCGAGACCTCAGCCCTCCCTGTGGCATGGGAACCCTCTACTTGTCTCACACGCTCCACTCACTTGCATGCCTCTTCCCTTCCCTCCCTTCCTTCCCCCCCCTCCTTCCGCCCTCTTCCCCCCCCCACCAGGTGATCTTCAAGATCGTCAAGCACTTCCCCCGCGACCTCACCTCCGATGTCGACAACGTCCGCGTGAGTGCCCTGCTGCTGCCACTACCATACGTCCGGTGCTTGTACCTTGCCACTACCATACCACCTGCGGTCACCTGCTTGTGGTTGTTGAGGCTGCTGCGTTCCTTGATTTCTTAAGACACCGTCGGCTTATGACAGCACTCGCATCCTTCCTTCCTTTTCTCTCCGCTGCCGCCTGTTGTCCAAGTCATGCCCACCGCCTGCCTGGACACTCTCTCCCCACCTCACCCCACCCCACCTCACCTCACCTGACCGTCATTTCTTCTCTCACCCTCCCACGTCATCGGACCAACCTCATCCCCGCTTGGCACATTCCCCTCAATCTGTGCATGCAAGCTCACAGTCACAGCGCTCTCCCTCTCTGTCCTCTCCTCCTGTCCTCCCCCTGCCCGGCACATACACCAGGTAGTGTTTCAAGACGAGACACTCGCTCTGCTCTACGAGAATTCCGCCATTTCCCAAGAGCACCTGCCCTCGCAGCCAGGCAAGCACTCGCACGCACCCCACAGTCATGCAAGCAGTTTGCAGCCAGGCAAGCACTTGTTGTACCTCTCAGGCTGGTGCGCAAGAGAGCAGCACCGCTTGCTACAATGAGATCTCCTTTTATAGCAGAGGAAGAGATACCCAGGCTGCTCCAGGCATAGTGCGGTGCACATTTGTACCAGGGCAGCACGTACAGAATTCCTTTCTGACCCATTTTCAGCACTCTTCTTTTCTCTCAGTTCGTTTTCCCAATTCACGCCTCCCCCTGCCTGCCGCCCATCTCTTTCCCGCGCCCTTCATAACCTCTTTCTGAACGTCTTCCGATCCGACCTCACATCTCCCCTCCCCTTTCCTTGCCTCCCTCCTCTTCCCCTCCAGGCATAGTACGGCGCACGGTAGGGCTCGGGCGCTACATGCAGAACCGCCTGGCGCTGGCGGCGTGTCTGTTTGGGCCGGCAAGGGAGGTGCTATCTGCCAAGTTCCACCGCTTGCAGGACCTGCTGCCGCCCGATGACGTGTACGACGCACTTGAGCGCGTCATGGTCACCGTTACTAATCAGGTGCGTGTGAGAAAACGTGAAGATGAACCATTGATCATATTAGGAATAGAAGGGGTATACATAGTTGTGCTAGGAGGGAGGGTTTGGTTGGGGAACCTAGCCAACATTATTGGCCCGCACCAATAAGTTGGGTTGAGGAATAATTGGGGGAACCAATAATGTTGACCAAAAGTGGTTCAACATTATTGGGGGGGGGGCAATAATTCCCAACCCAACCTTGGGGGCCAAATAATTGGGCCAAGTGTTGAGTTCCAACCCCCAACTAGGGTTAGCCCTAGTTCTACACCCAAACTACATTTGGGTGTCTACCTCTAGCCGAAGCTTATAGGATAGATGCAGGTTACAAGTGAGGATGGTATTCTAACAGTGCGGACCGTGCGGTTACCAACGAGGTGGGTAGGGCTAGCTACCACTCACTGTGCTGGCAGGTGGGCGTGGCATGGATGTGAAGTACGTGGCACAGGAGGTGACTGTTGAGTCGGCTCAAGAGTCATGCATTCATCACCCCCCTGCTGCTCCCTCAACCTCTCCCCTCGCACCACCCGCCTGCCAGTGGGCGTGGATGTAAAGTATGCGGCACAGGGGGCAACTGTCACGTCAGCTTTTAAGTCATCCGTTCATCACCCACATGCGCCCTCACCTGCTTCCCCCACTCCACTCACTGTACTGCCAGGTGGGAGTGGATGTGAACTACGCGGCACAGGAGGTGACTGTTGAGTCGGCTCAAGAGTCATGCATTCATCACCCCCCTGCTGCTCCCTCACCCGCTCTCCTCTTCATCTTCCGCCTGCCAGGTGGGAGTGGATGTGAACTACGCGGCACAGGAGGCGCAGGATTGGCTCTTTGCGCCGCTGCAGTTTGTGTGCGGCCTCAGACCCAGAAAGGCCTCCACGCTCAAAGTGAGTGATGAGCCTCCTTGCCTCTCACCCTCATCTCATCCATGTCTGATACGCCTTTTGCCCCTTCACTCTCCCTCACCACTCCTGCTTTCTCTCCGACTTTGCCCCTCCTCCTCTCTGTCTCCCCCCTTGCCTCGCATGCTCCTTTCTTTGACCGCCCATCATCGATGTTCCCCTTGCCTCGCTCCCTCGCCCCTCACCCCCTCCCGCTCGCCCCTCGCCATCGAATTGGGTTCTAAACTCTTTCACTCTCCCCCTCGCCTCTCTCCTCTCTCCCTGTTACCTCTCTCCCCCTCGCCCATGTGCCTTTCTCCTCCCATCAGGTGCGCATACTGGGAGAGGGCGTGGTGAGGCGGCGCAAGGACCTCATCGACCCGCCCTTCCTGCTCGACCAGGTTCGTCACCCGCCCTAGCCTGCCTTGCTGCTCCGCCCCCCAACTGCCATCCCTCCTCTCTCGTTCCCCACCTCCTTCCTCTGCACGTTGCCCCCGTCCCACGCCTTCCCCCCCCCCTCCACCCCACTCGTTCCTGATCTCCACCCGTCCCTCCCCCAGGTGGTCTGCAGCATGCATTCGAGTGAGAGAGCGCGTTGGCGTCCTGCCTGATTCCCCCAATCGTTCATTGGACTTCAAACCCTGTTGTCTCCCTCGTCCCCACCAGGTGATGATCATCAACACAGCAGCATTCATGCTCACGAAGGAGTAGCATGGCAGGACGACGTGCTCTGCTGCCTGACGGACTACCGCCTGCTGCATATTCATGATTCATCTCCCTTCCCCTCCCCCTATCCCCCTTCCCGCTCCGCACTTACCCTTGTTCCCCCGCTCTCTCCCCAGGTGGTGTTCATCAACGCAGCGGCGTTCATCCGCGTTCGAGGGCAGGACGACATGCTAGATGACTCTCGCATCCACCCAGCAGACTACCGCCTGGCGCTCAAGGTGGCCACCGATGGCTACTGCGAGGCCCAGCGCGGCATGACTAGATTCATCCTTGGACTCCTGTTGCCTCCCTTGCTGCCCCGGTTTCTCCCCCCCCTCCTACCAGGTGGTGTTTATCAATGCAGCAGCATCCATCCGGGTGAGAGGGCAGGATGACATGTTGGACGATTCCCGAATCCACCCAGCAGACTACCGCCTGGCGCTCAAGGTGGCCACCGATGGGTACTGCGAGGCACACATAGGCATGACGCTGCACACACATCCCCCTTCCTCTCTCCCTTTCCCTGCCGCAATTTGCTTCTTCCCCCCCACGCCCACAGGTCGTGTTCATCAACGCAGCAGCATCCATCCGCGTTCGCGGGCAGGACGACATGCTAGATGACTCTCGCATCCACCCAGCAGATTACCGCCTCGCGCTCAAAGTGGCAACAGACGGCTACTGCGAGGCCCACCGCGGCATGACGCCGCACAGCGTGGAGGAGAGAGGCATAGATGTGGTCCTCGAGGCTCGGGACAACCCGGACCTGATCCGCAGGCTCGATTTCGAGGACTACGCGGTGATGCTGGCTCGGAAGGGGCAGGGCGGGCTGAAGGAGAAGCTGCTGCTGATTCGCCGAGAGCTCATGCACGGGTTTGCAGAGTGCCGCGTTCAGTTTGAGTCGCTGAACGCAGACGAGCAGTTCTGGTTGCTGAGTGGGGAGACGGAGGAGAGTGTTGCGGTGGGGAAGGTGGTGACTGCGACGGTGAAGCGGGTGCTGAAGTTCAAGGTGTTGTGTGCGTTGGAGAGCGGTGTGCTGGGGGAGGTGGACCGGAGGGACTTCAGTGATGATCCGAATGTGGAGCTGAGGGATGTGGTGACTGAGGGGCAGCCGCTCACATGCCGCATCAAGGAAGTCAAAACGGAGGAGGCCAAGGTGCGTGTGGGGGGGAGAAAAAGGGTGGGGAAAGGGGGGGGATGTGTGTGTGGGAGTTGGAAGAGTACAATGTGTGTGTGGGCTTGGGGGTTTGTCATGACTGCCGCGCCCCTGCTTGGTTTTCTCTTCCACTTGCCTCTTTTCCAATTGCTTCCCCCTGCCTCGCATTGCATTCTTCCCTCTCCCCATTCCGCTCTGCCCGTCTCACATCTCCCACCTCCCAGCATCTCCCACCTCCCATCATCTTCCACCTCCCATCATCTCCCACCTCCCATCATCTCCCACCTCCCATCATCTCCCACCTCCCACCCGCCCCCTACCACCCGTGCAGGTGATTCTGACGTGCAAGGGCAGCGATCTGAGGAGCAGCGAGTGGAGGGAGATGCGGCAGTGGGACCCGTACTACCAGCGCGCTGCCGTGGAGCAGGAGGAGCAGGCAGCGACCGAGGAGAGGAAGCGCAAGGAGGAGGAGAAGCGGAAGACCGCCTTCCGCCCCCGCATGATCACCTACCCGCTCTTCCACAACGTGTCGCTTGAAGGCGCCAAGAAGGTGCGCTGACCCTTTCAGACGTTTCAAAAAAAATTTGAAGACTTTGGAGAGGATTCAAGAGGAGACCGCCTTCCGCCCCCGCATGATCACGTACCCGCTCGTCCACAACGTGTCTCTGGAGGGTGCTAAGAAGGTGTGTGCGCTGTTGTTTCAACTGTCCAAGGGTCGATGAACGCTCTTAGCTAGCACGCATGATCACTTACCCGCTCTTCCACAACGTGTCGCTTGAAGGCGCTAAGAAGGTGTGTGCGCTGTTGTTTTAATCATGAACGAGTGAAATAAACGCGCTTGAATGGAATGCATGGTCATGAAGACCTGGACGAGGTGAGTGCTTTGAGGACCTTGATGAGGTGCGATGGGTTGCCGTGGTGCGTTGCAATTCGGCCCAGCTGCCGCGGTCCCACGCATCTGAGCATCACAATGAAGTTACCAGACGGCGCCCTTCACACACCCGTGCATTCCCGCCGTGCTTTTCCCCTGTGCTCCCCATCCGTGGCTTTTCCCCCATGTCAACACACCAGGTCCTGGCGGACAAGGATGTGGGCAGTGTGGTGATTCGGCCCAGCAGCCGCGGCCCCACGCATCTGAGCATCACCATGAAGCTACCGGACGGCGCCTTCACGCATGTGGATGTGCACGAGGGTGGCAAGGACCGCACCAGCGCTACCAGCTTCCTGCGCCTTGGCCGCACTCTTACTATCGGGGATGAGTCCTATGAGGATCTGGATGAGGTGAGATCGGGTGAGGTGAGGCGGAGTGAGGTGAGGGGGGCCTTCGCGTTAGGTTTGTCTTGTCAAGGGTGTGCCTTCACCTTGTTGCCTTCACACACGTGGATGTCCACGAGGGCGGCAAGGACCGCACCTCCGCCACCAGCTTCCTGCGCCTCGGCCGCACTCTTACTATTGGGGATGAGTCCTATGAGGACCTGGACGAGGTGAGATGCGGTTCCAACGAGTGAGTGTGTGTGTGGTGTTCCTCCTGTGTCGCCACCAGCTTCCTGCGCCGCGGCCGCACTCTCACCATCGGGGATGATTCCTTTGAGGACCTGGACGAGGTGAGACGGGGTGCAGGGGTGGAGGGGTAAAAGGGTGTCCTGCTCCTGCCTCTCATCAGCTGCACCCTGCGCCGTGCCTCTCCCCATCTTCGCGCTTTCCCTCGTTCTTATGGCTTCCTCCTCTCATGGCTTCCTCCTCTCTGCCTGACCTCCTCCCCCTCTCCTCAACCTCCCTTCTAAGTCATGGCGCGCTACAATCAGCACCTACTTTTGAATCCCTTCAACCCGTCTCCACCCCTTTCTGCCAGGTCATGACGCGGTACATCGAGCCTCCTCTGCCTTTTGAGATGTCACAAAAGTTGGCTCTCTACCCCTTCCCACCCCTCCCCACCCCTCTCCACCAGGTGATGGCGCGGTACATCGAGCCCTTGGCAGCGCGCATGCGGGACATGGCGGCATACCGCAAGTTCCGGCAGGGCTCCAAAGGAGACATGGATGCTCCTCACCACCCCTTCCCACTCCTCCCCACCCCTCCCCACCCCTCCCCACCCCTCCCCTTCAGGTGATGGCGCGCTACATCGAGCCGCTAGCAGCGCGCATGCGGGACATGGCTGCATACCGCAAGTTCCGCCAGGGATCCAAAGGCGACATGGATGCCCTAGTCCGCACGGACAAGGAGCGCGAGCCTGCGCGCATCCCCTACTACCTCTCCCTCTCGCACGACCACCCCGGCGCCTTCATGCTCACCTACATCCGCTCCGCGTCTGTCTCCGGCCGCCCCGTGCACGAGTATATCACCGTTTCGCCCGAGGGGTTTCGGTTCAGGAAGCACACGTTCCCAACACCGGATCGTTTGGTGAAGTATTTCCAGGCGCATTTTAATGACCCGGTGGAGGGTGGCGATGGGGGTGCGGGCGGGGGTGGTGGGAAAAGAGAGACGCCGCGCCGAGGAGCTTCTGGTGGTGGTGGTGGCGGTTTGGCGTTGCCCCCGCCACCCCCGATACCGGCAGGGGGAAGGGGAGGTCGGTGGGACCAGGCTGGGTCGGGTGGTTGGGGGCCTGCAGGAGGTGGGGGGGATAAGATTGGATGGGGGGGAGGGGCGTGGAGTGGGGGGGGTGGGGGGGAGCAGGGAGGAGGGCAAGTGTGGCAGTCTGGAGACGGCGGTGGGAGTGGTTGGCAAAATGCAGGTGGCTGGGGTGGTGAGGGAGGGGGAGGGGGAGGGGGGAGGGGGAGGGGGAGGAGGGGGATGGGGAGCTGGGAGTGGTGGTGGGTCGGGAGGAGGGTGGGGAGCTGGAGGGGCTGATAGGGGGGGTGGCGCAAGAACTCCACTCAGGGGATGATGATATGGAAGGAAGTACAGAGCTAACAAAGTACTGTTCTGTCCATAACAAGTGTGGTTATTATTTTTACGCTTGTTTGCAAGTCTTGAATCACATTGTGCCCAGTTACAGTTTTCATGCTGGTATCGATTTCCGTATTGATGGTAGTCTATTCATGGCGAAACTTATATCGCGTATCGTTTGCCTCACATACCGACGGACGCATTGTGAAACGTGGCATCATTATTCCACGCACCTTTACTTCGCGCCGCAACCTTCTGGTCATTTCGCCCACGTGGAGGATACTCTGAGCGCCACGGTGTACCCAGCAGACTTCAAACACCAATTTCAGGCCGAGGTGGTCAAAAGCCCACGTTCAAGGTCCGCATTTTGTAACGCTGTAACGGACAGCGTGGCGTCACTGTGCCAGCATTGACACCTTGCCTGGCCACGCGAATTCTATCCACTGACCCTTGGGATTGCACCCGCCACACTGTAATCGCGCATCGTTCCAACGCTCCTCCCCTGACACACTCACCACAGCACCAGCGTTGCAGCAACCACTCGAGATTCCCTTATCTCCCAAACCCTCCATTCATGCTTGCTACTTTCCGCTGGTGTAATCGCTCTCTCCCAGCGGTTTCCAGTCAGGGCCGCGTTCCTAGAAGCCCTTCTCACAGCGCTCTCTAATCGAAGCTTATCTCGTCGCGTACAACAAAACATGGCGTCGTCACTAGCCAGCTGTCCTCTAAAGGTCGCCAGCAGCGTCGCAGCACCCGTCGCAGGCGACAGGTCCAGCGCGGTCGCATCGAGCAATGCGGCCGTCGCGGTGCCGTTCGTCGGCCTCAAGTCCGGCAAGGACCTTCCCGGCGCTGCCAAGGCTTCTCACGCGAAGAAGTCTGCCGACCGCAAGATGCGGACCGTGTCGCGATCAGTCGCCGCTGGACGCTCGCCCGTGATCTGCATGGCCGAGGGAGGTGCGTGTGGGCTCGGCTTGAGACTGCTCTGATTGGTTGACAGGATGTGCATCCCGTGCTCGTACCGTGCGAATAGAATACCAATTTAGTCGCATTCTGGTCCACCACGTGGCTCGTCCCGGTGGCTTCAGCACTTACGTGGTCTCGGCAAACCATAGAATTGGACGCTTACCCGCGCTTTTCTTATTTCAAGGCGTCTGAACAGTCGCGGACCTGCATGAGATGCAATGTGGTAACGTGCAACGCCTCGTGAGCACTGGTGCAGGCCCTCAGGTACTGCTGGAGGACTACCGCAGCATCGCATGATGGCACACACTGACGCGTTACAAGCCGTCTCATTATCCGCGAAGTCGCTCCCTGTACATTGCCATATTTCCGCAGGCCGACAGGTGCCGCTGGAGGACTACCGCAACATCGGCATCATGGCGCACATCGACGCGGGCAAGACGACGACGACGGAGCGCGTGCTGTTCTACACGGGCAAGAACTACAAGATCGGCGAGGTGCACGAGGGCACCGCCACCATGGACTGGATGGAGCAGGTGAGGCCCGACGTTTAAACACGGTCTCTTAACTCGCTTGTTTCGGAAGGACGGAGTTATAGGCACCGCCACCATGGACTGGATGGAGCAGGTGAGCTGCGGGGCCTGAAATTGTAGGCTGTGACTGTGGGTGTGAAATACGAAACAAAACGTATGTCGCATCATCGCGCTCGTTCCATCTGACTCTCCACACGTAAACCACACGTGATCACCGCCCCCGAGCCAGAGTCACTTCACAATACTCGTTGTTCTCTAACATATGACCCGCCCGACTCTGTCACATCCCCCATACCCATGGGTCCATCTCTTAAGACGACTCAGAAGGACTTGGTGGTTCCAAGACGTAAAGAGACTGCGTCTCACCTCCCATGCGCATGTGGAGCGTGCTCTCCGCCCCTCACTCCTCTCCCCCCGCACCTCCCTCCTTCCTTCCCTCGCAGGAGCAAGAGCGCGGCATCACGATCACGTCCGCCGCGACGACGTGCATGTGGAACAACCACCGCATCAACATCATCGACACGCCCGGCCACGTCGACTTCACGCTCGAGGTGGAGCGCGCGCTGCGCGTGCTCGACGGCGCCATCTGCCTCTTCGACTCCGTCGCCGGCGTCGAGCCCCAATCCGAGGTGAGCAATGCGTGCCCTGTCCGAGTCCCAGTTACGCCCTGCGCGGCTCAAAGCCTTTCAGATCACACGCTCAACCTCTCTGTCCCCTCCACTCCCTCTCTCCCCCCCCTGCCCCACCCGCCTCTTCGCCCTCCCCCCCACCCCCCGCCTCTGTCCCCCTCCTTTCCCCCCTCCCCGGTTCCTCCTTCTCCCCCCAGACGGTGTGGCGGCAAGCGGACAAGTACGGCGTGCCGCGCATCTGCTTCGTGAACAAGATGGACCGGCTGGGCGCCAACTTCTACCGCACGCGCGACATGATCGTCAGCAACCTGGGCGCCAACCCGCTCGTGCTGCAGCTGCCCATCGGCGCGGAGGACGCGTTTCAGGGCGTGGTGGACCTCGTGCGCATGAAGGCGATCGTGTGGAACGGCGAGGAGCTGGGCGCCACCTTCGAGTATTGCGACATTCCCGAGGACCTCCAGGAGAAGGCCGCCGAGTACCGCGCGCAGCTCGTCGAGTCGGCGGTGGAGCTGGTGAGTGAAGGGGGAATGGGGAGGGTGGAGGTGGTGGGTGGAGGGTGGGGGGGTTGGGGGGTGGTGGGTACAAAGGGTGTGGTCGAACAGCACGTGTGATTGGTTGAGGCGTGTGAAAGAGAATGGCGCGCCTTATCTGAATTAACGGTCACTCAGACTTGCGTCATTTGGCTCATCTCGTTTACAGTGCCGATAGTAGCTGGAGGAATTGCCGCTCGTGTGCACTGCGAGTTTGACACGATTCGTCCTGCGAGCGGCACACCCCCACGCGGGTTGAGTGCCCGACTGGGCGTACCGATGCAATCCGAGACAGCAAACGTCTGTCCAGAAAACCAAATCAACTGGCTTTGCAGTCGTCGCCTCGTCACTCGTTCCAGTTGGCTACACACCCGTTTCCAGTGCGCTGCTTGAGACGGCACACGTGACTGACTTTCGTGCCCTGCACCTCTCACCCTCATCACCTCGTTTGCTTCCCCGCCCCCTCCGCCCCCCCCCCCCCCACTTCCCCAACCCCTCTCATCTCCCCACCACAGGACGACGATGCGATGGAGGCGTATTTGGAGGGCGACGAAGCCACTCTCAAGCGCCTCATCAACCTTTCTCCCTTTCACCCTCTTTTTCACTCTCCCCCATTCCGTCCTCCCCACCACAGGACGACGACGCGATGGAGGCGTATTTGGAGGGCGAGGAGCCGGACGAAGCCACTCTCAAGCGCCTCATCCGCGTGGGCACGATCGGGTCGTCGTTCGTCCCGGTGCTGTGCGGTACGGCGTTCAAGAACAAGGGCGTGCAGCCGCTGCTAGACGCAGTCATCGACTACCTCCCCTCCCCGCTCGACCTCCCGCCCATGAAGGGCTCCGACCCCGAGGATCCCGAGAAGGCCCTCGACCGCCCCCCTAGCGACTCCGCTCCGTTCTCCGGGCTAGCGTTTAAGATCATGACTGATACGTTTGTCGGGTCGCTGACGTTCGTGCGGGTTTACTCGGGCGTGCTGACGGCCGGGACGTACGTTATGAATGCGAATAAGAACCGCAAGGAGCGCATCGGACGGCTGTTAGAGATGCACGCGAACTCGCGCGAGGATGTCAAGATCGCTCGCACGGGCGACATTATCGCGCTCGCAGGGCTCAAGGATACGATCACCGGCGAAACGCTCTGCGACCCTGACGCGCCGGTTGTCCTGGAACGCATGGACTTCCCGGACCCAGTCATTAAGGTCGCTATTGAGCCTAAGACTAAGGCGGATGTGGATAAGATGTCGAACGGTCTGATTAAGCTCGCGCAGGAGGACCCTTCTTTCCACTTCTCTCGCGACGAGGAGACGAATCAGACGGTCATCGAGGGTATGGGGGAACTGCATCTGGAGATTATCGTCGATAGGCTGAAGCGCGAGTATAAGGTGGATGCTAATGTCGGCGCGCCGCAGGTTAACTACCGCGAGAGTATCGGCCGGCAGGTGGAGATTAAGTACACGCATAAGAAGCAGTCGGGCGGGCAGGGCCAGTTCGCGGAGGTGGTGATTAAGTTCGAGCCGCTGGAGCCGGGGAGTGGGTACGAGTTTAAGAACGAGATCAAGGGCGGCACGGTGCCCAAGGAGTATGTGCCGGGCGTGGTGAAGGGGCTCGAGGAGTGCATGGGCAGCGGCGTGCTCGCTGGGTTCCCTGTCGTGGACGTGCGCGCTACGCTTCTTGGTACGTACAAGTGTTGGGGTTGATGTTTTAGGCACCGTAACACGCCGACGCATGTGCGAATGCACGGGGAGGGGCTGGAGGAGTGCATGGGCAGCGGTGTGCTGGCTGGGTTCCCTGTGGTCGACGTGCGCGCTACGCTTCTTGGTACGTGGAGGGTTCGCCATTCTCGTTAATAAGTACATCTTGGGGTTAACTCTCTAGCTTCCCTCCCGCTTCCCTCCCACACCATTCCCTGCCCCTCCCTGCCCCAAACTGCTCCAAGCTGCCCCATCCGCCCATCACTCACCCCTCCCCCAACCCTCCACTTTCCCACCACCCTCATTTCTCTCACATCCCTCCACGTTTTCCGATTACCTTTATCCCTCCTCCTTCAACCCAGATTCTCCTTGCACACTCGCCCCTCCTCCCTGTACCTCCACCAGAGGGCTCGTACCACGAGGTGGATTCCAGTGTGCTGGCGTTCCAGCTGGCAGCGCGCGGCGCGTTCAAGGAAGGCATGGGCAAGGCGTCGCCGCGGCTGCTGGAGCCGGTGATGAAGGTGGAGGTGATCACGCCCGAGGACCACATGGGTGACGTCATCGGTGACCTCAACTCGCGCCGTGGGCAGATCAACAGCTTTGGTGACAAGCCGGGTGGCATGAAGGTGAGATTAGGAGCAGGGGATGAGGCCGGTGTTGAATGTGGGAGGTGGTGACACCAAAGAATGCGCCACTCATGCTACGGAGATGTCTGGACCAGCACAAAGTGAAGGGAGGAGGTAGAAGCAGCAGGGGTTACAGCACCGGGTGCAAGTGAGAGGAAGGAGAGTTGGTTACGAGCGGGCGGGCGGAGGGAAATAGCATGTAAGGGATGGAGCAAGGGTGGGTACATTCCCTATGGAAGCTGTGGCAGAGAAGTTAACATAGGAACCAGGTCATTGGCGCCCCAGGCCATCACTCCCAGATGTTCCAGTTGTTCCCCACCATCTGTCATTTCCCCCTTCTCTTGCCGCTGTCAGAGATGCTCAACTACGTGCCCAACCTTGCTCACCCACCCCCGGTTTTGTCCATCATTCCCCCTGGTCTCTACCCTCTTCTCACCTCCCCTCAACAGTGGTGGATGTTCAACTATAGGAGATGCTCAACTACAGGTCAAACCTTCTCCCTCCTGCTCATCATCCATCATTCCCCTGTTTTTCTTGCCCCCTTCTCTCACCCCCCCTCCCACCAGGTGGTGGATGCGCTGGTGCCCTTGTCTGAGATGTTCAACTACGTGTCCAACCTGCGCGGCATGACCAAGGGGCACACGTCTTAAACCCTGCATCCCAACCCCCGTCCTTTCCCTCTCCCTGCACCAGGTGGTGGATGCACTGGTGCCCCTATCGGAGATGTTCAACTACGTGTCCAACCTGCGTGGCATGACCAAGGGGCGAGCCAACTACACTATGCAGCTCGCACAGTTTGACATCGTGCCCACCAACATCCAGAACCAAATCACCGCCAAGGCACAGGGCACCGCTGTCTAACTCCATCGTTGAGTGTTTGGGAACTGATGCACGGTAGCACTTCCAGTACCGTACCTCATTTGCATAGCTTTGTTAATTTTAGGTTTCTCTTTTTATGCAAAACCCTTCCCGCTTCTTTGGATGGTGTGACGTCACAAAGTCGTGCTGCTGCCTACACCGTACAGTAGCTGTAAGATCCACACGCTGGAGCATCATACCCTACTATACTATGACCTAAGGTTGGCATGGCACTGGTGTTGCTTACTAAAAACTTGTCTACGGTAAATGGACATGATCATCCCAGCTCCTAACTATGACCAGCCCACCACACTCCACATTCATTGCGTTAGTATAGTACCAGATCAGAACCTGCCATTGCTGGATTTGAAGAGCCTAAAGCGGGAGCTGCACTGCACACAGGCTACACATGAGCAGGAAGACTTGGCGGCAGCATGCCAGCATATCTTGTCTGTGTGCTCATACCGGTAACGTGCTTTTTATATAGCCAACCCCCTCAATGATGGTGAATCATCGTGATACAGTACATTAAAGGCCTACTCGAAGCATTGAGTTATTCTTATATATGCTACGAGGCTCTACATAGCCATCACGATCCAGCAACTGCCTGCACCCCTTAACACCCAGATACCGCAGCATCTTCAACTCAGCCATGTCCCATGGTAGCGCCCTAAGCCGCCAACACCCATCCAAGATAAACCGCCTCAATCCAGCCAGCCGCACAAAGTTGGGAGGAAGCGAGGTGATGAGGTTGGAAGGATTAGCTGCTGCAGCCTCACGAGGCAGAGAGTGGTGAGGGCTGTGAGGCTGCCGAACCCTGCTGGCAGCTGCTGAAACCCCTCGCAGTCGAGTATGAACAGGGTCTCCAGGGATGTGAGTAGGCTGAAAGAATCTGGAAGGCTCGTGAGTGCGAGATTCTGTCAAAACATATTGTTCTGCTTATTTCACTCTAGGTTGTGTAGGGTTCCCATGTCACCCCTCATGTCCCATGTCACCCCTCATATCCCATGTCACCCCTCATATCCCATGTCACCCCTCATATCCCATTTCACCCCTCATATCCCATGTCACCCCTCATATCCCATGTCACCCCTCATATCCCATGTCATCCCTCATATCCCATGTCACCCCTCATATCCCATGTCACCCCTCATATCCCATGTCACCCCTCATATCCCATGTCACCCCTCATATCCCATGTCACCCCTCATATCCCATGTCACCCCTCATATCCCATGTCACCCCTCATATCCCATGTCACCCCTCATATCCCATGTCACCCCTCATATCCCATGTCACCCCTCATATCCCATGTCACCCCTCATATCCCATGTCACCCGTCATATCCCATGTCACCCCTCATATCCCATGTCATCCCTCATGTCCCATGTCACCCCTCATATCCCATGTCACCCCTCATATCCCATGTCACCCCTCATATCCCATGTCACCCCTCATATCCCATGTCATCCCTCATGTCCCATGTCACCCCTCATATCCCATGTCACCCCTCATATCCCATGTCATCCCTCATATCCCATGTCACCCCTCATATCTCATGTTACCCCTCATATCCCATATGACCCGTCACACCCCATCTTCCCCCTCACACCCCATCTTTCCCCTCACACCCCATCTTTCCCCTCACACCCCATCTTTCCTCTCACACCCCATTGCCATGAACTCTTTGCTCCCACCTGCACTGCGTGCAGCTCCCTACTCCATTCTATCTCCTGCCACTCGTTTCTTTCCTTCAGCCTCTGGTCAACAGACCTCTCTGCCCTGCAGCGCCCACTGATGTTGCTAAACCCTCCACATTCATGGTGCATGGATGGTGCATGCATGGATGGTGCATGGATGATGCATGGATGGTGCATGGAAGCTGCATGCATGGTGCATGCATGGTGCATACATGGCGCATGGATGATGCATGCATAATGGATGGTGCATAGATGGTTTATGCATGGTTGGTTGTATGGTGCATGCATGGTGCATTCAGGCATTTGTCCAAAGCCCTTCTACTCCCCTCGCTACCAGACGAGCTCTCCCAGCTGCACAACCTGCAGTCTTTGTAAGGCTGGGTGAGGGGCACGTGATGGCAGGATGGCATGTGATGGCAGGATGGCATGTGATGGCAGGATGGCATGTGATGGCAGGATGGCATGTGATGGCAGGATGGCATGTGATGGCAGGATGGCATGTGATGGCACGATGGCATGTGATGGCAGGATGGCATGTGATGGCAGGATGGCATGTGATGGCATGTGATGGCATGTGATGGCATGTGATGGCATGTGATGGCATGTGACGGCATGTGATGGCATGTGATGGCATCAAATGGCACGTGATGGCATGGGATGGCAGGTGATGGTACCCCATCTTGATGTGCGAAGCCTGAAGGTGAAGTGTTGTGTACAGCTTGCAGCATGGAAGGAAGATACACATGCTCCTTTCTTTCTCTTGCCATGCTCCCCCCTCTTGCCATGCTCCCCCCTCTTGCCATGCTCCCCCCTCTTGCCATGCTCCCCCCTCTTGCCATGCTCCCCCCTCTTGCCATGCTCCCCCTCTTGCCATGCTCCCCCCTCTTGCCATGCTCCCCCTCTTGCCATGCTCCCCCCTCTTGCCATGCTCCCCCCTCTTGCCATGCTCCCCCCTCTTGCCATGCTCCCCCCTCTTGCCATGCTCCCCCCTCTTGCCATGCTCCCCCCTCTTGCCATGCTCCCCCCTCTTGCCATGCTCCCCCCTCTTGCCATGCTCCCCCTCTTGCCATGCTCCCCCCTCTTGCCATGCTCCCCCCTCTTGCCATGCTCCCCCCTCTTGCCATGCTCCCCCCTCTTGCCATGCTCCCCCCTCTTGCCATGCTCCCCCCTCTTGCCATGCTCCCCCTCTTGCCATGCTCCCCCTCTTGCCATGCTCCCCCCTCTTGCCATGCTCCCCCCTCTTGCCATGCTCCCCCCTCTTGCCATGCTCCCGCCCTCTTGCCATGCTCCCCCCTCTTGCCATGCTCCCCCTCTTGCCATGCTCCCCCCTCTTGCCATGCTCCCCCCTCTTGCCATGCTCCCCCCTCTTGCATGCTCCTGCATGCCCCCTCTTGCCATGCTCCCCCTCTTGCCATGCTCCCCCCTCTTGCCATGCTCCCCCCTCTTGCCATGCTCCCCCCTCTTGCCATGCTCCCCCCTCTTGCCATGCTCCCCCCTCTTGCCATGCTCCCCCCTCTTGCCATGCTCCCCCCTCTTGCATGCTCCCCCCTCTTGCCATGCTCCCCCTCTTGCCATGCTCCCCCTCTTGCCATGCTCCCCCTCTTGCCATGCTCCCCCCTCTTGCCATGCTCCCCCCTCTTGCCATGCTCCCCCCTCTTGCCATGCTCCCCCCTCTTGCCATGCTCCCCCCTCTTGCCATGCTCCCCCCTCTTGCCATGCTCCCCCCTCTTGCCATGCTCCCCCTCTTGCCATGCTCCCCCCTCTTGCCATGCTCCCCCCTCTTGCCATGCTCCCCCCTCTTGCCATGCTCCCCCTCTTGCCATGCTCCCCCCTCTTGCCATGCTCCCCCCTCTTGCCATGCTCCCCCCTCTTGCCATGCTCCCCCTCTTGCCATGCTCCCCCCTCTTGCCATGCTCCCCCCTCTTGCCATGCTCCCCCCTCTTGCCATGCTCCCCCCCTCTTGCCATGCTCCCCCCTCTTGCCATGCTCCCCCTCTTGCCATGCTCCCCCCTCTTGCCATGCTCCCCCCTCTTGCCATGCTCCCCCCTCTTGCCATGCTCCCCCCTCTTGCCATGCTCCCCCCTCTTGCCATGCCTCCCCCCATCTTGCCATGCTCCCCCTCTTGCCATGCTCCCCCTCTTGCCATGCTCCCCCCTCTTGCCATGCTCCCCCCTCTTGCCATGCTCCCCCCTCTTGCCATGCTCCCCCCTCTTGCCATGCTCCCCCCTCTTGCCATGCTCCCCCCTCTTGCCATGCTCCCCCCTCTTGCCATGCTCCCCCCTCTTGCCATGCTCCCCCCTCTTGCCATGCTCCCCCCTCTTGCCATGCTCCCCCCTCTTGCCATGCTCCCCCCTCTTGCCATGCTCCCCCCTCTTGCCATGCTCCCCCCTCTTGCCATGCTCCCCC
Source organism: Closterium sp. Naga37s-1 (assembly GCA_947471745.1). Lineage (NCBI taxonomy): Eukaryota > Viridiplantae > Streptophyta > Zygnematophyceae > Desmidiales > Closteriaceae > Closterium > Closterium sp. Naga37s-1. The sequence continues at coordinate 1,766,229 of CANJKZ010000967.1, forward strand.
CTCTTGCCATGCTCCCCCCTCTTGCCATGCTCCCCCCTCTTGCCATGCTCCCCCCTCTTGCCATGCTCCCCCTCTTGCCATGCTCCCCCCTCTTGCCATGCTCCCCCCTCTTGCCATGCTCCCCCCTCTTGCCATGCTCCCCTTGCATGCTCCCCCTCTTGCCATGCTCCCCCCTCTTGCCATGCTCTCCCCCCCTCTTGCCATGCTCCCCCCCTCTTGCCATGCTCCCCCCTCTTGCCATGCTCCCCCCTCTTGCCATGCTCCCCCCTCTTGCCATGCTCCCCCCTCTTGCCATGCTCCCCCCTCTTGCCATGCTCCCCCCTCTTGCCATGCTCCCCCCTCTTGCCATGCTCCCCCCTCTTGCCATGCTCCCCCCTCTTGCCATGCTCCCCCCTCTTGCCATGCTCCCCCCTCTTGCCATGCTCCCCCCTCTTGCCATGCTCCCCCTCTTGCCATGCTCCCCCTCTTGCCATGCTCCCCCCTCTTGCCATGCTCCCCCCTCTTGCCATGCTCCCCCTCTTGCATGCTCCCCCCCTCTTGCCATGCTCCCCCTCTTGCCATGCTCCCCCCTCTTGCCATGCTCCCCCCTCTTGCCATGCTCCCCCCTCTTGCCATGCTCCCCCCTCTTGCCATGCTCCCCCCTCTTGCCATGCTCCCCCCTCTTGCCATGCTCCCCCTCTTGCCATGCTCCCCCTCTTGCCATGCTCCCCCTCTTGCCATGCTCCCCCTCTTGCCATGCTCCCCCCTCTTGCCATGCTCCCCCCTCTTGCCATGCTCCCCCTCTTGCCATGCTCCCCCCTCTTGCCATGCTCCCCCCTCTTGCCATGCTCCCCCCTCATTGCCATGCTCCCCCCTCTTGCCATGCTCCCCCCTCTTGCCCATGCTCCCCCCCTCCTTGCCATGCTCCCCCCTCTTGCCATGCTCCCCCCTCTTGCCATGCTCCCCCTCTTGCCATGCTCCCCCCTCTTGCCATGCTCCCCCCTCTTGCCATGCTCCCCCCTCTTGCCATGCTCCCCCCTCTTGCCATGCTCCCCCCTCTTGCATGCTCCCCCCTCTTGCCATGCTCCCCCTCTTGCCATGCTCCCCCCTCTTGCCATGCTCCCCCTCTTGCATGCTCCCCCCTCTTGCCATGCTCCTCCCTCTTGCCATGCTCCCCCTCTTGCCATGCTCCCCCCCTCTTGCCATGCTCCCCCCTCTTGCCATGCTCCCCCTCTTGCCATGCTCCCCCCTCTTGCCATGCTCCCCCCTCTTGCCATGCTCCCCCCCTCTTGCCATGCTCCCCCCTCTTGCCATGCTCCCCCTCCTTGCCATGCTCCCCCCTCTTGCCATGCTCCCCCTCTTGCCATGGCCTCCCCCTCTTGCCATGCTCCCCCCTCTTGCCATGCTCCCCCCCCTCTTAGCATGCTCCCACCCTCCTTGCCATGCTCCCCCCTCTTGCCATGCTCCCCCCTCTTGCCATGCTCCCCCCCTCTTGCCATGCTCCCGCCCTCTTGCCATGCTCCCCCCTCTTGCCATGCTCCCCCCTCTTGCCATGCTCCCCCTCTTGCCATGCTCCCCATCTTGCCATGCTCCCCCCTCTGCCATGCTCCCCCCCTCTTGCCATGCTCCCCCTCTTGCCATGCTCCCCCCTCTTGCATGCTCCCCCCTCTTGCCATGCTCCCCCCTCTTGCCATGCTCCCCCCTCTTGCCATGCTCCCCCTCTTGCCATGCTCCCCCTCTTGCCATGCTCCCCCTCTTGCCGATGCTCCCCCCTCTTGCCATGCTCCCCCCCTCTTGCCATGCTCCCCCTCTTGCCATGCTCCCCCCTCTTGCCATGCTCCCCCCTCTTGCCATGCTCCCCCCCTTGCCACATGCTCCCCCCCTCTTGCCATGCTCCCCCCTCTTGCCATGCTCCCCCCTCTTGCCATGCTCCCCCTCTTGCCATGCTCCCCCCTCTTGCCATGCTCCCCCCTCTTGCCATGCTCCCCCCTCTTGCCATGCTCCCCCCTCTTGCCATGCTCCCCCCTCTTGCCATGCTCCCCCCTCTTGCCATGCTCCCCCCTCTTGCCATGCTCCCCCCTCTTGCCATGCTCCCCCCTCTTGCCATGCTCCCCCCTCTTGCCATGCTCCCCCCTCTTGCCATGCTCCCCCCTCTTGCCATGCTCCCCCCTCTTGCCATGCTCCCCCCTCTTGCCATGCTCCCCCCTCTTGCCATGCTCCCCCCTCTTGCCATGCTCCCCCCTCTTGCCATGCTCCCCCCTCTTGCCATGCTCCCCCTCTTGCCATGCTCCCCCCTCTTGCCATGCTCCCCCCCTCTTGCCATGCTCCCCCCTCTTGCCATGCTCCCCCCTCTTGCCATGCAGCCCCCTCTTGCCATGCTCCCCCTCTTGCCATGCTCCCCCCTCTTGCCATGCTCCCCCCTCTTGCCATGCTCCCCCCTCTTGCCATGCTCCCCCCTCTTGCCATGCTCCCCCCTCTTGCCATGCTCCCCCCTCTTGCCATGCTCCCCCCTCTTGCCATGCTCCCCCCTCTTGCCATGCTCCCCCCTCTTGCCATGCTCCCCCCTCTTGCCATGCTCCCCCCTCTTGCCATGCTCCCCCTCTTGCCATGCTCCCCCCTCTTGCCATGCTCCCCCCTCTTGCCGATGCTCCCCCTCTTGCCATGGCTCCCCCCTCTTGCCATGCTCCCCCCTCTTGCCATGCTCCCCCCTCTTGCCATGCTCCCCCCTCTTGCCATGCTCCCCCCTCTTGCCATGCTCCCCCTCTTGCCATGCTCCCCCCTCTTGCCATGCTCCCCCCTCTTGCCATGCTCCCCCCTCTTGCCATGCTCCCCCCTCTTGCCATGCTCCCCCTCTTGCCATGCTCCCCCCTCTTGCCATGCTCCCCCCTCTTGCCATGCTCCCCCTCTTGCCATGCTCCCCCCTCTTGCCATGCTCCCCCTCTTGCCATGCTCCCCCCTCTTGCCATGCTCCCCCCTCTTGCCATGCTCCCCCCTCTTGCCATGCTCCCCCCTCTTGCCATGCTCCCCCCTCTTGCCATGCTCCCCCCTCTTTGCCATGCTCCCCCCTCATTGCCATGCTCCCCCTCTTGCCATGCTCCCCCCTCTTGCCATGCTCCCCCCTCTTGCCATGCTCCCCCCTCTTGCCATGCTCCCCCCTCTTGCCATGCTCCCCCCTCTTGCCATGCTCCCCCCTCTTGCCATGCTCCCCCCTCTTTGCCATGCTCCCCCCTCTTGCCATGCTCCCCCCTCTTGCCATGCTCCCCCCTCTTGCCATGCTCCCCCCTCTTGCCATGCTCCCCCCTCTTGCCATGCTCCCCCCTCTTGCCATGCTCCCCCCTCTTGCCATGCTCCCCCCCTCTTGCCATGCTCCCCCCTCTTGCCATGCTCCCCCCTCTTGCCATGCTCCCCCCTCTTGCCATGCTCCCCCCCTTGCCATGCTCCCCCCTCTTGCCATGCTCCCCCCTCTTGCCATGCTCCCCCCTCTTGCCATGCTCCCCCCTCTTGCCATGCTCCCCCCTCTTGCCATGCTCCCCCCTCTTGCCATGCTCCCCCCTCTTGCCATGCTCCCCCCTCTTGCCATGCTCCCCCCCATCTCCTCTTGCCATGCTCCCCCCTCTTGCCATGCTCCCCCCTCTTGCCATGCTCCCCCCTCTTGCCATGCTCCCCCCTCTTGCCATGCTCCCCCCTCTTGCCATGCTCCCCCCTCTTGCCATGCTCCCCCTCTTGCCATGCTCCCCCCTCTTGCCATGCTCCCCCCTCTTGCCATGCTCCCCCCTCTTGCCATGCTCCCCCCTCTTGCCATGCTCCCCCCTCTTGCCATGCTCCCCCCTCTTGCCATGCTCCCCCCCTCTTGCCATGCTCCCCCCTCTTGCCATGCTCCCCCCTCTTGCCATGCTCCCCCCTCTTGCCATGCTCCCCCCTCTTGCCATGCTCCCCCCTCTTGCCATGCTCCCCCCTCTTGCCATGCTCCCCCCTCTTGCCATGCTCCCCCCTCTTGCCATGCTCCCCCCTCTTGCCATGCTCCCCCCTCTTGCCATGCTCCCCCCTCTTGCCATGCTCCCCCCTCTTGCCATGCTCCCCCCTCTTGCCATGCTCCCCCCTCTTGCCATGCTCCCCCCTCTTGCCATGCTCCCCCCTCTTGCCATGCTCCCCCCTCTTGCCATGCTCCCCCCTCTTGCCATGCTCCCCCCTCTTGCCATGCTCCCCCCTCTTGCCATGCTCCCCCCTCTTGCCATGCTCCCCCCTCTTGCCATGCTCCCCCCTCTTGCCATGCTCCCCCCTCTTGCCATGCTCCCCCCTCTTGCCATGCTCCCCCTCTTGCCATGCTCCCCCCTCTTGCCATGCTCCCCCCTCTTGCCATGCTCCCCCCTCTTGCCATGCTCCCCCCTCTTGCCATGCTCCCCCCCTCTTGCCATGCTCCCCCCTCTTGCCATGCTCCCCCCTCTTGCCATGCTCCCCCCTCTTGCCATGCTCCCCCCTCTTGCCATGCTCCCCCCTCTTGCCATGCTCCCCCCTCTTGCCATGCTCCCCCCTCTTGCCATGCTCCCCCCTCTTGCCATGCTCCCCCCTCTTGCCATGCTCCCCCCTCTTGCCATGCTCCCCCCTCTTGCCATGCTCCCCCCTCTTGCCATGCTCCCCCCTCTTGCCATGCTCCCCCCTCTTGCCATGCTCCCCCCTCTTGCCATGCTCCCCCCTCTTGCCATGCTCCCCCTCTTGCCATGCTCCCCCCTCTTGCCATGCTCCCACCTCTTGCCATGCTCCCCCTCTTGCCATGCTCCCCCCCTCTTGCCATGCTCCCCCCTCTTGCCATGCTCCCCCCCTCTTGCCATGCTCCCCCCTCTTGCCATGCTCCCCCTCTTGCCAGCTCCCCCCTCTTGCCATGGCTCCCCCCCTCTTGCCATGCTCCCCCCTCTTGCCATGCTCCCCCCTCTTGCCATGCTCCCCCCTCTTGCCATGCTCCCCCCCTCTTGCCATGCTCCCCCTCTTGCCTGCTCCCCCCTCTTGCCATGCTCCCCCCTCTTGCCATGCTCCCCCCTCTTGCCATGCTCCCCCCTCGTTGCCATGCTCCCCCCTCTTGCCATGCTGCCCCCCTCTTGCCAGTGCTCCCCCTCCCCCCTCTTGCCATGCTCCCCCCTCTTGCCATGCTCCCCCCCCTCTTGCCATGCTCCCCCCTCTTGCCATGCTCCCCCCTCTTGCCATGCTCCCCCCTCTTGCCATGCTCCCCCCTCTTGCCATGCTCCCCCCTCTTGCCATGCTCCCCCCTCTTGCCATGCTCCCCCCTCTTGCCATGCTCCCCCCTCTTGCCATGCTCCCCCCTCTTGCCATGCTCCCCCCTCTTGCCATGCTCCCCCCTCTTGCCATGCTCCCCCCTCTTGCCATGCTCCCCCCTCTTGCCATGCTCCCCCCTCTTGCCATGCTCCCCCCTCTTGCCATGCTCCCCCCTCTTGCCATGCTCCCCCCTCTTGCCATGCTCCCCCCTCTTGCCATGCTCCCCCCTCTTGCCATGCTCCCCCCTCTTGCCATGCTCCCCCCTCTTGCCATGCTCCCCCCTCTTGCCATGCTCCCCCCTCTTGCCATGCTCCCCCCTCTTGCCATGCTCCCCCCTCTTGCCATGCTCCCCCCTCTTGCCATGCTCCCCCCTCTTGCCATGCTCCCCCCTCTTGCCATGCTCCCCCCTCTTGCCATGCTCCCCCCTCTTGCCATGCTCCCCCTCTTGCCATGCTCCCCCCTCTTGCCATGCTCCCCCTCTTGCCATGCTCCCCCCTCTTGCCATGCTCCCCCCTCTTGCCATGCTCCCCCCTCTTGCCATGCTCCCCCCTCTTGCCATGCTCCCCCTCTTGCCATGCTCCCCCCTCTTGCCATGCTCCCCCTCTTGCCATGCTCCCCCTCTTGCAGGCTCCGCCCCTCTTGCCATGCTCCCCCCTCTTGCCATGCTCCCCCCTCTTGCCATGCTCCCCCTCTTGCCATGCTCCCGCCCTCTTGCCATGCTCCCCCCTCCTTGCCATGCTCCCCCCCTCTTGCCATGCTCCCCCCTCTTGCCATGCTCCCCCCTCTTGCCATGTCTCCCCCTCTTGCCATGCTCCCCCCTCTTGCCATGCTCCCCCCTCTTGCCATGCTCCCCCCTCTTGCCATGCTCCCCCCTCTTGCCATGCTCCCCCCTCTTGCCATGCTCCCCCCTCTTGCCATGCTCCCCCCTCTTGCCATGCTCCCCCCTCTTGCCATGCTCCCCCCTCTTGCCATGCTCCCCCCTCTTGCCATGCTCCCCCCTCTTGCCATGCTCCCCCCTCTTGCCATGCTCCCCCCTCTTGCCATGCTCCCCCCTCTTGCCATGCTCCCCCCTCTTGCCATGCTCCCCCCTCTTGCCATGCTCCCCCCTCTTGCCATGCTCCCCCCTCTTGCCATGCTCCCCCCTCTTGCCATGCTCCCCCCTCTTGCCATGCTCCCCCCTCTTGCCATGCTCCCCCCTCTTGCCATGCTCCCCCCTCTTGCCATGCTCCCCCCTCTTGCCATGCTCCCCCCTCTTGCCATGCTCCCCCCTCTTGCCATGCTCCCCCCTCTTGCCATGCTCCCCCCTCTTGCCATGCTCCCCCCTCTTGCCATGCTCCCCCCTCTTGCCATGCTCCCCCCTCTTGCCATGCTCCCCCCTCTTGCCATGCTCCCCCCTCTTGCCATGCTCCCCCCTCTTGCCATGCTCCCCCCTCTTGCCATGCTCCCCCCTCCCCCCATGCTCCCCCCTCTTGCCATGCTCCCCCCTCTTGCCATGCTCCCCCCTCTTGCCATGCTCCCCCCTCTTGCCATGCTCCCCCCTCTTGCCATGCTCCCCCCTCTTGCCATGCTCCCCCCTCTTGCCATGCTCCCCCCTCTTGCCATGCTCCCCCCTCTTGCCATGCTCCCCCCTCTTGCCATGCTCCCCCCTCTTGCCATGCTCCCCCCTCTTGCCATGCTCCCCCCTCTTGCCATGCTCCCCCCTCTTGCCATGCTCCCCCCTCTTGCCATGCTCCCCCCTCTTGCCATGCTCCCCCCTCTTGCCATGCTCCCCCCTCTTGCCATGCTCCCCCCTCTTGCCATGCTCCCCCCTCTTGCCATGCTCCCCCCTCTTGCCATGCTCCCCCCTCTTGCCATGCTCCCCCCTCTTGCCATGCTCCCCCCTCTTGCCATGCTCCCCCCTCTTGCCATGCTCCCCCCTCTTGCCATGCTCCCCCCTCTTGCCATGCTCCCCCTCTTGCCATGCTCCCCCCTCTTGCCATGCTCCCCCCTCTTGCCATGCTCCCCCCTCTTACCATGCTCCCCCCTCTTGCCATGCTCCCCCCTCTTACCATGCTCCCCACTCTTGCCATGCTCCCCCCTCTTGCCATGCTCCCCCCTCTTACCATGCTCCCCACTCTTGCCATGCTCCCCCCTCTTACCATGCTCCCCCCTCTTGCCATGCTTCCTCCCCTCCTTTGTACTCCTCGCTCTTCATTCATTTCCACCTTGGCCATCCTACCCCCTTCCCCACAACTTCCCTATTTCTTGGCTGCTCCTTGCCTCTTTACTGCTCCTCCCCTCTTGACGGCTCCCTCTCTCTTCACGGCTCCCTCTCTCTTGACGGCTCCCTCTCTCTTGGCTGCTCGCATCATCAGGCACGTGGCCAACCATCATCAACTGTCTGGGAAGCTGCCTGGGTGGATCTTCAGCCTCACAGACTTGACTTCATTGTGCGTGCTGCCATGCACCATCTCCCATGCCCTGCCATGCCATGCACAACGCCCAATCGAACACCATTTTCCATTAAATCCGTGCCCTTGTCACCTTACTCCTAAATTTCCTACCTTCTTTGGAATTTTGATGTAGTCCATTATACCACATTGGTTCGCTTCAGGACGCTCTGATTTTTGAAGTAGCATACAACTCAAAGTTCACAAAACCGCACTCCTCCCAAACCCTTTCCATCTACCCCCTTCCATTCTCTTACCCATGCCTTCCCGCCCGGCCTTCTTTCTCCAATGGTTCCCCCACCCTCTCTGCCCCGCCTTGCTCCCTGCGTCTACCCACCCTCTCTGCCCCGCCTTGCTCCCTGCGTCTACCCACCCTCTCTGCCCTGCCTTGCTCCCTGCGTCTACCCACCCTCTCTGCCCTGCCTTGCTCCCTGCGTCTACCCACCCTCTCTGCCCTGCCTTGCTCCCTGCGTCTACCCACCCTCTCTGCCCCGCCTTGATCCCTGCTTCTACCCACCCTCTCTGCCCCGCCCTGCTCCCTGCTTCTATCTACCCACCCTCTCCATATACAAGGACTATTTCTGGAAACAGCTTTTCAGGCTCCATTCCAGACGCAATTAGCAACCTCAAGCAGCTACGGGAGTTGTGAGTGGTGATGGGGAGTTGTGAGTGGTGATGGGGCCGGAATGCAAGGTGCTGTGGGATGACCAGGTGTGATAGCCTGATAGGAGTGCTTGTGTGGATGAGTGGCTGAATGACTGAGTGCAGACACATGCACTGGTGATACATGCACTGGATGCACTGCTGATATATGCACTGCTGACACATGCACTGCTGACACATGCACTGCTGACACATGCACTGCTGACACATGCACTGCTGACACATGCACTGGTGATACATGCACTGGATGCACTGCTGACACATGCACTGCTGACACATGCACTGGTGATACATGCACTGCTGACACATGCACTGCTGACACATGCACTGGTGATACATGCACTGGATGCACTGCTGACACATGCACTGCTGACACATGCACTGCTGACACATGCACTGCTGACACATGCACTGCTGACACATGCACTGCTGACACATGCACTGCTGGTGCTGCAAGCACTGCCAATGCATGCGAGGCCATGTGCTATCAACCTTCCCCCAACCTTCCCGCACCCAACCTCCACCGTTCCACGTCACCGTTCCTCTCTGTACCACACTTCACCGCACTGTGCCGCATGTGGTCGCAGATGCCTTGGGGAGCAAATGCTCTCAGGGCCCATACCTGAGTCAATCGGAGCTCTCACCAACCTGGAACTCATGTAAGGACAAACGCTGCCCGAAATAAAGCAACCGATTTCAAACTGGTTCATGTGTGCATCTGCTGACATGCCTTGCTTTGGATTGAAGTTGCAATATTTGTGCATTATGATACCTGCAAACAATTGTTGCTCGATTTCACAACTCACCTTATAGGTCAACCGGACTCAAAAAGCATTGCACACCGTGAATCTTGAGAAGGACTGTGTTGGTACTGTTTCTTGTCCTTTTTCACAAGTTTCATGTGCCTTTGCAATGGATTTTGTGTGCAAGCATTCCTAATTTCATTCCTTTGGAGCTTTTCCAGCGACATGGCTCATTGTTTTGACTACTCAGTGCTTTGGATCCACCTGTTTTTACTTGAGATGCCACACATGCTGTACTCACTCAGCTTCAGTCCCATGCCAATTCATGCCATCCCATGCCATCCCACGGCTTTCATGCCATCCCATGCCATCCCATGCGACGACATGGCAGATGGCTGGAAGGCAACGGTCTGAGTGGCACCATTCCGGCCTCCATAGGCAACCTCTCCGCACTCACCACCCTGTGCGCCTATTCTCCCTCCACCTACCTCTCTGCCGTTCTCCTACGCCCTAAGCTTCCCATCTCTAAGGTATCGGCAGGAAATTACCACAACATTACATGCTTTCCAGTCACCTGTGAACCTCGCACTGTGAAGTGGTCACCTGTGAACTTCCCAGTGTCATAAGACACCATGTTGCAGGAGAATGCTTGGATGCAAGCATAAGCACTTCTTGAATCCATTTTTATATAAGTGGAGAACACTTTTGAGGGCGCCTCAACAGACGACTGAGGCGCCTCAGACAAGAACGCTTGGATCCAGGCATAAGCGCTTCTTGAATCCACTTTGGTGAAGTGGTGAACGTAAGAACTCTGCACTGCTCAAGTTCAGCAGCCCACTTTCCATTCACTCCTCTTAATCATGAACTCCCTCCTTGCATACCTTGCACGTCACTGCATTCAGTGCCTCCCCTTCCCCTCTCTGCCCACGCCCAACCATCGCCATGCTTCAGGAAGCTCGTCCAAAACAATCTCTCAGGCTCCATTCCAGCGGCAGTCAGCAGCCTTAAGCAGCTGAGGGAGTTGTGAGTGGTGATGGGAGCTGTGAGTGGTGATGGGAGCTGTGAGTGGTGATGGGAGCTGTGAGTGGTGATGGGGAGTCGTAGCTTATGCTGTGCGACCATTCCCATCCCATCCCATCCAATCCCATCCCATCCCATCCCATCCCATCCCATCCCATCCCATCCCATCCCATCCAATCCCATCCCATCCCATCCCATCCCATCCCATCCCATCCCATCCCATCCCATCCCATCCCTTCCATCCCATCCCATCCCATCCCATCCCATCCCATCCCATCCCATCCCATCCCATCCCATCCCATCCATCCTATCCCATCCATCCCATCCCATCCCATCCATCCCATCCCATCTTATCTCATCCCATCCCATCCCATCCCATGCCATCCCATCCGTCCCATCCCATCCCATCCCATCCCATCCCATCCCATCCCATCCCATCCCATCCCATCCCATCCCATCTCATCCCATCCCATCCCATCCCATCCCATCCCATCCCATGCCATGCCATCCCATCCCATCCCATGCCATCCCATCCCTCCCATCCCTCCCATCCTATCCATCCCATCCCATCTATCCCATCCCATCCCATCCATCCCATCCCATCCCATCCCATCCCATCCCATCCCATCCCATCCCATCCCATCCCATGCCATCCCATCCCATCCCATGCCATCCCATCCCTCCCATCCCTCCCATCCTATCCATCCCATCCCATCTATCCCATCCCATCCCATCCATCCCATCCCATCCCATCCCATCCCATCCCATCCCATCCCATCCCATCTTATCCCATCCCATCCCATCCCATCCTATCCCATCCCATCCCATCCCATCCCATCCCATCCCATCCCATCCCATCCCATCCCATCACATCCCATCCCATCCCATCCTATCCCATCCCATCCCATCTCATCCCATCCCATCCCATCCCATCCCATCCCATCCCATCCCATCCCATCCCATCCCTTCCATCCCATCCCATCCCATCCCATCCCATCCCATCCCATCCCATCCCATCCATCCTATCCCATCCATCCCATCCCATCCCATCCATCCCATCCCATCTTATCTCATCCCATCCCATCCCATCCCATGCCATCCCATCCGTCCCATCCCATCCCATCCCATCCCATCCCATCCCATCCCATCCCATCCCATCCCATCCCATCC